>OX101822.2:2996688-3667688 GCA_944452925.2 Chrysolina oricalcia | reverse complement strand
GAGGCTATGTCAAGAAGTGTTGAATATAAATAAAAGTTTTCGGTTTTTTTATTATCTACAACTTTTCTATTGAACATTTTTCGCTAGGAAGTCATGTTTCGCCTCAAAAACATTTTCCACCTGGTCCTTGCCTGTCGGTTTTTTCTTTTTCACAAAAATTATAGGCACAAGTCAGAATTCATTTTTGTTGGCATGAATTTTGCAGGCACCTACAGTTCTTGTTCGAATACATCAGAAACAGCAACATATTTTCTATGTTGTTTATCGACGAGGTTGACGGATTCTGCAGAAAAAGAATGGATTCTGAACACGAACATTCTAGAAGGTAAGAATTAAAAAGCTCCAGAACGATACACTATATCTAATGAAAAATGTTCTTATAATAAGGACTAATTAGACGTATTTCAAATAGTAATCCCAATTGAAATCTGAAAATTTGGAACAGCAGGTTTTATGACAATGACCTAAAGGTGTAAAATATTTTGAACCACCCTCCACTTCGGATTACACCGGAAATAAACAACTTATCTATTCCATTAGGACACCATATATTTTTTTACAGTTTTGAACATTTCATAATTTCTACGCGTTCTCTATCTAGCTTTCGAGAGGGGAACATTTTTTGAAACCGTACGTATTATTCAATGGTCAGATTATGAATTCCTTTGCGTTCTCTATCTAGCATTTGAGGGGGGCAGGGGGGTTGAAACTTTTTAAACCCTTATATTCGACAGTCAGATATTTTTCACTTTTTTTACAGATTTTGCCGAATTTAATTTCGCGAGTTTTCCAACTTTTTTCGAGAAAAGGACGAGTCCCCCTACCTAATTTTTTTTTTCGCTTTAATTTTATTAATATCCGTCAAGGAAACTTCCGAAACCCTACGCGTTATCTATCTAGGTTTTGGGGGGCAGTTGGAGACAATTTCCTCGTATGTATTGACATCGGAACTGAACCAACATGTAAAATTTCAATTCCATAGGATAAGAGGAAGTGGTTCTAATTCAGCTTGCAAGATTTGTATTCATCTAACAAACACACTCACCCACCCACACACACAGAGCTAGTTAAATGCAAGCTTTTAATAATAAAAAAAGGACTTTTTTTCATCTCCATGTAAGTAATTGCCCAGATTCAAGGCTAGGCAACCCGCCTGTCAATCGCGTCATTGTAGGGTTGCATACACCACAAGCTGCCGGACCGGCGGTTTCTACGGAATCTAATTTAAACTTTTTGCGGCATTTCGCTACTGTTTTTTGACTTTTGCAAGAAATGAAAGAATTTCTCGAGTTACTGAAAAGAATATATTTAGAGTGAAAACTTTGAGTATAGAACAACGTTGGAAATATTCACTTCCTAATTTTGAACCATTGGGTTATTTCAATTCGAGAAATCCTCTGGATTGTCCCCTGGTCATATTTCAGGTAGGGCTATTTAGTTTATGTGCCTTTTGTATAATTTCTTATTCTAGTCATATTTCAGCAAATTGATGATTTCCTCTGAAGCTCCTATTGTCTCATTAAACTCTGCATATGAACTGAATTCTTGAGCTTTATTCTGTACTACTGGTTACCTACCGAATTGGCCAGAACCCCCTTAACTGAGCCCTGAGAAAGTGTATCTGCGCAAACCCCAAATTTGAAAATTGTTATGATTAAAGTTGTGGAGATGATTTTGTGATAATTCTTCCCGATTAGTCTATACCACTCCACCTTGAGCTGCAATGGACTTCTACCAGATTTTAATTAATTGCTTCACATCCATTATTTACAATAAATCAAGCCTATCTTATATTAGGAAGGATAAATGGGATGATTTATTAACTTACCGTACTTAAGAATATACACACATATATATATATATATATATATATATATATATATATATATATATATACAGTGCGGTCCAAAGGTATGGAATAAATTCATTTTTAGCGTTATTATGTATTTTATGAAAAAATCCTGAAACAGGTCAATTTTTATTGGCAATTTGACAATTTACAGTATGAAAATATTACCCCCTTCTTGCACCCCCTCTGAATTATGAGCACCCCCTCAAAAATTTTAAATGAGAAGGGGGGTCGTGTGGCATCTTGTTCGAAAGGGATTTTCATTATCTGTTCAGCAATACTAAGTTTTTCATATTTGGTGCAACCATAACAAAGAAAATTTTTTATTAAAATTTAAAAATATTGACACTGTAAATTATGTATCCGTTGAAACAACCTGAAACAGGTCGATTTCTATTCTCAATTTGACAATTTATAGTATGAAAATATCACCCCCTTCTTGCACCCCTTCTGAATTATGAGTACCCCCTCAAAAAATTTGAATGAGAAAGGGGGTTGTGTTGCACCTTTTTCAAAAGGGATTTTCATTCTCTGTTCAGCAATATTGAGAAAATTTATTCTGAATATGTAAAATGTTGATAGACTGAAGGAAATAATGTAACATAATGTTTAGGAAGTATATTTCAATTTGTTTTACAGTTAAATTAAATGTTCAAAATGACCACCATTCACTTCTTGACATAAGCAAGGCGATCTTGGAATTCTCGTAGAACATTTTGTAGGACCTCAGGGGTAATGTTGTTAATTTCTTCCGATATCCTAGTTTTTAAATCTGCAATATTGTCTGGTCTATTGAAATATACTTTTGATTTTAAATAACCCCATAAAAAGTAATCGAGAGGAGTCAAATCGGGGGATCTAGGCGGCCATTCAATCGTTCCACGTCTGCCAATCCACCTATTGGGAAAAACTTCTGTCAAATAATCTCGAACAATACGTGTGTAATGCGGTGGAGCTCCGTCTTGTTGATACCAAATTGATCTATCTATTCCATTTGGATCATTAACATCGGGAAAAAGTCTTTTTAATGTAGGCACTAAAAAGTTCATCAAAAAACCTAGATAAACCTCACCATTAATTGTGCCTTCAAAAAAATAGGGGCCAATAATTTTGTTTTTAATGATACCAGCCCTAACGTTCACTTTTTTGGGATATTGTGTGTGAGCCTCACACATCCAATGAGGATTTTCTCTGCTCCAATATCTACAGTTTTGTCTATTAACCGTTCCATTTAAATAAAAAGTAGCTTCATCAGAAAACACAATTTTGTTTATGAACTGCAAATCTGCTTCGATTCTATCCATCATCAGTTCACAGAATTGTTGCCTTCTATCAGGGTCATCCTCATTTAACTCCTGAACCAACTGAACTTTATAAGGATGGTATTTTTCTTTATGTAAAGCTCTCAATATCGATGATTTACTTACATCATTGTCGGCGGCAAGTTGTCTACTTGTCATATGCGGATTTTCCTCAATCGCTAACAGTACATCTAACTTTTTCTCCTCATCCAATGCAGCATTTCGACCTGGTTTTTGACGAGTTTTTACATGTCCAGTTTCACGGTATTTTGTTTCTATTTTGCTAACTGTAGATTGTGATACGTGTTGACCAGGGTATTTATTATTGAACATTTCACAAACTTCCGTTTGAGTTCGTGTTTTATTACCGCATCCAAGCATAATTAAAATGTCTATTCTTTGAGTTTCGGATAAATGAGCCATAGATGAATCGAATACACACAAAAATATTTTTCAATACACCGACGTCTGCCAGCAACTCACAAATATCAAAATAACAGTAGTTTACTAGATTGACATTATATTATCTATGGGTTTTGTGAATAATTTTTTGGTGTCTTCAACGACTTTTTCCTGACTTTTTTAGCAAGACAGATAAGAAAGTATAAATTGTCAAATTGAGAATAGCAATCGACCTGTTTCAGGTTTTTTCAACGGATACATAATTTACAGTGTCAATATTTTTAAATTTTAATAAAAAAATTTCTCAGTTATGGTTGCACCAAATATGAAAAACTTAGTATTGCTGAACAGATAATAAAAATCCCTTTCGAACAAGATGCCACACGACCCCCCTTCTCATTTGAAATTTTTGAGGGGGTGCTCATAATTCAGAGGGGGTGCAAGAAGGGGGTAATATTTTCATACTGTTTTATTGTCAAATTGCCAATAAAAATTGACCTGTTTCAGGATTTTTTCATAAAATACATAATAACGCTAAAAATGAATTTATTCCATACCTTTGGACCGCACTGTATATATATATATATATATATATATATATATATATATATATATATATATATATATATATATATATTCTTCTTGAACAAATGATCTAATATATTGGTGGATGTGAATAACGTGAATTTTAAGTAAATGCTTATACTTTCTTGAGACAGACTTTTTCATTTCATAAAGAAACGTAAGAGATAAATATATAGTATGAGCATTTACTAGATTTTATTCACTTCACCTATTATTATCAAAGCTCTTTGTAACTTTATACATCAACTGATAGAGCAAATGGGAAAACTGCACGAAAACTCTGACAACCCAGCAGAAGCAAATAGTTATTTTTGTATCTAGTGCGCGAAATGCTACTTTGGTGATCGAGAACTGATTTTTTTTAACGAGGCGCAGCCGAGTTAAAAAAATAGTCGAGATTACCAAAGTATTTCGCGCATGAGATGCAAACAAAATTTTTTCTACAAACGTCAAAAATATTGTTCTAAAATAAGTAATAACTATGAAAAATAGTATTGAACTGGCTTAAATAATTTTTCCAAATCAAGTAATTACTGTAACTATGGAAATAAAATGGCATTTGTTGACAATTATTTCAAAGTGACAGTTCTTGATAATTATTTTGGAGTGACTTTTTATTCGCGTCAATTTCGTGCGTGATATTTATTATTGTAAAAGAATGGAAATTTCGAGCGACGATGAACTAAGCAGTACCCCACCTAACTTGATAGATGCGGCCAATTCCGTAATTTCCAACCTTTTATCGGAGAAATCGAGGCGGCATCGGCAGTATGAAAATGCACATCAGCAATTTAAAGAGTGGTGTGAAGCAAATAAAGCCAGAAAAATATCTCTCACAATTTGAAAGCCTTAATTATTGTTCTACATTAATAAATAAACGATTTCTTGTTTTTTGCTTGATTGAGGAGTTGAGGACCATATAGGTTAGAATATGAAAATCCCATATAGTTTACATGCAGTGTGCGAAATATATTTCGCACATTACTTCGCGCACGGTGTCATGGTAACGAATGAAAATGAAAAAAAGTGCCACTTCGCATACTGTTGTCAATGCTCGAACCTTGTCATTTTTTGACGTTTGTAGAAAAAAGAGTTTTACTAAATTTTCTGTTCTCATTATAATGAATAATATCTCGTAATGATGACTTAGTTTTCTCATTATAGTGAGTTAGTATCTCATTATAATGAGTGATGTATCTCACTATAATGAGTTATTATCTCACTATATCGAGTTAGTATCTCATTATAATGACTTTATAATGCCCTCATCAAGGAATCACCCGCCCCTATTAACTAACCGTCGGCGTCGATTCCTTTTCAGAATCAAGACCGAACTGATGTGCCAAATGAGCAGAATGGAGGAAAACGCCGACATGTTCCTCATTTGCGCCACCAACTGCCCTTGGGACTTGGACACCGCCTTCTTGAGGCGGTTCCAGAAGCGCATCTACGTCCCGCTGCCCAACAAATCCGAAAGGTACGACTTGTTCAAACTGTTCTTGAAGAACAGCCCGCTCGAAATGAGTTCCGTCCAGTGGGAACACGTCGTCGATAAGACGGAGGGGTTTTCCGGGTCCGATATTTCCGATTTGGTGCAACAGGTAAATCGATCTAGAATTTTCGATAGTTCAAAGAACGTTTTGTGGCGGTACTTCGGTACGATGTCGGATTTGTAAATTTCCGAGATACTAATTCAGTTACTTGAAAATGGTGTAAAAGCCGAAACCGATCGTAATAAAGTAGTAAAGTGTTAGTGGAAACTGGACAAAAGTTATATTTTTTCTTCCTTTTCTTATTACCAATTCAGTATTATGAGATTCCGACTAATTCGGAATTCCGAGATAGATAAGTCGGATTCATAAAATCCCGAGTTAGTAAGTCAGAATTCCGAAGTAGTAAGTCGGAATTATAAAATTCCGAGTTAGTAAGCTGAAATTTCGAGTTATTAAATCGTAATTAGAAAATTCCGAGTTAGTAAGTCGGAATTCCTAGTTATTAAATCGGAATTATAAACGTCCAAGATACCAAGAAGATAAGAAATTGGAATTCCGAAATAAGGAGTCGGAATTATAAAATATCGAGTTAGTAAGTTGGAATACCGAGGTTAGTAAGTCGGAATTCCGAAACAATAAGTCGGAATTGTAAAATTCCGAGTTAGTAAGTTGCAATTCAGAGTTATTAAATCGGAATTATAAAACTCCTAGTTGTTGAGTCGGAATTCCTAGTCATTAAATCGGAACTATAAAAGTCCGAGATACCAAGTCGGAATTTTGAGATGAGAAATCAGAAATCCTAGGGACAAAGTACAAATTCTAAAATTCCGAGTCGGATTTCCGACTTATTAAATCGGAATTCCGAAATGAGAAGTCGAAATTATAAAATTTTGAGTTGTTAAATAGGAATTGTAAAATTCCGAGTTAGTAAGTCGGAATTCTTAGTTATTAAATCGGAATTCCGAAATAAGAAGTCGGAATTATAAAATTCCGAGTTATTAAGTCGGAATTCCTAGTTATTAAATCGGAATTATAAACGTCCAAGATACCAAGTCGGAATTACGAGATAAGAAATTGGAATTCCGAAATAAGGTGTCGAAATTATGAAATTTCAAGTTAGTAAGTAGGAATACCGAGTTATTAAAAAATAATTATAAAATTCCGAGTTAATAACTCGGAATTCCGAGATACGAAGCCGGAATTCTGAGATCCGAATTCGGAATTATGAAATTGTGAGTTAGTAAGTCGGAATTCTGAGAGAGGAAGTCGGAATTATAAAATTCCGAGTTAGTAGGTTGGGATTTCGAAAAACCAAGTCAGAATTACGAAATTCCGAGTCAGTAATTTGGAATTTCGAGTTATTAATCCGAATTATAAAATTCCGAGATACGAATCGGAATTTCAAAAATAAATTTACCCTCGACGCCTTCGTTGAATTCCGAGATATCAAGCCAGAATTATAAAATTCCTAATTATTGTCGGAATTCCGAGATACCAAGTCGGGATTACAAAATTTTGTGATTTGAAGCCGGGATTGTGAGATCCGAATTCGGAAATACGAAATTTTAAGTTAGTAAGTCGGAATTCCGAGAAACGAAGTCGGAATTACAAAATTCCGGGTTAGTTAATAACTCGGAATTTCGAGATACAAAGTCGGAATTATAAAATTCCGATTTGGTAAGATAGAATTCCTTGTTATTGAATCGGAGTTATAAAATTCCGAGATAATGAAAATTTACCCTTCGACGCTCTCGTAGAATTCCGAGATACGAAGTCGGAATTATAAAATTCCGAGATGCGAATTCAGAATTACAAAATTCCGAATAGGGAATTCTGGGTAAGTAATTCCGGATAAGGAATTCTGGGTAAATGATTGCGGGTGAGGAATTCTGGGTAAGGAATTCCGGGTAGGGGATTCCAAGATACTGAATCGGACTTACAATATTCCGAGATACGAATTCAGAATTACAAAATTCCGAATGAGGAATTCTGGGTAAGAAATTCCGGCTAAGTAATTCCGGGTAAGGATTTCTGGTTCAGTAATTCCGGGTAAGGAATTCTGGGTAAGAAATTTCAGGTAGGGAATTAAGAGATACGAAGTCGGAATTATAAAATTCCGAGATACGAATTCAGAATTACAAAATTCTGAATTAGGAATTCTGGGTAAGTGATTCTGGATAAGGAATTCTGGGTAAGTAATTCCGGGTAAGGAATTCTGGGTAAGGATTTGTGGGTAGAGAATTCCGAGATACTAACACGGGATTATACAACTAGGAATTCCGAGTTACTAAGTTGGGTGTAGCCCATCTACGCCTTCGTAATATTGCGACCATCAGCTTGAAAATTAATTCCACTTTTGCCTTTTCCCAGGCCCTGAACATACCCATACTGGAACTGCAAGACACCATAATCTGGAAAGTTTGCCCGGACAATTTCTACGAACCAGTTACCAATACTGACGACTTCAACCTAGAAAATATAGTGTGCCGTGAACTGGACGCCCTACCCCCGGGATCGATTAGAGTGAGAACAGTGCAACCCTTGGACGTTGTCAGTTCTTTGGAAAACATAACGCTGACCGTCAGCAAAGCCGATATAAAGAGATACGAGTTATTCAACAGTGAATAGGTTTAGAAAACTAAGTAGTTTGTTCAATAAAAAAAATCAGTAAGATAGGCAATCGATTCAATCTAGTTTTGTGGCCGAGGTATTCAAATTCAAACCCAACTGTCTATGTATGCATACTAAATTGTATACAACCCATTACAAACCTTCGGAGAATCTTCTAAATGATACTGTACCCGGTATAAATATAACAATCTTGTTACAATTCCATCATAATTGAAATACGTGAACGCGCCACCAAAAACCAGTAATTAGCCTCGGAGCACCACGGTAAACAATAATAATAGCAGCCCTCTCCTCAGAGATCCTTCTAGAATATTCGCCACAGGAGAGTTCAACTGAAGTGTTAAAATCCAACGTTGCCATATTACACACAGTTAAATCCAATAGAGCCGCGCTCTGCGATTGGTCACTGTAATGGCGGGAATTTTAAATGACAAGAAGGCAAACTGAGTTGAAAATGCGTGAATTAATTAATTACCCAATCTAACATGACCAGGCTAACATTTCATAGACAGAATATCCACACAAAATTGTTAGCGATTTAATGATATTTATCCAATTTTCAAAAAGACTAAGGTCCTTTTAAAAAAAGATCTCTGTGTATGATCTGGCAACGTTGAACTTTCAGCATTACAATTAGAGGATCTTATTAGCTACTGGTCAAATTCCACAGAACAGCTGCTGATCCAGAACTGCATAGAACTGGACGCGATCGAGCAATGCTTCTATGGCACAGAACTTAATTGAAGTCAATGTTCTATGCTCGTCGATCATAGAATTAAAAGTGTGTGTGTGTGTGGCTGGACCGAGTGACAATATCGAACAAAAGCAATAAAAAACAGTGGTCAGAATGTTTCAGTTTCTTTAAATTAATACTTAAATTTTAAATTACATATTACGTGTATTTAATTAATATTAAATTTTCATTTAAAAGTAATTTTTTTCACAATTATATACAAAAGGATACCTAATTGGAATACAATTTCCGGGAATGAACATTTTCAATATTGACACAGCCAAAACTTAAAGTACTTTTTCGAAAACGCATCATCGATTTTTTTCAAAAGAAAAATCAAATAAAACTTTTTGGAGTATTTCGTGCTTAAAATTAATTAAATAAATATGTCAGCATTACTACTGTTATTTCGGACTTTCATTATCTGAATTGTTGCTTTGAACACGACGATTCAGTCGATGTGGTCTCTCCGATCGTGATCAAGTGTATAATGACCTGTTTTGAGTTAATGAGAGGTCTTTACGGGAAGAGACGTCAAAGTCGGTCATCTTACAATACCGTATCCAGTGGAAAGATGTCAACGCCCTAGACAAAGATCATTGGTTCAACCGAAAATTCAAAGAAATCCCTATACATCCAAACCAACAACGCCTTCACTCATCCGAGTGTGAAACTAAAGAATGTATGGAGAACACTATACAATAACAGGTTAATTTTAGGAGAATACAAGCCATAAATTATACACTCGAAAACGATCGGAGATCCAATACCGATTGAAACGTTTTGTTTAAAGTAACAATTCAGAAAATGGAAGTCCGAAATGAAAGTAATAAATCTACATCGATGTCTAAAACTTTCAAACAAGGATTACTTAACTTTATACAGTCTGACCTAGAATAAATAATTCAATTATTGACTTTTAATTCGCATTAAATATCATTAAATATGAACTTATTGATTTATAAAACTCAGAAATGAATTAGTCATTCGATAAACGATAAAATAAGACATTTTGTCAATTTAAAAGTAGTCATGGACCTCCAAAAAAAGTACTCTCACACACTTCTGATTTTGGAGATACTCTTTGGTTAAAATCGAACCAAAATCCATGCTTCGTCTTTGAGCATGATGTTTAAGTCTATTTAATAATAATAATAAATACCTTATATCTCTCTAAATGAGGTTATATTCGTTTAAGGCGCATGACAATGGGAGCAGTTCGCGAGAACTACAAATAAAAGACACCATCGGTCTAAATCTCTCATCGGCCAAAACACTCCAAGTCAGCACCATCAGAAGATATTTATTCAAACGTGGATTTACTTCATCAAATCAAAATTTCCTGATGATGTTCGTCACTATCCGAAACACATCGTGTCTGTATTGACTGAATTATTATGGAAACAACTAAAAATTGAAAATGTTCGAGTAACAATTGCTCTAGTTTCACTAGAATTATTTTTTTGTAATCAGTTGTTACTCCAAGACAACAAAAAATTGCACTTGCCGATGCAACTGAAATAAATTGTGAATACCTGTACAATCAATATCGTATTAATCTAATCATAAATACGTTGTTTATAATGAAAACTTATTTGTTTTTTCGTAATCTCGAACAGGAAGAAAATCATCGACTTGAATTCAAAATATGGTTTGATTATTACTCAATCTTGAATAAAAGGACCCCGACATATACTTCCGCCAAACTATCGCAATGTTAATCGGTTCGATGTACCATTTCCGTAATAGTTCAAAATCAAAATCATGGTTTTCAACAAATTTAGTTGAGTGTTATGGAATACTACCCTTTTAACAACTTTAGGCCAGTCTGACAGGGACTGACTTATAACCGTCCGAATCATCTGGCAATTTTTTTTGTTATACCTACATAAAAATGTAAAAATTAAAACATTCAAATGCCAGATTATTTTACATTTTTAAAAATTTGGTGTTATGTTGCACCCACGCAAATCCTGTCCGATTTTTGTTTCCTTACCTAATTGATTTCTAAATCGCAGAGAAACTCATGTCGAAAAACTCAGAATGAACCTTGAATCCTCTTATGGAGATTTAGATAGAAAAATTATCGATTTTGGCTTTAAACCGGCGCAGCTCCTCTACTGATAATTCCCGTATGAACTTGACTTTACCGGCTGCTGGGTTAGGGATGTTATCAACTCGAGTAGGTTTCCAAATAATCCTCAAAACGAAAAGAACCGCTAATGTCGAGAAATTGTCAGAATGAACCTTAAATTATCTTATGGAGATTAGGATGAGAAAACGGTCGAATTTGGCTTCGAAATTTCCCGTATGAACTTGACTTTACCGGCTGCTAGGTTAGGGATCTTATCAACTCGAGTAGGTTTCCAAATAACCCTCAAAACGAAAAGAACCGCTAATGTCGAGAAATTGTCAGAATGAACCTTAAATTATCTTATGGAGATTAGGATAAGAAAACGATCAATTTTGGCATCGAACTGGCTCAGCTCTACTACTGTTTCCTGTACGTACTTGAATTATCTTAAGGAGATTAAGATGGGAAAATGGTAGATTTTTACTTTGAACCGGTTCAGCTCTACTACTCTTTCCTGTACATAATTGACTTAACCGGCTGTACTTGAAAATACACGCGGGTTATTAACTCAAATTGGGGATCTTAAAAACCCAAAA
Source organism: Chrysolina oricalcia (assembly GCA_944452925.2). Classification (NCBI taxonomy): domain Eukaryota; kingdom Metazoa; phylum Arthropoda; class Insecta; order Coleoptera; family Chrysomelidae; genus Chrysolina; species Chrysolina oricalcia. The sequence continues at coordinate 3,656,024 of OX101822.2, read as the reverse complement.
ATAGTAAGAATGAATCTTAAATTCTCTCGTGGAGATTAAGATGGGAAAATGGTCGATTTTGACTTTGAGCCGGTTCAGCTCTACTACTGTTTCCTGTACGTACTTGACTTGACTACCTGACACGCGGTTTGCCAACTGAGGTTAGGGTTCTTATCAACCCGAGTAGGTTTCCGAAGAACCCTAAAAACGGAATAAAAGCTGATGTCGAAAAATAGTCAGAATCAACCATACATTCTCTTATGGAGATTGAGATGGGAAAATAGTCTTGTTTGACTTTGAACCGGTTATCACCCCGAGTAGGTTTAAAAAAAACTGAAAACGGAAAGAAACGCTTATGTAGAAAAATTGACAGAATGAACCTTATATCCTCTTATGGTGGATTTTGGCTCCAAACCGGCACAGGTCCTCTACTGTACTCGAAAATTCTTCAAACACCAAATCAATAAGTGACACGTACGTCCTTCTTGCCGAGATCACTACAATCTCACACACGTTGCGACGCCTAAAAGCTGCTCACGCTCTCTCTATCCTGAGTTTCGTTCACCCTCAGCGGTTGCAGTGGCGCCGTAGAAGGTTCCAGATCGGGCGCGCTGCCCCATTGCCCGCGGCACATCATCCTGTCGTCGTACAGGGAGAACCTCGCTGAAGAATTCGCCGCGGCTTTGCCCCTCGTCCGCCTCACCGAGGGGGGCACGTCTCCCGGCGTTTTGACCCGCTGCGAGGGGTCCTTCAGTCTCGATAGGTCACTGGTTGATGAGAAGACCTGTTTGAGGGAAATATAAAAAATAACAATAATAATAATGATAAAGTTTATTCAAAATTCAATGAAAAAGCATTAAATCAATTTGTATAAAAAGGTGAATAAACGGTTTAATCATACCCGCGAAGTTAAAAACTTATTGCGAGAAATTTCAGGTAAGAATTAGATGTAGGTATATGTATTGTAAACTTTTGAAATTCAACAGAATGATAATAAAAAAAAGATATCATGAAATAAATTTCGATGAGACTCTTGAATCCATTTTTTCAAATGTTTTTTGAATGAGAATAATGACTTGATCGCTTTTGTATGATTTTGAATTAAATCATAGTAAAATGGCAATAAATATTTGAAATTTTTCTGAGACCTTATTTTTTAACTTTATTTTTCACTGTGACGCTATTTTTATTTCCTGTATTATAAATGTGATCATTGAAGTTTATACTCGTTTTATGTTTATAGATATAAATCATTATGTTGTATCCAAATAATTCATTGATTCTTTGTGCAGTTTTTCACTTGGATATAAATAAGTTCTACTATATTTGATTTTCAAAAACCATTTCTGAAGAACATCCAGATTTCTGTGGTGGGATTTCATGACTCCTCCCCAAGCCAGAATCCCATAATTCAATTGAGACTGTATTAATGAAAAATAAAGAATGTAAAGAGTGTTTATGTCCATGAATGTTTTGAGATACTTGAATTTTGATAATAAACTTCGCAATTTCACCAATCAATGGGAATTCTATTTGTTTGTCCCATTTAAGATGCCTGTCAAGCGTAATTCTTCTATTCAGAATTTTTTCAATAACAAATTTCAAATCACTGACACTACATTTGTTTTTTTCCCCTGAATTATATCAAATAATGTTCGTACATTTAAAACAATTCTTTCTGTGAAGCTTGGTACATGGTCTAAATAACGAGCCCATGTATTTACAGAAAGAAGTAGAAGAGGAGAAATCACTTTTCGTGACAGCCGATCACCGACTTAACCTTTAAACCTTTAAAGGTTAAGTCGGTGCAGCCGATTCGCGATAACCTAGGGTCACTGAATCCTAGAAGGCTTCTAAAAGAAACTCTTATGTCTGCAGCAGAGATGGTCGACGGCTGAATCTCCATGTCCATAATCGCTGGTGGTCGTGCCACAGAATATCGGGGCCGTGTACGAAAGTCGACGTTTTTTTGTAATTCGAGTCAATTATTTTACACCTGACAATTTCAATCCATAAAAAAAATTGAATTGGATATGTCCCCGTTGAAATTGAACATGATATCCACTACTTATTTGACATCATGACTCAAAGAGACTAAACTAACAAGGGGGGTTTAATAACCTCTAGCCAATCAGAATCTTGTAGCATCAACGCGTTATAGTGACGTACTTGGATATGAGTACCGAGTCGATCTCGAACCAATCAACAAAACTGTCAGCAGTAACTCTCATATACCAAGAGCTAGTCCGTCACTGTCTATAGAGAACGGCGGCCATGACACGTCCAACTACGTCACAAATGTTCTTTCATTTCTTTCTATCAGTGTGCTCATTGTCTTATGGGGATTAGACTCCCCTGTTAAATAATGTTTAGTCTCCTTGATTCTGACTTACAACAGAAACATAACCCAACTTGTTTTTCAAAATTATCAGTTCTCTCTCTCTTATAACCCTTGCTTCCTAATTGGCGCTTTTGTGGGTTATTTGGAACATTGGAACTATTTAAAGAGATTGGAACTATTAGACTCCACCCATTGGCCATACCCGTAAGAAGGCCAAAGCCTTCTAGGATTCAGTGACCCTACTAAAATCGACATTTTAGCGGTATCTGTTAACTTATAGCACGAATTCAAGATACCAAACCTTATAGGAGACAAACAATGACATTCCATAAAAAACTGCGGTCGGAAGTAGGAAGCGCAATGAAAAAACGATGAGACTCCCACATTAGATTGTGTTTTCCTCAACTTTTTAAAAAGTGGAACCTCATCGTTTTTCCACTGGACCCTTGTTTGTCTTGAAAGTGAGTAACCACATATATTTTATCTTTTTTTAAAATTTATTTTATCGTTTCCGAGCATCTGTAAAACTTTTATCAAAATCCCAGCTGGACTCATATTATTTACCTTTTCCATAACTTTCAAGTATGAGAGTGGGAAAAGCATAATTCCATTGAGAACCCCTACTTGGACTAGCATTTATTTGATTGGAGCTGCGTTAATAATCTCGATGCTGCACCCAATCGTACAAAGAAGAAGAACGGGTACATAAAATTGGTTGTGAAACCCAGTCTCACTCCTATATTAAAAAATACGTACAAGATGAACAAATAACTTGATTTACAGTCCTCACCTCGGTGAACTGCTCCAGAGACCGCTGCCTGGACAAACTATTATCCCTCCGCACGATCTGCGCCACCCCGCAATTGTTCTGCGTGTCCGCGACCTTCAAAGGCAACGTGGACGGTCTCACCGGCTCCACCTGGTGGTCGCGCAGCAAAGACGTCGTCACCCCGTTCTGCACCTTGGTGTTGAGCTTCACCTGCGTGTCTTTGCAGGCGCCGCCCGCGTTCGCGAGCCGCTTGCCGTTGAGGAAGTTCTTCAGGCCGTTCCACTTGAACTTGGTCTTGCCGGCCGCCCTGTAGGAAGTGTTCTGCCGCTTCGGGTCGCCGTGCACCGCGTTCTGCACGTAGGGGATGGGCGCGGCGCGGTGGTTGATCTGGAAGTTGAGGAACTCGTTGGGGATGAGGTTCTGCGAGTCGGAGCCGTTGCAGTGTTTCGACGACTTGTCGATCAGCAGGCTGTCGCTGGAACCCGACATGAGGTTGCGCTCCAAGCACGGGTTCCTACCTTCGGGGCAGAACAGATTCAAAAACTAGTTTTAGCATTTTAGCATTTGAAATAAAAAAATGGTAGAAATAGCAAAATAATGCAAACTGTTACGGGCGAAAGGACCTCGCACCATTTCAATCGGAAATTGGCTTTCGGTAAATTTGCTCGAATTTTTTATATATTGTAGAACTCGTGATGCTGATTAAATGTCTCCATTGCGCCAAAGCTTTAGATTCAACGGTTTCGATTGTACATGGTGCCGAAGTTGATTTTTCCAAAATTTCAAATGGCCATTGTGAAGACATTTTTACGAATCCATAAACCAAATCAACTATGCATCGATTATTCATATGGTCGAAACAAATCCACTATAAGTATAATGATTCCTGTATATACCCACGAAATACGGGGCGAGTCCAAAGCTAGCAAGATTACAAGTGATTTCTAGAAAATTGAGCGGTGGAATTTAATTCATTTCCAGATATTTCGAAGGACAGGACCTTTACATTTATCTCTCTTAAATCGATATATTCTAGTCTGAAACGTCCATTTAACACAGAGTTCCACTATATTTTTTTCATTTTGAAAGAATATCTCATTTGAAAGTGTGCTGCTGACGTCAAGTTCATCGGAAACAACCCCCACCATAATCCATGTTCCGAAACATTCAATACCGTTCTTCTCAAAAATATAGATTCTAGTTTGGTATAAGCCATTGAGAAATAATTAAAACTTTGTCACTTGATCAACTCATAGAAAAAAATCCACATATTAGCTACTTTTTATTGTATTTGACATTTGTAACATTCAAATTTCCTGAACGGACCATCCTTTCGATGAAAAACGAGCATTGACAACACCGCAAATCATGACAGTTCTCATGCAACAAAAGTGATCTCGAGATTTGAGGTTAATGTTTGTTTTTTTACATTCGACATTTAACTGATACATTCATTAATACTGTAGCAAGGTATTATTATGACCGATCTGGTGTGAATTTATTTGTGTATTAAATAATATGGAAAGGCTTCGTGAAGGGAAGTTCGGATAATTTACCGAGGGTAGATTATGAGATGATTGACTCTTTCTATTTAACAAATATGATTTTATTTTTTGAAATGACTAAAATTTAAAATCGTTCCTTGAACGCTGCTTGAATACAGTAATATTCAGTTGGAAATGTTCTTCACAAAAACATAGTTATATTTCCGCCTTTTACACAAGATTTATTCATTGCTTCGAACCACATTTTACAATGCGCTTCATAGGTATTTAGGAGCATAAAAAATTGTTTATTAGAATATTCACTGGTATTCAGACAACCAGGTATGAAGCACCTTTTCGACATGTTCACAGTTATTGCAGGGATACAGATACAGGAATTTGGAAAAAAATTAGAGCACAAACATCAAAAACATTCCAAAACTTTGAAAACCGCATTAACCTCAAAAAAGAAATCAAGTATGGCCTGTTCGTTTGCAGCATACATATTTGATGGAACTGCTCTACTTGTATTAAATATTAAAGTAGGCAAACGAGTTAAACAGAGACAAACGATTCTTATTGATGCTCCGTGAACCAGACGAACGAACCCATCTGGTATCAAATGACAACTGGCATACGACACATTCTATTCAAATGAGAATTTGAGATTCCACGGTGCACAACTTTTACAACGTTGCCAAGTCTAGTTTTGGTGAACGTGACGTCACGAAACCACTTTTCTTCTGATTATAGAGACAACTAGCGGCCAGAAAAAATAAATAAAATTTCCAGAGTGATATTAGCGTATACACTTTCTAATTACAGTGTTCTCTCATATGTCGTGGAAAGGTCCATTTGCATAGTCGTAAATAACAAGTTATTCTCTAACCACTCCTTGTCTCAACTCGATTGGCAGTCCACTTGGAGATGATGTATTCTGTCACATAAAAGGGGAGGGCGAAATTACAACCGAGCGCCAGTTTGAAATAGTGTGATAAAAATCAGATAAATTGTTATATAAATTAACCAGTACTTATAGTTTATGAGTGAAATAAATTAATCAAAACCGTTCAGACTTTAAATTTACTACATTATTTTACAACTTACCTTGGTAGGGCTGCAAGGGAGTAACGCACACCGCCAGCTGATTCGAGTTCTTGCAGTTCTCCTCCGAAGGGGAGAGGAGGGTTTCAATAGTGTTCACCGAGGCATCGAACTGGTGGTCGTGCAGGTGGTTGTTATTTATAAGCGGAGTAGGACTCGCGGGTGGGTGGTGGGGGTGCAAGACCCGTCCTTTGAGAGTGGGCAGTTCGGTCAAACGTTCGGCCACGCAGAGAGCTGTCAAACGGGCTTCCGCGTCCTAGAAAGCAGTCGTAACGGTATTCGAAGACACTATTTCAGATGTTAGGAATTTACCTGATCCCAGCAGTCTTCCGCCGTTTCACACAGCAACCTGGCGGCCGTCGTGTCTTTCCAAGACACTGGCCATAGCGGCCTAACTTTCTTCCTGCTTACGAGGGACTGCATCTGCTCCAGAGATGGGTTTTCGCCCGCCTCCTGAGAGTAACAAAGATAAGAGTAACGTTTTTGTTCGAGCAGTAGAAAAAATATAGTGTTCAGTTACCTTCGAGAAGGGAGGCGCGTATGTATACGGTTCGGCGTTCTGCATGTCCGTGCATCTGCTACCGAGCTCCCACAAGACCAGGCCCAGGGCGTAGACGTCTATCTGTTTGAGGGCGCTTTCACAGTCTCGGAGATTGACAGCGCCTTCCAGTACTTCGGGAGCCATATATCGCAGAGTACCTGATTGAGTGGACAATAAACAAGATTTTTATGATTTTAAGCATAAGAGCGATATTTGATCCGTGACTTTAAACTGAAGGAACAAAACAGTATAGCAAAATTAAAATTATCACAATACCGGTGATTGAATTGGAAAAATAGCGGAACCGATGGTGGAATTGGACAAAAAGCGATATAGGTAATGGAATTGGACAAATAAAACGATAGAAATAGCGATACGGTGGTGAAATTGAACAAATAAAACGATAAAAATGGTGATACCTGTGGTGGAATTGGACAAACAGTGATCACGGTGATGGAATTGGACAAATAAAGCGATATAAATAGCGATACCTGTAGTGGAATTGGCCAAATGAAACGATAAAAGTATCGATACCGGTGGTGGAATTGTACAAATAGCGATAACGGTGGTAGAATTGGACTAATAAAATGATAATAACAGTAATTCCGGTGGTGGAATTGGACAAACAAAACGATAAAAATAGCGATACCGGTGGTGGATTTGGACAAATAAAACGATAAAAGTAGCAATACCGGTGGTGGAATTGGACAAATAGCGATATAGGTCGTTGAATTTGACAAATACAATTATAGTAACAGCAATACCGGTGGTGGAATTGAACAAACAAAACGATAAAAATAGCGATACCGGTGGTGGTATTGAAAAAGTAAATCCCGAATAAAAAAAAAATTGAAAAAAAAACAAATTTTTTTTAAGTTTTGAATAAAAACAGGATGTTTACCCATCTTAAAAAAAATGAAAATTTTCATTCAAATCGAAAAAAATTGAAAGATTTGTTTTGACAAATGGCGATACCGGTGGTGGAATTGGACAAATAGCGTTAACGATGGTGGAATTGGACAAACAAAATGATAAAAATAGCTATACCGGTGGTGGAATTGATGGAATATAACGATAGAAATAGCGAAACCGGTGGTGGAATTGGACAAATAGCGATACCTGTGGTGGAATTGAACAAATAAAACGATAATAATAGCGATACCGGTGGTGGAATTGCACAAATAGCGATAAAGATGGAGGAAGTGGTCAAATAAAACAATAGACATGTCAATACCTGTGGTGGAATATGCCAAATAAAACGGTAGAAATAGAGATACTGGTGGGTAAAATTGGACAAATAAAACTATATATATATATATATATATATATATATATATATATATACATAAATATATATATATATATATGTATATATATATATATATATATATATGTTCCAGTGACTGTAAAACAGTCGAAAACAATCCTTTAGGAACTCACTATACCTTTGTATAGATTGTATGGCATATGTCCGACAGAAAACAACTACTTCTCTGGCTAATACCTCGACAGATATTGAATTATATCTGTCAGACATATGTGCAAAGATCCTTACTTTGAAGGAACAACTTTGCACTGATGAGGGACTATATCCCGAAACCGATCTGCAGTTGGTTCCTTGTTTGGATCAGGCGGTGTCCTGCTGTCTGTCTCTGAGAGCTCTTGCAAAGTTGTTCCTTCAAAGTAAGGATCTTTGCACATATGTCTGACAGATATAATTCAATATCTGTCGAGGTATTAGCCAGAGAAGTAGTTGTTTTCTGTCGGTCATATGCCATACAATCTATACAAAGGTATAGTGAGTTCCTAAAGGATTGTTTTCGACTGTTTTACAGTCACTGGAACATTTATTGCTCCTTGAAACAAGTATTCAGCATATACAATTTCGTATCCGAAATGTCCTTCTGGAGCGCTCTCTAATCTGTTGCCGTGGTGGATCCTGTAAGCGATTGCAGTGTTCATCCCGGCGAACAATGACGGGCACCGGGCCCCCGCGTGTATACAACCGTGATAACCTGGACTGCACTGATGAGGGACTATATTCCGAAACCGGTCTGCAGTTGGTTCCTTGTTTGGATCAGGCGGTGTCCTGCTGTCTGTCTCTGAGAGCTCTTGCAAAGTTGTTCCTTCAAAGTAAGGATCTTTGCACATATGTCTGACAGATATAATTCAATATCTGTCGAGGTATTAGCCAGAGAAGTAGTTGTTTTCTGTCGGTCATATGCCATACAATCTATACAAAGGTATAGTGAGTTCCTAAAGGATTGTTTTCGACTGTTTTACAGTCACTGGAACATTTATTGCTCCTTGAAACAAGTATTCAGCATATACAATTTCGTATCCGAAATGTCCTTCTGGAGCGCTCTCTAATCTGTTGCCGTGGTGGATCCTGTAAGCGATTGCAGTGTTCATCCCGGCGAACAATGACGGGCACCGGGCCCCCGCGTGTATACAACCGTGATAACCTGGACTGCACTGATGAGGGACTATATTCCGAAACCGGTCTGCAGTTGGTTCCTTGTTTGGATCAGGCGGTGTCCTGCTGTCTGTCTCTGAGAGCTCTTGCAAAGTTGTTCCTTCAAAGTAAGGATCTTTGCACATATGTCTGACAGATATAATTCAATATCTGTCGAGGTATTAGCCAGAGAAGTAGTTGTTTTCTGTCGGTCATATGCCATACAATCTATACAAAGGTATAGTGAGTTCCTAAAGGATTGTTTTCGACTGTTTTACAGTCACTGGAACATTTATTGCTCCTTGAAACAAGTATTCAGCATATACAATTTCGTATCCGAAATGTCCTTCTGGAGCGCTCTCTAATCTGTTGCCGTGGTGGATCCTGTAAGCGATTGCAGTGTTCATCCCGGCGAACAATGACGGGCACCGGGCCCCCGCGTGTATACAACCGTGATAACCTGGACTGCACTGATGAGGGACTATATTCCGAAACCGGTCTGCAGTTGGTTCCTTGTTTGGATCAGGCGGTGTCCTGCTGTCTGTCTCTGAGAGCTCTTGCAAAGTTGTTCCTTCAAAGTAAGGATCTTTGCACATATGTCTGACAGATATAATTCAATATCTGTCGAGGTATTAGCCAGAGAAGTAGTTGTTTTCTGTCGGACATATGCCATACAATCTATACAAAGGTATAGTGAGTTCCTAAAGGATTGTTTTCGACTGTTTTACAGTCACTGGAACATTTATTGCTCCTTGAAACAAGTATTCAGCATATATATATATATATATATATATATATATATATATATATATATATATATATATATATATATACAGTGACCGGCAGAAAGTACGCATCATATGGGAATTTTTTTTATTAATAAATTTTGACAAATATTGATATTTGCAATCGCTTCTGCATCAAAAGAAACCCCAAAAGACGTTGTACAGTGCCGTTCGTCTTTTCGAGGTTGGCGGGAAATTTAAAAAATTTGAAAATTATTTCTCAAAACACGCTTGTTTGTGAAAATATCGAGAAATGTTAATGAGAAAAGTTGTTCAGATTGACATTTTATAGCTATGTACAAGTTTTGAAAAAGATCTGAGATAAAAAAATAAAAATCAATTTTTTGCCACAAAAAAAAAATCTTTTTGGAAACATACATTTCTGACGAAGAAACTCATTTCAAATAATGTTTTGTGAAGATTCGCAAGCTATTCCTATTTTATTCGGAGAAAATTTGAAATCTGTGATTTTGCAGTGTGATCAGCTGCTTCATAAGAAGTCACTGAAATATCTACAGGACATATTAAGAATTTCAAATTGAAATTGTGTAGATACTTGGTTCTTAATTAATAATAAAAAGTATCGGAATTATAATGTCCTGTAGATATTTCAGTGACTTCTTATGAAGCAGCTGATCACACTGCAAAATCACAGATTTCAAATTTTCTCCGAATAAAATAGGAATAGCTTGCGAATCTTCACAAAACATTATTTGAAATATTAGTGTTGGCTTTACTAATGAGTTTCTTCGTCAAAAATGTATGTTTCCAAAAAGATTTTTTTTTGTGGCAAAAAATTGATTTTTATTTTTTTATCTCAGATCTTTTTCAAAACTTGTACATAGCTATAAAATGTCAATCTGAACAACTTTTCTTATTAACATTTCTCGATATTTTCACAAACAAGTGTGTTTTGAGAAATAATTTTCAATTTTTTTAAATTTCCCGCCAACCTCGAAAAGACGAACGGCACTGTACAACGTCTTTTGGGGTTTCTTTTGATGCAGAAGCGATTGCAAGTATCAATATTTGTCAAAATTTATTAATAAAAAAAATTCCCATATGATGCGTACTTTCTGCCGGTCACTGTATATATATATATATATATATATATATATATATATATATATATATATATATATATATAGCCATCCCGGTGGTAAAATTGGATAAACAAAACAATAGAAATAGCTATACCGGTGATGGAATTGGACAAATAGTGGTCACGGTGGTGGAATTGGACCAATAAAACGATAGAAATAGCGATACCTGTAGTGGAATTGGACAAATGAAACGATAAAATAGCGATACCAATGGTGAAATTAGAGGTATGATAAAAATAGCGATAGCAGTGGTGGAATTGGAAAAATAAAACGATAGAAATAGCGATACCGGTGGTGGAATTGGACAATTAGTGGTCACGGTGGTGGAATTGGACAAATAAAACGATAGAAATAGCGATGCCTGTAGTGGAATTGGACAAATGAAACGATAAAAATAGCGATACTGATGGTGGAATTGGAGGTATGATAAAAATAACGATAGCAGTGGTGGAATTGGACAAATGAAACGATAGAAATAGCGACACCGGTGGTGGAATTTGACAAACAAAACAATGGAATTAGAATGATAAAAATAGCGTTACCGCAACAGTGGTGGAATTTGACAAATCAAACAATAGAGTTACGACACTGGTGGTAGAATTGGACAAATGCTAAAAATAGCGATACCTGGAATTGGACAAATGAAATGATAAACATAGGGATACCAGTGGTGGAATTGGGCAAGAACGATAAACAGAGGTGGTGGAATAGGAAAAATCACAATATCTCGATACTAAAACTACTATTCAATTATAGTACTCACCCGCTTCGCTGATGGCCTTGTTTTCGGACATCCTTGGCGCCACCGCCAATCCCAGATCGCAAATGCAACACGACAAATCAGCCTTTACCAAAATGTTTCTGGTATTGATGTCCCTGTGCACGACCGAGGGTTTTCCCAGATCCGAATGCAAATGGGCCAGCCCTCTGGCGATGCTCAAGCTCATTTTGCTCAACGTCGCCAGATCTACAGTGTGCATTTTGAGGTACTCCTAGCAATAATAGTAATGAGTAAGGTTATTCTGGACGTTTATTGTCTAAAAAAGAACAAAGAAAATTCAATTCTCTGCAATTTTATTCACGATGTTTCACCTGTTAAAATCTACAGTTGTTATCAAGTGTATAAATGTGATACTCTCAAGAATACTTCTTATAAATGATATGGCTAATTTTGTGTCAGCCTAGGGGTAATTTGCCGGTATTCAGGTAAGCTTGTTAATTACAGTGCCGGGCCCCTCCGGTACAGCATTGGTAATTCTTATCGCAATTTCAATTGATCCATGCCACTAATTAAGGGTTTCCACACATTAAAAAATCAATCTTTTATTACCAAGTGAGGGACATCGAGAGAGAAATGTCAAGATTCGTTAGAAGTTGTTTCATATCTTGAAGAATAACACCACTAACACGATTACGAAATGAGATATCGAAAATATGTACTCGTTCAGTTTTATCGTACCCGGAAAGATCTACAAAAAGTTACTCTGGAATTTTTTCACTTCTTGGAAAATGAACAAATTATTGATTTTTTTTTTCTTTAAAATTGCCAAAAACTCCAAAACGGCTACAGATTTTCACATTTTACAATCAACCTTTCTTGATCGCCTTCTAAAAATCTATAGAAAATGTCCACAAATATATGGAAAAAATCACCATTTTTTTCTAAAAACAACGAAAACCCGAAAACGAAACGAGATATCGACAAAAAGTGTATGAACAATCCTATTGTCCTTTTTTTTGTGGGAAAATTTGTTTTTTTCATTTTGGTTTGTTTGAGTCAAATTGCATTCGGGAAGGCCAAATTTGGTATTTATATCATGATTCCGAATAATTTTTTTTTTTCAAAAAAATTCATATCTCCGATATTCTATAGGTCAGGTAGTCAGGTAACACCATTCGCAGCCATCTCACAAAGACGAGACCACGTAACGCTGACATTGACTCCAAAAACTGCATCTACCGCGTCCCTTGTGAATGCGGGAAGCTTATCTTGGAGAAACTAAGAGACCGCTTAGCGTTAGAGAAACACTCAAAGAGGAGAAACATCAAAGCCAGGGATAGCGGACGACCCAACACAATCTTAAAAGGACTGAAGCCGAAGTCATCCATAAAGAAGAGGGCTGGTATAGAAGGAAGTTTGAAGAGAGTGCATATATTATGAACAACAATGTCTTCAGTCAAGCAAGCATATAAATCCGTAATGTGTGGAAACCCTTTATTAGTGGCATGGATCAATTGAAATTGCGATAAGAATTAGCAATGCTGTACCGGAGGGCCCGGCACTGTAATTAACAAGCTTACCTAAACACCGGCAAATTACCCCTAGGCTAATGGCACGAAATTAGCCATATCATATATAAGAAGTATCCTTGAGAAAGTTGCATTTATACACTTGATAACGACTGTAGATTTTAACAGTTGAAACGTAGTGAATAAAATTGCAGATAATTGAATTTTCTTTGTTCTTTTTTAGACAATGAAAGTCCAGAATAACCTTACTCAAAGTGAAACATTGTCAACCACTTTCAAACAAATACTAGGAATAATGTTAATGCACATAAAGGCATTTCATGCACTGAAATAACACCATATGGTATTATATGGGACAAAAATCTGCATTCTTTGGTACTATCGCGGTGACAATTTTATTTGACAACGCGGCCAAGTGTGGCGCATACTCGCTAGATCCCAATGCTGTTGCATTATTTTCAATGGAGGACACATATAGACAACTTATGTAATATACTCAGAAAAGCCTGTTATTCTCTTAGGTTTCTCTCAAACCATTGTAGCCAAAGTATTTTATTGACTGTCTATTATGCAAACTTCAATTCGCATCTTAGATATGGCATCCTGAACTGGGGCACATCCTCTACCGTGTCGCGTGTGTTTTGTACACAAAAGTATGCTATTAGGATCATTGCTAAGCTGGGCTATAGAGATTCTTGTAGACAAACTTTTCAGAATCTGAAAATTTTAACAATAGCAGGAGTATACATTATGGAAGCTTGCACATATATCTACCGAAATAGAAATACACTAGCTGCTAACAGAGCCTACCATAATCATTCTACCCGAAATGCCCACTTATTATTACCTAGTCAACATCGCACTGCTCTCTACCAAAGAAACTTTGAGTTTCTGGGCTGCAAACTTTTCAATAAACTCCCTGATAGCATAAGAAATTCTGGAAATGTACATATCTTCAAATCAAGACTGAAGCAACTCCTTTTATCAAAGAACTGCTACAGTATAGACGAGTTTTATCTGTAATCCAATTCATATGTGTATATAGGAAGAAACTATATTTATTAATTATTATTATATGTATATAGTATGTGTGTGGATATGCATGTATGTGTGTATGCTTTTCTTTATGTTTATATATGTTAAATGTTTCTACACATTCTCGATTTTAATACTTGTGACATTTTCTATTTTAATATAGTATAGTTTTTTATACATTATATATATATATATATATATATATATATATATATATATATATATATATATTGTAAACTGACGTTTTTCTCTTTTTCATTTGTACTTCTGCTCTTGTGGTTGTACAGATCAATCTGAGTAAATAAAGAGATTATTATTATTATTATTATTATTATTATTATTATTACCTAGCTGGTAGTACCAGAAAAAAAAACAGTAATTTTCTAGCAGATCTTTGCCCCACTTTATCGAATCAAAACCCTACCTGTAGACTTTCTTGTTCTAGAGCCAACAGTAAAACGTAATCAACGGAGCCTGGCACAACCGAATACTCTCCGCCGCCGTGGAACTTCAACAAACCGGCGTTTTCGCACGCCATTTTGTACATTTCGTGCTCGTTGAGGAAGTAGTTCCGGTGGTGAGCGGGGAACACTTTGACGGCGATGTCTTGGTCTTCGATGAGACCATGCCAGACGCTACCGTATCTTCCTTGACCTAGAGTAATCCGAAATGGTTTTATTATTATTATTTCAAATTAGTCTAAGAGGTTCATATAAACCCATGAAAAAATTAGTGGCAAGGTTAAAAATTCTGAATTTGAGTCATTTTGGCATTCAAATTGAACAGTTTTTGAGGAAAAAAATAAAAAACTTAATTTTTAGAGGTTTTTTTGAAGTTTTCCCAAAAACCATTCATCAGATTCTATTTCAAATATCATGACATATCAATGTCAAAGTAAAAGATAATCGTGATTTTTTTCATAATTTTTAACTTCAACGTTCCCTCACAATTTAAAGAAAATCCTGTTATTAAATCAAAGACAGTTGAGAAGAATGGCTTTTGCAAGTGATATTTATAAGAAATTTAGAAGACTAAACATTGAGGAACTATTCATACTATTTTTCAGACATAAAATCAAGCGATTTATATTTTTAACAATGATTTTCAAAACCTCGGACAAAAAACGGTAAATCGCTCCAGTAAGTGATTCCTCTGTAGTACATGAACGAAAAGACAAAAATAGTTTTTCTGTTGTTCACAAGGTATTGCACAGAATTATTGTCACTGTCATATTTACTGTACAGCGTTGCCAATAGTTCTAGACAGCGGTAAACGATGTAATTTGTTTAATTTTTCGAAAATGAAAGTTACGTCGATAGGGGTTTGTCAGTTCATCAGTTGGATGTTGGATTGGTCCGCCTAAAGCATTGGAGTCCTTGGACACAATTGAAGAAGTATGTAAGTAATAAGTTTTATGTTTTGCGATTTGCCAACAAAAGAGTGAATACACCACAAATTCAACCAAATTCGTAGACAGGACTCAGCAGAGGCCCACAGTATTCAGAAAACGAGGTCCCCGAGGTCTCCACCCAACAAAATTATGAAGGCACTGTGAATTCCACCAAATTCACAGACAGGACTCAACTGATCTCGAAAAATTATTTAGCCGAGGTTTCCACCCAACAAAAAAATAAAGGTTCTGTTAGTTTCACTAAATTCACTGACAAGGCTCTGTAGAGGTCCCTAATCAACAGTAATGAGGCCCGCGAAGTCTACATTCACAAAAAAACGGAGATACTGCAAAACTGAAATATTTTGTAGACCACTGAACAATAAGCCTATACGAAGAGCTGGAAAAGAGAAGAAAAGAAAGAAAGAACATTGAAAACATGGCCCAAAAACATAGCAATGAACTCATAATTCCGAAAATCAATGAAATGAACCACCAAATTACCAACAACAGAGAAGGTATGGACACAATCGTTACTAGTCCCCTTCAAAATGGAAGGAATAATAGAAGAGAGAAGATGGCGGCTCACCTTTTCTCTCATAACCCCCTTGACATAATAGCTACATAATGCATTGAACCACATTACCACAATTAATACCAGATAATAATTAACAATCCTGTGGGCTATTTCGCAGTACTCCGAATAATGTTGAGATTTGGCAACAATGTATTAGCAGTAGGGTTGACCGTTGTATATTCGGTAGATTTTACAGCAGAAAACTGTAATTTATTTGAAAATATTATAAAAGATCGCTGTCACTATGTTATGAAAAACCATTGTTTAAATAGAACATAGTCAATGCCTGTGGAAAAGGTATTGAACACAAACGCGAGTGTCATCTAGCGTGATTAGTTACAAACATGAATATTTGACGTCATTTTAATGCAGGTTCCTTCAAAAAACCCTGATTTTAATGCTGTCCCATTGTTTCAATCAAGTTACGACATGACTTGGAGGCCAGATCACTGAAGTTACGACATGACTTGGATAAGAGCTCACTATCGCCATCTACATGTCGCATCCATTTTGATCCAATTATAATCCCATAAGGTTGACTATCTTCTATATAAACAATGGAAAAACATATCTTGTCAGTGCCATCTTACAGTTCAGAAACGCGAAATATTTGACTTTATATGAACCTTAAACCATGCGTGTGTGTTTTGCCACGAATTCCTTACGGAAACAACTCGGTATCAACGAAAATCAATTACAGACATAGAAAAAAACTCACCGATGACGTTCAACATCTTCAACTTCTCCAAGCTGTAATCAGCGGGAGGCGGCAACGGCTGCTGGCAGCTCTCCACGTCCGTCTTCTTCGGCCGCAGCCTCCAGAAGTAGTACGACGCCATCGCCATGGCCGTCACGAAGACGAGGAACACCACCACGGTGACCATGTACACGATGGGGTTGAGCGGCTCGATGGGCGCCGGATCGTTCGCCGGAGGCGTCTCCTCGACGGGCACGTACGCGTCCGTGAAGTTGGCGTTGCACTTGCTCTGGTTGCAGCAGCAGAATTTGGTGCTGTTCATCGCCTTCGGCGGCTTCTTGTCGGCGATGCAGGCGGCGCGGTCGCAGTCGTTGGGTTGGCCGGATATTTCCCAACACCCTGTGGACAGTATTTTTAGTTTTTGTCCAGTCACCTTGGATTTCAATTGCGGATAAAAATGCAAATGATATCAGATTCTTGGAAGCTAACGAAACTAATTGATACAAAAAATTCATGTACGGAAGTATTCACCAAACTTTACATTTTTATCCTAACAGGGTGTTTCAGTATCAAGATTTTAGAGGCGTATTTTTCAGATAAAAATAAGACCTTTTTTCCCCATAAATATGTGTCCGCAAACCCTTCGCTATAGATCTACAGAGCGTTAAAGTTTCAAGATTCTTTTCTTTTTTCTTCATAGCTCTTTCAGATTTTGAGATAAGATCAAATTTGGAAAATATGGCTTACATCCATCCAGCATGCCGAGTGATTGTGAGAATCTACAGGGAGATATTTTTTCAGGGGACAAGCCTTTTTTCGCCACATAAACTTTTCAGTCTTTGTTCGGTCACCTTTATATTTCAATTGCGAATAAAAATACAAATGTTATGTTCGGAAGCTGACTCATGATTCATATAGAGTTGAACCACTCGCCAGTAACCAAACGAATTCATACCGAAAATTCATGTACGGAAGTGTTCAATACATTTTCCATTTTTATCCAAACAGGGTGTTTCAGTGTCAAGATTTTAGAGGCGTGTTTTTCAGATCAAAATAAGACTTTTTTCCCATAAACATATGTCCGCGAACCCTTCGTTATAGATCTACAGAGCGTTAAACTTTCAAGATTCTTTTATTTTTTTTCTTCATAGCTCTTTCAGATTTTGAGATATTAAGATCAAATTTGACATATACGTTTTGTTTTTGGGCTTACATCATCCAGCATGCCGAGTGATAGTAAGAATCTACAGGGAGATATTTTTTTTTCAGGGGACAAGCCCTTTTTCGCCACATAAACTTTTCAGTCTTTGTCCGGTCATCTTGATATTTCAATCGCGAATAAAAATGCAAATTTTATGCTTGGAAGCTGACTCATTCATCTAGAGTTGAACCACTCGCCAGTAACCAAACTAATTTATACCGAATATTCATGTACGGAAGTATTCACTACACTTTCCATTTTTATCCTAACAGCGTGTTCACTATCGAAAATTTAGAGGAGTATTTTTCAGGTCAAGATAAGACTTTTTTTTCCATAAACTTGTGTCCGCAAGCCCTTCGTTACAGAGCGTTATAGTTTCAAGATTCTTTAATTTTTTTCTTTATAGCTCTTTGAGCTTTTGATATATTAAGATGAAATTTGAAACATAGGTTATATTTTAAGGCTTACATCATCCAGCATGTCGATTGTGAGATTCAACAGGGAGATATTTTTTTCAGTGGTCAAGCCCCTTTTTCGTCCCATAAACTTTTCAGTTTTTGTCCGGTCACCTTGATATTTCAATTGAGAGTAAAAATGGAAATGATATCAAAATTTCCAAATCTGCAAATAATTCTTCCTAATGTAACTCAACAGCGGACTTATTTATCAATTATTTCTCCTCTGTCGCTGAGTTGATATCGGAAGTGTGACGGCTGCTGATAAAGATGCACAAATTCTTTCTTGAAAACATTACCAAGAAATGATTTTTTTTTGTTTTTTCCTGTTTGCAAATATGCAATAGACAGTTTGAAGAACATCAGCTGCTATGAATTTTATAATTTCAACAGTTTAAAAATCAATAACATAAAATATATCATTGCTAATACACTCACAGATTTATTCAATTTATGCTTTTGTAGGGGTTTTTTTCGAGATATTTAAAAAAGGAAATTAATAACGATCTCCCAAAAACGTCACGCGTTGATCTACCAGAAAATCATCGACCAACCTCGAAAATCCCAGTTATAGACAAAACTTTCGAAATCGTCATTAAAACAAGGCTGACATCGTATTTCGTCATTAACAATTACAAAAAGGATCAACAATTTGGATTCAGAAAAAAACGCCCAATTCAAGCTGTTCGTAAACTGGTGACTGACATAGTTGAGGGCTTTGAAAGTGGTAAAAAAAACTGTAATAACGCTATGTCACCTCAGCAAAACCTTCGTCTGTTTCCCACATCAAGGGTTACTTGATAATCTCGAACTCTATGGTATAAAAGAGGCTGCTCATTCATTTTTCAAGTAATATACATGTGGGAGAACTCGGACCATAGAAAAATTTGGTATCAACATGATGGAATACCTCTACATAATCGGCAGATGGAAGAGATAATAATAATTTATTTCCAGTAAAAGTATTACAGTGTATTACAGCATATAAATAAAAGGTATATTCAGGAAATAAGAATGATAGGAGTTTATTTAAATAATAATTCATTGTAAATCATATCGAGTAGGGTAACATGGGTACTGTGAAGTTTCAGGAGAAACTTGTCCATTAAACCAGGTCATCCAAATCTAACAGATCCTCATTATATTTTAACTGTAGAGTCGAGCGAATACATTTGTATAATAATTGTAATCGTAATTATGCAATTTCGAGTTAAAGACACTGGAATGTGTGAAATGAAATAAAATTTAATGTTATGAGAAGAAGAAAAAAAAAAGGTATAAGTAAACAAAGTATTTGTATATGAAGCAATGTCATATGTAAAGTACGTAGAAGTTTATAGATTGATAGTTTAGCAAACAATCTGAGAACAGATACTTTAAAATATTGATGTCATTATTAAGAAGCCATGTCGTTAGTTTCAATTTGAAGGATTTTATATAAATTTTGTTTTTGAGGTTTATCGGCAGAATATTGTAGAATATTGATTGATTGATTCTTGTGTCCAGTATAGTAGAAGGATCTTTGCCCTATTGACTTATACATCATAGGGGTCGACACTTTATCATCGAATTTCATCCGGGTGTTATGTGTGCTGGATGCTGCTTGAAAGCATGTTACTTTTGATGAGTTGCATCAGTGATGATTTGTAAAATAGTTTTCTGACACTCAACACTTTGCATTTTTTGAAAAAATTTTCACTTGGAAATCTTACATTCAAGCCATATATAATTTTTAAAATTATTTTCTGCACTATTTCTACATATTTCAGTTCAGGTGATTTGAGTAAGCACCTCCCCATCCAGGAAGTCCATACACCATAAGTGATTGAACAAGACAGTAATACATAGATATTAATGCTTTCACAGATAAAATTGCTTTCGTTTTTCTGAAAAGGAAGGTTAGTGATCGTAATTTTTTTGTGAGGATTTGAATATGTTTATCCCACTTGAGGTGGTTGTCTATTATGATTCCAAGGTATTTTGCACTATCAGAAACCTCTAATGTCCATGTGATTTGTCTATGGCTGAGATAAGTCTCAATTCTTTTGTTGTTTGGTAGGCCTGTAATATTGTTCGAAAAGGGCAAAGGTTTTTTTTTGTAATTTATGGTCAACAAATTTTTATCTAGCTATCTTGTTATTTTTTTAAATCTGCCTGTAAGTTATCTGTAACCTGAGCCCAGTTGGCTCCTTCCACGTATAGCACAGTATCATCTGCATATGATATTATATCACCTAAGCACGCAATGGACAGGAGTTCGTTCAAATATATAATAAATAACACTGGCCCAAGAACTGTTCCTTGCGGTATGCCATAAGTCATTATTCTTTGACTACTGTAACTGCCATTTATTTTAACCATTTGCGTCCGGTCACTTAGATAATTCTTAAATAATTTCAGAGCTATACCTCTAACACCGTATTGTTCAAGCTTCCCCAAAAGAATACTGTGACTCACGGTGTCAAAGGCTTTTGCTAAATCCAAGAATATAGCTGCGCAATTCGATCCATTATCTAAACATGTATATATTTTTTTGTTAATAAAGAAATGGCATCATTCGTGCATTTGTTTTGTCGAAATCCAAATTGTCGGCTAGAAATAATGTGTTTATCCAAAAACTCTACCATACGTGATTTTATAATCTTCTCCAAAATTTTTGCTAAGTTAGAAGTCAGACTGATTGGTCTGTAATTTTCTACGACATTAGACCCTGTTTTGAAAATAGGTTTGATAACAGCTTCTTTGAATTCCTTTGGACATTCACCAGTACTCAGAATTAGGTCAACAATATAACACAGAGGCTCACTGATTTCACTACTCAATTCCTTCAAAGTATGCACTGAAATATTGTCAAAACCGGGTGTGGCCGAGTTTTTAAGTTGAGCGATTGTTTCTTCAATTTCTTTTTTGCTCGTTGGTTCGAAAAATAAAGAATTTCTTATCAATTTTACATTATGTTCCTCCTCTAAATCTTTATCAATATTATTTACGATTTACTTTAATAAAACTTTTTATGACCAATAGTTTGGAACCGACGGTCCTCAATTATGGCCACCGCGATCGCCCGATTTAACCCCAATATTTTTTTTTTATTTGGGGTTATAAAAAAACCGAGGTGTATTTTCATACGCCAACAACAAAAGAAGATTTTCAGCAGAGAGTTCGTACTGCTTTCAACTCTATTCTAACGGACATGATAAGACGATCTGTATGAGACGTCATACGGATATGTGAAAAATGCTTAGAAGTTGAAGGCAATAATTTTCATGGGTTGGACGTAAATAGATAGTTTTATTCAATGGATCGACAATTTTCTTAAATCAATTTTCAACTACTGCAATGTTTTCCGCAAAATACTTCCCTATTCCACTGTACAGAACAAAGTTCTTCCAGTTCTTTAGATAAATTGCAGATACCAAATTTTTATAGAATTAATAGGCAGAACGAATATAAACAGAACAAAAAAAAATAACTGTTCTGATCGAAAAAGGGACCGTTAGCCTCCAAGTGTTGTTGGAAAACAAATTTTATTATTATCATTACTCTCTTCAACTACTCTACCCCTCGGATGGCAAATATTGTTACGCTATCCTAAACTTACCAAATTTACACCTCAATCGTATACGGAAGGAAGTATGGAGAAACGCAAACATTTTCAAGTAAAAACATTTTTTACTTCCACTCAAAAATATGCCAATCACTGCATATCATAATTATTGGGCTATGACAAAGACTTAGCGCACACATGCCTGCAAATTCTCAACTGTTACATAAGTACTGAAAAGCACTCCAGATAAAACCATTACTTTCCACTATTCATCAATCAAAGCTACTCAACAACAAGTGTACGTCCATGAATGAATTAACTTTCTTATCAAATGCGAAGTGGAATTCTCTAAGTATCTAAGTGATACTTGAAATGTTAAACGGATTTTTTGTGAGGGCCATCTGGAGTTGAACCACTAGCCAGTAACGAAACTAATTCTTACTGAAAACTCATGTAGGGAAGTATTCACTACACTTTCCATTTTTATCCTAACTCAGAATTAATTATTATATGGTGATGGTGATATGTAATTAAAATGATCTTTGATCAATATTTATTTTGCATTTTTTAAATTGTTGAAAGAATATTTATAGCGCAAAAAGTTTAAATGTACGGAAGTATTCACTACACTTTCCATTTGTGTTATAATGAATATAATATGGTGATATTTAATGAATATAATTTCTAATCAATTTTTATTTTGCATTTTTGAAATAATTGAAGGAATATTTATTCGTAAAAGGTTTGGATGCACGGAAGTACTCACTACAGTTTCCATTTTTGTTATAACTCACAAGTGATGACTATAATATGGTGATATTTAATTAATATAATTTCTAATCAATTTTTATTTTGCATTTTTGAAATAATTGAAGGAATATTTATAGCGTAAAGTTTGGATGTACGGAAATATTCACTACAGTTTTCATTTTTATTATAACTCACAAGTGATGAATATAATTTCTAATTAATTTTTATTTTGCATTTTTGAAATAATTGAAGGAATATTTATTCGTAAAAGGTTTGGATGCACGGAAGTACTGACTACAGTTTCCGTTTTTATTATAACTCACAAGTGATGACTATAATATGGTGATATTTAATTAATATAATTTCTAATCAATTTTTATTTTGCATTTTTTAAATAATTGAAGGAATATTTATAGCGTAAAGTTTGGATGTACGGAAATATTCACTACAGTTTTCATTTTTATTATAACTCACAAGTGATGAATATAATTTCTAATCAATTTTTATTTTGCATTTTTGAAATAATTGAAGGAATATTTAATCGTAAAAAGTTTGGATGTACGGAAGTATTCACTAAAGTTTCCATTTTTATTATAACTCACAAGTGATGAATATAATATGGTGATATTTGATGAATATACTTTCTAATCAATTCTTATTTTGTATTTTTGAAATAATTGAAGGAATATTTATCCGTAAAAAGTGGGATGTACGGAAATATTCACTACAGTTTCCATTTTTATTATAACTCACAAGTGATGAATATAATATGGTTATATTTAATGAATATACATTCTAATCAATTTTTATTTTGCATTTTTGAAATGGTTGAAGGAATATTTATAGCGTAAAAAGTTTGGATGTACGGAAGTATTCAATACACTTTCCATTTTTATTATAACTCACAAGTGATGAATATAATATGGTGATAATTGATGAATATAATTTTTAATCAATTTTTGTTTTGCATTTTTGAAATAATTGAAGGAATATTTATTCGTAAAAAGTTTGGATGTACGGAAGTATTCACTACACTTTCCATTTTTATTATAACTCACAAGCGATGAATATAATATGGTGATATTTAATGAATGTAATTTCTAATCAATTTTATGTTGCATTTTTGAAATAGTTGAAGGAATATTTATAGCGTAAAAAGTTTGGATGTACAGAAGTATTCGCAACACTTTCCATTTTTATTATAACTCACAAGTGATAAATATTATATGGTGATATTTAATGAATATAATTTCTAATCAATTTTTATGTTTCATTTTTGAAATAGTTGAAGGAATATTTATAGCATAAAGTTTGGATGTATGGAAATATTCACTACACTTTCCATTTTCATTATAACTCGCCAGTGATGGATATAATATGGTGATATACAATGGATATAATTTCTAATCAATTTTTATTTTGCATTATTGAAATAGTTGAAGGAATATTTATAGCATAAATATTGACTGCAAGGGCGTTGATATGGGGGGTAATGGGGCTAATTACCCCCCTCAATAATAATTATAAAATGGTATTTTTAGTAGAACTTCTATATTAATTACAGTATGATTTTTTTTATTACCTAAACCACAATTTCACCCCCCCCAAGAAAAAAAAATTGCAACTTCCTTGAGATTGAGAAAATGATGACATTTGATTAGTTTATATAATTTGTATGAAATTGTCATCAACATATTATATGAATTTTGTTCTGATATTTAAAGTAAAAATAAGAAAAGCAACGGTTTATATGCGAAAATATTTGATTTGCTGCAAATATACAGGGTTAGATAATATCGTTCTTCTTTGTGGAAAGCCGAATCATTAAAGGTGGAAATTTTTTGTAAATCTATAAAAATTATTTTGAACTCTATAGGGTGTCGAAGGCAAATATTTAGTTTTTTGAAAATAGCTACTAAACAGTTATTAGTTTTTGGTACATGACTGCTTAGTTGGCGAGAATGTATCTGTACGGATTTCAACAAATATCCAAATGAACTCAGAATATTGTTGACATTCTGTACTTCAAAAAGAGGTTTTACAAGGTTGCCACCATCCTGGAAATGTCAGGGAATTTTTTTTTTAATTCCAATGAAAAGTCAGAGAATTCAGGAAAGTCAGAGAAAAGTCTGAGAATTCGGGAAAAAGTAAGGGAAATTTGCAATATTCCATTGGTAGTCAGGGAATTCGGTGATTAGAAAAAATTATTAGTGAATAGAATTAATTTTCTGTTTTTTTCTATTGTTCATTTCCCTTATTTTTGTAAATCTGTATATCTGTATGAAGTAAAAATATACTTTATTGTCAGAAGTTAAAAAAACTTTTAGAAGCTTCATCAACTTGATGATGATGTTAAAATTAATTAAAATTATTATTTCTACTTTTAATTATTTATTAAATACAGAATTAATATTTTTTAATTTTCTAAGTGGCTTCAAATGTTTCATATAACAGTCCGATTCCTCAAATCAATTGTATCAAGTCATGGTGTTTTACAAATTTTCAGAGTAGTTTCTTATTTATGATATTTGCAGATTCGGGTTCTACCTATATTGTAGATTGTATTATTTTTAAAGTTTTATAACATTGAAAACACCATATTTGTTGATAATGAGGTAGCTAAGGTAATGTTTAAATGTGAAAACTCTGCTTTTTCAAATGACATATCAGTTTTTTTTTATTTTGTTTGTTTCATGTTTAGGTTTAAATTATCTTTACATTTTGGTAAATCTGTCCATTACCTTGATGTTTTCTTTTTGAGATAATTTACCTGTTTCTCAAATGTAGGTACTCATCAGGTGACATATTGATTTTTAAAAAAAGGTCTATTAAGTGGGGTGCTTTAAAATTGCATACCAAATAGTCACAAGCCAGTTGAAAGCTGCTATCAAAAATGAGTTCAAGACATGTAGGTATACTTATCAAATAACTTTTCAATTCCTATGACATTTCAGATTTGGCTGATTTGCTTTGATTTGATTTATATTTAATTATTTTTCTTTATTTTTTTTTTACTTGTTCATTAATTTTCGTTTCATACTCATATATTTTTTGCCTTCATTCAATTTAGAATATAATTTTTCCATTCTTCTATAAACAGAAATGCTTCTTGGGATCAATAATAATAATAATAAGTGAATAAAGTATTCAGAAAGATTATTCAGTAATGATTCAATGACTGTTAATTGCTTCTAAAAGATATTTTCATTTATAATAAGGAGAAACAGACTAGACAAGTTTTGCGATAGTCTTCAAAATAAAACAAGTACAAAACAGGTCTGTGTTATGAATGTTTAATAGGTATATCCTGTTCAGTTTTTTCATTATAAATTGCAACAACAATTTCAAAAAGCTGATTTTCTAATGCCTTCAAATAAAGTGCAACTTGAAACTGTTCAATCTTCCATTATGAGTTACCAGAAAAATATGTGATTTTAAGTGAAATAATCTTCAAAGTGGAACTCTCATCACTGTGTGAGATAATCACAAGTGAAAATTCAAAGCTCACACAAACTGCTACTACATTATGAAATGTAATCAAATCTGCACCCAACAATAAAGTTTGATAAACAAATAAATTAACTGCTTAATCTTTGAATTTGAGTGGACTCACCTTGTCCCATAATTTCAGTGGTTCCATTATTGGGGTCTTCCAGCCATAATGTGTAGCAATACTTGTTCCTATTCTTGCATGTTTGATAAGGCCCCGAATCCGAGCCCCCATCGTCAGTTATAATAACGTGGGGCGCAGATCCCACCGAATGCACACAGAATACAGGCTCTTCGGAATCTTCAGTGAAAACACCAGTTAACAAAAAGAGAAAAATCAGGAGGCTAGCGACTGACAACATTTTCTTCTTGTAGCTTTGATTTCTAAATTCGTTCCGTTTTCATAATAGATTCTGGAAAAATAGATCACAGGCCTATAATTTTGTATTGATTAAATATTTAATTTGGATTTGCACGGAGTGGCATCAAATGCTCTTGAAGGCATTGAAAACAGCAATCTTAGCGAACAACTACTGAAATAAAGTATCGACTCTCAATTAATAATACTGGCTCACCAATTTTGTATTCATGTCACAAAATACGACTACCCACGAAAATAGGCAAATCAATGTCAACTACGCGATTGCATCGTTCTTATCTGAACTAGACGATGTCTGGGCCGTATTCGACGGAAATCGTCTAACAAACATGACTTTAGAGCCTGATTTAACTGTTATGTATTAATTAAAGTATTTTTATTACAAATCTGTCTCCGACAAACCCTCCTCACTGCCGTCACGTGATCACGGAAAATCTGACACTGACAGTAGAACATGAGCTGCCATCTGGTGGGTAGAATCACAGATGATACTGCGGCCTAGATCAATGTAGGTTTTGGCTTTCGAAATGTAGATGGCAGAAGTATGAAGAAAAGCTCGTCCTATAATACAGTCTTGATGGTTGATTTTCACCCACAAATATGATATAATTGAACTTCTGAAATTTCTACAGCCATTGTTCCTAACCTTGTTTTAAAAAATGGTTCCTGTATAGGTTTCTTTTTTATTGGGCACCAATAATGTGGCGCCACCTACCAATGGACCCGATTGTCCTCCAATGATACATGATGCAACCCGTAAGGTAGAAAATGGTTTCACTACGATAACAATTTAAATTACATTCCTAATGTCTCCATTATCAATGCAGGCATAGTTATTTTCTATGAATCTCCCAGTTTAATGACCATAGCATTGTCTAAAGATTTCTTTAGAAAGTGGTCAAAGTTTTAACTACTCGTCAGCAGATGGCGCTAGTATTCATATTATGAATTACTAGTCTGTCATTCTTAATAATATTGTGAGGTTAGGATTGGAATATTATGTAAACGTAATCGTAAATAAAGAATATAATATACCAAAAAGCTAAAATAGCTAAATGCCATATGACCGTATGACGAGCAAGAGAACTATTGATTCATCATTGTGCTAGGATTGATCAACGCTTTTTTTCAAAAATGAACATCTCCAGAATGTGTTCTAAATTACCACACAGAAACTTATTTTGGAAAAAAAAGTAAGTGATTATTTGCACTGTTTTCCGTAATAGTTTGAATACAATTATTCTGCTAGTATTGTGCTTTTAGTTCACACTGTCATTCTCTTTTTCAGAATGAACTTCGGCAAATACAAAATCGTTGATATTGGCAAAGTTTCTCCTAGATTATCTGTTCCTGACCACATCTATAAGCCAAGTTACCACTCAACAGGCATTCCCACAGAGAATGTACCCGAGTACCCAGATATAAAAAATAGCCAACAAATCCATGGTATACGTGAATCTTGCAGACTAGCAGCCGCTATTTTGGAAAAAGTGGAGAAATTCATTGAGGTAAAGGGAAAGTAAGTGTAGTAAACAAGAAATATAGAGACGTTATAATTCCTTCTTGCAAAACTATCATGTTTTATTCTTTCGAAATAATAGGACAATATTTTCTTGACACGTTCCAGGTAGGAAAAACCACAGATGAAATTGATGTGCTAGTCTTCAACACCTGCATAGAGAATGATTCGTACCCTTCCACCCTGAATTACAAGCACTTTCCAAAGTCTGTTTGCACTTCTATCAACAATGTCGCCTGTCACGGTATTCCTGATGACAGGCCTTTGCAAGATGGAGATATTATCAACATAGACATTACAGTAAGTAAAATAAAAGTAATGGAAGTCTAAATTCAACACATGTCAAATATTTATCGTGGTGTCCCTCAAGGGCCAGGTCTTGGTCCATTGTTCAAATATCTGGAGTTAGCCCATAACATTACTCTGTAACTTACTGAATATGGCACTAGTGCATAGTGAGACAGTCTGAGAATGTCTTGAGTGCTATATTACTTTTAGTCTTACTTCTGTGAGCTTGTCAGCTTTTGAATGACCTTAACAAGGCAAAAATTGCAGTCAGTCGTTTTTTTATGATTCACTTTATTTAAATTTTGATTTATCAGTTAAATCGCCATGAATTCACAAAATATTATGTTTTCCGATTTGCAGGTATTTTACAAAGGCTACCATGGCGATTGCTCCAAAACTTTCCTAGTTGGTCAAGTAGATGATGATGGCAAAGACCTTGTGAAGGCAACAGAGATTTGTTTAAACGAAGCCATACAGATATGCAAACCTGGCAAGTTTTTTATGGAGATCGGTGCTTGTATTGAAGAGAAAGCCTATAGTTTGGGGTACCAAGTTGTTCCTGCATTCATAGGGCATGGAATAGGGCATTATTTTCATGGGCCCCCAGATATATATCATATTAGTGAGTTAGTTTATTTATTTTGATTATTTTTAGAAATAAACCTAACCAACCTGGTTGCTCTTGGTTTCAAAACCAAAATCCACTAATGGACTTGATAGCAAATGTTATTCTTGTAAAAATTTGGTTATTTGACCACTTTTCATGGAGTTTCCAATGACCTATTTTCACAGGAAATGACTATCCTGGCAGGATGGCACCTGGTATGACCTTCACCATAGAACCAATACTGACTCAAGGCAGTGAAATGATATATATCATGCACGACGACTGGACAGCTGTAACAGTTGACGATTCCCGGACAGCTCAGTTTGAACACACTGTCTTGATTACGGAGTCAGGTGTTGAAATTTTGACAAAGACCTCCTGAATACTTGTGATATAATTTTTGTATGAAGTATCATTGTGATGTCCCTATGAATCAGATTATTACAGTAAGAAATTAATTATAAATGTATGTTTTATTGCATTTTTTGTATTATTGGTGTACAATAAATTGAAATTGTTTAAATTAATTTCAAAACCACCAAAGGCTACTTTTATTTTCGAAGCACAATAATGCAACTTTAAAATTACTGGAGCCATTCAAGTTTCCCAGAAACAATCATGTAATATTTATTTCTTTGGGTGAAAAAATTAATGCACAATTCAAAGAAAAATGTCCTTATGTCCAAAAAAGTATGTATATCCTTTCATTTAAACAAAGTCTGAGTGTAAAAATATATAATAAACAATATAATAAAAACTACAAAAAACATAAAAAATGTAGAATAATGTCACATTGGATTAGCAATAATTAAAATAATACTAGGGATCGATTCCATCCAAGAGATGCTTTTAGAGTGTTACTTTGAATCTGATGAAATTTGAGTACATTTTTTTCTGAACTTGTGTGTAACTCCTGTCTAGGTGCACTTCAAAATTGTAACTTACTTTATGTTGCAAATAAATTGGTGCGCTGCAATTCTATATCATCAATGTACATACACCAAGAACAATAGTGGGCCGAGATCACTACCCTGCGGAACCCCATAACCATTTTCAATTTCCTCAGATGATACATTATTAACCTGCAGTTTTTGTATCCTGTTTTCCAAATCATTAATGAACCATGCGCTACTCTTAGTCTTAATACGCATTTTGATTTTTTTATTAATCTAGCCCTATTAACAGTTTCTAACTCTTTGAAGGTCAATGACATTTGATACCTTACCAAACTCATCGGTTGGGAATTGGAACATTTTAATTGATATAAATTATAAATATAAAAACCGCATATAATCATTAAAAGTTAAAACAACTACACACAATTTGTCAATACAAGAGATTGAAATATTCAACACTAGAGTATTCTTCAAATTAAAACAGAACACTTGCAACGAACCTACGTAAACAATTAATACTGGGCCGAGGATAGAACCCTGAAGAACACCATGAGCAATTTCCTTCAAATCTGACTCACCTGTCATTTGATATAGGAACGTACTAGATCAAGAGCATTTTCTTACTCCATAATAACTCGATTTCCGAATGAAAATATTCAACACTGGAACATTCTGTAAATTGAAACAAAAACTTATGAGTGATCAGTAAAAATCAATGAAACTACATAAACAATTAATACTGGGCCGAGGTCAGAACGCTGAGGAACACCATGAGCAATTGCAGGAGTGAACAGTAAAAATTAATGAAACTACGTAAACAATGAATATCGGGCCGAGGAGAGAACCCTGAGGAACACCATTAGCAATATTCAACACTGGAATATTCTACAAATTAAAACAACAGTATGGAGTTAACAGTAAAAATCAATGAAAATGCCATGAGACCACATGAACAATGAATACCGGGACGAAGACAGAACCCTGAGGAACACCATGAGTAATTGCCGTTGAATCTGACTCATCTGTCATTTAATATAGGAACGTACTAGAACAAGAGCAGTGTTTCTCTTTCCATAATAACTCGATTTCTGAATGAGAATATTCAACACTAGAATATTCTGCAAATCAAACCAAAACACTTGGGAGTGAGCAGTAAAAATCAATGAAACTACGTAAACAAAGCATACTGGGCTGAAGACAGAACCTTGAGGCACAACATGAGCAATTTCCTTCAAATCTGACTTATCAGTCACTTAATTTAGGAATGTACTAGACCAAGAACAGCTTTTCTTACTCCATAATTACTCGATTTCTGAATAAGAATATTTAACACTAGAATATTCTTCAAAACAAAACACTTAAGAATGAACAGTAAAAATCAACGAAAATGCAATGAAACCACGTAAACAATGAATACTGGACCGAGGACAGAACCCCGAGGAACACCATGAGCAATTGTCTTTAAATCTGACGTACCATTCAGTTAATTTAGGAATGTACTAGATCAAGAGCAGCTCTTCTTACTCCATAATTACTCGATTTCTGAATAAGAATATTTTGCAAATAGAAACAAAACTCTTAGATGTGAACAGTAAAATGCAATGAGTACTGGGCCAAGGACAGAACCCTGAGGAACACCATGAGCAATTACCTTCAAATGTGACTTACCAGTCATTTAATATAAGAACGTACTAGATCAAGAGCAGCGTTTCCTACTCCAAACTCGATTTCTGAATGAGAATATTTAACACTAGAATATTTTGCAAATAATAAAAAAACAATTAAAGAGTGATCAGTAAAAATCAATGAAACTACATAAACAATTTTCTACAAAACTGAATTCCCTGTCATTTAATATAGGAACGTACTAGATCAAGAGCAGCAATCCTTGCTCCAAACTCGATTTCTGAATGAGAATTGAAACAAAACAATTAGGAAGGAACAATAAAAATCAATGAAAATGCAATGAAACTAAGTTAACATACTCCAGTCATTTAATTTGTATTCTGTAAATTAAAACAAAACATTAAAATCAATGAAAATGAATACTGGACCCAGGTCAGAACCTTGAGGAACACCCTGAGCAATTGCCTTCGAATCTGACTTACCTGTCACCTAATATAATAATAATAATAGGTCTTTATATAGGAACGTATATAATAACTCGATTTCTGGTTGAGAATATTTCACACTAGAATATTCTGCGAATTAAAACAATACACTTTGGAGCCAACAGTCAAAATCAATGAAAATGTAATTAAACTACATAAAAAATGAATACTGGGCCGAGGACAGAACCCTGAGGAACACCATGAGCAATTGCATACAAATCTGACTCACCTGTCACTTAATAGAATGCAAAGTTCCAAGTCGAGGGGAAACAAAATAAAACACACCTTCATTGAGATTTTTTTTTATATATAAACGTTATGTACAGTGTACATTATTTAAAATTTTACTGTGTACATATTGCTCTCACTTTCAACTCCTTACCGCTATTTTTACAACAATCAAAAGTGAGTAATCCATGCGAAAATAACCAAACGTTCTCCTATATTTATTTATGTACTTTTTACAGTGTTACGACGCATTTGCTTTGAGGCAACCTTTCGTATAAAATGGAATGTTTTATACCGAGTAAAAAACTAACTTTGTCATTGGTTATTTTCCCATTTTCGAGAATCTAATATTTACATGGATGGCTTAAAATGCTGACATATCTTTACAAAGCATTCTCAACTTTCTATCATATAAAAATAGAGTTTGTACTTAGTTTAGTATATATAACATTTTCCAGAAATTGTCCAACGAAAGCAAAGATCTAATAAAACCATTGAAACATTTTAGAATCGCATTTTTCACCGTGCATTATGAAAAACTCCGAGGGAAATCACGATATACATTAAAAGAAGCATCACTTCGATAAAAAAAAGCGATAAAAAACATTCGAAAAAAAGTTGTACATTTGAACTACTTCACTAGAAATTCCCGTTGTTGAGACTATGGAAGATTTTTATTTATCCCTAGAATTTGACAGATAATTTCACTGCCTGTAAAACGAATTTTAAACCAAAAAAATAACAGGCAAGGACCAGATGGAAAATGTTCCAACTTTGAAAACAAAATATTTCCACACGAAAACACTCAAAATGGTGAAATGGGGATGCAATTTAGGAGTTGAAAACGTTTTGTTGCGATTTGCGGGGAAAAGTGACCTAGCGGAAAATGTTTAATGAAAAAGTTATAGATAATAAAAAAATCGAAAACTTTTTGTTTCAGCACTTTTTGACATTTCCTCAAATTAACCATTTTGACGGTTAATTTGAGGTAATGCCAAAAAGTGTTGAAACAAAAACAATAAATTGTCAAAATGGTTAATACGGTAATGTCAAAAAGTGTTGAAATAAAAAGTTTTCGATTTTTTTATTATCTAAAACTTTTTCATTAAACATTTTCCGCTAGGAGGTCACGTTTTGCCATAAATTGCAAAAACCGTTTTCAACCCCTAAACTGCATCCCCATTTCACTATTTTGAGTGTTTTCGTGTTTAAATATTTTTTAACATAAATTTGGAAACTCAACATTCTTCACCTGGTCCTTGCCTGTTATTGTTTTTTCTTTTTCGCGCATTTTGAAATTGTCTCCGACAAATCTAACTAATTGGTTCAAATGGATTCAATCACATTCAAAAAAATTCAAGTTAATTTAAATTTTGCTCACCACTGAACTATATCCGTTTGAATTAATTACAAATTTCCACAAGAAAATACTTCGTTGCTCGAAAAATGTCTCGGCCTTCAGCCACCCCCACTTTTTAAATAAACTGCTTTAAAGAGTATGTCAACACCACTTAAATAACGGAAAATAAAAAAATATTTTATAAAGCTCTGGCCGAAAAAAGGCGATTTATTTTTGGGTGTCTCACGAAAAATTTAAATAAAGCATTACAAAATGTAAACAAGTCGTTTGTACTATAAAATAGAATAAAAAAAATATACAAGAATGTCCGGAGACGAAAAATAACAGTCAACGTTTTTATAAACAATCCTCGTCGTTCCAACCTAAAAACGCAATGATGCACAGGGCGTCCGGAATCGCCGACGATTTAAAATAAATATAGCTTGGCATGATTTTTCTTCGAGATAAAACCTTTGCTTCTCGTTTTTAAACTGCAACGCTCGAAAAATATATCAGGGGATTTTTCCACTACGGGGGAGGGAGAGAAACTTAGTCTAGCAGTTAAAATATCTATACAAAACAAGTACGACAGAGTTTGGTTCTTAAATAATTAAATATATATAAATATATATAAAAAGTATCACTTCGAGGGCCGTTTTCTACAAAATAAGTTAATAAATTAACTCTTTAAAGCATAAAAACAGTATTGAACGAACAACATAGAATTTCTCTTTAAAAAATGTTCAGCGGTAAGAATCGTAGAGCCAGCACCGCGAAGGTGGAAAGGCGACATTTTCAATGTTTTTCAAAAACAAATACACTATTTTCGGGGTCAATTCCGAAATTTCTGAAGAGCAATTTTTTCAAGATAGAAAAGAATAATCCTAAATTGAAAGATTCAATTCAAACGAAAACAATTTTCAAACTGTAATAATAACTCATAATCAACCTATTATATTTGAAATTTACATGCTTATTCCATTCAGCTAACGCCCGAAATCCCACTAATGAATATGTTTACTAAATTCAGCTCCAACCGATTAAGTGTATTTTGAATAGTTCATTCGAACCGGTTGATGAATAGTTCATTCGAACCGGTTAATGTATTTAAAATAGTTCATTCGAACCGGTTAATGTATTTAAAACAGTTCATTCGAACCGGTTGAATGTACTTTAAATAGTTCATTCGAAATGGTTAAATGTATTTTAATAGATCGTAAGAACCGGTTAACTCTATTTAAAACAGTTCATCAAAATCGGTAAAAGTACTTTAAATAGTTCGTTCGAACCGGTTAAATGTATTTTAAATAGTTCGTTCGAAGCGGTTAAATGTATTTTGAATAATTCATTCAAACTGGTTCAATGTATTTTAAACAGTTCATTCGAACCGGTTATTCTATTCCAGCCGGTTAAATGTATTTTAAATAGGTCGCTCGAACCGGTTGCATGTATTTAAAACAGTACATTCAAACTGGTTCGACGTATTTCAAACAGGGGTGAGATTATGAACACTCGATACGAGGCTGTCACGATACGTAGGCTAGAACGATGTATAATCTCGATTCGAAACGAAATTATTACATTTCTTTGAATAGAGATAGAATGGAATTATATCTAGCATATAGACCATTGATATCGACCCAAGTTGCAATATATTTTGAATTGTACTGGTTTCAAACTCACAACGGATCGAGTGTTTGTAATTGCACCCCAGTTCATCAGAATCGGTTAAATGTATTTTAAATAGTTGGATTCAGCAGGTTGAATGTATATAAATACTTCATTCAAATTGGTTAGGTTCATTTCAAAAATAGTTCGTACGAACCGGTTAAATGTATTTTAAATAGTTCATTCGAATCGGTTAAATGTATTTTAAATAGTACGTTCAGGCCGGTCAAATGTATTTTAATTAGTTCATTCGAACCAGACCAGTTAAATGTATTTTAATTAGTTCATTCGAACCGGTTAAATGTATTTCAAATAGTTGATTCAAGCCAATTAAATGTATTTTAAACAGTTCATACTAACCGGTGAAACAGTTCATCAGAACCGAATAAATGCATTTTAAATAGTTCATTCCAACCGGTTAATGTATTTTAAATAGTTCACTCGAAATGGATAAATGTATTTTAAATAATTTGTACAAACTCGTTAAATGTATTTTTGACAGTTCATTCGAACTGATTCAATGTATTTTAAACAGTTCATATGAACCGATTAGTTCATTCCAGCCGGTTAGATGTATTTCAAATAGTTCATTCGAACCGGTATTTTAAATAGGTCGTTCAAACCGGTTGAATGTATTTAAAACAGTACATTCGATCGACCCGGTTAAATATATTTTAAACAGTTCATTGGAACCAGTTAAATGTATTTCATTCAGTTCATTCATAACTTGGAATACATTTAACCGGTCGATTGAACTATTTAAAGTACATTTAACCGGTTTGAATGTACTATTTGAAATAGATTTAACCGGCTCGAATGACATTTACCGGTTCGTTCGAACTATTCAAAATACATTTAACCGGCCGAATGAATTATTTTGAATACATTTATTCAAAATAATTCATTCGAACCGGTAAATGTATTTTAAATAGGTAATTCGAACCGGTAAATGTATTTCAAAAAGTACATTCGAACTGGTTAAATGTACTTTAAATAGTTCATTCGTCCGGTAAAATTTATTTCAAGTTATAAATGAACCTTCACCATCAACCCCCTTGCCTTCCCACCCCTTGGCGCGGCTCTACCATCCGAACCACTCGAAAATTTCACAACATAACGAAAAAACAGAACGCAGAGAGATCCAAGAGGAACACGCAAAAATAAATTTACACCACACGAAAAATAAAGTCAAACCCCCGAGCCCACTTCACAAGGAACTGCGTAAAGTTACCACATTTCAACAACTCATAAAAATGATAACAAAAAAAAATCGAAAAAATAAAGAAAATGGACGCCAGGTCATTTTGGATCGAACGCCACTGTTGGGATTTCAAAAACGGATGGTCGGGAAAATCGAGGCGTACAAGCATTGGATGATTTGTTTTTGGGACAGAAAAGCCCAAAGGCAAAATTTGTTCATGTTTTTGTTGAGCAACTTTTCAAAAAGTATATTTTAATGACATTTTATATTCAAAATGTTGTTTTTGGGCGAGGAGTTTTACAAGTTTTCCTGTAGGAAGGTCTAAAATTATTGTTTCCTATACTGAGTGAGATAATTCATCTATCCCAATTCAGAGAGATGGTAGAAGACAGCAGATATTCATATTGACATGGTCTTTTGAGTGTTTTAAATAGTATAAAAATATAAAAAGATGTATTTTGGATAGTTCATTCGAACCATTAAATGTATTTGAAATAGGTCATTAGAACCGGTTAAATGTATTTTAAACAATTCATTTGAACCAGTTAAATGTATTTTAAATAGTTCGTTCGAACCGGTTAAATGTATTTTAAATAGTTCATTCGAATCGGTTAAATGTATTTTAAATAGTACGTTCAGGCCGGTCAAATGTATTTTAAATAGTTCGTTCGAACCGGTCGAATATATTTTCAATAGTTCGTTCCAACTGGTTGAATGTATTTTAAATAATTCATTGGAATCGGTTGAATGTATTTTAAACAGTTCTTTCGCAACGGTTAACTTTATTTTAATTTGTTCGATCGGACCGCTTATGAATTTTAAATCATTCGATCGAACGGGTAAAGGTATTTTACACAGTTCGTCAGAACCGGTTAAAAGTATTTTAAATAGTTCGTTTCAGCCGATTAAACTGCTCTAGATCATTCGAACTAGTTGAATGTATTTTAAATAATTCGTACGAACTAGTTAAATGTATTTTAAAAAGTTTATTCGAATCGGTTAAGTGTATTTTAAACAAAACTTCGTCAGAACTGGTTGAATGTTTTTTTAAATAGTTCATTTCAACCGGTTTGAATGTATGTTAAATAGATCATTCGAACCGGTTAAATGTATTTTAAACAGTTCTTTCGAACCGGTTAAATGTATTTTAAACAGTTCTTTCGAACCGGTTAAATGTATTTTGAATAGTACGTTCGAACTGGTTCAATGTATTTTCAATAGTTCGTTCGAACCGCTTAAATGTATTTTAAATAGATCGTTCGAACTGGTTAAATGTATTTTAACAGTTCGTTCGATAAATTTGAACAGTTTTATGTGGAACAATGTGACAAGATATTTTTGAATGGTATTAACGATATTAATTTTTGAATTACTCGACAAATGGCGTTGGGGCACATCAACTTGAAAATTTCGAAATACAAAGAGATCGAAATTGCGAAAAAACCTAAAAACAAAAATCTATAGAAATTTAAATGGTTGAAAAGAGAATCGAATTCTCTTTTCAATGTGTCACTTGACCCTCCCATGCTATTTGAAATTTTTGAATTGATATGCCCCACTCTCGCGCCATCTACCGAGCAATCAGAATATCTTTCATTTCAAAAAGTAGTATCATTGAAAACGATTTTTGTTCCATGCTTGTGCGTCAAACCATTCAAAAGCTAATAGAGGGGGTAAATGTCAATTTTTTTCATTTTCAGACTGTGGAAACACCCAAACGACCATGTTGGAAGAAAATTTGAACTATGTGTATCCAATAATTGTTTTTACAAATCTATACTTTCAAATTACGTGACTCATATTCATGTGTTTGTTTATAAAATAAAAGCGCATCTATCGTTGCCACATCGCCTTCGATGTCTGCCGCAGTTGTAGAAGAAGTAAAAACCTCAACAATTCTGAAAACCGCTAGTAACTTTTACCAATTGTGAAAGTATACTTTCGATGAATTTCTTGAGTTCTGGTGACACAATAGTAATTTATGTACCAAAGGTATAAAGATGTTTATGCCCTGAGGGCGACGTTTTACGAACCCGAGGGCATCTGGCCCGAGGGTTTGTAAGTCGCCCGAGGGTATACACATCTGTTTATGCCCGCGGTACATACAAACTTTATGTCATACTAGTTCTTTATTGCAATCCAATCTCAATACAAATCAATATTTAAAAAAATCCGGTTTGAATTAATAACATTGCCATTTTATCATAGTAGACACTATCGTTGCTAGGTGAATGTTGACAAACGTAAATGTCATAAAATCACAATAATTTTTATTTGTGTCAAAGTTAGAAGTGAAATTGAACGAAGATTTTGGAATTCCTGACGAAATTATTTCTCTTTATGCCCGCGCGGGTCATAAAGTGAACTTTATGCCCGCACGGGCATACAGTACGACATTAGATAGTTGGTAACTAAGCAATAAAAAACAATAATGAACTAGTATGACATAAAGATCTTCTTTATGACACTTGCTTTGAATTCTACCATCTTATTCAAGTTCTACTTTTATGAGATTTTTGTATCTCCAGACAACACAGTACTTTAGATTGATACAACTAAAAGCTTAGAAAAAATCAAAACACCCATGTAACCCAGCGTAAAACAATTGACTGCTTGTTGCCTGCCCTGTTTCCCAAATTTTGTTTATAAAAACCTCCGAAAGAAAACTTGCAAAACCCTCAGCTTCTGCACCCAACATACATTTCTACAACAACCCGAAACCCTCAGCTCTCTCATCATCCAACACATAAACGCCCACCCATCCCCAACCCCTCACCGCTCACCTTCTCAAAGCTCTCCCAAAGCTCCACGTCAGCATCCAACAACGACCTGACGTACGCACGCTTCCGGACCGACGCGGGGCGGCCGTATCATCGGGGGGCGGCCCACATCATCGGGGGCGGTCCGTATCATCGGGCGGCCCGTATCATCGGGGCGGCCGCATCATCGAGGGCGGCCGCGTATTCGGAGGCGACCGGATCTGCGACGGCGACGGTCTCACGCGGGCGAATCATCGTCGTCGCCGCTGTCGTCGCCCGCCCCGCAGCCGCCCATCAGCCGTTCGACGCGGTACCTGTTGTACGGCACGTAGGGCGTGCGCGACAGGTCGTTGTCCGTCAGAACGCGCGTCCTGTTCGGCACGACGCCGTCGCACCTGCCCATCAGCCAATCGGTGCACTGCTTCGACTGCGCTTCGCTGACGTGGTCGCACGCCCAACGCTTCAGCCACTGGCGGAACCGCACGGCTTTCTGCTTCGTCACTTGCGGATGGGACTGCAAAAAAAATATAAGTAGGTTATGAATTCGGAAGGTTCCTCGTGCAAGGTTTGAGAGAATTTCAACAAATGGCAGCATCAACTCAAAGTTATATATATATGCAGTATACCAAAAAAAACGGAGTGTTAACAAGTGTTATATTCATGATATGAATGTCATCTAACAAGGTTTTTTTTTAATATAAAAAAAAGATTTCAATCCAAGTGCTGTACACCAGTTCAAGTATCTGAATATGTCGATTCAACAAACTATGTAGGAAACCTAGTCTTGACCCTCCAAGTGTACCACTATGCTGTCTGATTTCTAAAACCAGCAGCAGTTTGAAGGTCGATCTAAGAGTCACTGAAATTTCGCGGGGTCGTTTTTTAGACCAAACGGTATACCGAAATCCTCGTCTTTGACCTGCGGATTTCATAACTGCGCGAACTTTTCATAGATAGTTTGACCCTTCAAGTGTACTACTATGTTGTCTGATTTCGAAAACAAGCAACAGTTTCAAAGTCGATCTATGAGTCACTGAAATATCACGGGGCCGTTTTTTAGACCAAACTGTATTCCGATATCCTCGTCTTTGACCTGCGGATTTCATAACCAAGCGAACTTTTCATAGACATTTTGATCCTTCAAATGTACTACTATGCTGTCTGATTTCGAAAACAAGCAGCAGTTTGAAAGTCAATCTATGAGTCACTGAAATATCGCGGGTCGTTGTTTAGACCAAACGGCATTCCGATATCCTCGTCTTTGACCTGCGGTTTTCATAACCAAGCGAACTTTTCATAGACATTTTGATCCTTCAAATGTACTACTATGCTGTCTGATTTCGAAAACAAGCAGCACTTTGAAAGTCAATCTGAGTCACTGAAATATCGCGGGTCGTTGTTTAGACCAAACGGCATTCCGATATCCTCGTCTTTGACCTGCGGATTTCATAACCAAGCGAAATTTCCATAGATAGTTTGACCCTTCAAGTTTATCTACTACTATGCTGTCTGATTTCGAAAACAAGCAGCAGTTTGAGAGTCGATCTATGAGTCACTGAAATATCGCAGGGTCGGTATTAAGACCAAACGGTATTCCGATATCCTGTCTTTTACCTGCGGGTTTCATAACCAAGCGAACTTTTCATACAGTTTGACCCTTCCAGTGAACTACTATGCTGTCTGATTTCGAAAACAAGCAGCAGTGTGAAAGTCGGATCTATGAGTCACTGAAATATCGCGGGGTCGTTTTTTAGACCAAACGGTACTCCGATATCCTCGTCTTTGACCTGCGGAATTCATAACCAAGCGAACTTTTCATCGATTTTTGTGGATAAAATTGTACATCAACCAAATTCCCACAGAAGCAAACTGATCATGAATTCACACAGTGCCCAAACTAAACAAACACAGAGCAAGCAGCAGTTTGAAGGTCGATCCATGAGTCGCTGAACCATCGCGGTATCGTTTTTAGACCTAACGGCATTCTCAGATATCCGCCCGCGACTTGAAACTGCAGGTTTCATAACCAAGCGAACTTTTCATGGATGGTTTGTGGATAAAATCGTAAAGCAATCAAAATTTTCCCAAAAAATTCATACAGTATAAACACAAATGAATTATTCCAGGCAGAGATGTACACTATTTTGCAATGCGCAAGAGAAATCAACATGAGGGAAATGCGTAATACAAGGATCAAAATATACTCAGCCAGGCGTCACTGAAGGCTCTTATGAACCCAAAGGTGACATCAAGACTGGTATGGGAATGCCGAGAAGAACTCAGTGTCCTCTCAGAACACAACAAAACAACTTTGATGTGGGTTCCAGGACACTGTGGCATCGAAGGCAATGAAAAAGCTGAGGAACTAGTCAGAAACGGTTCATCAACTCCATATATTGGCCCCGAACCCGCAAATCCGACATTCGAGGATGCATTCGGGACTGGATCAAACGAAAACAAAGGGAGAGGTGGAACGAAGCCCCTCTCATGTACCACGGGAAAACATACATTTAAGAACCGCTAAAACACAAAACTGAAGAACTACTCAAGCTGAGCAGGAATCAAGTGAGAACGATAACGGGCCTTCTCACTGGTCACAGCCCAATGAGAAAACACCTGCACAAAGTGGGGCTGTACAACGGAGAACTTTCCTGCAGACAATGTGGTGAAGGGACAGAAACAGCCAAACACGTACTGTCAGAATGCGAGGCATTAGACCAAAAGAGACAGGCAATATTCGGGAAACCCAGGCTATCTCCCGAAGAATATAACTGTCAACCGGTGAAGAACCTGTACAGACTGGCACAAGGGACTAGAGTTACGGAGTGGGTGCTGTGAAACCAATAATTGGAAAGCACAAAGAGCCCAAGAGGCTGAGGTGCAGCTGGTGACAGGACCAGCATCCGAAGGAAAAAAAAAACAAATGAATAAACAAACAACTAACCTTTCTAGCTCTATGGAAGGCACTGATATTGTACAGATAGCTATCTTTCGTCACGGCGAACATGATTTTCGAGTCCTGCATGTTGAACTTGCACTGCGTCTCGTCGTTGACCTCGTAGCCGGGATGTTCCGTGACGCTCCTTTCGGGCGGGCCGCGCTCGTTCATTTTCCGCTCGATCGCGTCCTGCAACGTCTGGAAGTTTTCGTTGCCAGAACTGTTCGAACTGCTGCCTCGCTGCTGCTTCTTCGAGAGGTCGTCGCTCAAGCGCTCGACGTCGTCCTCTCGATTACTGCTCAGCTGGTGATTCCTCACCACTCTCTTGTTCTTGTAGTTGTTGGCGGCTCGCCTCTGAAAACAAAGAAACGAATGACGAATTATTATAATAAGATTTGTTGAAAACATTATCCACTTTTTGATATCCCCTTGTATATACTCGCAAAAATCCTACTCAACTTTCATTATCAACTAGCGGTCTCCGAGCAGCTGCGTTTGATAAGCTAAAATGCATCCGTAAAGAACAAAAATATTACAAATAGGTTCTAAAACTTTTACATTAGCCACTTTTCAAAATCCCCTTGTACATAATCGCGAAATACCTATCGAACTTTCATTTCTCAATTCGTGGTCTACGAGTCGCTGCCACTTTGCGAGGACGTTTGATAAGCCAAAGGGCATACGTGAATAACAAATTTTGAAAACTTTAGCCACTTTTTAAAACCCCGTTTTGTATACTCGCAAACGAACTAGTGAACTTTCTTTTCAACTCGTTATCTACGAGCAGCTGCAATTTTGCAGTTGCGTTTGATAAGCCAAAATGCATATGTAAATAACAATGAAATTATATATTATAAATTATAAAATACTACAAATAGGTTCTGAAACTTTTACATATGCCACTTTTCAAAATCCCCTTGTACATACATAATCTAAAAAGACTTATTGAACTTTCATTTCTCAATTCATATTCTATGAGTCGCTGCCACTTTGCGAGGACGTTTGATAAGCCAAAAGGCATACGTAAATAACAAATTTTGAAAATATTAACCACTTTCTAAAACCCTGTTTTGTATACTCTCAAACGAACTAGTGAACTTTCTTTTCAACTCGTTATCTACGAGCAGCTGCAACTTTGCAGCTGCGTATGATAAGCCAAAATGCATCCGTAAAGAACAAAAATATTACAAATACGCTCTAAAACTTTTACAACATTAGCCACTTGACATTGACATTTAGTCCCTATTTGAAAGAAATGTGGTTTAACTTAATTTTCAAGTTTTGATGAAAAAAAATGTAACCAACTTCAGAAATATCTGGCTACATCAAACCATTCCCGATATTACCCAGCGTCGAAATATCCCTACACCTCTCATCGACTCACCTACCTGATACAACCTCAGATTCCTGTTCAAGTAAACCGGCGATCTCGGCTTGCGATCCGAATTGGTAATGTCCGAATAGCACTCTTTGTACACGCTCCACTTCTTCGCTTCGTCCGCTTTCTTGCCGTCCTCCGGTTCCGTGTCCAACAGTTCGATGGTCATGCGGCACTCCTGCTTGTAGATGTAGATCTTGAAGCAGTTTTCCTCCTGCACCGCCTTCTCTCCGGCGCGTTGGTACGCCAGCTCCATGTGGACCTGGAAGAGCTCGTCATTAGTTAAAACATTCAAAGCCGATAAATTCAAAAACAGACAAGAGTGAGTGAGTAGTTCATTTGAATAGGCAAGTCCAAAATACAAGACAAGTATGTAATATTAGAACAAAAATAAAAATTCCAATAAATATCAATACTTTATTCTTTACTGCCGGAAACTGGACGAATAGTGGCCTAAGAACGACCAGATAGTAGCTGAATAATGGTCGGATAAAAGCCTATAACAAATAGTGGCCGAGTAACCGTAGGATAGTGGCTGACTAAGCGTAAAATAGTGGCTGACTAACCGTGGCTGAGTAACCGTAGGATAGCGGCCAAATAACCGTCCGATACTGGCCGAAAAACAGTGGGATAGTGGCCGAATAACAGTAGGATAGTGGCCAAATAACAGTAGGATAGTGGCCGAATAACAGTAGGATAGTGGCCGAATAACTGTAGGATAGTGGCCAAATAACAGTAGGATAGTGGCCACATAACAGTAAGATAGAGGCCGAATAACAGTAGGATAGTGGCCGAGTAACCGTAGGGTAGTGGCCTAGTAACCGTAGGATACTGGCAAAATAACCGTCGGATACTGGCCGAATAAAAGTGGGATAGTGGCCAAGTAACCGTAGGGTAGTAGCCGAGTAACCGTAGGGTAGTAGCCGAGTAACCGTAGGGTAGTAGCCGAGTAACCGTAGGGTAGTAGCAGAGTAACCGTAGGGTAGTAGCAGAGTAACCGTAAGGTAGTAGCAGAGTAACCGTAGGGTAGTAGCCGAGTAACCGTAGGGTAGTAGCCGTGTAACCATAGGGTAGTAGCCGAGTAACCGTAAGGTAGTAGCCGAGTAA
Organism: Chrysolina oricalcia; assembly: GCA_944452925.2. Taxonomy (NCBI): domain Eukaryota; kingdom Metazoa; phylum Arthropoda; class Insecta; order Coleoptera; family Chrysomelidae; genus Chrysolina; species Chrysolina oricalcia. Next base: position 3,611,654 of record OX101822.2, on the reverse strand, counting down.
CCGTAGGGTAGTAGCCGAGTAACCGTGTGGTAGTAGCCGAGTAACCGTATGGTAGTAACCGTAGGGTAGTAGCCGTGTAACCGTAGGGTAGTAGCCGAGTAACCGTAAGGTAGTAGCCGAGTAACCGTAGGGTAGTAGCCGAGTAACCGTGTGGTAGTAGCCGAGTAACCGTGTGGTAGTAGCCGAGTAACCGTAGGGTAGTAGCCGAGTAACCATAGGGTAGTAGCCTAGTAACCGTATGATAGTGGCCAAATAACCATCGGATACTGGCCTAAAAACAGTAGGATAGTGGCCGAATAACAGTAGGATAGTGGCCGAATAACAGTAGGATAGTGGCCGAATAACAGTAGGATAGTGGCCGAATAACAGTAGGATAGTGGCCGAATAACAGTAGGATAGTGGCCGAATAACCGTCCGATACTGGCCGAAAAACAGTGGGATAGTGGCCGAATAACAGTAGGATAGTGGCCAAATAACAGTAGGATAGTGGCCGAATAACAGTAGGATAGTGGCCGAATAGCAGTAGGATATCGGCCGAATAACAGTAGGATAGTGGCCGAGTTAACGTAGGATAGTGGCCGAGTAAACTTAGGGTAGTGGCCTAGTAACCGTAGGATAGTACCCAAATAACCGTCGGATACTGGCCGAAAAACAGTGGGATATTGGCCGAATAACAGTAGGATAGTGGCCGAATAACAGTATGATAATGGCCGAACAACAGTCGGATAGTGGCCGATTATGTTCGGATACTCGCCGAACAACGGTAGTAAGTCCTCCCTAGCTTGCACAAGTCTCTCGAAGACATCTAAGGAAAAGGATGCAGCCGGTTGACTATAACAGTAGGATAGAGGCCGAATAACAGTAGGATAGTGTCCGAATAACAGTAGGATAGTGGCCGAATAACAGTAGGATACTGGCCGAATAACAGTAGGATACTGGCCGAAAAACAGTAGGATAGTGGCCGAATAACAGTAGGATAGTGGCCGAATAACAGTAGGATAGTGGCCGAATAACAGTAGAATAGTGGCCGAATAACAGTAGAATAGTGGCCGAATAACAGTATGACAGTGGCCGAATAACAGTAGGACAGTGGCCGAATAACAGTAGGACAGTGGCCGAATAGCAGTAGGGCAGTGGCCGAATAACAGTAGGATAGTGACCGAATAACAGTAGGATAGTGACCGAATAACAGGATAGTAGCCGAATAACAGTAGGATAGTGGCCGAATAACAGCAGGATACTGCCAAATAACAGAAGGATAGTGGCCGAATAACCATGATAGTGGCCGAAAAACAGTAGGATAGTGGCCGAATAACCGTAGGATAGTGGCCAAATAACCATGATAGTGGCCGAAAAACAGTAGGATAGTGGCCGAATAGCAGTGTGATAGTGGCCGAATAACAGTAGGATAGTGGCCGAATAACGGTAGGATAGTGGCCGAATAACGGTAGGATAGTGGCCGAATAACGGTAGGATAGTGGCCGAATAACAGTAGGATAGTGGCCAAATAACCGTAGGATAGTGGCCAAATAACCGTAGGATAGTGGCCAAATAACCATGATAGTGGCCGAAAAACAGTAGGATAGTGGCCGAATAGCAGTGTGATAGTGGCCGAATAACAGTAGGATAGTGGCCGAATAACAGTAAGATAGTGGCCAAGTAACCTTCGAATAGTGGCCGAATAAATCGCTTACATAACATTATGTTCAATTATACTTATCGCAAGTGCATTTTGGACAAGTTCTCAGTTAAATAAATAAACTATTTTCAACAAAGCGTACAACACTCACCCTCTTCTGTGCCGTCGCGCAAGCTCCCCCCGCCGCACCGCGCTTCTGCTCCTTCAAAAACAACTCCGAACACGCAATGGCGGTTCTTTCCGTAACGCAATGCTGCAGCTGCCGCACCGCGTACGACACCACCTTGTCCAACGTAAACGCCACGTACGCGTGTATCCCGAACATCTCTCGCAACGTGTCCTCGTACGTGTTGGCCTCCATGTTGCCGTCCAGCAGGTTCTTCACCATGTCCAGGAAGGCGGGGTAGTAGTCTTCGATCTCGATTTGCGGCTTGGGCTTCAGTCGGAGCGCCACGGCGGTGCTCTCTTTGCGGCACGATCGGAATTTCGCCTCATCCGCGGCCATCGCGACCGCGCGCTCGTAGATCTTCGCGAGGCGCTCGCACAGGATCGCGTGCAGCCGCAGGAAGATGTACCAGTTGTTGTTGGCCATGAAGAGCGAGTAGGCTTCGTCCTGAGGAGAAATGAGCGGGTTAACGTAGGACAAACGCGACGGAAACTGAACACGAGATTGAGGGAACATCTCGAAAGAATTGCTTACCGGATCAGTCGTTTGTGCGTGCAACGGAACCTTGTGCTCCTCGTCTTTTATTTCTATTTCAGGTTTGATATCTTCGAGAATCACGTCTCCTCTAGCAGGCGATTTGCCGGGACTCGAACTGTCTTTTCCTTTACTCTCCTTGTCAGATTTCGGCGAGCTGTTGGGGCTCTCTTCAGATTCATCCTTGTCATCTGAAAAGGTTCAGATATATCGTGAATATAAAGACAAACATGCAGGCAATACTTAATAATGGATAAAAAACTGATCCAACACGAAAATAATCTAAACTAAAAAGTAGATATACTTGCTCTAAAAGAATTTGTACAATTTTACCAACAAAAAATAAGACCGGAAGGTTTACACCAAAATTGGCAAATATATCAGGGAACCCACACTAAAAAAGATTGAAAGTACACCAAAAAAGAACGAAAGTACACTAAAAGAAGTTGGTACACTAAAAAAAGAAGTGTGCGTACACTAAATTATATATTGAAGAGTATCCACACTAAAAATATATGGTCAAAACCACACACTTAAAAAATAAATTCCCAATACCAAAAACTGTTATAAAGCAACACGAACAACACTATCACCTGTTCCATCGCATATCATGACACTAACTATCCTCATAATTGAAAAAGACTAGAACCAACACTAAAACCATTGAAAACTAATAATAAATTATAAAATACTAAAAGCACAAAAGAATTATAACAACACTAAAAACACACCAAAAACTAAATACTTGAAATTCACACAATTACTCTCTACCAAAATACTTACAACTGTCTTCTAAATATTAAAAAACCAGTTACCTATTCAACACTAAAAAACTGATGTTGACAAAATAAAAATGGCAAGAATTCCCACAATAAAAAGCAGTAGGACATAATACTAACAATTTTATCAATAATATTTGTACACCAAAAAAGTTTAACTGAACTCAAGACAATGCTTACAAAAAGTCTACGAAAGTGAGATATACCCACCCTAAAAAGAATATATTAAAGAGTTTCCACCTCAAAAATGTATGGTTATCAAAACCACACCCTAAAAAATCAATTCCCAATACCATAAACACTTATGAACAATAAATGCACAAGCAACACTATTACCTACTCAACACTAAAAAATTTATATTGACAAAATAAAAAGAGCGAAAATGCCCACACTAAAAAGCAGTAGAACAATGACTAACAATATTATCAATGTACATCAAAAAAGTTGAACTGAGCTCAAGACAATGCTTGCTAGAAAAGTCTCTATGAAAAAAAACTCAATACTAAATTTCCTACTGAACATTTACTAGGAGTTCCTACTCAACACTAAAAATTGTTGACAAAATAAAAATGGCAAGAATACCCACACTAAAAATCAGTAGAACATAACACACTAACAATATTATCAATACTGTCTGTGTGTACCTCAAAAAAGTTTAACTGAGCTCAAGACAATGCTTGCTAAAAGAGTCTATAAAAGTGAGATATACTGACTCTAAAAAGAATATATTGAGTATCCACCTCAAAAATGTAAGATTATCAAAACCACACACTAAAAAATTAATTCCCAATACCATAAACACTAATGAAGAATAAGTGCACAAGCAACACTATTACCTGAACCATCGCATGTCCCATCACTAATAACTTTTATATAGAACAAGGCTAAAACGAACATTAAAAACTAATAATAAATTATTTGACATTAAAAATGCAAAAGAAGTATACCTCAACACTAAAAACAACAAAAAATTCAATACACCATAATTACTCTACACTAAAATGCTTTTAATTACCTCCTAAACATTAAGAAATTAGTTACCTACTCAACACTAAAAAATCGATATTGACAAAAGAAAAATGGCAAAAAGGCCCACACTAAAAAGCAGAAGGACAATTACTAACAATGTTATTGATACTGTCTGCCTGAACACCAACACAGTTGAAATGAGCTCAAGAACATGCTTGCTATGAAAGTCTGTGAAAAAAAACTCAATACAACATTTCCTACTGAACATTTACTACCAGTTCCAACTCAACACTAAAAAATCGATGTTGACAAAATAAAAATGGCAAGAATACACACACTCAAAATCAGTAGAACATAACACACTAACAATATTACCAATACTGTCTGTGTGTACCCCAAAAAAGTTGAACTGAGCTCAAGATAATGCTTGTTAGAAAGTCTCCATGAAAGTGAGATACACCCATCCTAAACTAGAGTGTCCACACTAAAAATGTAAGGGTATCAAAACCACACACTAAAAAATAAATTCCCAATATCATAAACACTTCTAAAGAATAAGTGCATAAGCAACACTATAACCTGAAGTCACGAAAATAATAACTCTAATAATTGAACAAGGCTCAGAACCAACACTAAAAAAAAACATTGACAACTAATAATAAAACTAAAAACGCAAAAGAGTTATTAATCAAAACACTAAAAACACGAAAAAATCTCAATACTAAAAATTATCACAAATAGTCTACACTAAATTACTTAGTTACCTACTAAACATCAGAAAACCAGTTACCAACTCAACACTAAAAAAAACAATTACTCACCGTCTTCCTCCCGCTCGTCATCGCTCAGCTGCTGTCGCGGATGGAAAAACAGATCGGGCAAGAACTGCCGCAGCAAGCTTTTGACCCGCCTCTTCTCCCCCTTCTGTATGCCGGTTTGTCGCTTGACGTGATGGATGAGAAGATTGGCGGCGTCGTCGAGGATCGTCCGGTCTCTGTACTGCAGCATCAGGTGGGGCCCCACGACGGGTTCCGCCCCTTCGTCGTTCTGTTCGTGCCTCTGGAATGTCGGCGAATTAGTTTCGACAGTTCAGAGTAAAAGCATTGTAGAGTTTTATTCTGATGTTTTATCAATGGTTCATCAAGGAAAAAAGCGTACCTCAAAGCCCATTCCCAGGCCTCTCAACATTCTGAGTGTAGGTAAACTACCTTGAACTTAATTTCTCCTGAATGAATAAGATCACCGCATTATAATCAATAAAAGCTCAATAGGACTCCTTCAGAGTTGAAACTTTAGCTCAGAAAACAAGAGTTAAAAACTGAATCGGCACTTTATATTTTTAGCGTTTCCAAATTAAGAAATTGAGTTGATAGTAAGACTTCTTTACCGTGAATATCAATGATTCATCAAGGAAAAAAGTGTACCTCAAAGCCCATTCCCAGGCCTCTCAACATTCTGAGTGTAGGTAAACTACCTTGAACTTAATTTCTTCTGAATGAATAAGATCACCGCATTATAATCAATAAAAGCTCAATAGGACTCCTTCAGAGTTGAAACTTTAGCTCAGAAAACAAGCGTTAAAAACTGAATCGGCACTTTATATTTTTAGCGTTTCCAAATTAAGAAATTGAGTTGATAGTAAGACTTCTTTACCGTGAATATCAATGATTCATCAAGGAAAAAAGTGTACCTCAAAGCCCATTCCCAGGCCTCTCAACATTCTGAGTGTAGGTAAACTACCTTGAACTTAATTTCTGAATGAATAAGATCACCGCCTTATAATCGATAAAAGCTCAGTAGGACTCCTTCAGAGTTGAAACTTTAGTCCAGAAAACAAGCGTTAAAACCTGAATCGGCACTTTATATTCCAAATTAAGAAATTGAGTTGCTAGTAAGACTTCTTAACTGTGAATATCAATGATTCATCAAGGAAAAAAGTGTACCTCAAAGCCCATTCCCAGGCCTCTCAACATTCTGAGTGTAGGTAAACTACCTTGAACTTAATTTCTGAATGAATAAGATCACCGCCTTATAATCGATAAAAGCTCAGTAGGACTCCTTCAGAGTTGAAACTTTAGCTCAGAAAACAAGCGTTAAAAACTGAATCGGCACTTTATATTTTTAGCGTTTCCAAATTAAGAAATTGAGTTAGTAAGACTTCTTTACCGTGAATATCAATTATTCATCAAGGAAAAAAGTGTACCTCAAAGCCCATTCCCAGGCCTCTCAACATTCTGAGTTTATGTAAACTACCTTGAACTTAATTTCTGAATGAATAAGATCACCGCATTATAATCAATAAAAGCTCAGTAGACTCCTTCAGAGTTGAAACTTTAGCTCAGAAAACAAGCGTTAAAAACTGAATCGGCACTTTATATTTTTAGCGTTTCCAAATTAAGAAATTGAGTTAGTAAGACTTCTTTACCGTGAATATCAATTATTCATCAAGGAAAAAAGTGTACCTCAAAGCCCATTCCCAGGCCTCTCAACATTCTGAGTTTATGTAAACTACCTTGAACTTAATTTCTGAATGAATAAGATCACCGCATTATAATCAATAAAAGCTCAGTAGACTCCTTCAGAGTTGAAACTTTAGCTCAGAAAACAAGCGTTAAAAACTGAATCGGCACTTTATATTTTTAGCGTTTCCAAATTAAGAAATTGAGTTGATAGTAAGACTTCTTTACCGTGAATATCAATGATTCATCAAGGAAAAAAGTGTACCTCAAAGCCCATTCCCAGGCCTCTCAACATTCTGAGTGTAGGTAAACTACCTTGAACTTAATTTCTGAATGAATAAGATCACCGCCTTATAATCGATAAAAGCTCAGTAGGACTCCTTCAGAGTTGAAACTTTAGTCCAGAAAACAAGCGTTAAAACCTGAATCGGCACTTTATATTCCAAATTAAGAAATTGAGTTGCTAGTAAGACTTCTTAACTGTGAATATCAATGATTCATCAAGGAAAAAAGTGTACCTCAAAGCCCATTCCCAGGCCTCTCAACATTCTGAGTTTATGTAAACTACCTTGCACTTAATTTCTGAATGAATAAGACCACCGCCTTATAATCAATAAAAGCTCAGTAGACTCCTTCAGAGTTGAAACTTTAGCTCAGAAAACAAGCGTTAAAAACTGAATCGGCAGTTTATATTTTTAGCGTTTCCAAATTAAGAAATTGAGTTGATAGTAAGACTTCTTTACCGTGAATATCAATGATTCATCAAGGAAAAAAGTGTACCTCAAAGCCCATTCCCAGGCCTCTCAACATTCTGAGTTTATGTAAACTACCTTACACTTAATTTCTGAATGAATAAGATCACCGCATTATAATCGATAAAAGCTCAGTAGACTCCTTCAGAGTTGAAACTTTAGCTCAGAAAACAAGCGTTAAAAACTGAATCGGCACTTTTTTATTTTTAGCGTTTCCAAATTAAGAAATTGAGTTGATAGTAAGATTTCTTTACCGTGAATATCAATGATTCATCAAGGAAAAAAGTGTACCTCAAAGCCCATTCCCAGGCCTCTCAACATTCTGAGTTTATGTAAACTACCTTGCACTTAGTTTCTGAATGAATAAGACCACCGCCTTATAATCAATAAAAGCTCAGTAGACTCCTTCAGAGTTGAAACTTTAGCTCAGAAAACAAGCGTTAAAAACTGAATCGGCACTTTATATTTTTAGCGTTTCCAAATTAAGAAATTGAGTTGATAGTAAGACTTCTTTACCGTGAATATCAATGATTCATCAAGGAAAAAAGTGTACCTCAAAGCCCATTCCCAGGCCTCTCAACATTCTGAGTTTATGTAAACTACCTTGAACTTAATTTCTGAATGAATAAGACCACCGCATTATAATCAATAAAAGCTCAGTAGACTCCTTCAGAGTTGAAACTTTAGCTCAGAAAACAAGCGTTAAAAACTGAATCGTCACTTTTTTATTTTTAGCGTTTCCAAATTAAGAAATTGAGTTGATAGTAAGGGTTCTTTACCGTGAATATCAATTATTCATCAAGGAAAAAAGTGTACCTCAAAGCCCATTCCCAGGCCTCTCAACATTCCTAGTTTATGTAAACTACCTTGAACTTAATTTCTGAATGAATAAGACCACCGCATTATAATCAATAAAAGCTCAGTAGACTCCTTCAGAGTTGAAACTTTAGCTCAGAAAACAAGCGTTAAAAACTGAATCGGTACTTTATATTTTTAGCGTTTCCAAATTAAGAAATTGAGTTGATAGTAAGACTTCTTTACCGTGAATATCAATGATTCATCAAGGAAAAAAGTGTACCTCAAAGCCCATTCCCAGGCCTCTCAACATTCTGAGTGTAGGTAAACTACCTTGAACTTAATTTCTGAATGAATAAGATCACCGCCTTATAATCGATAAAAGCTCAGTAGGACTCCTTCAGAGTTGAAACTTTAGCTCAGAAAACAAGCGTTAAAAACTGAATCGGCACTTTATATTTTTAGCGTTTCCAAATTAAGAAATTGAGTTAGTAAGACTTCTTTACCGTGAATATCAATTATTCATCAAGGAAAAAAGTGTACCTCAAAGCCCATTCCCAGGCCTCTCAACATTCTGAGTTTATGTAAACTACCTTGAACTTAATTTCTGAATGAATAAGATCACCGCATTATAATCAATAAAAGCTCAGTAGACTCCTTCAGAGTTGAAACTTTAGCTCAGAAAACAAGCGTTAAAAACTGAATCGGCACTTTATATTTTTAGCGTTTCCAAATTAAGAAATTGAGTTGATAGTAAGACTTCTTTACCGTGAATATCAATGATTCATCAAGGAAAAAAGTGTACCTCAAAGCCCATTCCCAGGCCTCTCAACATTCTGAGTGTAGGTAAACTACCTTGAACTTAATTTCTGAATGAATAAGATCACCGCCTTATAATCGATAAAAGCTCAGTAGGACTCCTTCAGAGTTGAAACTTTAGTCCAGAAAACAAGCGTTAAAACCTGAATCGGCACTTTATATTCCAAATTAAGAAATTGAGTTGCTAGTAAGACTTCTTAACTGTGAATATCAATGATTCATCAAGGAAAAAAGTGTACCTCAAAGCCCATTCCCAGGCCTCTCAACATTCTGAGTTTATGTAAACTACCTTGCACTTAATTTCTGAATGAATAAGACCACCGCCTTATAATCAATAAAAGCTCAGTAGACTCCTTCAGAGTTGAAACTTTAGCTCAGAAAACAAGCGTTAAAAACTGAATCGGCAGTTTATATTTTTAGCGTTTCCAAATTAAGAAATTGAGTTGATAGTAAGACTTCTTTACCGTGAATATCAATGATTCATCAAGGAAAAAAGTGTACCTCAAAGCCCATTCCCAGGCCTCTCAACATTCTGAGTTTATGTAAACTACCTTACACTTAATTTCTGAATGAATAAGATCACCGCATTATAATCGATAAAAGCTCAGTAGACTCCTTCAGAGTTGAAACTTTAGCTCAGAAAACAAGCGTTAAAAACTGAATCGGCACTTTTTTATTTTTAGCGTTTCCAAATTAAGAAATTGAGTTGATAGTAAGATTTCTTTACCGTGAATATCAATGATTCATCAAGGAAAAAAGTGTACCTCAAAGCCCATTCCCAGGCCTCTCAACATTCTGAGTTTATGTAAACTACCTTGCACTTAGTTTCTGAATGAATAAGACCACCGCCTTATAATCAATAAAAGCTCAGTAGACTCCTTCAGAGTTGAAACTTTAGCTCAGAAAACAAGCGTTAAAAACTGAATCGGCACTTTATATTTTTAGCGTTTCCAAATTAAGAAATTGAGTTGATAGTAAGACTTCTTTACCGTGAATATCAATGATTCATCAAGGAAAAAAGTGTACCTCAAAGCCCATTCCCAGGCCTCTCAACATTCTGAGTTTATGTAAACTACCTTGAACTTAATTTCTGAATGAATAAGACCACCGCATTATAATCAATAAAAGCTCAGTAGACTCCTTCAGAGTTGAAACTTTAGCTCAGAAAACAAGCGTTAAAAACTGAATCGTCACTTTTTTATTTTTAGCGTTTCCAAATTAAGAAATTGAGTTGATAGTAAGGGTTCTTTACCGTGAATATCAATTATTCATCAAGGAAAAAAGTGTACCTCAAAGCCCATTCCCAGGCCTCTCAACATTCCTAGTTTATGTAAACTACCTTGAACTTAATTTCTGAATGAATAAGACCACCGCATTATAATCAATAAAAGCTCAGTAGACTCCTTCAGAGTTGAAACTTTAGCTCAGAAAACAAGCGTTAAAAACTGAATCGGTACTTTATATTTTTAGCGTTTCCAAATTAAGAAATTGAGTTGATAGTAAGACTTCTTTACCGTGAATATCAATGATTCATCAAGGAAAAAAGTGTACCTCAAAGCCCATTCCCAGGCCTCTCAACATTCTGAGTGTAGGTAAACTACCTTGAACTTAATTTCTGAATGAATAAGATCACCGCCTTATAATCGATAAAAGCTCAGTAGGACTCCTTCAGAGTTGAAACTTTAGCTCAGAAAACAAGCGTTAAAAACTGAATCGGCACTTTATATTTTTAGCGTTTCCAAATTAAGAAATTGAGTTAGTAAGACTTCTTTACCGTGAATATCAATTATTCATCAAGGAAAAAAGTGTACCTCAAAGCCCATTCCCAGGCCTCTCAACATTCTGAGTTTATGTAAACTACCTTGAACTTAATTTCTGAATGAATAAGATCACCGCATTATAATCAATAAAAGCTCAGTAGACTCCTTCAGAGTTGAAACTTTAGCTCAGAAAACAAGCGTTAAAAACTGAATCGGCACTTTATATTTTTAGCGTTTCCAAATTAAGAAATTGAGTTGATAGTAAGACTTCTTTACCGTGAATATCAATGATTCATCAAGGAAAAAAGTGTACCTCAAAGCCCATTCCCAGGCCTCTCAACATTCTGAGTGTAGGTAAACTACCTTGAACTTAATTTCTGAATGAATAAGATCACCGCCTTATAATCGATAAAAGCTCAGTAGGACTCCTTCAGAGTTGAAACTTTAGTCCAGAAAACAAGCGTTAAAACCTGAATCGGCACTTTATATTCCAAATTAAGAAATTGAGTTGCTAGTAAGACTTCTTAACTGTGAATATCAATGATTCATCAAGGAAAAAAGTGTACCTCAAAGCCCATTCCCAGGCCTCTCAACATTCTGAGTTTATGTAAACTACCTTGCACTTAATTTCTGAATGAATAAGACCACCGCCTTATAATCAATAAAAGCTCAGTAGACTCCTTCAGAGTTGAAACTTTAGCTCAGAAAACAAGCGTTAAAAACTGAATCGGCAGTTTATATTTTTAGCGTTTCCAAATTAAGAAATTGAGTTGATAGTAAGACTTCTTTACCGTGAATATCAATGATTCATCAAGGAAAAAAGTGTACCTCAAAGCCCATTCCCAGGCCTCTCAACATTCTGAGTTTATGTAAACTACCTTACACTTAATTTCTGAATGAATAAGATCACCGCATTATAATCGATAAAAGCTCAGTAGACTCCTTCAGAGTTGAAACTTTAGCTCAGAAAACAAGCGTTAAAAACTGAATCGGCACTTTTTTATTTTTAGCGTTTCCAAATTAAGAAATTGAGTTGATAGTAAGATTTCTTTACCGTGAATATCAATGATTCATCAAGGAAAAAAGTGTACCTCAAAGCCCATTCCCAGGCCTCTCAACATTCTGAGTGTAGGTAAACTACCTTGAACTTAATTTCTGAATGAATAAGATCACCGCCTTATAATCGATAAAAGCTCAGTAGGACTCCTTCAGAGTTGAAACTTTAGCTCAGAAAACAAGCGTTAAAAACTGAATCGGCACTTTATATTTTTAGCGTTTCCAAATTAAGAAATTGAGTTAGTAAGACTTCTTTACCGTGAATATCAATTATTCATCAAGGAAAAAAGTGTACCTCAAAGCCCATTCCCAGGCCTCTCAACATTCTGAGTTTATGTAAACTACCTTGAACTTAATTTCTGAATGAATAAGATCACCGCATTATAATCAATAAAAGCTCAGTAGACTCCTTCAGAGTTGAAACTTTAGCTCAGAAAACAAGCGTTAAAAACTGAATCGGCACTTTATATTTTTAGCGTTTCCAAATTAAGAAATTGAGTTGATAGTAAGACTTCTTTACCGTGAATATCAATGATTCATCAAGGAAAAAAGTGTACCTCAAAGCCCATTCCCAGGCCTCTCAACATTCTGAGTGTAGGTAAACTACCTTGAACTTAATTTCTGAATGAATAAGATCACCGCCTTATAATCGATAAAAGCTCAGTAGGACTCCTTCAGAGTTGAAACTTTAGTCCAGAAAACAAGCGTTAAAACCTGAATCGGCACTTTATATTCCAAATTAAGAAATTGAGTTGCTAGTAAGACTTCTTAACTGTGAATATCAATGATTCATCAAGGAAAAAAGTGTACCTCAAAGCCCATTCCCAGGCCTCTCAACATTCTGAGTTTATGTAAACTACCTTGCACTTAATTTCTGAATGAATAAGACCACCGCCTTATAATCAATAAAAGCTCAGTAGACTCCTTCAGAGTTGAAACTTTAGCTCAGAAAACAAGCGTTAAAAACTGAATCGGCAGTTTATATTTTTAGCGTTTCCAAATTAAGAAATTGAGTTGATAGTAAGACTTCTTTACCGTGAATATCAATGATTCATCAAGGAAAAAAGTGTACCTCAAAGCCCATTCCCAGGCCTCTCAACATTCTGAGTTTATGTAAACTACCTTACACTTAATTTCTGAATGAATAAGATCACCGCATTATAATCGATAAAAGCTCAGTAGACTCCTTCAGAGTTGAAACTTTAGCTCAGAAAACAAGCGTTAAAAACTGAATCGGCACTTTTTTATTTTTAGCGTTTCCAAATTAAGAAATTGAGTTGATAGTAAGATTTCTTTACCGTGAATATCAATGATTCATCAAGGAAAAAAGTGTACCTCAAAGCCCATTCCCAGGCCTCTCAACATTCTGAGTTTATGTAAACTACCTTGCACTTAGTTTCTGAATGAATAAGACCACCGCCTTATAATCAATAAAAGCTCAGTAGACTCCTTCAGAGTTGAAACTTTAGCTCAGAAAACAAGCGTTAAAAACTGAATCGGCACTTTATATTTTTAGCGTTTCCAAATTAAGAAATTGAGTTGATAGTAAGACTTCTTTACCGTGAATATCAATGATTCATCAAGGAAAAAAGTGTACCTCAAAGCCCATTCCCAGGCCTCTCAACATTCTGAGTTTATGTAAACTACCTTGAACTTAATTTCTGAATGAATAAGACCACCGCATTATAATCAATAAAAGCTCAGTAGACTCCTTCAGAGTTGAAACTTTAGCTCAGAAAACAAGCGTTAAAAACTGAATCGTCACTTTTTTATTTTTAGCGTTTCCAAATTAAGAAATTGAGTTGATAGTAAGGGTTCTTTACCGTGAATATCAATTATTCATCAAGGAAAAAAGTGTACCTCAAAGCCCATTCCCAGGCCTCTCAACATTCCTAGTTTATGTAAACTACCTTGAACTTAATTTCTGAATGAATAAGACCACCGCATTATAATCAATAAAAGCTCAGTAGACTCCTTCAGAGTTGAAACTTTAGCTCAGAAAACAAGCGTTAAAAACTGAATCGTCACTTTTTTATTTTTAGCGTTTCCAAATTAAGAAATTGAGTTGATAGTAAGGGTTCTTTACCGTGAATATCAATTATTCATCAAGGAAAAAAGTGTACCTCAAAGCCCATTCCCAGGCCTCTCAACATTCCTAGTTTATGTAAACTACCTTGAACTTAATTTCTGAATGAATAAGACCACCGCATTATAATCAATAAAAGCTCAGTAGACTCCTTCAGAGTTGAAACTTTAGCTCAGAAAACAAGCGTTAAAAACTGAATCGGTACTTTATATTTTTAGCGTTTCCAAATTAAGAAATTGAGTTGATAGTAAGACTTCTTTACCGTGAATATCAATGATTCATCAAGGAAAAAAGTGTACCTCAAAGCCCATTCCCAGGCCTCTCAACATTCTGAGTGTAGGTAAACTACCTTGAACTTAATTTCTGAATGAATAAGATCACCGCCTTATAATCGATAAAAGCTCAGTAGGACTCCTTCAGAGTTGAAACTTTAGCTCAGAAAACAAGCGTTAAAAACTGAATCGGCACTTTATATTTTTAGCGTTTCCAAATTAAGAAATTGAGTTAGTAAGACTTCTTTACCGTGAATATCAATTATTCATCAAGGAAAAAAGTGTACCTCAAAGCCCATTCCCAGGCCTCTCAACATTCTGAGTTTATGTAAACTACCTTGAACTTAATTTCTGAATGAATAAGATCACCGCATTATAATCAATAAAAGCTCAGTAGACTCCTTCAGAGTTGAAACTTTAGCTCAGAAAACAAGCGTTAAAAACTGAATCGGCACTTTATATTTTTAGCGTTTCCAAATTAAGAAATTGAGTTGATAGTAAGACTTCTTTACCGTGAATATCAATGATTCATCAAGGAAAAAAGTGTACCTCAAAGCCCATTCCCAGGCCTCTCAACATTCTGAGTGTAGGTAAACTACCTTGAACTTAATTTCTGAATGAATAAGATCACCGCCTTATAATCGATAAAAGCTCAGTAGGACTCCTTCAGAGTTGAAACTTTAGTCCAGAAAACAAGCGTTAAAACCTGAATCGGCACTTTATATTCCAAATTAAGAAATTGAGTTGCTAGTAAGACTTCTTAACTGTGAATATCAATGATTCATCAAGGAAAAAAGTGTACCTCAAAGCCCATTCCCAGGCCTCTCAACATTCTGAGTTTATGTAAACTACCTTGCACTTAATTTCTGAATGAATAAGACCACCGCCTTATAATCAATAAAAGCTCAGTAGACTCCTTCAGAGTTGAAACTTTAGCTCAGAAAACAAGCGTTAAAAACTGAATCGGCACTTTATATTTTTAGCGTTTCCAAATTAAGAAATTGAGTTGATAGTAAGACTTCTTTACCGTGAATATCAACGATTCATCAATGAAAAAAGTGTACCTCAAAGCCCATTCCCAGGCCTCTCAACATTCTGAGTTTATGTAAACTACCTTACACTTAATTTCTGAATGAATAAGATCACCGCATTATAATCGATAAAAGCTCAGTAGACTCCTTCAGAGTTGAAACTTTAGCTCAGAAAACAAGCGTTAAAAACTGAATCGGCACTTTATATTTTAAGCGTTTCCAAATTAAGAAATTGAGTTGATAGTAAGACTTCTTTACCGTGAATATCAATGATTCATCAAGAAAAAAGTGTACCTCAAAGCCCATTCCCAGGCCTCTCAACATTCTGAGTTTATGTAAACTACCTTGCACTTAGTTTCTGAATGAATAAGACCACCGCCTTATAATCAATAAAAGCTCAGTAGACTCCTTCAGAGTTGAAACTTTAGCTCAGAAAACAAGCGTTAAAAACTGAATCGGCACTTTTTTATTTTTAGCGTTTCCAAATTAAGAAATTGAGTTGATAGTAAGATTTCTTTACCGTGAATATCAATGATTCATCAAGGAAAAAAGTGTACCTCAAAGCCCATTCCTAGGCCTCTCAACATTCTGAGTTTATGTAAACTACCTTGAACTTAATTTCTGAATGAATAAGATCACCGCCTTATAATCGATAAAAGCTCAGTAGGACTCCTTCAGAGTTGACACTTTAGCCCAGAAAACAAGCGTTAAAACCTGAATCGGCACTTTATATTCCAAATTAAGAAATTGAGTTGCTAGTAAGACTTCTTAACAGTGAATATCAATGATTCATCAAGAAAAAAGTGTTCCTCAAAGCCCATTCCCAGGACTCCTAAAATTCTGATTATATGTGAACAACCTTGAACATCATTTATGAATGATAAGACTACCTTTGTAGCACAGGTTAGTGAAATGACGTCCTAATGACGTCTTATTTGAGTCATTTTTGGTCCGTGATCCTGTAGAATACAAATTCGTGGTTGTTCTTTCACAATAATAAAATATTATTTCATGCCCTGTTCATTGATATGAAAGTTTACTACAATCCCACATTTTTTTTTGTTTAAAATGTAATAAATTCAATTATGAATTTTAGTTTATTTTATTCTACTTTCCTAAAACTATCAATTTCCACATGAAAATTATTAACCAGGGACTGATGAAGTCCTTCATATAACGTCGTTTTTTGGTGAATTAACTGACGTCTTCTAATAGTCTTGTAGGTCGTCAAAATGTCGTCTTTTATAGTATGTTTTTAGACCTGTCCTGTTGATAAGGCACAATGGCTCTGACATTTTGACGTCTTTTCGACGTCCATTGGTCAATTATTGACCAAATTTTGACGTCACCGTGCTACCCGGGTACCGCATTATAATCAATAATAGCTTAGTTAGGACTCAGAAAACGAGCGTCAAAACCCGAAAATCGCACTAACCTCATCGAAAATAGTCTCGATCTCGTTGAACAATAGTCTTGTAGGTCGTCAAAATGTCGTCTTTTATAGTATTTTTTTAGACCTGTCCTGTTGATTAAGGCACATTTTGACGTCTTTTCGACGTCCATTGGTCAATTATTGACCAAATTTGGACGTCATTTCGACGTCACCGTACTACCCGGGTACCGCATTATAATCAATAATAGCTTAGTTAGGACTCAGAAAACGAGCGTCAAAACCCGAAAATCGCACTAACCTCATCGAAAATAGTCTCGATCTCGTTGAACAAGCTCTTTGACCGGAGCGCCTTCACGTCCGTCTGCTTGAAATTGATCCCCTGATGGTCCAAACTCTTCAGGTAGTACTTCTCGTTCTGCTCCCTCCAGATCTTGTTGAACCCCTTCTGCGCCTCCCGCCACTCCTCCTCCTTCGCCTTGAGGCGTCGCAGGACGACCGGCACCGCAACGGCCGGGTTCCTCTTCAGGCCGTCGATGATGTCCTGCGACTTGTCGCCGTATATCCTGCGGATGGCGCGCTGGTGCAGCGTGGGCGACGAACCGCCCAGGTTCTCGTCCAGCTTGTACTTGGCCACGTCGTCTTGGCTCATGCGGCTCAGCTTTTTGTTGACGCCCTCCAGCACTCGGATCGTCGTCGCGTTCACTTCGATCACCACGTCCAGCTCGAACCGTTCGTCTTCGCAACGGTACATGTACTCCTCGTATTGCGTCTTGCGGGAGCTAAAGGACAAAAGTTTACATTTTATACAAAGATGCACTATTTGCAGAGTCAATTATCCATCCATGATTTATCAATACTCGACAGATCAAAGTATAAATTATAAGATTGACCGAAACTGTCAATTATCCATAACCCATATAAAGTCTAATAAATACCAACTTGATAGTGTAAAGTATCAATTAACTATAGATGAATGATTTCGTAAATGAGTATCGAGTTTTTAACGAACACGACTGACCAATAATTAATTTTCAGTTTAAAATAAAACATTAAGTATAAGATTGATAAAAAGTGTCATTTATAAATCGAATGACTCCGGAAATGTCAATTATCGGCTTTTTAATCAACACGTCAAGGCATATAGTGAATTATCTACAAGTAAAGGTTTAAAACAAATTTTTATTTATAAGATTGATGAAAAGTGTGAAGTATACAAACGATTGACTCCGCAACAATCCATTTTGTAATAATAAAGGCACCGCAAATATTTGAATGAATTATCTAAATGTAAATTTCAATTATCAACCATAAGATTGATGAAGTGTTATAAAACGAATGACTCCGCAAATGTCAATCATCGAGTTTGTAATGAACACGACAGGCCAAATGATTGAATGAATTATCCATAATTGACAGGTCAAAACAAAATATTAATTAAAACATTGATGAAAAGTGTCAATTACAAAACGAATGACTCCGCAAATGTCAATCATCGAGCTTCTAATGAACACGGCAGGTCAAATCGAGTATATAAATTAATTGAATGAATTATCCACAATTGACAGATAAAACAAAATGTTAATTGTAAGATTGACGAAGTGTCAATTATAAAACGATTGACTCCGCAAATGTCATTATCGACTCAGTAATAAACACGGTTGGCTGAACTTAAGAATAAATTATCCATGTGCAACAGTTTAAAACAAAATATTAAATAAAAAATTGAAGAAAACTGTCAATTATAAAACGACTGACTCCACAAATGTCAATTATTGACTTTGTAATAAACACAGCAGGGTAAATATAAGAATGAATTAAACTTATATATCATTTTAATATGAAACATTAATTACAAGATGCGTCAATCATAAAACGAATGACTCCGCAAATGTCAATTGTCGAGATTTTAATGAACTTGACAAGCCAAATAATTGAATGAATTATCCATAATTGACAGTTCAAAACAAAATATTAGTTATAAGATTAATGAAAAGTGTTAATTATAAAACTAATGACTCCGCAAATGTCAATTATCGAGTTAGTAATAATCAAGACAAGTCAAATATTTTAATGTGAAGTCAAGTTAACAACTATACGATTGATGAAATGTCAATTATAAAACGAATGACTCCGCAAATGTCAATCATCGAGTTTCTCATGAACACGGCAGGCCAAATCGAGTACATAAATAAATACGATAGGGCAAATAATTTAATGAATTATCCATAATTGACAGTTTAAAACAAAATGTTAATTGTAAGATTAATGAAAAGTGTCAGTTACAAAACGATTGACTCCGCAAATGCCATTATCGACTTATGAGTAATAAACACGGTTGGGTGAATTTTAGAATAAATTATCCATGTGCAACACTTTAAAACAAAATATTAATTAGAAGATTGATAAAAAGTGTCAATTATAAAACGACTGACATAGAATATGTCAATTATCAACTTTTTAATAACATGACATGGCAAATATTACGATGAATTTCTATGTGAAGGTTTAAAACAAAATATTAATCAGAGAATTGTTGAAAAGTGTCAATTATAAAAATGATTCCGCAGTTATTGTCAATTATCAAATTTTTAATGAGCACGACAGGCTGAACAATTAAATGAATTATCCATAGATAACAATTTAAAACAAAATATTAATTACAAGATTGATGAAAAGTGTCAATTATAAAACGAATGACTCCGAAAATGTCAATTGTCGAATTTTTAATGAACTTGACAGGCCAAATGGTTTAATGAACTATCTATAATTGACAGTTTGAAACAAAATATTAATTATAAGATTGATGAAAATTGTCAATTATATAAAACAAATGACCCCACAAATGTCAATTACCGATTTTGTAATAAATACGACAGGGCAAATTTTAGAATGAATTATCCATATGAGCCAGTTCAAAACAAAAAATAATTATAAGATTGATAAAAAGAGTCATTACAAAACGGATAACTCCGCAAATGTCAATTGTTTAATGAACTCGATAGGCCAAATAACTGAATGAATTATCCATAATTGACAATTTAAAACAAAATATTAATTGTAAGATTGATGAAAAGTGTCGATTATAAAACGATTGACTCCGCAAATGTTTTAATCGACTCAGTAATAAACATGGCAGTGTAAATTTCAGAATGAATTATCCTGTGCAACAGTTTAAAACAAAATATTATTTATAAGATTAACGAAAACTGTCAATTAGTATAAAACTATAAGATTGACGAAAACTGTCAATTATAAAACGAATAACTCATAGTCAATTGTCGAGTTTTTGGTGAATTCGATAGACCAAATGACTGAATGAATTATCCATAATTGACCGTTTGAAACAAAATATTATTTATAAGATTGATGAAAACGGTCAATTATAAAACGAATTACTCCGAAAATGTCAATGATCGACTTTTAATAAACACGTTAGGGCAAAATGAAAATGAATTATCTATATGTGAAGGTTTTAAAACTAAATATCAATTATAAGATTGATGAAGTGTCATTTATTATAAAACGAATGACTCAGTAAATGTCAATTATCGAGTTTCTAACGAACACGACAGGTCAAATAATTAAATAAGTTGTCCATATTTGACAGTTTAAAAATAAAATATCAATCTTATATAACTGCTCGATTAAATAACGCAACAAATATCAATCACCGAGTTTCTAACCTAGAAACTTCAGCTTCTCGACCGCCCCTTACCTGACGAACGTGCTGTCCTCCGACCACGTCGGGAACGACACCCACTGGTCGTTGAGCACCTCCTTACACAGCTGCGTCCTGCCCGAGCACTTCAGTCCCTCCTGCGCCTTGGGGATGATGCAGTAGCTGGCGCCGAGCCGTTTGGCGGTCGCGAGGTCGATTTCGAGCGCGTGGTCGCCCTGCGGGCGGTCGGTGCGCGCCGCGTTGAACGGCACCGCCTCCGAGGTCTCGTTGTGCTGGCCCACGAACTCGCGGAACCACCGCAGCAGCTCGGGGAACTTGCCGAGGAACGGCGTCACGATCTGGATGAGCTCCGACTTCGAGACGATCTCCTGGTTGAAGAGCGTGAGGCACCGCAGGAAGTTGTTGTACACCTCTTGGCAGCGCACGGCCTTGCGGACCTGCGAATATTTCATAATATGGTTACGAACCTGAAATTCAGAAAGGATACGGTTGAACGTTATGGAACTTCGAGAAACTTCTAGAACTCTTTTTCGGTAATTTCTTAAATCGCCCTAGAATTGTGAGAACAAATAAAAGTTGTTTAGACAATTGAGACAGCACAAAACCAAGCGATCATATCAATATTCAAATTGCCGCTGATAATTTATTTGCATAGGCACAAATAACACGTTATTCTCTAACCGCTCCTCGTCTCAACTCGATTGGCAGTCCACGTGGAGATGGTATATTCTGTCACATAAAAGGGGAGGGCGAAATGATAACCGAAGGCCTTTGATGGCCGCTGACGAATCATAAATTCTAGTTGGTCACTTTTGACATTTTCACTACTCACCTTGTCGAAAAACGCGTAATCGTTCAACGTCCCGTATTTTCCGGCTTCGCTGAGGCTCACGTCTCGACAAGTCGAAGACATTTTGTGCTTCTTAGGAGGCGGGGCATCCCTGTTATGCTGATAACTGGAGTAGGGCGGCGATCTCTTGACTGGGCCCCCGGAAACGTGGCTGGGTTTGTGCGAAGACACGCTGTGAACAAAATTAACAATTGACGTATCCCAAAATATTCATTTGTTTATTTCTATAGAAAGACCAACTCAGTCGATTCTTGATCGTGCTTGGGACTGTAAGATAAGATCCCCCTCTCCTCCATTCCCTTAAATTCACAAAGACTACTCAGGGTTGCTTGTAATGCAGCAGTCAATGTACAGAAAGAAAAATGACTTTTTTCCACTGTTGGTTCTCAATTAATTTTCATATAAACCCTAAGATTTAGGAAAACATATAGTAACTAAGACATTTTGGAATACAATATTACTGAAAAAAAAAATTCAAGCATTGAATAAAACTAATAAAATGGAAAAATTCAAAGCCGTGAAAAAACAGCAATAAAATAATAAAAAGCATGGGTGTTGGAAATATTCTAATTGTCCATGACACACTGAAAATCAGCAGGAGCGTTTTTTATGCCAAACGGCATACGAAAATATTAAGACACCCTTTCTCTTTTCCACTTTTGATTTTTAATTAATTTTCATATAAATCCTAAGATTTAAGAAAAAAAAGATATTTTGGAATACAATTTTACTGGAAAAAAAAATTCAAGCATTGAATAAATACTAGTAATATGAGAAAATAAAATAAAATGGTAAAAAACAGCCCTAAAATTATAAAAAGCATGGGCGTTGGAAAGATAAGGAAATTGTCCATTATATAATGAAACATAGCAGGAGCGTTTTTTATGCCAAACGGCATACGAAGATATAAAGAAACCCTTCCCTTTTTCCTCTTTTGGTTCTCAAATAATTTTCATATACCTAAACCCTAAGATTAAAAAAAAAAATCATTGAGATATTTTGGAATACAATATTACTGGGAAAAAATGCAATCATTGAATAGAAAGAACTAATATAAAAAAATTAAATGGTGAAAAAACGCCCCTAAAATAATAAAAAGCATGAGCGTTGGAAATATTAGGAAATTGTTCATGATATTATGAAACACAGCAGGAGCTTTTTTTAAGCCAAACGGCATGCGAAAATATAAATGAACCCTTTCTTTTTTCCACTTTTGGTTCTCATTTAATTTTCATATAAACCCTAAGATATAAGAAAAAAATAATTTACCGAGATATTTTGGAATACAATATTACTGGGAAAAAATGCAAGCATTGAATAAAAAGTAGTAATATAAAAAAAATTTAAATGGTGAAAAAACAGCCCTAAAATAATAAAAACCATGGGCGTTGGAAAGATTAGGAAATTGTCCATGATATAATGAAACACAGCAGGAGCGTTTTTATGCCAAACGGCATACGAAAATATTATCCCTTTCTACAATGGGTGTTGAAAATATATACAAGTTGCTGCAGAAATAGAATAAAAATGGAATGTTGGGGGAAGGGGGTACTCTAGAAAAGGGGGGCTCGAGGAAGGGAAGACTCGATGAAGGAGGGAGACTCGAGGAAGGAATCTTGACTAAGGGGCGGCTAAAGGTTTTTTTTTAAGACGCAATATGGGCACAGGACGATAAGACACAAATATAACCTAAGAAATCACACCTCACATACCTATGCCTCTCTATCGCGTCCCTGTGGTACGGCTTGGCGGGCGTCTTCTTCACGGAATTGGCGTGTTCGGAAATGGGGGCCTGATTGATGTGGCTCGTTGCGTCCGGCAAAAACTGGCCGAACTCGGCGAGCAGGTCGCTCTGGTTCTCGAACAGCTTCGCGACCTGGCTGTAGACCTCCTGTTCGGTGAGGTGCTTCATGCCGCTGGAACCGATCGTCGACGATTCCTTGAGTGTGCGTTGCTCCTTCTGGTACGTGTGCAGGATTTCGAGGAACTTTTTGTACTTCTCCGGTTGGCCTTGGAAACGGTTCTGGAACATTCGGAATGGCGGCGATGAAAATACAAAATCAACGACACTGTTCGGAACTATTTTGAAAAGTCGGGGTCGCCGTTATCTCAACTCATACAGAAGCTACTGGTTGAAATTATGAGTGTTATAAAAATGTGCGCCAATATTTTTTTACGATATCGTCGCATATTTTCAACCTTTTACCATTATTTGGCAACCATTTCAATTTAAATACAGTACTTTCTAGACCCCTACCTCTATTACGTAGGCACGGCTAAATCATTTTTATAAATCGCGATTCAGGGGGAAATAAATCAATATGAACGTACCAACACGAAATGTTTCTGTGTTTATTCGTTAGAGTATCAATATTATCAACACAGTAGACGATACTAAGATAACGCATGTTTACAGCGTTCTGCAATTCCGATAAACCTTGAAAATGACTCAATGACGAAATTAGTATACCCAACAGAGAACATGTTGCTGCAAAACATGTAGGATTCCTGAAAATGTATCATGCATTTCAATGAGTCAAAACGCAATTACGTAGAAATCGGATTTTCCACACACTGTCGTACTTGGTGAATTTAAATAGAATTACACGATGTTTATAATAAGATCTCTTGATGTGAAACTCTTGCAAGGGGATATCAGAAACAAAAGAGTCCGAGTTGGATGGGTTGAATGACTCATTTCGGATTCTAAAATTGAATAATAATTATCTCCCTTTCCTGTTGTAGAAAAATCCAGAAAAACTTACAACACCAATCTGGATAGCCGAGTAAATACAATCAAGCACTTGTGCGGTTTTTAAAATAACCCTTGTTAAAATTTTGTTTCTTTGGTAACCATTTGAATATTTTGATCTACGGGAATATTAATTGGTATTAGTTTTATTAAAGAAAATCAACCTAAAAAACACGAATAAATAAATCTCTTCATACGGCTTTTCCCAATTAGCATTACACCAGACCATAGAGAAAAATAGTCCATTTAGGGCTGGTCTTTTCACCTCACAATAAAGTCTCTGATAACTATCTATCGGATAAACTTCACAGGTTTACATATCCTTATCTGATAGATAGAGTTATCTGGGACTTATCTATAGGTGAAAAGACCGGCCCTAAATAGCATATTCTCAAGAAATGCTACTTTGGAACAACCCCAAAATATACGAAGAGGAGGTTCAATATATCAAAGCTCTAAGTCATACACTTGTGAGTCTAAGCTGACTTGGAACTGCAAACAATTCATGAGACAACTGGCAGAAAACAACCAGGTCACTTTGATGTGGATGCCAAAGGACTCTCCAAGGTCCATTTGAAACAAAAGTTAGGGTTATTTGTATTGCAGCAGCCAGTTGACAGGAAGAAAGTGGTCAACAACTGTTTGAAGGCTATAAGACACGATCCTGCTTTCCACTTTTGGTTCTCAATTAATTTTAATATATCCTTTAGTAGTAGTAGTAAGAAAAATTTAAATATTTTGGAATACAAGATTAATGAAAAAAAACTAGTAAAATTTAATAGTTATTTATTACCAAGGGTATAAATAGATGTTTATGCCCTCAGGGCGACGTTTTACGAACCCGAGGGCCTCTGGCCTGAGGGTTTGTAAGTCGGCCGAGGGTATACACATCTGTTTATGCCCGCGGTACATACATAACTTTATGTCATACTAGTTCGTTATTGCAATCCAATCTCAATACAAATCAGTATGTAAAAAAATCCGGTTTGAATTAATAACATTGCCATTTTATCATAGTAGACACTATCGTTGCTAGGTGAATGTTGACAAACGTAAATGTCATAAAATCACAATAATTTTTATATTTGTCAAAGTTAGAAGTCAAAATGAAAGAAGATTTTCGAATTCCTGACGAAATTATTGAAAAAGCAAAGAAAGCAACTGAAAATCTGTTGCCAAAAAAGTCTAAAGAAGCTTACGACATGAATGCGAAAAATTATTCCGTTTGTAATTTCATTAATAAAGATTATTAAATAAGTTAAAAAAAATTATTTCTCTTTATGCCCGCGCGGGCCATAAAGTGAACTTTGTGCCCGCACGGGTATAAAGTACGACATTAGATAGTTGGTAACTAAGCCATAAAAACACAATAATTAACTAGTATGACTTAAAAATATTAAAAAGGTAAAAAAAACATCCCTAAAATAATAAAAAGCATGGGTCTTGTAAAGATTAGGAATTTGTTCATGACACACTGAAACTCAGCAGGAGCATTTTTTATGCCAAACGGCATACGAAAATATTTTTTTCTACGACCATTAAGAAAAATGAACATTTCAATTGCGTTTTCGATTAAGAAACCTACCACGTTGTAACACCGATTTTCATTTCCCACGGACTAGCTGTATCGAAATATTTCATTTCCCACGACTTTCATGAACTACTAGACTGTCATTATAGGTAGGTATTAACGAATTTTATGAACATAAATGATATCGAATCAAGTTTGTTATCGTCTGTCTAATAATTTGACATTTCACATCAGATAATTCGATTGAAAAAATTAAGTTATTGAAAATGATTAGCGATAGTGAGGATGATTTAACAATCAAATTAATAAATTTATATCAGAAGCTCCTGATAATGCCTATCTTCTGACAACGGTATGATTTTCTTTTCATAAAACCAGAATAATTTCAATAAAAAGATTGATTACAATCAGATTCTATATTTTTGAATAGTTGACAGATACTTTCTATATAGCAGTTAATTTGAACAAATTATTATGTGCTCTAGTAACGACGAGTGTTGATTCAGATGACACATGGACTTTGAATGGTGGGAGCGAGGGTTCAAATCCACGACGCAGCCACTTTTTTTTTCATTTTATGAAATCGATTAGTGTTTGATTTTTTCTGCATAAGTTTTTTTTTATTTTCAAGTTGTCAAAATTTGAAAATTTTGAATGTTATTTGTTTCACGACGTAGGTAGGTACGTGTACGAAAAGAAAAAATAGATGTTTCATTCAACGGGTGAAGAAATAAAAAAATATCTAAACCATGTAAAAATTACGGCAGGAGAGTTTATGATAAAAAGGATTATTAAAAATATTACAGATTTGTTAATGATTCAGATGGTCATAGAAAAAGTATAGTGCTCGTGGGAAATGTATGTCATTTCATGCTCATTGTACAATATAATATTCCTTTCGAGAATGGGATTATAGAAGTTGCTGCACAAATGGATTGGAATCGAAAGGGGCACCGGAAGGGAAAAAATCCAATCTACATACAAGGGGCAGCAGGAGGGAAAAAATGTAATCTATATACAAGGGGCACCGGAAAAAAATCTAATCTATATACTGTCAGATGGCCAAGCTGCATTGAAAGCTCTAAAGTCATACACAACCAGGTCTCTTTGATGTGGATGACAAGATCACAGAGGTGTTAGAGGCTACGAAGAAGCAGAACCCTTCTCCAAAGTCCACTTGAAACGATACTACTTAGGAACTTAGGGTTGCTTGTAATGCAGCAGCCAGTTGACAGAAAGAAAACTGGTCAACAACTGTCAAAAGGCTAAAAGACACTCTTCCTTTTTTTCCACTTCTGGTTCTCAATTAATTATTATATACCCTAAGAATTGAGAAACATTTTGTAGGAATACAATTTTAATGAAAAATTTTGAAAAGGTGAAAAAACAGCCTTAAAATAATAAAGAGCGCGATTAGGAAATTGTCCATGACACAGTGAAACTCAGCAGGTGCGTTTTTTATGCCAAACGGCATAACAAAATATTCTACAATGGGATATACAGCAGTATCGGATTGTGGTATTGTGGTCTAACGAGAGTGTAGAAATTAGCTTGCTAAATACTGAGAAAGCATAACAATTTCTCCTCGAATAGCTCGGAAGGGATAGCGAATTGTCGCTCGACGTCACTACTCAGACACAGGTAACCAACATTTCAGATTCATAACAGCAACCGGAGGGAGAAGGAAAAATTAAATCAAAGTAGTACGCCACTGGTCACAGCGCGTTCGGTTGATTCCGGAAATTTGATCCGACAACTCCTGCAGCTACACTCACACCGGTTATCGCTATTACGTTTCCAACGCCAACTTATCCGACAAACGGAATTAGGATACCGTCAAAACTCGAAAAAAAAGAAACACAACTCACCTTATTCTTATTGACATAGTTGATGGCGTGATTGAACTCGACGGGCTGATTCTGCGGCGTCTCCGTGTACCCTTGCAGCGCGTGCGTCACGGCCGCCTGCGCCGCCGTGAGCGACAGCGAGTACGTGGGCGCGTTGCCGCCGTACGCCGACGAATGCTGCACGACGGGCGGCTGCGGGGCGGCAGCGGCTGATTCTGCACCCCCGCCGACACGTTGATCGTGCCGGAACCCTTGAGGATCATCGCGGAGCGGTGCTCCTGCGGTCCCGAGTGCACCCTATTTACTTTTTTTTAATGGGGTTATGTGAAAAGCGCTGTTGCTGGGCCCGTGCCTTCGAGAAAGAAACAAGGTGTCCTGTCTTGCCAGGACGGTGCTCATTGCCATAATCATATACAATAGGAATAATTGGGCCGAAAAGCCATCAGAAAACAACTACTTTCCTGGCTAATACCACGACTAACGTTGAATTACAGCCAATAAATTTCCGTGCAGAGTTCCTACAAGGCTATCTCTGCATTTACTAGTTTCATGGAAATGTTAATTAAAACATTTGGACCACCTATAGATCGATTTCGGGGTGTTGCCCCTCATCAGTATAGGGTAGGTATCTGCAGACAATAACTAATGTCTGTAACAAATGGTTCAATTAACAATTCAAGTCAAAACAAAAGCTAAGACCGAGCTCGTAGTGTAACTTTCACTAAACCACGAGCGCCATCTCAACTTCTGTCTCTCAACCAAAGCAATACCCAAAGGTACGTGATTACTAATACCACCAATACAAATAACAATGCAGATTTCTTTACCCGTGCCTTCGGTTGAGGTTCTCCGACAACGCATCACTGATGCTTTCCAATCCATAAGAAACACTCTTGGGATTTTAGAACGTATTCGACGTTCTATGTGGAGAAGAATGGTTATATCGCAGCAAGGGGAGGACATTGCCAACATTTGTTACGAGATTAATAATTGTTTGATTAATATATGTTTGGTTAGTTTGAAATTGTGAAAATACCCCCCATTTCGTTGATTACGATTTTCTAGCAAATGGTTAGTTCTATGAAAAAAACGCACGAGACCGGATTCTTAGAATGTTTCATGGCACACAAGATGCTATTCGAATTCAGAGTTTTCTCTTTTTAAACATGAAATTTGGGCCAGTAAAGTGTGGACCTCCCTCAAACTCCCCCAAAACTGGGTTTACATAATTTTTGAAGCAAAAAACAAATAGAGTGCCTAAAAAACAGGGCAATGCCAATTTTC
This sequence comes from Chrysolina oricalcia, assembly GCA_944452925.2. NCBI lineage: Eukaryota > Metazoa > Arthropoda > Insecta > Coleoptera > Chrysomelidae > Chrysolina > Chrysolina oricalcia. The sequence goes on along the minus strand of OX101822.2, from coordinate 3,583,200 downwards.
AGAAGTTTTGATCTGTTATTATAGTCACAATTTTAGATAATCTTTTTATTTATTAAAAATTTTGTGGATCGACACTTTGGGAACCTCTATCCGCCAACCTTCCAGACCAAAAAAGGCAATTTTCGGTGAAGGAAAGACACTGAATGTCGAACCGATCAATTACGATAACCGTCTAAAACGAGCAACTGCCAAATTAATAATTTAGGGTCACGTAGTAAAGGGTGAAAAAAACAGCCCTAAAAATATAAAAAGCATGGACGCTGGAAAGAGTAGGAAATTGTCCATGACACACTGAAACTCAGCAGGAGCGTTTTCTATGCCAAACGGCATACCAAAATATTGTCCCTTCCTACTATGGGATATACAGTATCGAAAAAAATATATCTTGGGTAGTGTGCTTTAATGAGAGCATAAAAAATATCTTGCTAAAATTTGAGAGAGCGTTATAATTCCTCCTCGAATAGCTCGAAGAAGGGATATCGAATTGTCGATCGACGTCTCTACACAGAGACAGGTAAATAACTTTCACAATTTGATGTAATTGTTCAAAATTTTCATCAGGAACTCCGAGCTCTTTCAAATCTACCCAAAACTTAAAAAAAAAAATTGTGTTTTGCAAAAAGTCGGCGGCAACTTCACACGAGTCCCGTCAAAACAAAACGTTAACGGCCTTTAGCCTCCTAAGTAAGAAACGTATATCGCCAGATGGCAGTGCGTGTTCTCCCGATGGAATAAATACAAACTCCGCCTCACTTCTAACTTGGCGATTCTCGTAAGATACAGGTCCGAATTAGATAATTCGGTGCTCGTTCTTCCAAATTACAAATCTACATTAAAACCCGTTTGTTTTCGTGGTAATCTGAAAGTTTGCACGAAAATTTCAAATGAATAAATATAATGGAATCCAGTCACACAATGTTTCAAGAATTGAAAAAATATTTTAGCAAAATCTGTTTGAACTATCTCGGAAACGTTTTGAATGTGAATTTTAAGAGGCGTAACAATCACCTGGTATCAAGTCAATGTTTCGTTTGTTTACCTTGCCGCGCTACCCCATTGGAACATTCAAGAAAAGACCGCTGTAGCTTTTCAACTTTAAAGGAACATCAATAACGGCGCGCCGCCAAAATAAACCATTGTATTGAAAACCATTGTAGAACGGAGTTGCCGATATGAGAGTCACAAGAACAAGTTATTTAGTAATATGCGTAAAAATATGCCGTTAACTCCGAAATTCTCGCTAAATAGCCCTGACGAAGTGGAGAGTGTATTTCCTGATAAATATAAATAAAAAAATGTTTTTAAGACAAGATTTTATTCAAATGCACTGAAAACGAATATTTTCTTCGGATCATTCGTAAAATATGTCATATTGAATTATTTAGTTTTGAAAAACTCATCTCCTATTCCAAAAACTCCTAGAAACAAATTTTGAATTGAATCTTACCTCGGGGAATTTTTTGATTTTGACAAAAAAAGTCAAAATCACCGATCCAAAGAAACCCTACATTCTAATTTTGAACGGAATCGGACAATAATTATTCGTCCACCGTTTTGTAGCTGTCATTTCGAATTATCAAACATTGAGAAAAAAATCATGATCTCCGACCACAAAAATCCCGATATCTATACCAACTCAAAATAGAATCAGACCAAGAATCAGAAATATCGTCCGCTATTTTGGAGCCGCTACGTTGAATTATCAAAAAAAAATATGACATCCCAAACCCAAAAGCTTCTATATACCAATTTTGAATGGAATCTTATCAGAAATCACGAAACTCGTCCAACATTATGGAGCCGCCTCTTGGTTTTTCGTAATATAAAAATGTTTTGGAGTATTGTCTCCCAAGTGATGAACACATGTTGTTGAAAAAAGCTATTAATCGTAAAAGTTATAATATTCCATAGTTTCGATCGACCCGAATGAGTTTTATTTTTTCCTATTCCCAATCCGACCCTGTGCCAGATGTCATACTGACTATATGATACTCTCTCTTTTCCTCACCAGTTCTGTGGGAGAAGCAACCTGAGGGGCGTGTCATTCTAAAGAAATTCAGTTCCATTTCTGAATCTAGAATTGTAAGTAATAATTAGTTTTCACTGGTCGACGGCTGAACCAAACCTTCATTAGTTGACTTTGATAAAGCTGGATATTTCACATTTCAAATGGAATAAAGCAAGGAAACCCATTTCGCGAAAACAACACATTTTATGTAAAATTATTCACAAAAAAAGGAAACATCTAGGAGAAAAACAAGAAAGTCGTTTAACTAAGTGAATGATACACTTCGATATTGAAATGAAACAACTCCAAAATATTCGTTCGTTTTGATGGTGGAACTGAACGAAAATGCCCAAAAATGGGGGAAAATATCCTTTTCATTCATTTAAAACTCAAAGAATTTTTTTTTCATTATTTTTGTCTTTATACAATCATACAACCCTTCACCGCTCCGAAAAAAATCGTTTCTGGGATGAAGACCCTTAAAAAAAACGCAACTCACCTTAATCTTATTGACATAGTTGATGGCGTGATTGAACTCGACGGGCTGGTTCTGCGGCGTCTCCGTGTGCCCTTGCAGCGCGTGCGTCACGGCCGCCTGCGCCGCCGTCAGCGACAGCGAGTACGTGGGCGCGTTGCCGCCGTACGCCGACGAATGATGCACGACGGGCGGCTGCTGCTGCTGCAGCTGCGGAGGCGGCGCTTGCGGCGCGACGGGCTGCGCGATCGGCTGCGCGGCCGGAGGAGCCGCAGGCGGAGGCGGCAGCGGCTGGTTCTGCCCCGACACGTTGATCGTGCCCGAACCCTTGAGGATCATCGCAGAGCGGTGCTCCTGCGGACCCGAGTGCACCGTCCCCGTCGGGCTGGGCATGCTCACGGACACCTGGAACGCGTAGCCCTGGTCGTTGCGCTGCACCTCGATCTTGTAGCCGGGCGGCAGGAACGTGTTGAAGCCGACGATGAGGTCGGGGAAGCCCTTGAAGAGGTTCGAGACGCGCTGGATGACGCCCGGCGTGTCGATGCTCTGGCTCTTGAACTCTTTCATAATGTCCAGAAAGTCGTTGTACACCTGCGGCTTCGAACCGAACTTGTACTTCACCAGGTCGAGGTAGGAGAGCGCGTCCTCGACCTTCAAGCGCTGGAAGTTGCTGCCCGGCGATTGCTGCTGCTGCTGCTGAGATTCCTGCTGCTGCACGGGCAGCGACATCGGTTTCAGCGTCTGCTGGGCAGAGGGCGCCGTGGTCGCGATGGCCGCGTAGCTGACGGGCGGCGCGGGCGGGTACAGGCCGGACTGCATGCCTTCGCTGACGACTTTGACGGTGCCGGAGGCGGTGGAGTAGGACAGCGCCGGAGCCACGTTGGGCAGGGACTGCCGGTAGAGGGCGGATACGCCGGACAACAGGGCCGACTCGTTGTTCGCTGCTGCTGCTTCTTTGACGGTCTCATCCACTCGCAGACGTTTCATTTCAAATCACATCGAAGCGGCTATAAAAACAAACGAATATATGAACGACGGAAATTGGAGAGATCAATGTGGACCTGTTATTTTCATGAATCAAAAATCAATACTCATGTGAAGTTGGCGCCGACTTTTTGAAAAAACCCATTTTTTTTAGTTCTGGGTACATTTGATAGAGTTCTGAAGTTCCTGATACAAATTTTGTATAGTTCCAGCTAACTGTAGATTTTGATAAGAAAAACGAATTAGTGGCGCTAACTTCACGCGACGCCATTTTTCGAAAAAATGAGTTCTGGTGGTATTTTTCGATAAAGATGGAAGTTTTGGAGTTCTTGACCATTTTTGTAAATAGTTCTGCCGAAATAAAAAAGTTATTGAAGAAAATCAATTTTTGAATTTCAATAACCATCATTTTGAAAGAAAACAGATATTTCAGTTCTGATAAGAGTTCTGAGTAGCACTTGGCGAGTTCTACAAAATATGTCAATCGAGTTTTATCGAAAAATCAAAACTTTTCAGTTTATTAGCTATAATAGGGCGCGAAATCCAAAAAAAAAACAACTTTCAAAATGAAGACAGAAGAGAACCTCAGAACAGTTCTGATGAGAGTTCTGGGTAGCACTTGGCGAGTTAAAAATATTCCTATTACTGCGTCTCTAGACATAAGTATAAACGAATGCTCCAATGTTACCATACATATTAACCCCTATTTCTTTAAATTAGTTTTAGCATTTTCCTTAATAAAAAAGAGTTTTTCAAAGAAAAATAAGATTCCCCGATCAGAACTGTTCTGAGATGTTTTTCTGTCTTCATTCTGAATGTTGTTTTATTGGATTTGGCACCCTATGATAGCTAATAATTCGAAAAGTTTTGCATTTTCTATAAAACTTGATTAATATAGTTTGTACAACTCGCCGAGTGCTACTCAGAACTCCCATCAGAACTGTTCTGAAATTCATTTCTATCTTCGTTTGAAATGTTGATTATGACCTTGTGATAGATAATACATTGAAAAGTTCTACTTTTCCGGTAAAACTCGATGAACATGTTTTGTAGAACTCGCTGATTGCTACTCAGAACTCTTATCAGAACTGTAATATCTGTTATTTTTCTTTCAAAATTATGGTTTTCGAAAGTCAAAAATTGATTCAATAACTTTTTTATTTTGGCGGAACTATTCACAAAAATGGCCAAGAACTGCAGAACTCTTCCATCTTTATTGAAAACTACCACCAGAACAATTTTTTTCGAAAAAGGTGGCGCCGCGTGAAGTTAGCGCCACTAATTTGTCTTTCTTATCAAAATACACAGTTATTTGGAACTATTCAAAATTTGTATCAGGAACTCCAGAACTCTATCAAATCTATGCAGAACTCCAAAAAAAATTGTGTTTTTGCAAAAAGTTGGCGCCAACTTCACATGAGTAAAATCAATGCTTCATCCACCGTGCTAAACCTAATGGGCATATCTTACTTTTTATAGAAATTCGAAATATGACATTTTTGGATACTAGAAGACTTGTTCTATCTTTTTCCTGCAGAAAAAGGGCATATCTGAGTCTCCATATACCTTATATCAATGAAATATTATCTATCAACTATACAGGGTGTTTCTTAAGTACGCGTAATGTTGCTGACGTCAAAACAAGAAGAAAAGTTCCCATAAACATAAGTCCGCAAGTTATTCATTCGTCTCTTTCGTGGGGGTGGTTCCACCTACATGTCTTTTCAGTCATTTGTAATGTAATAACTTTTTTGGCCGTGCCATGTTTTATAGTGGAAAAATCAATTTCACGATTATTTTTGTATAAAAAAGATATTGTTGGTAGAGGTCGCTGTAACTCTTTTAGAGTTACTGGGATTTGAAATAACCAATGAAAATAATTTTGAATGACAAGATTTTTAAATTCGAAATTAATTTAAATATTTAAAGAATTGATTTTTCTTTTCTTTCATTTCAAAACAGGAATCGGGTGTTATAACAGTTTAAAAATAATAATAATCTGCTAAGGCAGATGTTGCGCAATTTCATTTAAATCGAAAAAAGTCCAAAATAGTTATATAAAAAAAGCAAGAATAATGTATTCAAATTATTCTTGAATGCATTCAAGTGTTGAAAATCATTGAATGAAAGAAGGAAAATGCGTATCATTTTCGATATTTACTGAGGACCATGGAAGTAATTCAAATGCTTCCATTATTTCAAATCCAAATATTGTAAGTACACAAACTTTTTAAACACAAAAACTTTGGGAAAATCTGTTTTTCCACTTGAAAACGTGGTACAGTTAGTTACCTACGTACAAAAAAGTATATTTCAAATGACTGAAAAGACATTTAGGTGACGCCAACCCCACGAAAGATACAAACTAACATCAAATTTGATATTGCTATTGAAAAATACTCCCAGATACCACAATCAACTGGAATATCACAATTATTTTGGAATTTATTCACAAACAACAAAAATGAGAATTCAGGTTGGACACTCTGTATCTCAGAAACGAAAAACTGTGTGTGTTTGTGGGAACTTTTCTTCTTATTTTGACGTCAGCAACATGCTCCCGAATTTTCTACTCGTACTCAAGAAACACCCTGTATATCACTGTACATTCGATAAAATGCCCAATGCCCAAGCACGGAAATTATTGTCTAAGAAAAATTTTATTATTGACAAAGTGTAATAATATTAATAGATACAGAGAAAGTTGCATGATCAATATTTAAGTAGTAGAATGTAAAATGTAGAAACATAAAAATTGGTTTGAAATGGAAAAACATTACATATAAAAAAATGGCATTCCAAAAGTACGAAACAAATGGAAGAAGTCTTTATTTGTGATATTTATGGTACAAGTCAAGTTCGTAAAGTAGGACTTCTATGTATGAGCGTGAAGTTTGTTGAATGAGGCGCAGCAGAGTTAAAAAAACACGCGAGTACTGTAATGTATTTAAACAAATTGTTTTTCAAAAAAAAAACCTTTATATTTCACTCTACCCTCGTATATCAAGAACTACTAGATCCAATGGTCATAAAATACAGCACGTCTGCGGTTGTGCATTTGCTTTTGAATGCTAGTTGTTCCAAACCGCCTACTGCGTACCTACCAAGATCTAGTTATTCGACTTCGGGTATTCGCATTTCGCAGTCGACTGTTCCGTTCTAAAACTTCTGAAAGCGACGGGACGTCTTGTTGCTGACCTTCGACATGAACAAACTTCGCAGAATCGCGTTTTGTAGATTATTATTCGATTCTGTTCAATCCGTAGTAAATATAGAAAAGGCGCCAAAATAGACTGTACCAGTGTGTTCTGCAATGATGTATCGAATTTTCAAGCTACTCAACATTATTGAATGGTCGATCCTTGTTAACTGTTTGCTTTAAATATCCCCATAAAAAATCTAATGGGGTGAAATCTGTCGAACGAGGAGGCCACCGTGGATCGATATCTTGTCCTGACCATGCATCACCAAATTCCCCATTTATTAACCATTCGTTCTTGTAAATTCATGTTATCCAAAAAATCCGTCACTTCGTTTTCAAAAAACTGCAAATCACCAGTTCGGTTTTGATGATAAAAAAAGTCCTATTAATTTGTCGTCAATAATACCGCATCGCACGTTTGTTTTTTGGTAATACTGTTTTTTTATTGTCAACGACAAAATTTGGATTTTCGTCCAACCACCACCTACAATTTTGGGAAGAGACTACGCAATTTTCTTTTTTATACTTTGTACTTGTGATATTACTTGAAGTATATATACAATGCGACGCTAAATTATGGAACAAATTCATTATTTCTGAATATAAAGATATATCGAAAAAATCCTCGGACAGGTCGATTTTCTTTTCCGATGGGCCAATTTTTAAACCTCACCCAAAATATATAGGGCTATCCTCATTTGAGGAAAAGCGACTTTGGTGATATTTTTAAATGGGACACCCAGCATATTTGTCCATATTTGGTTAGGGATCGCCATTACAAATCCAGTGATACCAAGTTTGATGGGATTATGTCAAACGGCTGCGGAGATATGGCCAAAAAACTTCTCCATATACCCAATGAGTGCGACAGAGACTTTTAACCTTCTGAATCGTGTGGAGTCTCGCAGTCATACTCATTAGACATATGAGGAATTTTTTTGGCCATATCTCCGCAGCCGTTTGACATAATTCCATCAAACTTGGTATCACTGGATTCGTAATGACGATCCCTAACCAAATATGGAAAAATATACTGAGTGTCCAATTTGAAAATATCATCAAAGTCATTTTTACTCAATTGCGGATAACCCTATATATTTTGGGTGGGGTTCAAAAATTGGCCCATCGGAAAAGAAAATCGACCTGTCCGAGGATTTTTCCGAAATATCTTTATATTCAGAAATAATGAATTTGTTCCATAATTTAGCGTCGCACTGTATATAGGGTGTTTTATAATAAATGCGCAGGACTTCCGGATGTGATAGCTCGTTCAAGAATATGAAAAAAAGTTTCTATTAACCTTACCCTCTTAAATTCAACATTTTCGAGATACAGGGTGTTGAAATTTTAAAAAAATTATAGTTTTTTGCGAATATCTCTGGAACCGTTTATCGCACAAAAAAGCAGATTTTGAATGCATTTTCTACTTATAATAAGCTATGTTTTGTGCGGATTTTTTATTTTTTTAAATTCATAATTGTTGAAGATTTTGAAGGGGTAGTGGGTGTTTTTTTTCTCCAACTTCTACGCCACTGGAAAAGTTTGATTTTGAGCCGCCTACTCGAACCGCCAATGTTTTCTAAACAAAAAAGGTAATCCTGGGGTGGGATTACGTGAGCCATAGAATTCTATAGTCGACAGTTATGTCTGTCTCTCCCGTGAATTCACCTCACTCATTCGATGAAAAGTAGAATTCTATGGCTCACGTAATCCCACCCCTGGTCATAAGCTCTAAAAATGACTGTTTTCAAGAAAAATCTTGAAAAACATGGTAAATTTTTTTAAATAATTTTTTTCCTAATTATACAAAATTTATTTAAACGTTAAAACAAGTAACAAAACCAAACGTTGACTTCTTAATTGCAAAATAAAAAAAAAACAATAACAATCATACTCAGTTGAATTGTTGGAAATGTCCGCCGTTAGCTTCAATGCACGCAGCAATTTTTCGAGGAAAAAACATTATTCAAACAACAAGAAAGTTGATTTTTCTTGAAAACGGTCAACTTTAGAGCTTATGACCAAGAGTACCTTCTTTGTGTAGAAAACATTGGCGGTTCAAGTAGGCGGCTCAAAAGCATACTTCTTCCATTGGCGTAGAAGTTACCCCTTCAAATTTTTCACCAAAAATGAATTTGAAAAAATAAAAAATCCGCACAAAACATAGCTTATTATGAGTAGAAAATGCCTACGAAATCTGTTTTATGTACAATAAACGGTTCCAGAGATATTCGCAAAAAACGATTATTTTTTTTAAATTTTAACACCCTGTATCTCGATAATGGTGCATTTTAGAGGGTAAGTCAATAGAAACTTTTTTCATATTCTTGGACGAGCTATCATATCCTGAAGTCCTGCGCATTTATTATGAAACACCCTGTACAATCATTAGATAAATGAATACAGCGATCTTTGAAAGGTTGAATGGAAGTTTTGTGGCGATTTGTCTCCATAAAAATTGAATTCCGCCTTTTATTTTCAGGGCATCCCTTATTTGCAATATTTTTTATTATTACTTTATTGAAAATAATAAAGCAGTTTATTATTATTATTATTTGGTGTGAACGTGGATTCATCAAAGAATGTCTAAAATCAGGCTGATCTTCTATTTGCCCTTGAATCCAAATGCAGAAATCAAAAAATTTAAAAAAATTGGGAAATTATTGATGTTTGAAAAAAAATAAAACATTTCTTAGGGGGACATATTTTGGTTTGTATGGATAACTTTTTTTTGCAAACAACTTCTCCCAATAACATTTTACAACATTTTCTGATATAAACTTTACTCTTGTACATTTTTATATTTTTTGACCTAACCTGTATTCTGTTTGACTTGCAACCATTCTAAGGGAATCTAATATGATTATCGAACATGCGCCAACTTTTGGTAGCATTTGTATTTCGGTTGACCAACCAAAAAAAATACCTATGTTACATATTCAATTTTCATCTCTCAGATCATAAATTAATAAATATAAAAACAAAAAAAATTATCAAGATGAAACCAAAGATGGTCGAAAAGTCTATAAAAGTTTTGGATAAAACATTCCTACATTCCTTATGTGATACACCAACATTTCGAGAACTCGCTAATATTATAAAAGAATCTAAAGAAAAATCGAGCACTTTAAAAAAATTCAGGACAAGGGAAAATAATAATTGGATAACACAAAATATTCTAAACAAAATGAAAATTCGGGATAATTATTATAAAAGAATGAAAAAAGATCCTAATGATAGCGAATTGAAAGATACGTATAAAAAATTAAATAAATACTTGTTGCAAAAATTCAAAGAAAGATAAGTTAAATAAACAAAGTGCTGGGACAAACCCTAAAAAATATGGGAAGTGATTAATAATAACATTGGAACTAAAAAAAAAGCAAATACCAATCAACCAAATTATGAGTAAGACCGGTGTACTACTGAATAATGCAAATGATATATGTAATGAATTCGTCAACTTCTTCACAGAAATTGGTTTAACATTATCTCGATTATCTAAACAATTCAAAACTGTATTGAAAAATTTGTCACCATAAAAAATTGACTTTTTAATTTTTTTGAAGCAAGTTTCAGATGAAGAAATTAATAAAATAATTATGACTCTCAAATCGCATACAGCACCTGGTGAAGATCAAATTACTTCAAACAATTTAAAATATATTGTTGATCTAGTAGGCTTACCTTTATCCTTAATTATTAACAATTGTATAGAAAATGGTACTTTTCCAGACTATTTGAAGAGAACAATTTTGAAACCTATTTATAAAGGAGGTGACAGAAAAAACATTTCAAATTATCGTCCAATTGCACTTTTGAATGTGTTTGCTAAAATTTTTGAAAAAGTGTTGAAAATCCAATTAGTTGATTTCATCCATGCTAATATTGGTTTTGATAAATTTCAATATGCATTCCAACAACATTCCAATACCCAAGCAGCAGTTACTGACTTTACAAGTAGTATTCATGAAACTTTAGATTCAAGTAACTATGGTGTTGCAATATTCATTGATCTTAAAAAAGCTTTTGACACTGTCAATCATACAATTTTATTAGACATCTTAAATAACCTGGGTATAAGGGGACATGCATTGAATATATTTCAAAATTATTTCCGAAATCGTGTACAATATGTACTTATTGGCCAATATAAAAGTTACGAAAAAGTATCAACATTTGGAGTTCCGCAGGGTTCTGTTTTGGCACCAATTCTTTATTTGATTTATGTTAATAGCATTATGAATATCAACCTAATTGGTACGCATTTTTCTTTTGCTGATGATACTGTACTCTATCACAAATCTAAAAATGTTCAAACCTTACAAACAAATTTGGAAAAGATATTAAAACAATTGAAATATAGTTGAATGAACTTAATTTAACTATTAATTCAGAAAAAACTGTCTATATGATATTTAAACAAAAGAATATGGAAAACATCAAATTCAACATTATGATTGAAAACAGAACTATTGCTGAAGTTGAGAAACACAAGTATTTGGGTCTGATTATTGACAAAAATTTAAATTTTGTGAGTCATATAGAGAAAATGAAAAATTCTATTATTCCTCTGATAGGAGCTATCAGAAGAATACAATTTCTAGGAAAAAATATTCAATTGTTAATATATAACGCACATATTATCTCTCGAATCAGATATATGATCACAGTGTGGTCGTCATGCAGTCAAAAACAAAAAGAAATTATTTATAGATTGATGAATAAAGCAATAAAAGTAATATTTGGTAAACCTTGGGATACACCATCTTCAGATTTGTACAAAATACCAATAACAAACTTATTAAATTGAAAAATCTAAATTTGCATTCAAATTAACCAAAAATATTCAAAAGAGTAATACAACAATTCAGAAAAATTCCCAATTACATAGTCATAATACTCGGATTTTGAACCACTTTCACTTGGACAATATCCATTCCAACAAAGGAAAAGCAAATCCAATTTTCAGCTCTATAGAAACATTTAATAAATTACCAGAACAAATAAAAAATTCAAAAACGATAATTTCTTTTTCCAAAATTTTGAAAGAAATGTTACTATTGAAATGATGTTCATAAGAATACTACAAAACTTTATGAATTATTTGTATTATTTGATAATGTATTAGAATTAGATTACTTTATTTTATCATTGATGTACATTCAAACTTCCTTATACCAGAACTTGTTCTGAATGGATGTTATTTATACAATAAAAAAAAAGTGTAGCCACTGTAGATAAAATTGTATATTTTGCTAGTGTTCAAGTCCAGTTGTTGCTTTCAATAGGTTATAATCACGTAGTTCGAAAGCAGAGTTGTCAAAAACGCATCTCTCAATTCGTGATTCCCATGAAAACATTTAACTTATATTTTTTTAATAAATTGTTCAATTTCTCTGTTCAGCCCCGCTTCAAACAACCTGGCGTAAATGTCTTTGTCAAAAGTGCTGTTTACTTCTGAAGCGATTTATTAATTGCCATGTTGCCATTTATCTGAAATTTCGCGACGGAGTTGACATTTTTTCCTTGTTGACACAAGAATGTTCCGACAAATTCAGTCACTGATAAGTACATTCTTTGCTTAGCTTCAATGTATATATATATATATATATATATATATATATATACAGACACTTTTGTGACACGAAACCACGAATTGGCCGCTGCTAGTGGGTGAAATTAACCAATTGTCTCAACTCAAAAGAGATGAAGTGTTCCCTAAGGGAGAATTATTTAAGTTATGTGTAATATTATTGTCGATGAGGAGTAAATATGAATAAATTTCACTTAAGTGATTAACGTCAGTTTTTTTATTTAAGCAAGAATCTGATTGAGAGATGAAAGCCATTTCAATATTACACATAACTTAAATAATTCTCCCTTAGGGAACACTTCATCTCTTTTGAGTTGAGACAATTGGTTAATTTCACCCACTAGCAGCGGCCAATTCGTGGTTTCGTGTCACACTTCAAAAGTGTCTGACATCTAATGTCAATAATGTCAACTGTCTGTTGTCTAATAATCCTAACCAAATTTCTTACGTTACATTTGAATCTCTCCACGTGTGGAGATAATTCAAATAAATGTTTAAACAAAATTTTATAACAATGACTTAATATTAATATTTTTATTGTTTGACGTATTTTAATGTGTTTTGTTCATATTTGTCACATGTGACTTACATGACATGTTGTTTATAATTTTAAATATTACATCCATAGCAATCATTCTCATCAACACAGTAAGTGGTTCTTCTTCAAAGTTTTCCTTCCATTAATCGTACAATTTTGCTTGTTACTTGTAGCTTCCCTGAAGATGACAGTATTCACTGTTGAAATATCGGAAATATAGTGTTAAAAGAGTACACGTTTTGCTTGCTGCTATACCCAAAAAAATTCCTGTTTTGTATCCTAACTAGTCAGCAAAGACTACCCTTCTACTATATATATATACATTGTACAAGTGTTATACGCTAATATGACATGAATTGCAATACAACATTTTATCCACAGCTGGGACGTTACAAGCACGAACAATTGTCTTAAATTGAAGGCTTATTTGATGTTTTCTTAGCCTATGTATTTCGTTATAAAATCGCATGATACACTCGTCAATACAACAAGTTAAATACACCCTGTATATTTCTGCAGACAAAAGGGCTTATATACCATATGTGTACTTGTCTCCTCGAAACAAAATTAGGAGCCATCCAAAACATTGTCCGAAGTCGGAAAATATTTCTTTTTCGATAGCTTAGCAATTATAGATATAGGACTCTAATTGAAGCAATTACTTCTGTCCCCTCTCTTATAAAGTGGTTTGATTACTCACTGGTATTTTTATTGATTTCGGGTATATTCCAGAGTGGAAAAAATCAAATTAACTAGATAAACCATTATGCGGTTTCAATTTCATTATGCGTCTTCCAATATTCTATTCTGTTGTTTCTGATATAAACACTCTATTTATTAAGTTTTCAATTTTCTCCTTTTAATTTGAAAGCATTCAAATTGTTTTCCCTAATTTGGTAAAGAAACCTCAGTTGTCTACAGTTCCATCCTGTTTTAAAAAAAACGCAAAATAAAAATTTTCATAAAATTCGACTATATAGAATATTACATATTTCTACTTTGATCGTCTGGGAATAATTCAAAAATACGGAATCCCGCGAATATTACTTCATCTTATAGAAAATTTCCTTCTGAATCCGAAAATGTACTGGTTTTTCAAATTAGAATGCCAATTCATTTAGAAAATGTCGATTTTGTGGATGGGTGCATTTTTCTGTCAAAAAAATTGCCCTTTTATAGTTAACCTTTTGTTGAATTCAATTTTTGAGATGATATTCGGAATCAGCTCATCGTGTTACGTCTGAGGAAATTTTGTGATTTTTTGAGAAATGCAAAATAAAAATTTTCGCAAAATCCGATTTCCTTCTACATAGAATATTGCATATTTCGACTTTGATCGAATGGGAATATTTTCAAAAATGCGAAATTCCGCGAATATTACTTCATCTTATAGAAAATTTCCTTCTGAAACCGAAAATGTGCTTGTTTTCCCAATCAGAAGGCTAATTCGTAAAGAAAATATATTTTTTGTGAATGAGTGCATTTTTCCGTAAAAAATTGCCCTTTTATGGTTAACCTTCTGTCGAATTCAATTTTTGAGATGATATTCGGAATCAACTCACCGAGTAGGTCTGAGGGAAGATTGTGATTTTTCGAACAATGCAGAATAAAAATGCTCGCAAAATTCGATTTCCTTCTATATAGAATATTGCATATTTCGACTTTGATCGCCTGGGTATATTTTCAAAAATGCGAAATTCCGCGAATATTACTTCATGTTATAGAAAATTTCCTTCTGAATCCGAAAATGTGCTTGTTTTCCCAATCAGAAGTCTAATTCGTAAAGAAAATATCTTTTTTGTGAATGAGTGCATTTTTCTGTAAAAAAATTGCCCTTTTACTGTTAACCTTTTGTCGAATTCAATTTTTGAGATGATATTCGGAATTAGCTCATCGAATTAGGTCTGAGGGAAGTTTGTGATTTTTCGAACAATGCAGAATAAAAATTCTCGCAAAATTCGATTTCCTTCTATATAGAATATTGCATATTTCGACTTTGATCGCCTGGGTATATTTTCAAAAATGCGAAATTCCGCGAGTATTACTTCATCTTATAGAAAATTTCCTTCTGAATCCGAAAATGTGCTTGTTTTCCCAATCAGAAGTAAAGAAAATATCTTTTTTGTGAACGAGTGCATTCTTCTGTAAAAAAATTGCCCTTTTATGGTTAACCTTTTGTCGAATTCAATTTTTGAGATGATATTCGGAATCAGCTCATCGAATTAGGTCTGATTCTCGCAAAATTCGATTTCCTTCTATATAGAATATTGCATATTTCGACTTTGATCGCCTGGGAATATTTTCAAAAATGCGAAATTCCGCGAATACTACTCATCTTATAGAAAATTTCCTTATGAAACCGAAAATGTGCTTGTTTTCCCAATCAGAAGGCTAATTCGTAAAGAAAATATCTTTTTTGTGAATGAGTGCATTTTTCCGTAAAAAATTGCCCTTTTATGGTTAACCTTTTGTCGAATTCAATTGTTGAGATGATATTCGGAATCAGCTCACCGAGTTAGGTCTGAGGGAAGTTTGTGATTTTTCTAACAATGCAGAACAAAAATTCTCGCAAAATTCGATTTCCTTCTATATAGAATATTGCATATTTCGACTTTGATCGCCTGGGAATATTTTCAAAAATGCGAAATTCCGCGAATACTACTCATCTTATAGAAAATTTCCTTCTGAATCCGAAAATGTGCTTGTT
Source organism: Chrysolina oricalcia (assembly GCA_944452925.2). Taxonomy (NCBI): domain Eukaryota; kingdom Metazoa; phylum Arthropoda; class Insecta; order Coleoptera; family Chrysomelidae; genus Chrysolina; species Chrysolina oricalcia. The sequence goes on along the minus strand of OX101822.2, from coordinate 3,567,690 downwards.
TTCCCAATCAGAAGGCTAATTCGTAAAGAAAATATCTTTTTTGTGAATGAGTGCACTTTCCGTAAAAAAATTGCCCTTTTATGGTTAACCTTCTGTCGAATTCAATTTTTGAGATGATATTCGGAATCAGCTCATCGAATTAGGTCTGAGGGAAGTTTGTGATTTTTCGAACAATGCAGAATAAAAATTCTCGCAAAATTCGATTTCCTTCTATATAGAATATTGCATATTTCGACTTTGATCGCCTGGGAATATTTTCAAAAATGTGAAATTCCGCGAATATTACTTCATGTTATAGAAAATTTCCTTCTGAATCCGAAAATGTGCTTGTTTTCCCAATCAGAAGGCTAATTCGTAAAGAAAATATCTTTTTTGTGAATGAGTGCACTTTCCGTAAAAAAATTGCCCTTTTATGGTTAACCTTCTGTCGAATTCAATTTTTGAGATGATATTCGGAATCAGCTCATCGAATTAGGTCTGAGGGAAGTTTGTGATTTTTCGAACAATGCAGAATAAAAATTCTCGCAAAATTCGATTTCCTTCTATATAGAATATTGCATATTTCGACTTTGAACGCCTGGGAATATTTTCAAAAATCTGAAATTCCGCGAATATTACTTCATGTTATAGAAAATTTCCTTCTGAATCCGAAAATGTGCTTGTTTTCCCAATCAGAAGGCTAATTCGTAAAGAAAATATCTTTTTTGTGAATGAGTGCACTTTCCGTAAAAAAATTGCCCTTTTATGGTTAACCTTCTGTCGAATTCAATTTTTGAGATGATGTTCGGAATCAGCTCATCGAATTAGGTCTGAGGGAAGTTTGTGATTTTTCGAACAATGCAGAATAAAAATTCTCGCAAAATTCGATTTCCTTCTATATAGAATATTGCATATTTCGACTTTGATCGCCTGGGAATATTTTCAAAAATGTGAAATTCCGCGAATATTACTTCATGTTATAGAAAATTTCCTTCTGAATCCGAAAATGTGCTTGTTTTCCCAATCAGAAGGCTAATTCGTAAAGAAAATATCTTTTTTGTGAACGAGTGCACTTTCCGTAAAAAAATTGCCCTTTTATGGTTAACCTTCTGTCGAATTCAATTTTTGAGATGATATTCGGAATCAGCTCATCGAATTAGGTCTGAGGGAAGTTTGTGATTTTTCGAACAATGCAGAATAAAAATTCTCGCAAAATTCGATTTCCTTCTATATAGAATATTGCATATTTCGACTTTGAACGCCTGGGAATATTTTCAAAAATGTGAAATTCCGCGAATATTACTTCATGTTATAGAAAATTTCCTTCTGAATCCGAAAATGTGCTTGTTTTGATCGCCTGGGTATATTTTCAAAAATGCGAAATTCCGCGAATATTACTTCATGTTATAGAAAATTTCCTTATGAATCCGAAAATGTGCTTGTTTTCCCAATCAGAAGGCTAATTCGTAAAGAAAATATCTTTTTTGTGAATGAGTGCATTTTTCCGTAAAAAATTGCCCTTTTATGGTTAACCTTTTGTCGAATTCAATTGTTGAGATGATATTCGGAATCAGCTCACCGAGTTAGGTCTGAGGGAAGTTTGTGATTTTTCTAACAATGCAGAACAAAAATTCTCGCAAAATTCGATTTCCTTCTATATAGAATATTGCATATTTCGACTTTGATCGCCTGGGAATATTTTCAAAAATGCGAAATTCCGCGAATACTACTCATCTTATAGAAAATTTCCTTCTGAATCCGAAAATGTGCTTGTTTTCCCAATCAGAAGGCTAATTCGTAAAGAAAATATCTTTTTTGTGAATGAGTGCACTTTCCGTAAAAAAATTGCCCTTTTATGGTTAACCTTCTGTCGAATTCAATTTTTGAGATGATATTCGGAATCAGCTCATCGAATTAGGTCTGAGGGAAGTTTGTGATTTTTCGAACAATGCAGAATAAAAATTCTCGCAAAATTCGATTTCCTTCTATATAGAATATTGCATATTTCGACTTTGATCGCCTGGGAATATTTTCAAAAATGTGAAATTCCGCGAATATTACTTCATGTTATAGAAAATTTCCTTCTGAATCCGAAAATGTGCTTGTTTTCCCAATCAGAAGGCTAATTCGTAAAGAAAATATATTTTTTGTGAATGAGTGCACTTTCCGTAAAAAAATTGCCCTTTTATGGTTAACCTTCTGTCGAATTCAATTTTTGAGATGATATTCGGAATCAGCTCATCGAATTAGGTCTGAGGGAAGTTTGTGATTTTTCGAACAATGCAGAATAAAAATTCTCGCAAAATTCGATTTCCTTCTATATAGAATATTGCATATTTCGACTTTGAACGCCTGGGAATATTTTCAAAAATCTGAAATTCCGCGAATATTACTTCATGTTATAGAAAATTTCCTTCTGAATCCGAAAATGTGCTTGTTTTCCCAATCAGAAGGCTAATTCGTAAAGAAAATATCTTTTTTGTGAACGAGTGCACTTTCCGTAAAAAAATTGCCCTTTTATGGTTAACCTTCTGTCGAATTCAATTTTTGAGATGATATTCGGAATCAGCTCATCGAATTAGGTCTGAGGGAAGTTTGTGATTTTTCGAACAATGCAGAATAAAAATTCTCGCAAAATTCGAATTCCTTCTATATAGAATATTGCATATTTCGACTTTGATCGCCTGGGAATATTTTCAAAAATGTGAAATTCCGCGAATATTACTTCATGTTATAGAAAATTTCCTTCTGAATCCGAAAATGTGCTTGTTTTCCCAATAAGAAGGCTAATTCGTAAAGAAAATATCTTTTTTGTGAATGAGTGCACTTTCCGTAAAAAAATTGGCCTTTTATGGTTAACCTTCTGTCGAATTCAATTTTTGAGATGATATTCGGAATCAGCTCACCGAGTTAGGTCTGAGGGAAGTATGTGATTTTTCGAACAATGCAGAATAAAAATTCTCGCAAAATTCGAATTCCTTCTATATAGAATATTGCATATTTCGACTTTGATCGCCTGGGAATATTTTCAAAAATGTGAAATTCCGCGAATATTACTTCATGTTATAGAAAATTTCCTTCTGAATCCGAAAATGTGCTTGTTTTCCCAATCAGAAGGCTAATTCGTAAAGAAAATATCTTTTTTGTGAATGAGTGCACTTTCCGTAAAAAAATTGGCCTTTTATGGTTAACCTTCTGTCGAATTCAATTTTTGAGAGGATATTCGGAATCAACTCACCGAGTTAGGTCTGAGGGAAGTTTGTGATTTTTCGAACAATGCAGAATAAAAATTCACGCAAAATTCGAATTCCTTCTATTTAGAATATTGCATTTTTCGACTTTGATCGCCTGCAAATAGCTTTTTTGCAAACGACATGTTAGACGCTCCGTTGTAAAAAACACGCTCATTTTGCAACTTGTTATATAAATGGCTATTTTTTTTATACAACCTAGGAAAATACTTTGTGCTTGCGCAAAAGTTAGAAACTAATAAAACCAGGAAAAGACGTTATATGATATTCATCCATTTATTCTTCTATTTGAAGACGATATTACAGAGCTTTTATTTTATGGATGCACCCCTATAATCCTGTTTCAGGTGATCATGCAGGTATTAAGAAAATATGGTAAAATTATCACGTTCGACGACCACTTTACAAATCGAAGGCGGCTGAAATCTTACCTAGCCGTTTTATATTTCAATCAGGCCATAGTGGTTAGAACATTTAGAATAAATTTATTCATGTGAGCAGTCCAAGAGTTATTAAAATAAAAAAAATGTTTATTCCTCACGCAAATACAAGTTTAACACCTTTCAAAAAAAATATTTCTTTTTGCTCTGCAAACCAGACCTCCACAGCTTTTATTACCTCCTCGTTGGAAGAAAATTTACGACCTTTTGAACTTTTTTTCAGTCGAGGAAAGAGATGATAGTCGGACGGAGCCAAATCTGGTGAATAAGGGGGGTATTCTAGTAATTCAAACTCTAAATCACGAATTTTTTGTATGGCAACATGAGATTTGTGTGCAGGGGCATTGTCCTGCAAAAACCAAACGCATTTGGATAGCTTTCCGCGTCGTTTCTCTTTAATTTTTTCCCGTAGAGTGGTCACTAATGTCAAATAGTAATCTCCAGTTATTGTTCTACTCTTATCCAAAAAATCAATCATGATTACTCCATGGCAATCCCAAAAAACTGAAGCAAGAACTTTTTCAGCAGATTTTTGGACACGAAACTTCTTAGGTCTTGGAGAACCGGAGTGTCGCCATTCCATCGATTGTTGCTTTGTTTCTGGATCATAGAAATGTACCAAAGTCTCATCCATAGTAACAATTCGGTATAAGAAGTCTACATCGTTTTCAAATCGAGCACAGATCGAACGCGATGCTACTACCCTTGCACGCTTTTGGTCAACATTCAAACATTTGGGGATCCATTTTGCAGCAATTTTTCTCATGTCCAAATTGACGTGAACTATATGATGAACGTGTTCGTATGAAATATTCAGTGCTTCAGATATCCGTTTTAGCCCAATTCGACGGTCTGTTAAAATCATGTCATGTACTGCATCGATATTTTCGGGGACTGACACAGAAACTGGCCTTCCCGATCGGTCATCACCTTCAATGGAAAATTTACCTCTTTCGAAGCTTACAGTCCAATTTTTCTTGGTCGCATACGAAGGACATTGATCACCAAGGGTATTAAGTATATCTTCGTAAATCTGCTTACCTCTTAACCCTTTTAAATGCAGGTACTTGATGATGGCTCGATACTCCAATTTTTCGATTTTAACAATTTTGGTGGACATATTTTTTCTTTTAATTAATTGCGCAACTCTGGTTTACTTTTTTGACGTCAAACTTTACACTGACACTTCTAATAAGTTATTGTTCGTTGCTATGGTAACGCAATATTTTGTTTGTGCAGGGAACTGGTCTAGGCTAGCTAGATATCAATACATCCTCGTAAATATAAAACAAATATATATGAGGTAATTTTAAAGTTATCGTTCAAAACGAAATACAAGTTTCATAGAGATATGAAAGCACGTACTAGGTATAATCAAATTTTTAAATTGCAGCTCAACACTGAAAACAAAAAATTCATCCTTCACCCCTATTATAACTTTATAATGAGAACAATAATGAATCGACTTTCTTCTTCTTCTTTTTGCAATATTTCGATAGATATTGGGAAACCTTCAATTACAAGTGAAATTCTATCCTTAACAGGTGCTAGAATAAGCAAAATATGAGAGCAGTCGATTTTTTTTCAGACAGTGAAATCTAGAAGTATTTGATATTTTCTCAAGGTCCTTGAATTACTTGTATATCAGAATATTGAATTGAGAAATACATCTGCGTATAATCTGCATAAAGGTCACAGGATTTAAGCGAATCAGGAAAAAGTGATTTATACAAAGTAAAAATTAGTGGCCCGGGAATACTACCGTGAGGTACTGTCAACAGATGATTTTCTGGGATGTAGATTTTTGAGAACCAAATTGTACTGTGCGAAATCGCTCGCCTCAAAAGACAGGGGACATGATGCAATCACGTAATTAGACGCGCAGACATTGCTTGTATGACTAATATCAATAAATAAGTACCCTCTCATTAAGTAGCTTCAGTTATAGAACGGTTGAATGAACACAATCCAAATCCACGGGTATATTGCAACAAACGCTGGCTAAATAAGTAACTTTTTTGTAATATATAACAAAAAACAACTACTTCCCCGGCTAAAGCCACTTTGGACATTGAACTACATCTGATAGATATTGAGAAACACCCTATATAACTTGAGGGAAAAAATCTGAAAGTGAAAATTTGCACTTTCAATCAGATAGTTGATTATTTTTTTAAATGTCCAGTTTCCATTGGAGACTCTTATCTAGAATGTTATTCAGAAGTATCACTCACAGAAAATCACCCCCGTAAAGCTAGCAGAACCAATTTGGAATTTTCAAAAAAATTTTAGGCCCTAATTTTAGGCTAATTTATTACCCTATTCCCAAATTTTTTGCTCTTCAATTGTGAGAGATATCGCGGGTTCTGCTAGCTTAACGTTAAGCTGGCAGAACCAAACCGCCAAACGAATGATTATGAAAAGTATAAGCACACCATAATTTTAGGCTCATTTTAGGCTCACGTTTGAACCCATCGCCGTTTTTTTTTGGAATTCGTTTTTTAAAGAAAATCCCGGGTTCTGCTAGCTTTACCGTCAAGCCAGCAGAACCCAACCTTAAAAAAGCAACTCAGAACAAATCCAGTTGGACAATAATTTTAGGCTCTATTCGGGCTAATTTATTACCCAATTATAAATTCTTTAGCTCGACACTGAGCCGGCAGTACTAAAAGGCTAACCGAGTCGTTATGGAAAATCTGATCGCACCATAATTTTAGGCTCATTTAGGCTCACGTTTGAACCCGTCGCCCATTTTTTTGGAATTCGTTTTTTTAAAAAATCCTGGGTTCTGCTAGCTTTACCGTTAAGCTAGCAGAAGCCAACCTGTAAAAGCAACTCATAACTGAAGAGCAAAAAAATTTATAAAATTTATAATTGGGTAATAAATTAGCCTGAATAGAGTCTAAAATTATTGTCCAACTGGATTTGTTATGAGTTGCTTTTTTAAGGTTGGCTTCTGCTAGCTTAACGGTAAAGCTAGCAGAACCCAGGATTTTTTTTTTTAAAGAATTCCAAAAAAATGGGCGACGGGTTCACATGTGAGCCTAAAATGAGCCTATAATTATGATGCGATCAGATTTTCCATAACGATTCGGTTAGCCTTTTAGTACTGCCAGCTCAGTGTTGAGCTAACACGACCTATGATTTCTCCTCCAACTGAAGAGCAAAAAAATTATAATTGGGTAATAAATTAACCTGAATAGAGCCTAAAATTATTGTCCAACTGGATTTGTTCTGAGTTTTTTAAGGTTGGGTTCTGCTAGCTTAACGGTAAAGCTAGCAGAACCCGGGATTTTTTTTAAAAAACGAATTCCAAAAAAATCGGCGATGGGTTCAAACGTGAGCCTAAAATGAGCCTAAAATTATGGTGTGCTTAGACTTTTCATAATCATTCGATTGACGGTTTGGTTCTGCCAGCTCAACGTTAAGCTAGCAGAACCCGCGATATCTCTCACAATTGAAGAGCAAAAAATTTGGGAATAGGGTAATAAATTAGCCTAAAATTATGGCATAAAAAATTTTTGAAAATTCCAAAGTGGTTCTGCTAGCTTTACGGGGGTCAGAAAATCGCTCATTTCATTGATACGTGAATTGCACTCTTCTAAGATCATCAGGGAGGTCGGAAGAATTGGAAAACATACTCTTCAGAAGCAATTTCACACTGTAATGAGGAATTGTTGGACTATTTCTTGTGCGGTGAAACTTTGAAAATATTTTTCTGACATAAAACCTGTCATAGGTATGGCATGTTGATTTTATTGGAAATACGAACAGGATGTAAAGTCAGTTGTGGATGCTTTTCAAACGGATTTTTTTTAGTCACAGCTTGACAAATTGGTGAACAACTAACTTTCTTATACCTTTAAAACTCAGTAAACTTATTTTCAATGTGACAATTTTGGCAAGTAATTAAAAAACGTATACAGTGTGTCTTTCTTTAACAGGTACATTTAATTCAATCACAAGAAAACAAGTACACCAATAATAGATCATTCCAAATGTTCACAATCTCATGAAGGAAATGTATAAGGAAACATTTTAGTGATTTTTTCAATACAAAACCAACCAGAACTCGTTTAACTTCATATGTAGAAAAATTAAATGATTCACAAAAGTTGCTGTGTCCATGGTCAAGTACGTAACAAATGCCGTCAAGTCCAGTTATCGTCAAAACAAGGTTGCGACGATTTAAATCAAATGATTTAAATCATGATTTAATTCATAATTTAAATCATGATTTAAAACATTAAAAAAAAAAAAAAATAGTTTATTTAAAACTGAGTTATTCATATCTTTGGAATATTTCACAAATAAAGAAATAAGTACTGATTTTTTTCTGAGTACCTGCTGACAAAGAATATAAATAAAATTGTGACAGATACGCGACATTTTTTCACTTTTTAAACAATCATAAGATGACTATGAATATTGATAAATCTTCCCTTATGTTTTTGTCAAAAATAAAATCCAGGCATAACACAAATTTATCAGTTTTCAACGGGAAAAACATAAAACACTTATGAAAAAGTTTCTGGGAGAAGCCATATTGAAAATCTTTGAAAAAAAGTAACTGCTATAAATAGTACTTTGTTCAAAATTCAATATTACAATTCTTTGAAAAACATAAAAATGGGAATTTATTCAAAATACAATATTTGGAGAACTGCCAATTCTACTATCTTGCGTCTACTTAAATCTTTGCAAAACAAAAGTATTAAATGTATTTTTAAATTGCCATTCCTTGAATCTATATCCCATTTACCTACCTATATGCTCCAAACCTTTTGGATATCAATTCTTGATACAAATTGAATATATGTATATTCATACACACTGTTATCAATAATAGGAAACATTCATCTCTGGAATTTCATTCAACCGATAATATTCACAATAACCAGACCAATCATGTATAGAATAAAGAGAAACTTAGGAAAAAAATTATATTTTACATGATGGAAATTTGATATTTAATAATAGACCCAAAAAAATCGTTTCAAATTACATTCAAGGAAATACTCATTACAATGATGGTTTTTTAAAACTGATGCAATCATTTTCAACTTGAAATTTTGTTGTTTATTGTATTAGTTATAAATTAAGGTCCATATTATATACTTTTATGTTTCTTGGGGTCAATAAAGATAATTATTATATAAAAAACCATTCATTAAAACTCAAATAATATTACTCTTGATAATAACATATCAGAAATTCTGATTTTAATCATTTTTGAATTGAAAATAATCATGTTACTTAAATCGCGATTTAAATCATTTGGCTTCAAAACTAGTTTTTTGATCGCCCCTCGTAAACATAAACACTGCATTTCTACAATTTCCAGGCGGACCAATCACAAACCGACTATCCTTCGCAACTCGTTGGGGCCACATAACTACTCAATGCCTCCATTTGTAAAGCCTTATCACAAACGGCGAATGTAAATACAGATAAAACGAAATAAACACGAGATAAACCTTTTTCGAAATAGATTCCTGTATTGTTTTCCGCTTTCATCGGCTGTTTGCTGCATTGCGAGTTGCGTAGCGACTTTTGGCCCGCGACATTATTATTCAAAATTTGTTTTTGTTTGCCCGCTGACAGACGTCGAAGATTAATTTTAGAACGAAAATTGCTGCTACCCTGAGACGATTTGGATTTGGAAATCTACGTATCGACTGACGAAATGCCTCTCGTTTTTGGTACAGCACCACAAAGGGTATTGGCCGAAAAGGACTCTGCATTCCAAACGAGGTAACCGGCTTTGCACTTAGAATACAAATATCTATGTTAGTTATTTTTATGTCTGGAGAACGTAATGCAATGAACAACACTGATAAGTAATCTATTTTCGTTGCCCAACTAATAAATGAAACGTCAAACTCAACACAGACACAAAATATTTTGACAACTACGAAAACTATTGAAACAAAGCGAAATAAAGTGAAAATAACGTTACCATTATCTCAAAAATGCCGCAAATAATCCTGAACCTCGAAATAAACACCATTCTCGCACGCAAAACCGACAAAACACTGGGAAATGCAACTAAAGAATCCGACTTGACACAAAACGTTTAAATTACGCGACAACTGCCATGTTGAACTGGCGGACTTCAGCTGATTGGCGAAGACACGCCCACTTATTTATTTCTGGCATAAACAAAACCGGTAGCGTTTCCAACAACCAACAACGTGATCACTCGATTCTCTCCTTACAACACACGAAAAACAAACGCAACATCGAAGATACGCGACAGTGCGACAAACCTTGAAATGGGCTTGTTATATTTTTAAACAAAGAACGAGGCCGAGGCGGCCGCGCGACAGAGACAGGTATAATTACACAAACACAGCTCTAAAACGTTGATAACTTCGTTCTCGTTATAAATTCCCTTGATTTACCTGCCATGCATGCGATTTATTACGTAATGAAAATAACAAAAGGACGTAGTGAGGAAGCGCGCGCAACCCAAGCCCCAAATTCCATTGGCGGTAAACCCTAATGTGAACCCGGTTGCGCAATTCGGCAGAGCTGCAAGCTGCAGTTACGGGAACAGCTCTAAACGGCAGCAAAACAGCGGAGGAAAGCCGCATATAAAGAAAGTTCGAGCGTATTTTCTGTATTCGATTAGCAACAGCAACTTTCACGATTGACCTTGACTAGGAGAACCGAAAAGCACGTAGATCATAGCATCCTTGATCGAATTATTACGAAACAGTACATCAAGGGCGTGAATTGTGCCGAAGAAGACTTACATTTACACCTACGTGCCAGTCAAGTGATACATTCGTCGTTTTTTGGAGAAACATCTGTTCGAACACATAATACGATTTAAATTTAAAATGCACCACAAATACATAATCATCTTGTCGAGCGAGCTCAGTACGTCGAACAATCGTAATCGTGAACCTACAGCATAAAAATTATTCACGTATACGCTCACAGAATGTGCTCACGCAGCTTGGCAACGCCGCCTGCCCTCTAATATAGCGGCCTCGTTGCCAACATAACTCGCGCAGGAACTGGCCTTAATATCGGGACGCCTCGTCTGTGTGTAGCGGCGAAATGGCAACGTCGTGCGATGAGTCCGCTCCCGCGAGCAAGGAGCGAGCTCTCGATTGGTCGCTGCGCGAATCGATAGGCGAGTGGAAGGGCAGGGAACCGGACGCATACAAGCGCTATTGCCAGCGCTTGCTCCTAAACAGATGGTTCTTAAAGGCCAGAATCGCCTGAAAACCTTTGTCAGTAAACAAATACAAAATGTTACAGAAATATTTCATAATTAATTCCAAAACTTGGCTGCTCATGGAGCGTTGCGAGGATCAACTAGTGAACCGGTGAAACTAATACGAAAATGAGCATATTACGAGATTGTTTACGTTGAACACCCATTTGGCACGGAAAAATCATGTTGCTTACTAATCTTTTATAACACGCTTTCCGCCGTTGCCAGGTCAAGTGTTCTCAACATCACCGACAACAAACACCTAAATTTGGTGTTAGCAATCATATTCGAGGTATTCTAAAACTGAAATTCGACAAAAACATATTTCGGACACCTCGCCTCCCACTTTGAAAAATATTTGTACTAATTTTAGAATGTGCATGAAATTTGGGAATCATTGCAGATGGGACAGAAATGTCACATTTTCTCGAGGAAAAGTCCACTCACATAACCTGCACATATGTTGAAATGCGTTATATTCCCCATAATGCATAAAGGAGCGGAAAATATGTCACTTACCCCAGAAAAGCCCCCTTGTCGTGGAAATTTTCAGCTTTCAACTTGTCCAATTGCACAGTTTTACGTTTGGACGACGATACAGACTTTTCACAGGAAAAATATAACTCTACACTTGAATTCATGAAAAGAAAATTATGACACATTCTGTTTCAACCTACTAGTACGATGACCGATTGGCGACTGGCTGCTTCTGAATCTTCAAAGCTTGTTTGGACGAGTTCACCAGAGTGGAGCGACCCATCAGGTAGAAAGTATCATTAAAAATTCCGATACGGAAAGGCTCTAGTAGAAGTAATCTGCGAAACGAGTTCATTTGATATGCACTGGCAATAAAATTTTGAGTCGAATATGCTCTGTTTTTACAAAAATTTGAATTGTAACTTTGACACTTGATCCTTACTCCCCTTTGATCGCAGTGGACTAGTCTAGATTTAGAATCACAAAGTAGTTCAAATTGTGTCCATCTGCCTTGATGAGTGCGCTACTGTGGAGAGTGGAGTGGCTATTCCTTTCAAAAAATCGCGCCCAAAATGATTTGTGTTTTTCGTACGGCAAAATGCTGCGTCTGAGAGTCTGAGCATGTGACGTTATCTTTGAGCGATTACGAGGCGTTTATGGATTTATGATGTTTTTTTTAGCTTTCCATTTATCTTTTTATCACCTATTATACTGTGAAGTTTCACCAGTTTTTATTGGTTATTCATAACTTTGATAACCCCCGTCTGAATCCAATCAGCATTCGTATACGTGTCAACAGAAATCATGAAAAGTATACAGCAACGTCAATTTGAAAATTTTGTGATTGAAACTTGTTGGTGATATTTTAGGATGGAGATTTCATTTTATTATATTTTGTGTGTGTTTATCTGTTTCCACAACAGTGTGAATAGTCAGTCAATCGCTACAGATGTAAAAATCGATGTGGAAGAATTGAGATGTTTAGGTTAGAAATCGTAACCGCTGATATTCTTCAATTATATATTCAATTTTCCTGTTTTCAGTGTGTGAAACGAGTATACATGAAGTTACTAAGGCCATCAGTAGGTTGGATCCTAACAGAAAAGTTGATGTAGGGGGCTACCGATTGGACATTGATGGAAACTACAATCATAAAGCTATTTCTGAGACAAAGTCTGAGGTAGCTTTGTCTGAGATAATCGAGAAAGTTTGCGAGCAAATGGATAACTATGTGAGAGCTATATGGAAGGCAAATGGCACTCTCACGCTTTTGAGAATGGTATCGGATGAAGGAACCATGGGTCCAAACTGGATTGATGTCGACATTATACAAGACAGTGATCTAAACAAGAGCCTCAAGTATTATGTACGTTAAAATACTCTCAGAAAGCTACCAGGCAGCATAAAATATTGTATACAGGTTCTAGCTATATTCTAGTGGCATTTGAATTGACGGTTTTGTATTTTTCTGTTAGGTTCTTCACTTTTTGAAAGACTAAATTGTTTAGACTATAAAATGCAATTTTTAAACGCAATTTTTATTTAAAAGTTACTTGTTTCTTCCACTGTTGATGGTGAAAGTCTTTGCAGCTTTTAATAATTTTTTGAAATCTTATAAAATAATTCAGAGAGAGTACTTTGAAAAATTATTCAACAAATCAAACCATTCGAAACTAATATTAAAAAAAAAAAAAAAAATTTTTTTTATTATGTACCAATCACTGTAAAACCAGCCAGTTGGGGTATTCTTGGAAATAGTAGTTCAAATGACCCATTTTTCAAAAGAACTTTTCTGTCATGATTTTAGTTACAGATTCAAAACCAAGAAAACGAAATGAACAAATTGTTATGGTAAAAATTGTGGATCCTCACAAGCTACGCTTTGGGTAGAATATTAATAATTGAACTTTCACACAAAAAACTTTAATGAAGGATTAATTACAATATATCGTCGGAAATTATTTGCAAAAATGTCACTCTGACAAAGAACTACTGAAGCTCCTATATTCTATTTACAACCTACCTCTGTGACCTCTTGATGAAATTATCTCTGGGAGCATAGATAAACAGGGGGAATATAAAGAATTAATATATAACATTATTATAATGGTTCTTCAAATGATTTTATATGCTCTGAAAATCTAAAAAAAGTGCTGGAAAGCAGTGCTGCCATTTTGCCAAATTGAACCTGAAATCTAGATCCCCCTTTATATTAGCTTCTTCAAGTGTTGTAATCTTTCAGAAAGGGTGCACATTTTCAAAATTTCATCACTTCAGATAGGAACAAGAGAAATAAGCAATTTTAGTAATACTGATGTTTGGATTTTCTTCAGCATAATTTTCATTCTTTTTTTTTCAGTGTGAGGAATTCATGGGAGAATATGAAGAGGATCTGATAAAACTATATCAAGAGGAACATGAAGATGTCCAAAAAGAATTTTGTGTGGTGCAAACCAAATTGTGCCAATCTAAAAGGAAAATAAACCAAGAGTTGTGATTATATTTAATAAGTCTTCAATAAACTTATTTATTTTTTCTATGAATTCCTATAATTTAGGTCCTATAATAGGATAGAATTTACTTTATTGGTGCTATTGTAAAGTTTACACAAGTTAAAATACTAAGTAAAATGGGGGTGCAAAATAAAGTACCTACACCGGAATAAACAATCTCTTTTTGTGAATTTTGGCTTTTATTTTATTTTACTTTGTAGAATAGAAACACTTCTTGATCAAATCTAAGTTGTTTTATAGACTTATCGTACACACATGGATGTTTGGGCAGTTCTGAGGTCAAATTGTTCAAATCAAGAGTACCTCAATGCTCGGTCCTGGGGCCATTCATAATTTACACTAACGATTTTTTTGTATTATGTTGCTTCCTCTAGATATCGTTTTGCTGAGAATGTGAGGCAATGGCATGACTTCCTCTAGCTCAATTAGTTAAATCAAGTGCACCTCAGGGCTTGGTTCTGGGGCCCTATTCTTATTTCTAATTCACATTTACAATTTCTTTTGAATTATATATTGCCTCATCTAGCTGGGAATTGTTTTGTTGATGACATATATCTCCCTTATAAAGTTCTGAAGTGCTATAATTTCAGCGAAATCAGATAAAAATCGTGCCAAAAGATGGATAAAAATGAATTGAAGTTGAACAGAAAGGATACAGAAAAGATGACCTCAACAGATGCGGTGATCATGCCAAACTTTTATTAGGTTTAATTATTAACGAATGTTTATACTGGGCCCGACATTAGATATATATCTGCTCCAAGTTGAGTATGAGTAAAACTCAATTTTCTCCTATAAAAACTGAAATCACGTGTTGTTAAAAAAGCACCCTTCTAAATCTGCTTACTTTTGCTATCATTATATATTAAATAATACTATGTGTTTATAATAATACATGCAATTTGTTTGACTACTATATATATATATATACATACAATCTATACAAAGGTATAGTGAGTTCCTAAAGGATTGTTTTCGACTGTTTTACAGTCACTGGAACATTTATTGCTCCTTGAAACAAGTATTCAGCATATATATATATAATTGAAAAAAAAAAAACGAAAATCCATAAGTAATCCGTTAACTCTGTAGCCGCGGTCTACATGGATTCTTGTCAGCGTGTCAGCCGTTCGTTTGTCAGGTACAAAACAAATTTTCAAAATCAAATATAAAAATTATGTTAAGTTGTAGAATATTTTGATTTAAATTCACATGTGTGACTTGAAAAAAAGGATCCAGTTGATCGTTTTTAGGAGTGTGGATTAGATTTGACTCACCTGACTGACTCGCATTCTTGATCAGGATATCCTAAAATTTGTAAATTATGTTTTTAATTTGAATATCACCTAAACAATGAATGTTGGCTAACAATCCTTAAAAACCGATGCCAAAAAAGTTAAATATCAAAATAAGAAGAAGAACCCAGATGTTTTAGTTTTTTGTTTTGACTTTTGCCGTAAATTTTGAAGCGGGTAAATGAATGGTTTGATACCAAATAAAATCGTTTTTATTTCCTTCCAGATTTAATTTTACAAATTCGAGATGAGCGTTAGCGCTGCCTCTGTTGCTACAACAAACACACAAAACGAAGAGGTGGAAGAATGTGGACCACAACCCCTAGCAAGACTAGAGGTAACCAAACGTTTTGCCTGCCCTTCCACATATAAAACCTCCAATTATTTTTCTAGGGCAATGGAATCACATCAGGAGACATCAAAAAGTTGGAAGAAGCCGGATACCACACTGTCGAATCTGTGGCGTTCGCCCCAAAAAAGTATTTGCTATCCATAAAAGGCATATCAGAAGCGAAAGCTGATAAAGTATTAGCAGAAGCTGCCAAACTAGTTCCTATGGGTTTCACCACTGCCACCGAATTCCATCAAAAGAGATCTGAAATTATACAGCTGACGACTGGCTCTAAGGAGCTAGACAAGCTGCTAGGAGGTGGGATAGAGACAGGGTCAATTACAGAAATATTCGGGGAATTTCGTACTGGAAAAACTCAGTTGTGCCATACCTTAGCTGTTACATGCCAGGTATAGAAACTCAGTAAAACAGTTTCCTTCTTTTATTTGTCCAGTGGACTTTTTCAATCTTTCCACTTTTCATAAAATGAACCAGAGATTGTACAATTATAGAATTTGTTATTTACTTTTTGCTAAACCTCAAATGTACTTTACTTGAATTGCATCAAATTTGTCTCGCAGCTACCGATTGAAAGTGGCGGAGGTGAAGGCAAATGCTTGTATGTAGACACCGAAGGGACTTTTCGACCAGAGCGACTTTTAGCTGTAGCAGAACGCTACCAAATGAACGGACAAGACGTTCTCGATAACGTAGCCTACGCCAGAGCTTACAACACAGACCATCAGACTACATTACTCATACAGGCCTCTGCCATGATGGCTGAATCTAGGTGAGAAATTTGTTGTACTCTTCGCTGAGACAGTTTTTTGCTGGGTTGATGATTCTTTCGCATAGAAATGATACAATGTTTTCCAACTTGTTTTAGGTATGCTTTATTGATAGTTGACAGTGCAATGGCGCTCTACAGGACTGATTATTCTGGTAGAGGGGAGTTGTCGGCAAGGCAGATGCATTTGGCTCGCTTTTTGAGAATGCTACTCCGTCTAGCTGATGAGGTAAGATTTTTTGTACTTTTTTTTTATTGTGAAGGTTGGAGAAATGATATTTCTTGGAGAAAATGCAATGGGATTTGTGAATTGGTTTTGTTAGGTCAAGGTTATGAGACTGTTGTTCATGTTGGGAGCTCCTAAAAGAATGAAGTAGTATTCTTTTTTAAACCTTGAATAAAGGATGATATGAACACATATTATATCGAAATTTACTTCAAAAATAAAATGTGTTCAAATTGGAAACTTGTCTGTGACGTCTGCTGATTTTTATGAGCTTTGGTCTATTTTTAGAGTTATTGAAAAGGCATCGTAAAAAGTTTTATCAAAGTTATGGGCTAATTTAATTTTATAAGCTGTATTTTACTATTTGTAACCTTTGCTCAGTATAGAAAGTATTTGAAGGTAACTGTCCTAAATAAAAACTGTGTTTTTGTCTCAAATAACTTTTAGATAGCGTTATAAAATTATTTGATCAATATAATTGGACTTTTTAGTTTTGTTCCCAAATGCTGGTGCTTCATTCAATGTTCTTATAACTTTTTTAAATTAAAGAAGCACAATATAATAATTTTCAAAGTTATCTGATACCATGAACAGTAGAGAAAATCAATAAACTCAATTTGTTCTCCAAAAATCGATTGATAATGCGAAAACAGTTGAAATGAAGGCACTATCGCTTATGGCAAGAAAGGCCAGAAATACTTTATATCAGTTGAACCAAATAATTATAGTTGGCATACCCTTCGCCCAGAATGCATATTGAAAGAATCCCTGATGCAATTTTGTTAGGGTATGTTGCAATAATACCAGCTCATCAAAGCTTCCAATCAAAATATTTGGACGTTTGGTAATATTACATAAACATCTTAGTTTGTCATGAAAAAGTGAAACTTGACTCGACTGTTGAGTGTGTGTTGAATCCCACTTCGTGCTAAGACACTTGTTTATTTGACTATTTTTCGATTTATTGAAAATATTTGAGGTGAATATAGCTCTCGAAAAATGCTTAAGGGTTGGCATAATTCCTTGGAAAGTGTTACTATTGTGTTGGATGGGTTGCAAAAAAAAAATTAAGAAATCTTGTCGGAATTGGGAGATTTATTCATAAATTTAAAAGGGACCAAAGTTATAATATTCCATCTTGGGTACAACTGTTATCTTTTGGGGGTCTCATCAATCTTACCCCTCAATGGTTAGAGAAGATTAAAAAATAGAACAGATTTTTTGAAATGTATCATAGAAGTTCCGTTCAAAAAGGTCTTCAAATTAGCAAATGAAATAAAGAAGAAAGATGATATGGCATTCGAATTTGACTTCTACAAGTTGAGAATTATCATGACAATCAACATTAATAATTATTAGGCCCGTTTCAATCAATAATGGTTAAAAAAAGAAACCATGATAGCAATAGGAGTGGGGCTATATAAGAAGCAGAAAAAAATTATTAATTGGTTAAACAATTTAATACCAGATGTTATTGGTTATTAATAAAAGTTTTTGATTTGTGCCATTTCAGTTGTATTTATTACACATTCGAAGTGGATAGGTAAAGGAAAAAAAAATCGTAGTGATGGTAGTATTAGAGCACTAGTACCGATCACCAATATGAGACCATTTAAATAAGTTGAGTATTGTAGAAAAACCTATCCCATAATTCAGTATTTTCGAGATGATTGAGATATATCTAACATTACCTGGATCAATTAGACTAAATCAGAACAACCAAGGCACACTTCACTCAAAAATAAAAATCAAATAAAGTTTGGAATGTCACATGTAGGTATTTCATTTTCAAATTATTATTTTCATTCTCTCAGAATCTCCTGAGTGAAATAGCTATATATATAATAGCAAATAAATAACAAAACTGGAGCGGGTTAATAAAAAAAAAAAGGAAAATAACTAAACACAAGTTCGTTTTATTTACTAATGAATCACTTTTCAAAATTGACCTCAATTATATACAAGTTTTATCTATATCTTGATTTCTCTCAAAAACATTTAGTTTTCATAAAATTTACAAGATATTCATGATAGCTATGCACAAATTGTATCCACCTTTACGTAGATTGTTTCAATACTTCTTAAGCTCATTTAAATTAATTTCACACATACTTGACTGAATCATCAACATTTATTTATTATCTTATAAGTAATTCTCCGATTTTTTTTGTCGATTAAATTTGAAATTTTCTACTTTTAAATAGGTCCATACCAACAATTGATACTTCTCTTTTAAATTCACATCCACTTAGGTGCATTATCGAACGTCACTACAATTTTTAACTCATAAAAAATATTGGTAAAACTCATCAATTCCTATTTATCAAAATGATACACTTTTGCAACCTAATTTTCAACAAATATGTTCAGTAAATCGAAGTGCCTTCAATTTATAAGTTATCCACAGCAAACTAGGGCATCTAGAGTTCTGAAAACTCAATAGAGCAAAAGAAAGTTAACACACCAACCAGAATCACCCAATAAATCAACAGGTTTGCCTTATAAATACCGAGATAAAAGTTTTTAAAAACCGAGAAAAATACATGGACTTTTACGGCAATCCAACCATAGTGGAGGCCCGGTGACGTCATTCATAGCTGGTGGATAGAGGGAGGGAAGGCAGATAAAATTATTCTGAACTGGGCTATCGTTTGTAGTGTATAATCGTTGGTTTATACGTTCAATATAGGTAGATCTTGTTGGCTTGAGTATTCATGCAATAGAGTATTTTATCTGACAATGTAAAAATAGTAAAATACATCACAGAAATATCCTTTAAGTCTCATTCATACCCTCGCGAATTTGGCAATTTTTCTGCGAATAAAATGACTGCCGACATGGTTCTGCATCAACGATTGGTCCGGCATAACTGGCAGCCATTTTATTGGCAGACAAATTGCGAAATTCGCGAGGGTATGAACAAGCCTTTACAATCTGTGCTATTACAAATAATATCTACGGATTTTCCATTCTCCATTTTTCATTATATGGGAATTAAATTGCATCATGTTTATAAGTTAAAAAATCAAACCGCACACTTTTTTTTTCTCCACGAATCTATCTTTTCCACAGTTCGGCGTAGCCGTCGTCATCACCAACCAAGTGGTGGCTCAGGTCGACGGAGCCGCCATGTTCAACGCCGACCCCAAGAAACCGATCGGCGGCAACATCATGGCGCACGCGTCCACCACGAGGCTGTACCTGCGCAAAGGCAGAGGCGAAACGCGCATGTGCAAAATCTACGACTCGCCCTGTTTGCCAGAGTCCGAGGCGATGTTCGCCATCAACCCGGACGGCATAGGGGACGCCAAGGAGTAAATGTGATACTTGACGACGGCCGTTTTTTAAATTGTAACTATTATAAGCAAAAGGTATGATTCATTGTGCTTCCTATATTCTCGAGAATATCTGATTTTCATCGATGCTAGGTAGCCGTTTTTAAATTAGGTTAGGTCGTTATCAGTACTAACTGTCAAATATATAATGTTCCATGGCATAGAACACCTGTTGTTTCCAGAGTTATTCTATTCATAGCACTGAAATGAAATTATAAATAATGACTGGAATGCTCTTAGTTCCACTGCGCACCCGTATAAAGTGATAACTATTGGTGATGAAGAAAGGAGGCACATGCAATCTAGCAGCGAAATACCTCATTGCTTACTTGTATGGGTGCGAGAGAGATATTCATCTGCACGACGTACGTGTTATTAGTTTCCCAATTTATTGTTTGTAAACACGCCAGTGCAGTGCAGCGCGTCTTTGTCGTCGTCGTCTATTGGGTTGATGGGTTTCGTCCTAAAACATATACCCAAAATCTTGTTAAGTGTTAATGGTTAGGGGAGAGTGGCGCGTCTTTGTATTAGTTTTATATGTTACAATCAACTCAATCTCGATTCCTCCGCCACTGCCAGGAACCACAAAACAAACATGGCGGCCTCCATGAGAAATCAAGTCGCGCAGTCTGACGAGCATTCCAGTCATCATATTATAATTTCATTTCAGTGATTCATAATCATCTAATCCCATTGGGAATTGTTCATGCCCTCGCAAATTTCGCAATTTTTCTGAGAATAAAATGGCTGCCGGCATGGTTCTTCATCAACGATTGGTCTGGCATGACCGGCAGCCATTATATTCGCAGAAAAATTGTGAAATTCGGGAGGGTATGAACAAGCCTTGAAGGTGGCGAAAGGTCGAACAGAATATTCATTATAACTTGAACCGAATATTCTGTTGTTTTGTTGGCACCGCGTTGATACAATTCTCATTCATTTGGTTTGGTCGTCCATTGTGTTCTGGATTGTCAGAACCAAACGTGTTCTGTTGGGTGTATATCTTCTTCTGTATCTTTACTTATTTTCCGTTAGAAGAAGAAACACATGCCATGTTTGGTTCTAATTTGACAATCAACCACAGGACACTGAAAATCTCGTGTCATTTTGTGACTAAACTTTACTTGAACGTGAACCAACCATGGATGTGTTGAAAATACTTCATTTATTCATTTCATCAAACCACGAATGTGTCAAATGAGATACGTGATTGTCTAGCAGGGATAAGTTTATATATAGAAGTATAATCCTGAATACAGTATTGTCAAAAGCCAGACTACTGCATTCTACGGACGAAGTCTTTTTTATTCATACAATAGGAGAGAACTGGATAATTGCACCGCCTGGGAACTACATTCAAGAATACACAGAGGCTGAGTCAAGTCTACGGTCTGACCAATATGATTCGACCAGCGCGGTTGACTTGACGACCTCATTAGAACTGTATGTATGTGACCAATATTTTCAATCATCTGGTCGGTCCGACTCATGGTCATACTTCATACTGAACGCGCGTGCTTGGTCCGACCGGTGACTTGACACAGGGTATGATAACTTGGATGTGTTTCGTTAATATACTATGTTCCCAAAAGAGGTAAAAAGCACTGAGATTTCGTGACAGCTACATTCTGGTTAGTGCGATATACGGAACAGTATTTTGGGGTCAACTAATTATATTTGACCCTGTCTGAATTTTGACTCGTCAGTCTGAATTTTGATTCGTCAGTCTGAATTTTGATTCGTCAGTCTGAATTTTGACTCTTCAGTCTGAACTTTGATTCGCTCAGTCTGAATTTTGACTCATCAGTCTGAATTTTGACTCGTCAGTCTGAATGTTGACTTGACAGTCTGAATTTTGACTCGTCAGTCTGAATTTTGATTCGCTCAGTCTGAATTTTTACTCGTCAGTCTGAATTTTGACTCGTCAGTCTGAAGTTTGATTCGCTCAGTCTGAATTTTGACTCGTCAGTCTGAATTTTGAATCGCTCAGTCTGAATTTTGACTCGTCAGTCTGAATTTTGATTCGCTCAGTCTGAATTTTGACTCGTCAGTCTAAATTTTGATTCGTCAGTCTGAATTTTGACTCGTGAGTCTGAATTTTGATTTGCTCAGTCTGAATTATCAATCGTCAATCTGGGATTTTGACTCGTCAATCTGGAATTTTGACTCGTCAATCTGGAATTTTGACTCGTCAGTCTGAATGTTGACTCATCGGTCTGAATTTTGACTCGTCAGTCTGAATGTTGACTCATCGGTCTGAATTTTGACTCGTCAGTCTGAATTTTGACTCATCGGTCTGAATTTTGACTCACTTAGTCTGCATTTTGACTCTTCAGTCTGAATTTTGACTCGTCAGTCTGAATTTTGACTCGTCAGTCTGAATTTTGACTCGTCAGTCTAAATTTTGACTCGTCAGTCCGAATTTTGATTCGCTCAGTCTTAATTTTGACTCACTGAGTCTGCATTTTGACTCTTCAGTCTGAATTTTGACTCGTTAGTCTGAATGAATGTTGACTGGTCAGTCTGAATTTTGACTCTGGATATCAAAATTAGCTAATCCAGACTTATTAAGTTTCACGTTATCATCTTTATTTTTCATTTGAATCTTGATAAAAGAAAAAAGTCGGTTTTAGAGCTTTTTTTTGTAGTAAATCTAAATCAGTGAATTTCAAACACCTTTGAATGTTATGCAAAAACTGAAAAAGTGTCCACAGTTGCTTTTGTTTCATTGTCAAAGATAGTAGGCAAACAAAATTTCCACCATATTTATCTGGAGATGCAAAAAAAATTATTGTGATATTTGATTTCAGCTGTTGGTTGCGCTGAATGGTCTCTGAATATAGAAAATATCATATCTATTGGAGAAAATGTATCAAGTTAGTTGAAAAAGTTTTATGTTTGTTGCTCAGGCGAAGTTTAAAAAAAATCTGTAGTGATCTGTTAGTCATTTCTGTAGTGGCTTACTCCAAAACATTCACCCATCACTGTTAAACAGAAATTATAAATAGTTAATGTTCATCTTGTAAAATAGTTTTTAATCACAGTGGTACCAATTATGATGATAACACAATAAGAGTGTCTTAGCAAAATAAAATAAATTGTGTAAAATAATTGTAGTATCAATCTAAGAATGTATTTTTATAATGAATAGAACAGTTGTTATTTTGTTATAAAAGTTGATAAAAATATGAATATAGTAGTTTTATTTGCCATACTGTAAAAAAGCCTTGGCATCGTTTGCAATAGAACTGATTTGACCTTCGAAGAAGGAAGAAAAATGTAGGCAAGCTTTTCAGGATTTATCCAGATAGTTTTCATGAATCATTACTTGATAATGCCGATAAATATCTACATGAAAAAATGTGTTCAATATCCGTCGAGGTATCAGCGCATTTCAGTCATTTGCCGCAAATTCCAGTTTGCGGGAATTATCGGAGAAAAAAGTGTTTTGATCGTCATTACTTGTTAACCAGAACCATTTATTTAACTGGTTTCATTCAAATCCGTTTGAAATTATTTTAGCTCGACTAACTACCATCAATCTTGTTTTATAGAATGGACGTAGAAACCATTTATGTTGTTATATATATATATATATATATATATATATGTGTATATATATATATATATATATATATATATATATTTTTTGTGTAAATTGGAAAATTTTATTTCCTCTTTATTTATCATTCATGATGAATTTACACATATTAAATGCTACCACGATAGAACATTTATGTTGTTATTGAAATCAGTTGTCATAGTACACGGTAAACCATTTATTTCATCACAAAATACCCAGAATCAGCTCATTCAGCCAAAACATGAAGTAGTGAAACCAAACCATTTATTTTGTTACGAGAATTGGTTAAATTCACATATTCGTTCTGTTCGATGCAAGGTGGAGAGGAAACCATTTGTTTTATTAGCCTATTTTATACAAGTTTGGTAGATAAACAGTATGCTTGTGAAAAAAAACATTTAGTTTGTTTTTGATTGGCCTTTTCCACGCTATGAACCATTTAATTTTGGTCTTTGGCAATCGTATAAACCATTTACTTTCATTCAAAATAAATCAATAAAACGCCTCTTTGAAATATACAAATTTTATTGGTATCTTATAAAAACAGCGATAACAATAACCTTAAAGTTACAAAACATCAAACCATAAAATAACACAGGTACCCAGCTGATTAAAATATCCAAATAACAAAGATAGAAATAAAATCAAGAAAACGTTCACCAATCGACCAAAGAATTATTTCATCAAAAGTTAACCAGGTTGAAATCAAATAATTGTACCATAAATGAGCAGTTCAATTCACAAAATTACTTCAAATAACTTTCATAAATTTCGTTTTATGCAATTACAATAAAAACCATTTATATTGTTATTGTTAAGTTTGCCATATGACTCGCTAAACCGTTTATTTTATCACCAAAATTCCCAGAATAACCTTATTTAGCCAGTTTTTGAAGTAGTGAGACCAAACCATTTAATCTGGCTAAACCATTTATTTTAACGCCAAAGATCCTAGAATAAGCTAATTTAGCCAGTTTATGAAGTAGTGGGGCCAAACCATTTAATATGGCTAAATTATTTTATCACCAAAATTCCTAGAATAAGCTTATTTAGCCAGTTTATAAAGTAGTGGGACCAAACCATTTCATCGATGCAAACTGGAGAGGAAACCATTTATTTCATTATCATGAATAGCCACCCAATAGGCTAAGCTTGGTAGATGTATAGTTTAGGGGTGAAAAAACATTTAGTTTGTGTTCAATTAGCCTTTTTCACGCTATGGACCATTTAATTCTGGTCTTTGGCAAACCATTAACTTCATTCTTGTGGGTCTTTTAGCCGGTTTAGCGTGCCTCATGCTTGCAATTTATCAATATTAAACAGGTGGTCCATTAACGGTTAACTTAAATGCTAACGTCCAGATTAAACCTGGACAAATATCCAGTCGATTTCTTTTACAATTTGGCGTTGGCTTTAAGTAGAGGCGCCAGCTTTTGGGCCATCATGATGTTTCCGGTAAGTTTGAGCTTTCCCTTCATGAAAGCGGTCTGCGGGTTGAGTTTTCCTTCCGACATTAGCATGAAGTCTTCGTCGGAAATGGTCAAAGTGGTGTTGGGTTTGCCCTCCGGTTTTCCCGCGTAAACTTTGGCGTTCTTCAAATCCATTGCTGGAAAAACAAATGATGTTACGGATCATTTTATCTTAACGATGCTAAACTATCTTAACGAGACTTGAATATATTAACGAGGCTAAACTATCTTAACGAGGCTAAATTATCTTAACGAGGCTAAATTATCTTAACGAGGATGAACTATCTTAACGAGGCTAAACTATCTTAATGAGACTAAACTATCTTAACGAGGCTAAGCTATCTCAACGTGGATGAACTATCTCAACAAGGATGAACTATCTTAACGAAACTAAACTATCTTAACGAGGCTAAACTATCTTATCGAGACCTAACTATCTTAACGAGGCTTAACTATCCTAACGAGGATGAACTATATTAACGAGGCTAAACTATCTTAACGAGACTAAACCATCTTAACGAGTATGAACTATCTTAAAGAGGTTGAACTATTTTAACGAGGCTAAACTATTTTAACGAGGCTAAACTATCTTAACGAGACTTAACTGTCTTAACGAGGCTAAACCATCTTAACGAGGATGAACTATCTTAACGAGGCTACACTATCTTGAAAATGATGAACTATCTTAACAAGGCTAAACTATCTTAACGAGGCTAAACTATCTTAACGAGGCTAAACTATCTTAACGAGGCTAAACTATCTTAACGAGGCTAAACTATCTTAACGAGGCTAAACTATCTTAACGAGGCTAAACTGTCTTAACGAGGCTAAACTGTCTTAACGAGGCTTAACCATCTTAACGAGGATGAACTATCTTAACGAGGCTAAACTATCCCATCGAGGATGAACTATCTTAACGAGGCTAAACTATCCCAACGAGGATGAAATACCTTAACGAGGCCTAACCATCTTAAAGAGGCTAAACTATCCCAACGAGGATGAACTATCTTAACGAGGCCAAACCATCCTAACGATGATAAACTATCTTAACGATGATAAACTATATTAACGTGGCTCTTAACGAGGCTAAACTAAATTAACGAGGCTAAACTAAATTAACAAGGCCAAACTAAATTAACGAGGCCAAACTAAATTAACGAGGCCAAACTAAATTAACGAGGCTAAACTATCTTAACGATGCCAAACTATCTTAACGATGCTAAACTATCTTAACGAGGCTGAACTATCTTAACGAGGCTGAACTATCTTAACGTGGCTAAACTATTTTGAGATACCGTTTTCGAAGACAGATGAAAACTTACTCCACTGTTTGGCCTGTTTGCCATTTTTGGTGATATTGTACAGGAAGACTCCTCCTATGGATTTTGCTTTCTTGGGGTCGGCTTTGACTTGGTCTATGATGAATTCAAAGACCGCGTCACTCGTGAGGCTTTCGGATGCTGCTGGCATTTCGACGGATTTTGGTAAATTGACGGATTTCAAGTCGACGTAGGCTCCTGGAATAAAACAAGTACGGTGTTAGATTTGGAGATTTTTTGTGAAAGCGGCTGGATGGGCTTCTATGATACGCTGAAGTGATCTTTCAATGTAGTGATAGGTAGAAAAAGGTGAATACAACCATGAAATTTATTTGAAGTAAAATATCGATTTTTTGCTCCAATAATATAACCATAAAGAATAGTGAAAATATAATTATTATTAAATTTCTAATTGATATAAAAAGGTTTAGAGTTTGGTTCAAAATTCAATAAAAATTATTATGAGTACCCTTTTTGATACCAAACAAGATATAAGTATCATATAAATTGCGCATATTTGAAAGAATTAAAAATAAAAATGTGATTTGTTATACAGTGTGTCCCATTTACCATGCTCACCATGGGTATCTTTTTAATGGTGAGAGATACGAGGTCGGTTAAATGACACCAAATGTGGAGTTTACCAAGGCCAACTATAATGTGAAAAAATAATTTGCTAAAATCTATTCGTTTTTGTTTCATACGCAAAAACAGATTTTGATCATTTTCATGTCTCCTCCGTAACTTCTTTATTTATGAAAATATTCGAATAGGAATTTCACATTCTTATAGCAGTTTTTCAATGAGATTTCGAAAAAAATATGAAATTCATACCAACTCTTCTAGAATTTCAGATATCAGTACCAACTTTCATTTTTCAAATTTAGGTCACAGCTCACTATAACTTAGTTATGAATAACTTTTGTTTCCTCTTACAGATGATATATCACAGTAATAGTTTTTTGCTGATAACAACGGAGTTATCGTCATTTATACAAAAACAAGAACTATTTTGAAGTCGCCATCTTGAATTTATAAATTTTAACAAAAAAATCATGATCTCCGACCTCAAAACCCCCACATACCAATTTTGAATGGAATCGGACCATAATCACAAATCTCGTCCGCCATATTGGAGGAGCCGCCATTTTTTATTTTTTATTTCAATAAAAATTTCATAGTGCATTGTCACCAGAATTATGAACATATCCCAAATTTCAAGTTATTAGGACCGCCAGAAGCGGGTCAAAATTCACTTGCAAGAGACATGAAAATGATCAAAATTTGTTATTTGCATATAAAACAAAAACGAATAGATTTTATCAAAATATTTTTTCACATTTTAGTTGGCCTTGATAAACTCTACATTTGGTGTTGTGGTAAAACAGAAAATCTCAGGGCGTTTTGGTTTTGTGGGATCTTGAAACTGAATTTAAGTAATATCCAATACTCCAGGCAAAGGTGTTTTATTTCAGCGAAGTCTACAACTATAATATTGACCAGGCGGCAACAAATAAAATATTCAACAATATTATATAGTTGCATAAAACCAAAAGGTTCAATTCATAATTCAGACTCTCATATCATTTCAGTAGAAGAAACATTCCTTTCGAATGCCCATGTTAAAAGAACCAAGGAAAGCAAATAAATTTTATTTTTACACCAGAACGCTTTTTTGTATTTTCAAATATGCCACAAAAACTCGGACAGAGCGCCGAAATTCTAAATGCGAAGATGTGAGCCCCAAGGTAGGCAACCAACTCTACCGACCTACCGTACCGAAGGTCACAGCAGATCGGTCGATCAGGGGACACAAATCCAGGAAGGAATAGGGTGTTTTGCTACAGTGTCATTTAACCGACCTCGTATCTCTTACCATTAAAAAGATACCTATGGTGAGCATGGTAAGTGGGAAACACTATATACTGACAATTTAAGATTAATGAAATATTTTAAAACACTTTTGTGCAATGTAAATAAATTCCATTCTCTACAATGATTGGAAAAATATTCTTACACTGTTTTAGCAATAATCACGTTAGCCTTGACTGACATCATAGTGACAATATTTGAATTTGAATAAGTGCAAATTTACACGGTCCAATAATTCATGAATAAATGAATAATAAAATTGTCCGATTTTGGTAGTATGTATTTCCATTAAAATTTATTGGCCAATTCCTGTGTACGTTTTTCTCAGAAACACACAAAGAGGTTTATTAGCATTACTTCATTACGAAATATTTATTTTATTTTAAATTATAAACAACAATTTACAATTTTTCAATTTTGATTATAATCAATCAGTATCTGATTGAAAATTCATTTCGACCTTCAAACTGATTATAACTTGAGTACCTTCAAAGTAGACTTTAGACTGAATTCAATATGTTTTCAAATTACACTTCTCAACAATTTCTATGGATCTATATATACAGTGACATTCAAAAAGTTGGTAGATTTTTCAAAAAAATAAAAATTTCATCAACTTGAAATCTACTTAGCCTCTATTAGATATGAGTGATTTTTAAAATCTCATCAGTTAGATATATTTTTCGGAAAATAAGTAACGTAGATGAAATTTTTCACTCAAAGTTGACAGAAACCGTCAAATACGCGCGCGCGTATTTGCGAAATGTCGGGCAACGAAGTAGTGATGGGAACGCGCGTGCTCGCGTATTTCTGGTGTTGTTCACTGACAAATAAGGGATGAAAATTTCTACTCAAAGTTAACAGAAACTGACACAGTAGTGATGGGAATGCGCGCGCTCGCGTATTTCTGGCCTTGTTCACTAACAAATAAGGGATGACAATTTCTACTCAAAGTTGACAGAAATCGACAAAGTAGTGATGGGAATGCGCGCGCTCGCGTATTTCTGGTCTTGTTCACTAACAAATAAGGGATGACAATTTCTACTCAAAGTTGACAGAAATCGACAAAGTAGTGATGGGGATGCGCGCGCTCGTGTGTCTCTCGCAGATATCTTCACCAAGAAGTAAGAGATAAGTTACAAAAGTAGTAATAGGAATGCGCGTGTTCGCTTTGCTTGCGTATTTCTTGCTGAATATCTTCACTAAGAATGATTCACTCTTCGAGTGTTTATGAGGAACCATTATTATTATTGATGAAAAAATTGCCAGTCTCTATTTCTGAAAACTATTCACTACAAAAATTTCATATTCATGAGTATTCAGTATGCAGGAATTTTAGGGAATCTGACAACGTCGCATTGTACTCTTAAAGTTATTAAGACTCATTGTTGTTATTGATTCAATAAAAGACATTGATACTTACTGGCTACTTTGTTATGAAATAAGCCATTTCGTTGTCAGATAACTGCATTGGAAAACAAAATCTTGGTATTAATATTTTGAATGCACAAAATATATGTTAAAATAGACAGAGCATGTAGGATGCATTTTTTGCGAACAAATAATTACTTAAATAAACGTGTCGCATCACGAACATTCATTTTTGGGCACAAAAATGAATTTTTTCAAGAAATTGAAAATCACTCAGTATATCTGCTATGGGCTAAGTAGGATTCAAGACGAGCTTAAGTTGATGATAATTTTTTTAATTTTTAATCACAAGATTTTTTCATTTGTTGTCTACATACTTTTTGAATGTCACTGTATATTAGTTATTTATAGCATTTTGCAGACATATTCTGGATAATGAGAAAAATAATTGAAAAAACCGCCATACATTTATTGCCAATGCTCATACGTCACTCAATCTCAAACAAGACTAGAAATGATCAAATTCAATATAAGCTATCAGCGAAAGTAAAACTGGGATAAAAAAAATCCGTCTGAAATTTTGTAGAGGTAGAGTTGAAACTGATGTTGAATGCAATCTTTGAGAATAAATCAAAGTAAAATAATTGTGGTTTATGAACTATCTGTTAATATCAAAGTTCTACAAAATTGCGTAATTTCACGGCAGTCGTAATACTAGCCACTTCTAAAATAAAATTAGGTCGCCTTTTCTATTAATTCGCTCGTCTTATACTGGCCAAAACTGCTTTCTCTCGGTTTTGAAACGAAAGAAATTCGCAAAAACTCACAATAAATAATCTATTTCGTATCCTGCACCGTTTTTGAGCAACCGCGTCACTTTTCGAAATTCAAACTTTGTCCTCAAGGTACAAAGTCGCGAACGACAGTTACTTCTGAAAGTTCTGAGGACTTCCAGAACTCAATTGATAATTCCAAAACTCTGAACAGAGAACTTTCAACTAATACGTAAGCGTTCACAAAATTGACAAGAACAATTGGAACTACCTTTTCTAGTCTGCCACCCACCAGTCACGAATTTCTCAACTAAAATGCGGTAACATCCAAAAACTTTTAATGATTAGGCACAAACCGGTGTCAATAAATGTTTATCTAATCGACTCAATTGGAGTGACAAGGAAAACCGTTCCGAACGCAGCCTTGACTTTTGACCATACCGCATCAGTTCGTTTCGTTATGGGTTTTGGCACTGTTGCCATGTGCACAAAACAGTATTGTATTTGGGTAATTCCGATTTAAGTCGACTTAGAGCCGAAACGAATGTTTGAGAAAATGCACGATTCGCCGATAATACAAATGACTTAAATAATAATAATAGAACCTGTATCTATACTAAAATTCAAACAAAACAAAAACATCGGAAGTATTTTATTTTTCTCATTTTGAAAGAATATCTCATTTGGAAGTGTGCCGCTGACGTCACGTTCATCGGAAACAACTTCCACCATAACCCATGTTCCGAAACGTTCAATGCTGTTCTCCTCAAAATTATAGATTCTAGCTTGGTATGAGCCATTGAGAAATAATTGAAACTTCGCCACTTGATCAACTCATAGAAAAAAATCCACATATTAGCTATACTTTTTATTGTATTTGTAACTTTCAAATTTCCTGAATGGACCATCCTTTCGATGAAGAACGAGCATTAACAACACCGCAAATCATTATGACAGTTCTCATGCAACAAAAGTGATCTCGAGATTTGAGGTTAAGTTTGTTTTTTTTTACATTCGAAATTTATTTTATACATTCATTAATACTGTAGCGAGGTGTTATTATGACCGATCTGGTGTGAATTTATTTGAGTATTAAATGGATGGTGTTATGCAACAATGAGTCAAGCCACATATTTTAATAATTGAGCTATCACAGTCATTGGAATCGCCGAAGTGTTATTCTACAATATGCAAAAATGATTCAACCCGAATATGGAAAGGCTTCGTGAAGGGAAGTTCGGATAATTTACCGAGGGTAGATTATGACTATTGACTCTTTCTATAACAAATATGAAATTGTTTTTTGAAATGACTAAAATTTAAACCGTTCCTTGAACGCTGCTCTAATACAGTAATATTCAGTTGAAAATGTCCTTCACAAAAACATAATATTTCCGCTTTTTACAAAAGGTTTATTCATTCCTTCGAGCCACATTTTACAATGCGCTTCATAGGTATTTAGGAGCATAAAAAATTGTTTATTAGAATATTCACTGGTGTTCAGACAACCAGGTACGAAGCACCTTTTCGACATGTTACATGTTCACAGTTATTGCAGGGATACAGATACAAAAATTAGAAGAAAAAAAATTAGAGCACAAACAACAAAAACATTTCAAAACTTTGAAAACCGCATTAACCTCAAAACAAATCATGTAGTGCCTGTTCGTTTGCAGCATACATATTTGATGGAACTACACTAGTTGTATTAAATTTTAAAGTGGGCAAACGAGTTAAACAGAGACAAACGATTCTTATTGATGCTCCGTGAAACAGACGAACGAACCCATCTGGTTCAAATGACAACTGTCATATGACACATTATATTCAAATGGGATTCTGAGATTCCACGGTGCACAACTCTTACAACGTTGCCAAGTCTAGTTTTGATGAACGTGACGTCACGAAACCACTTTTCTTCTGATTATAGAGAAACTAGCGGTCAGAAAAAATAAATAAAAATTCCCAAGTGATATTAGCGTATACACTTTCTAATTACAGTGTTCTCTCATATGTCATGGAAAGGTCCATTCACAAGGATAATTGTTACACGGGAAAACTTATTGGAGTAGTAAAAAATAAAAGGTTACTTACAAATAGAAACAAAATATGGTTTACTAAATCTTATAAAATATTTTTTAACAGGTTGTACCCGTAGTATTATGGTAACTAAAAAGGATGGATTAACCCAATTTTGCATGGATTGTCGTCGACTGAATGACGTCACGATGAAAAACAGCTACCCATCAAAAATTACCGCTAATCAGCTGAATAATTTTTTTAGAAACGTTTACTCGGAAACAAACAAATTCAGTACGTCCAAATTACCTCCAAAACGATTATCCCAAAATGAAAAAAATGCTTGTGGCACTCTTTACAATTTCTTCCAGCATGCTGCTTCTTGACAAAATTTTAAAAAAATACCCCCTTTCAAGGACAGATACTGGCTACGCCCTTGCGACAGAGGCAAATGGGCATTTTCTGCCAAACATGAGCTGTAACAATTCCATTTGGATTGTGTAATGCTCCCTCTACCTTCAAGAGACTCAGGAACCTAGTACCTGCTATGGAAAAGTTGTTTAAACTATTTGGAAGACGTTATGGTAATGAGAAGGACATTCAACGATCATTTGAATAATTTGCAAAAAGTATTTGTGGGGTCATAAAATGCCAAACTACAATTTAACCCAATAGGCCATTCAATAGAGCATTTTTTCCTAACAAAAATACTAGTAGAAAACCGACATGTACCATCACATGGAAGACAGTCCGTAGTTATATTTTGTTGTTTTCGATTCGCAACTGTCATTTATTAATTTGTTATAAACATTTAAATAACAAAAAACGTGCTTTTTTAAATTGCTTTGCTTATAAAATGAAAACTAATTGAGCAATTTGGTTGCCACAATGAAAAGAATTGTAGATAAGTTAAATACGAACAAAATGGGATTTTTTACGACCCTCATGAAAGTATTGAATCATGTGTACTTTGTGTGTGCATAAAACAGGCGTGACGGATCATTAGTTTTGGTACAATTGCAATTTGATTTTTTTGAACTACCTTGCAGCATGCCTAGATGCTCTAGTGATAGTCCGATTTCAATTTCTGAAACAGATTTTGAAAATAGAAGTACAGTAACACAAAACTTACATTCTCATTTTGCGCTAAAATGCTGCGAAATGGGTGAAACATGCTTGCAAACATGACTGAAAACGGCCGAGCTGGTGAAAGCGGTCGAGTGGTAGGAGTGAACGGGAGATGAGGGGAAGCGTATTATTACGTAATCCGTTCATTACAAGAATACCCCTCATCTCCCGGACTCTCCTACTACTCGGCAGCTAACGCGGGCTCGGCCGTTTTCAGTCATGTTTCATGTAATTTTTCACCCATTTCTCACCATTGTAGCGCAAAATGAGAATATACGTTTTGTAGTATTTATACTTCTACTTTCATAATCTGTTTGAGAAATTGAAATCGGGCTATCACTAGAGCATCCAGGCACGCTGCAAGATAGTGCAAAAAAAATTTAAATTGCAATTGTGCCAAACCTACTTTTTGAAAAATGGCGGAGTTATAAATTTTTCAAAAGATCGCAAAATTTTCTTGTTCTTTCAATTTATTTCCGTTAATGATGATCCGACAGGGTTGCGAAACATCCCTTTTTATTCATATTTCAATTATCTACAATTCTTCTCATTGTAGCAACCATTTCTTTAGCCAGGCCAGCATAGAAATCCGTAATGTGTGGAAACCCTTAATTAGTGGCATGGATCAATTGAAATTGCGATAAGAATTAACAATGCTGTACCGGAGGGACCTGGCACAGTAATTAACAAGCTTACCTGAATACCGCCAAATTACCCCTAGGCTAATGACACAAAATTATCCACAGCATATATAAGAAGTATCCTTGAGATTGTCGCATTATACACTTGATAACGACTGTAGATTTCAACAGTTGAAACGTCGTGATTAAAAATTGCAGAGAATTGAATTTTTCTTTGTTCTTTTTTAGACAATGAAAGTCCAGAATAACCTTACTCACTCATTTTATGCTCTATTGCTTGGTGTACAAATAAGCGCTGTTTATTTGAAGAATAAGCTCATATCTTA
Source organism: Chrysolina oricalcia (assembly GCA_944452925.2). Lineage (NCBI taxonomy): Eukaryota > Metazoa > Arthropoda > Insecta > Coleoptera > Chrysomelidae > Chrysolina > Chrysolina oricalcia. Next base: position 3,533,327 of record OX101822.2, on the reverse strand, counting down.
GGTATCATCTCGGCTGAAGGAATTAAGGCCGATCCTGCAAAAATCGAGGCTCTTAGAAGTTGGCCACGCCCCAAAAATAAACAGGAACTCAGAAGTTTTCTGGGGCTATGCGTTTACTACCGAAAATTCGTCAAGATTTTCGAAAAATCGCCAATCCACTTAATTCAAGAACAAATTTACAACTGCATCTATTTCAGCTTAACCACGAGAGAAAGGCACGTTCATTTCAGAATGTGATGCCTCTCAGCAAGGCATTGGATCTGTTTTAAAGCAGGATAAGAATGGCGACGAGAAAGTAATAGCCTATTTCAGTAAATCTCTGGGCAAAGCTAAAGGGAACTACAGTGTAACGAGAAAGGAGCTTTTATCGACAATTTCCCTAATATTATATAGCTTGAAATTTAGTTTAAATTTCAAGTCGAATCCCGTAAGCAAAACAAATCAATATTATCGATTATTGTTTGGAAAACATGTGTTGTTATTTTCTTGAGAATGGATCTATACATAGATATGGTTGAACTTTCAAACTTCCACTTCTCTATTTTGTTATAAAAGGTTATCAGTGTATTAAAAAAAAGAAGAATCCATATGACTGCAGATAAACACTGTCTGAAAGAATATGTGAATCAACTATAGGCAATTATCAGTAATAATACCGGGAAAACTGTTGCTTGGAAACAATATTTTAACAATTCTGCTTTCAACAAACTGACGTTTCTATATTTACTTGATAGTTGTGACTATAGAAATATAGAACTCAGGAATCGTTGAAACGCCCATTTGAAAATATAAGAGCTGGAAGCAGGGTTATCAGAAAGTCTTGTTGTCATTGGTTTAGAATGAGCAAATGATGACATTTGAATGGTTTGTATAGTATGAGAAAAATTGTCTAGCTAAGTGTTGCGACAGGTATACAGGTGTGCACCAAATATGCACTCAAAGTTGAGAGATTGATACCGTATACAGAAAATTAAAACAAAAAAACTTAATTTAACTACTTCATTCGCCAGAAAAATACCTTCATTGCGCATTTCAAAGCCCCACTTCACCTTTTACCTTATTCATCCTTATCAGTTGAAGGTCCAAATAACAACAATCTCTACTAGTATGGTTAAAAAATACTCGAGATTTATCAGAAATTCAAGGAGATGCTCATAAATCAATATCTGTCCGGATATCGCTAATTTAAATCGAACCTCCAACCATTCACCGCTGTTACACGAAAATAGACAATCTTGAAATACACTGCTTGACGAATGAAGTGGGCACAACTTGACTGATATGCTCACTCGTTGGGCGCCAAATTATGTAACGTAACATGAGTTACCATGTTTTCTTTTGTTTTTTCCATTAACCAGCTGTCGTCCCCTTACGAACTACAGCTCTCAGACAGGGTGCCCACCAATTTTGAAAAATGAAATTCCCTGACTTTTCCAGGTATTCCATGTCTGACTTTCAAGTTTTCCATGACCAATAATGGATGTGTTAAAAAAAAACCTTCACTAACCAAACAGACACTAGGCCCAATTAAGTGGATAATTATGGTTGAGGTAATTATTTTCAGTGAATCAGATATAGAACCATTGAGTAAAGTAATCATGATTTCTTGTTATTAAAAAAAAATTATAAAAATGATTTCTTCTGTTAAAGGAAATTATAATTTTCAATGGGAATGTTTAGAAAGGGAATTGTAGGTTAATTATCGATGATGAAGTCTTGGGGCTTTCAAATTTATTGAGATAAGTAAAACATTTCACATGTCAATATGAGGTAAGTTTAACCACCAACAAAAAATGAAAGAATAACCTAAAATTGAGCTGTAACTTGTCAATTGTTTTCTGAATGTCCTCATTTTCTTTAGTCAGGGTACTATTATTCTTTGTTTTTCATTTTCAAAATTTTTATTTCATTTTCAGTTTTTCTTTTTCACTTTTTCGATCATTTTTAATGGCTTCAGTTTTTTTTGTTTTCTTCAAGTGTTTCTTTATACTTTTCATTTGATTGACGGCAATACCTCAACATTCTATCATTAAAAATAATATTTTCGGTCCCACCTGCATACAAAATGTTGTCATAAACAACTCTTTGTGCTACAAGCGATCTCTCTGTCAAATTTCCATCAAGCAATTGCTTATTAACTGAGAAAACACTTTCTACAGAAGCGTTGCCATGAGATAATATCAAGATTAATTTAATCAACTTCCATAATTAAAAAAACTCACCTTTATCTTTCAGTGATGAGTTATAATAAGAATAAAGATGTTCGTTGTTATACTTTGTAAACATTTTTGAGTTTAAGTTTATGAATTTTTTGAATCTTTGTTTGAGTACCTCTGCTTCTTCGGCAGAGAATTTTTTTTTTATTAAATTTTTCCAGAACAATATTCATTCTTTTTAGTGACAGACATGATTTAAACATGAACGTTGCAAAATTTTGCTTACAGTTGCAACTAAAAACTTCAGACATTCTTTCAAAAAAACGAATTTATCTTTTTCTTTACATTTAGACTTCAACAACATCTTTTTTGTTGGAAATCCTATATCCATATCTTTCACAGGCAAGAAGTTGTTAATATTCTTGCCAGTGTATTTGAAATCAATTTTAGCTAAGTATATCCTTCATATTTTTTGGAACTTTTTCTTCAATCATGAATTTTTCCGTTATCGTGTTTTCAAACTACAGAATTGGTGAAATTGAGTTGATATTAATGCCGAAATTTATATATTTCCCTAGATGGCCGAAAATAGAATTCCCTGACTTTGGGCGTTTTTTAACGATTTTCCCTGACTTCCAGGACCCACAAATCAATTCCCTGACTTTTCCAGGTTTTCCACGTTGGTGGGCACCCTGTCAGAAGTCGAAACTTGTGCGAGCTAGGATTAACGAAGTCTTACCTTTTTACGTGCGATTCCTACCACTTTCTCGGGCCATCAGGAAAATTTCTGCAGTCGCCATGGTTTGAACCATCGCCGACTGGCAGCCAAAGTGATTGAAACAATGTCGCTTTAACCACTCGGCTACCTGGCCCCTCATGTTACGTTACAAAATTTGGCGCCCAACGAGTGAGCATACCACCACCCCGCTATTTAACGTATTGATATGTTCACTCGTTGGGCGCCAATTTGTGTAATGTGCACAATTTGGCGCCCAACGAGTGAATCAATACATTAAATGGAAAGGGGTCCAACCAAGACAAAGCTGTGGCATTTACACCATATATTTCCACTTTTTAATATGAAATGCTTTTGTTTTGAAATATTGCAACAACATAAAGATCTTGACGAATCAATGAATAATTGGAACCTTTGGTATGAATACCATTCAAGGAATAAAAACTGAATGGGTAGTTTTTATTTCTTGAATAGATATCTTGAAGTAATTAAAATACACTCACCTGCAATGACAGCTGTATTGGTCTCTGCTACAACAGTTTCGAAGAATATTCTGTTGTCCTCTCTCCACATGTTCACCCTCAAGGTTTGACCAGGGTAGACGGGTTTGATGAAACGTGCCTGAAAAAATTATATCTACAGAATTGGGAAATGATCGTGTGATTTGGTACTCTATTAATTTATTTCAAAGTTTTTGCAGTGAACAGAAGTCAGGTTTTCATCAAGTTTGTTGAATGTATTGACAATTTTTCCTGGTTTCAATGACCGATTGAAAACTACTCTAAAAATCACACTTCTACAAGAAAGTATACTAAAATTCATATGGTTGAGTGAAAGAGCCATTAGCGATTCAACCCTGAAATTGAACTCTGCCGTTTGAGTGGCATATTCATTTAGTTATGGTGTTATATTATATAGTTTTATGTCTATTCAATAAAAAAATCATTTAGTATTATTATTATATCGGCCGATTTCATTCAAACCAAAACTTTCTTGTAAGAAATAAACGATTTCTTGCTCTTTGTCTCTTACCTTGACAGCCTTGAAGAGCTTCGTTTCATGTGATGCAAAAGCAGACAGCACGAGCCTCACTGAAATTCCCAGAGAACACAAACCGTGCAGAATTGGCTTATCGAATCCACCCAGTCGCGCCATGTTTGGGTCAATGTGCAATGGGTTAGTGTCACCTAGATACCGAAAAAAAAAGTACAATTTTTGTGAATGTTTGGTACCTGATAAGAATGTGAATTAACTTCTATCTCTTCACATTTTTCCTCATGTCTCCCTCTTCTCCCTTTTTCTATATGAATATTCCATGGATCCTTTCTAACCCTCTCTTTATTTTTCATCTCTCAGTCATATTTCTTACCTCTTGGTTCTCATCCATATCTATCCCCACTAGTATCTTATTCTTGTTCTCATCACTTTCTTATTTTTATTCTTTCTGTTCCCATCCTGCCACTGCCATCTCTCGCTAATCCTCTACCGTCATGCACTCGTTCAACTTTCTTTCTCATCTATATTTCTTTTCCCTCAGTCTCTTTCTCATCTCTACTCATTCGTCTTCATTCACCCCCTCTCTATGTTTTCGCCCTCATCCACCTATTTCATGTTTCTTCATTAGTTTTTTCTGCCTCTCTGATTCATACAATCTGAATGTTGTCTTCTTTCCAACACTTTCATACCTTTAAACTCCTCTCCTTCTATAATCTCCCTCCCTCCCCACCTCTTTTCACCCCTTACTGCTCCCTCCCCACCTCTTTTTACCCCTTCCTCCTCCCTCTTCCTCCTCCCTCTTCCTCCTCCCCCTTCAATCTCTAACTTTCAATGTATCCTTCTCCCTCCCCTCACCACCGCGCTCACCCCTGATCACTCCATTGTGATCCCTCCCTGTCATTCTCATAAATGTAATTAAGGCAAATAAATGATTTAAAGCAAATAAATGTATCTAAGGCAAATAAGTGGATTTAAGGCAAATTCATTTGTAGAAAGAAATAAATATGTTTAAGGCAAATACATGTATTTAAGGCACATAAATGTAGACAAGGCAAATATAAGCCATATAAAGCGTATCCCTTTTCAGAGAAAGGATGCAAGACCGTCTCGTTTCAACTTCCGATCCTTGTTCTAGATGAGGTGAATAAATGTGAACAAGGCAAATCAATGTATTTGAGGCAAATAAATGTATTTAGGGCAAATACATTTATTAAATACAAATAAACGTACTCAAGGTGAACACATCTTTTGAAGGCAAATACATTTATTCAAAGTAAATCAATGTATATAAGGCAAATCAATGTATTTGGGACAAATAAATGTATTTAGGGCAAATGTGTACGAGGCAAATGAGACACAAAAGCAAACTCAATTACCCATTTTCACAGAAAGAATGCAAAACCGTCTCGTTTCAACTTCCGATCCTTGTTCTAGATGAGGTAAATAAATGTATTTAGGGCAAATACATTTATTTAATGCAAATGAACGTACTTGAGGTGAATACATATTTTAAATGCAAATATATTTATTTAAGGTAAATCAATGTATATAAGGCAAATCAATGTATTTGTGACAAATAAATGTATTTAGGGAAAACGTGTACGAGGCAAATGAAAAATATAAAAGCACAGAAAAAGGATGCAAGATCGTCTCGTTTCAACTTCCGATCCTTGTTCTAGATGAGATAAATAAATAACTGCAATGCAAATGAATGTATTTGATGAAAATAAATGTATTTAGGGCAAATATATTTATTTAAGGCACATAAATGTGGACAATAATAAATGTATTTAAGGCAAATGAATGTATTTGAGGCAGATACATATGAAGGGTCCAGTGAAAAAACGATGAGGTTCCATTTTTCCATCTGTTAGCTTATAGCAAGAAGTATCAACATACAAAACCTTTTAGGGGGTAAACAATGACATTCCATAAAAAACTGCGGTCAAAAGTAGGTAGCGCAATGGAAAAACGATAAGACCCTCAGATCAGATTTCGTTTTTCTCAACTTTTTAAAAAGTGGAACCTCATCGTTTTATCAATGGGCCCTTCATATATTTAAGGCAAATACATTTATTTAATATAAATCAACGTACTGAAGGCAAATTTATTTATTTATTTAAGGCGAATAAATGTATTTAGGGCAAATAAATGTATTTAGGACAATTAAATGTATTTTGGGCAAATACATGTAGGTATTTAAGGAAAATACACATATTAAGGAACATAAATATGTACGAGGCAAATGAAAACATATAAAAACGAACTCAATGACCCATTTTCACAGAAAGGATGCAGGACCGTTCGTTTTTTCCGATCCTTGTTCTATATAAGTAAAACGTAAGTAGTAACGAAACATGTGAATTAATAGCGGCGACTTCTTTATATGCTCGAATATCTTTCAAAAAATTAAAAATTCAGCGCGCCCATTTTCCAATTTACATTCTCACCTGATAGTCTATACAAAGCTGCCTGATCGATGTTGGTCTTATGAGAAAGAGTCAGATCGGGTTTCCTGCTGGGTTTCGCCTGGCACGGGATCGCTTTAGTGCCGGATCTAGGACCTCCGAAGTTGCCTGCACCAACAGCAAAGGTAACGCACTGGTTTCGGAACACCAACTGGCCGCTCTGGTCGAATGTTTCAACTGAAAAACGAACAGAAGTACTGTATATACCTCCATTTTATACAAGACGTTTAATATATACAGTGGTACGCATAACGTACATAATATGTATATGATATATACACTGGTCAATAACGTGTATACGATATATACAATGATACGTATAATGTATATAATATGTATCCGATATATACAAAATGTATACAACATGTATATACCATATAATAGTATTTGATAGAATGAAAAGAATGCATAAATTCCTCACCGTCAGCAACGATGGCTGCCCCCGATCCTTTATCCATAACCTCGGTGACTCTGGTCTTCGACACTAGCTTGCCTTCTTGCGGCAGATCACCGAGCAACTCGATGTAATGCTCGCCGTGGAGGATGCTTTCCAGACCGATTTCCTTGCCGGGAACAGATTTCGTAAGGGAGGACGAAGCGAACAGCGCCTGCATGGCCGGCATTATGTAGAAAGTGGGCAACGTTTCGAAATTCTCGTGGTTCTCGTAGAGGAACTTCAGTTCGTTGGCGTTTGCCAAAGAAGTGCCAACTGAAAAAAAAACAATTACCAACTCGATTAAAAAGTGGAAAAATGTTCAAAACAAATAAAAAAAAACTATAAAAGTGCACCCTTTCTCTAAAATCACAAAAAACTCAAAAACGAAACGAGATATCGAAAAATTGTTTCCATTACTTCAAAATCAAATGAAGTAATAGTCGCTAAACCTAATGAAATTATAAATTCATAGTAAAAAAATTACGAAAACCATTTCCCCCCTCCCCAAATTTTTCCGGGCACTTCGCGAGAATTTATAATTTTTTATAAAACCACCAAAAACTCAAAAATGGCAACAGATTTTCAATTTTCACATATCTATTTGATCACATCTTGAAAATCTTCCATAATATCAATAGTCAAGGAAATAATTGAAAAAAACGAAAAATAAGACGAGATATCGAAAAAATGTATAGACAGTTTTATTGTCCTCAAACAGATCTACAAAAAGTCCCCATGAAATTTTTTCTCATCTTGAAAAAAACATTTTTTCTTTAAATTTTGATCGCGATTTTTTTTGTCATATCTCCGAGGTTAAGCCTTAAAAATAGGTTTTTAGGGATTATGTAGAATCGATAGAGGAGGTCGAGAACAGTATTTTGTTTCTTGCAATTTTTTTTGGTCCTTCGGGCCGGATTTTTTTTGTGTTTCAACTTTTTATCCAATTGGTGAAACATGATGTTCATACACCGGTTGAATTCATATTTTCAATAGAGACCCATTGTTAAAAACTTCATCCCTCTAGCCCTTACCGTTCTCGATATAGCAATTTTTTGGTCCTTCGGGCCGGATTTTGGTCCTACGAGCCGGACTTTTTCGTTAACACCAGTAATAATAATCTCTCACGTAACGTATCTCACCTCCCAACGCGTACAAAATGGTATCCTTGTTGCTGAACTCGTACACATCGACTTCCTCTCCGCTAGCGTCTTCCCTCTCGCCCTTCAGTCCTTCCAGGGAGGCTATAAGGGCTCCCGTCGCCTCTTGTATACTGTCCAACCTGGTGGCATCCGCGACGTCGGTGATTTTCTGCCATCTGTCGCGGACGTTTTCCGGAGTGACGTCTTGGCCGACGCTGTTTCTCAGCAGGCTGCCGTTGGCTCTGATGATGGTGCACCTGCCTGCCCAACCCGCGGCGGATTCGATGATGGAGCCGTTTTCTTGGCAGCTTTCGTGGCAGAGGTAGGCCTGGAAATAAACCGTTTAAATTAATATAAACAAACGAACCAACAAACACAAACTAACAAGCAAAGGTAGGCCTGGAAAAAAGCCGTTTAAATAAATATGAAAAAACAAACGAACGAACTAGCAAACACACAAACCATCAAACACACAAACAAGCAAAAGAACCAACAAACAAACGAACCAGCAAACAGACGAACCAACAAACGAAACAGGAAACAAACGTAGGCCTGGAAATAACCCGTTTAAATAAATATGAAAAACAAACACGAACCAACAAACACAAACAAACGCAAGAACCAACAAACACTCAAAAAAACGTAGGCCTGCAAATACCCCGTTTAAATAAATCTGAAAAAACAAACACAAACAAACAAACAAATAAACGTAGTCTTGGAAATAATTCCTTTAAATGAATATGAAAAAACAAACAAACGTACCAACAAATAAACGTAGGCCTGAAAATAACCCGTTTAAATAAACATGAACAAACAAACGAATCAACAAACAAAAAACAAACGTAGGCCAGGAAATACCCTGTTCGAACGAATATGAAAAAACAAACGAACCAACATACACACAAACAAACGCAAGAACCAACAAACACTCAAAAAAATGTAGGCCTGGAAATACCCCGTTTAAATAAATATGAAAAAACAAACAAACGAACCAACAAACAAACGAACCAACAAACAAACGAACCAACAAACACACAAACAAACGCATGAACCAACAAACACTCAAAAAAATGTAGGCCTGGAAATACCCCGTTTAAATAAATATGAAAAAACAAACGAACCAACAAACACATATACACAAACAAACAAATGAACCAACAAACGAAGGCTTGTAAATAATTCGTTTACATAAATATGAACAAACAAACGAACCAACAAACAAAAAATGTAGGCCTGGAAATACCCCGTTTAAGTAAATATGTAAAAACAAGCAAACAAAGCGACAAACAAACGTAGGCTTGGAAATAATCCGTTTAAATGAATATAAAAAAACAAACAAATGAACCAATGAACACAAACAAACGCAAGAACCAATAAACAAACAAACCAACACACAAATAAACGTAGGCCTGAAAATACACCGTTAAAATAAATATGAACAAACAAACGAAACAACAAACAAACAAATGACTAAATTAATAAATAAATGAATGAATGAATGAATGAATGAATGAATGAATGAATGAATGAATAAATAAATAAATAAATAAATAAATAAATAAATAAATAAATAAATAAATAAATAAATAAATAAATAAATAAATAAATAACTAAATAAAATATATTAAAATTCAGATACTTACCACTACAGGTGCAATTAACTCTGGCTTCAATTCAGCAAATAGTTCTGGTGGCAGAATATCTTCAGTCAGCCTACTAGCAGCGGTGGGCACAATGACGTTGCAAAAAATATTGCTCTTGGCTCCTTCAATGGCAACAGTATTCGCCAGACCAACTAAACCCATTTTGGCAGCCGAATAGTTCGCCTGTCCAAAATTTCCTAAAATTTCAAAAGACCTACAGTTACACAGCATTTTTTTTAGTTTATATTCTTACCGTACAACCCTGAATTTGAAGCTGTCATGATAACTCTTCCATAGCCCTGCTTTTTGAAGACGGGGAAGGCAGCTTGAGTTGTTTTAAAGCTTCCTTTTAGATGTACACTATGCACCAAGTCTACAAGGAAAAATATACAATTAATGAAGTTTATGTACTGTTTCAGTATTAAATATTGCTCTGAATATTTATTCAGTTGTATTTGGAACATAAAATATGAAGTAACAGTCTTATTAGAAAAATATAGGGCCCAAGGTCTGATCCTTGAGGTACACACAAATTGTAAATAGTGAAACAAGTAAACAGGGGAAACCCTGAGATAATATTAAGTGAAAATTTATTGAAAAAACTAGTACAAAATGCTAGGAAAAGTAGAAGTTTTCCGAATATTTCCCAGAATAATTCTCAATGTCCTGACGAAATGAAGCTTTTATAATGTGAGCTTCCTGATGTATATTAACAATCAATCATAAATAAATCATTGTCTCTTGAATTTCATGATAAATTTAAATCACAATTGTAATGTTATATCCCATAGCAATGAAAATGATTACATTCAAAAATGAGTATTTAATCTTTATATCAGTAATCCACTGATTCCATTTTACTTATTTGTTCGTTTTTTTATAATCTTATCTAAAAAAAAACTCGACTTTTGTTCTCTCACCCCAGTCTTGATCAGAGATTTTAGCGAAACTCTTATCTCTCAAAATGCCGGCATTGTTGACTAGAATGTCAATTCTTCCAAAATTGTCCAGAGCAGTCTTTACGAGTTTTTCTCCGTCCACTACGGAATTGTAGTCGGCAACAGCAACACCACCTATAAAAAAAACAATAATAATAGTTTCAAATATGGAAAATGAGAAAATAATAAATAATTATTTGCCATCCATTTTTTTATCTTGAAAGGTCCGTCCATCATTGCAAAACCAGAGACAGATTTATTCTTTCAAAGTAAGGGTTGTAAAGTTTGTAAGGGTAGGTCAAAAAACTACCTCGGATCATAAAAAGGAGTTGAAAGAAAGCCATTTTTTATACCAATTCTGAATTTTGGAGCTCTAAATATTCTTCCTGATAGTTAATTCTTAATTTTTAGTTGAGTTATCCAATAATCAAGTCATCACATTTGAACTATTTGGAGGTTGATATTTTGCTTTCACTATAAGATACTTCGAATCACAGAATTCTATTAACTTGAATAAATCACACTGAAAGGTATTTTTAAAATCCGAAATATCTTCACCATACCACAAGATTATGGTGTTACCACCAAACATTGTGAACTTTATATTGAAAAGAGCAAGTCCAATATAATATAGCAGCTAGAGTTTACTGGCCCCAACAAGGAGCCCTGTGGAACCCTATAGCCTATTTTACTGACGGTAAAAACTTTTTGAGGTTAGTTCTTTGAATAATAGATCTGAAACAAGCCAATGGCATTAACTGTCAGGCAAACGCAATCTAGCTTTTGCAGCAGTGTCTTCTGTGACCCAAATAATTCAGGATTCGTCATCTTTATACCATTATAAGCACCATTTTGATGTTTATAAACACCTTCCTAATTGTTAATTCTTAACTATAAATTCTTATACAGTGCGGCTTTTAATAGTCCCCCCCCTGTTAACTTTTGAACGGTTCGACGTAGAAACATGAAAAAAAAACCGTTTCGAGGGTTTCACCAATACTTCTTTTTGAAATGAAAAATATGGTGATTGCTCGATAGGGGGCGCGGGGGAGCCCATCAACTCAAAATTTGTAAATGGCATGGGGGGTTAAGTTGAAACTAGAATTCAATTCTCTTTACAACCATCTTAATATTTTTGAATTTTGTTTATAATTTTTTTCCCAATTTCGATTTTTATACCTTTCGAAATTTTTAAATTAATGTGCCCCCAGCACCATCTGTCGAGTAATTGCAATGTTTCTTCTCTCAAAAAGTAGTATCGGTAATACCCTTCGAAATGTTTTTGGTTTCATTGTTCCACATCCAACCGTTCAAATTTATAGAGGTATATGAGTAGTATTCAGATCCGCATTTATATTTGATATTTCGATTTTGAATTACAAAAAAATATTACCGAAATTCAAAAATATTTAGGTAGTTGTAAAGAGAATTGAATTATCTTTTCAACGATGTGACACTTGACCCCACATGCCATTTAAAAATTTTGAGTTGATGGGCCCCCCTGCGCCCCCTATCGTGCAATCACAATTTTTTTTATTTCAAAAAGTAGTATTGGTGAAACCCTCGAAACGGTTTCTACGTCGAACCGTTCAAAAGTTAATAAGTGAATAAGTCACTTTGAATGTTATCTTTAAAATCTGAAATATATCTTCATCATTCCACAAGATTATGGTGTTACCACCAAATATTGTGAACTTTATATTGAAAAGAGCAAGAACAATATTATATAGCAGAATGTACTGGCCCCAACAAGGAGCACTGTGGAACCCTATAGCCTATTTCACTAACGGTAAAAACTTTTTGAGGTTAGTTCTTGGAATAATAGATCTGAAACAAGCCAATGGCATTAACTGTCAAGCAAAAGCAATCTAGATTTTGCAGCAGCGTCTTCTGCGACCCAAATAATTGAGGATTCATCATCTTTATACCAATATATAAGCACCATTTTGATGTTTGTAATTAAATTCTTAATTTTTATTGAAAAAGTCACTTTGAATGTTATCTTTAAAATCCGAAATATATCTTCACCATACCACAAGAGAGAGCAAGACCAATAATAATATACAGGGTGGGTCACGGTCGATGGTACCTTAGACGTTTACGGAGAACGGGACATAGTATCATTCAGAAAATTTGGTTTCTCAAGTAGTTGCTCTTGGTCTATCGATCTAAAATATTTTCAGCAATGCAGCGTTGCCGCTTATACCAGAAAGTAGCAGCAGCTTTGTTATTTCAAATCGGTCACCCTGTATATTACCGCATTTTTGAAATTGTCATCCCCTTCTGATTATTTCTGCCCCATACTCCCATATACCTATCTCTAACGGTTTTTGAGATATTGGTTATTTTCCATATTTTTTATCCAAAACATAGCTCGAATTGAATGTTTATTTCTGCGGTATTTGAATTCTTAGGAAGTTGCAATTTTGTGTTTAGTTCATCAGAATCATGTACATTGATTCTGTATAGAGAAGTTTGTTCTGCGTTATACAGGGTCGTTCAAAATTCATGATCTTACTGCTAGATACGAAAAGGGTTGAAAGTGCGTTTTTTTAAATGGAACATCCTGTATATTATGAAATATCCTGAAAGATGACTAAATTCCCTTCGAATTGATATATCATGTTCCTATACCTAAATAGCCAGAATTCCGAGATAATGGCAATTTTCACTTGTAATCTCCCAAGTGCTTGAATTATTGCCGGAAATTTTATGTACGAGATAAATTTACGGCAATTAATTCAAGCACGAGGGGGATTCGGTAAGAAAATTTCACACCGAGCAATGAAAATCATCCAACAATTCATAAGAAATAACTAACGATGGTTTCACCTGAACTATTTATAACCAGTGAACTATTGATATGTAAAATACTTAACAAAATTTTCATCCCTCACAAGATTATGATGTTGCCATCAAACATTGTGAACTTTATATTGAGAAGAGCTAGACAAATATTATATAGCAGAGTGTACTGGCCCCAAGAAAGAGCCCTGTGAAACCCTACAGTCTTTTTTACTGACGTTAAGGACTTTTTGAATAAATCTGAAACAAGTCAAAAGCAATGTAGCTCATATAATTAATTGAGGATTCATTATGTGAAAATAAAGCCTTTTCATTTAAATTTTCTGTTGTTCATGAGCTTTTGTTATATCATGTCTTAGCTAGTGAATACTTCCTTTTCGAAAATAGAGGTTTTTTTCTAGTTTATAGCAATTATGACATTAATGTCAATCTTCTTGTGTCTAGTGTCTGAGAGACTGATTTAGTTAATTCAGTGCCGTTCAAAATTCATTTCAAGCAAACAGAGTTCTTCAAATATGCAATTTTTGTCTATTTTGGAGCACTTGCCTCTCAGACTTGAAGATAGATATGTCTATACTCAGATAAGGTTCTCAACAGACAAAGATAATGCACAAAAAAGACCCCTATCTAGTACTTTCCTTCCAACCATCGAATAATCAAGTCATCAACATCACATTTGAAGCTTGATATATTGCTTTCTCTATAATACACTTTGAATCACATCATTCTATCAACTTGAATAAGTTACATAGAATGGTATTTTTAAAATCCGAAATATCTTCACCATACCACAAGATTATGGGGTTACCATCAAACACTGTGAACTTTATATCAAGAAGAGCAAGACCAATATTATATAGTGGAGTGTACTGGCCCGAATAAGGAGCCTTGTGGAACCCTATAGCCTATTTTGCTATTTTATTAACGGTAAAAACTTTTTGAGGTTAGTTCTTTGAATGATAGATCTGTAACAAAAGCCAAGCAAAAGCAATCTAGCTTTTGCAGCAGTGTCTTTTGTGACTCACAAAATTGAAGATTCTTCTCACACCATTTCTGAATTATGAAGTTCTAAATATTATATATTGTCTTTGATAGATGGTTGAACATCCTTATAACATTATAAGCACCATTTTGATATTCATATTGTTAATTCTTAATTATAAATTCCTAATTTTTATTGAATAAGTCACTTTGAGTGTTATCTTTAAAATCCGAAATATCTACACGACACCACAAGATTATGGTGTTGCCATCAAACACTGTGAACTTCATATTCTGAAAAGCAAGACCAATATTATATGTACTGGCCCCAACAAGGAGCCCTGTGGAATCCTATGGTCTATTTGAACAGATCTGAAACAAGCCAAATAAGGCATAATAACTGTGAACTGTGAATTTTGAAGCTCTAAATATTCTTTATTGGCTTTGGTAGATGGTTGAATATCTTTATACCATTATAAAATACCATGTTGATGTTTATAAACTCCTCATACCAATGATTAATTCTTAATTTTTATTGAATACAAGTCACATTGAATGTTATCTGTAAAATCCGAAATACCTATCTTCACCATACCACAAGATTATTATAGTGTTGCCATCAAACACTGTGAACTTTATATTGAGAAGAGCAAGAGCAATAATATTATATATAGCAGAGTGCACTGGCCCCAACAAGGACCCCTGTGGAACCCTATACTGACGTTAAAGGCCTTTTTGAGGTTAGTTCTTTGAATAAATCTGAAACAAGCCACGGGCATTTCCTCTGAATATTGTGCTAAAATGAAACCCTTTCAATACTTGTTCATGAACTTTTAGGTTATACCATGTCTTAGTGAATACTTTCTTCTCGAAAATAGAGGTACCTATTGTCTAGTCTGTGCAATTATAACATTAATGGTTTCAGTTTTCATGTGTTCAATGTCTGAAGAGACCTTAGACAAGAGTTTTAAACTGATAGAATGGACTATGGTTGTGGTAATTCAGTGTATCTTTATGCAGTTCAAAGTTCATTTCAAGCTTGAAATAAGCAATTACTGTCTGTTTGGCGCTCAACAGACAAAGTTTAATGCCCAAAAGACCCAGCTAGTGCTTTTCTTCTAACCTATTTTTATTTACTATTCTGCCCATACCGTTTCTCCTAATTTCCTCGACAACTGCATCAGCAGCTTTGGACGAACTCCCGTCTCCATGGCGTCCACCGCCCAAGTCATTTACTACAACTTTCGCCCCTCTGGAAGCGAAAAGGAGAGCGTAGGCCCTCCCAAGGCCTGCTCCAGCTCCCGTGACTACTGCAACTCTTCCGTCGAATCTTAGGTCTGCCATTTGAGCGCGATTTTAAAGTGGGAATGCAGAAAAACGCAGCAAGTCAACCAAAACCTACGGCGACGAATGATAAACTGGTTTATCGGGTTATTGTTTTAGCATTTCAAAAGGTGATTATGTTGATCGTTGAACTTTGAGCTGTTGCTACTTGTCGATGACAAACGAAATACTTGAAATTGAAAATATGTTACTGGTGGTGTGTTTGTTTTTAAAGATACAACAAAATTATTGTTGAAAAAAGTCAACACTTGACCTCCAGACGACAAAAAGGTACCTACTCCAGTGTTGCCTGGTGATTTGGTAAATTTCCTTGTGGGCGATTTTGTTACAAATTTACAAGGACCAAGAACGAGATTGAAATTTCAATAAAAAATGTTCATTTTCTTTATGCTTTTATGAATTATGAATATTCTAGAATTTCTACATCATTTTCGAATACGCCAACGTAAAAACAAAAAATTCAAAATTCATAGTTATAACTATATTGATATTATTACACTTTTGAAGAAGCCAATAAACCACTGAAATGAAATTAAAATATGATGTATTATTTCATTTCAGTGGCCAGTGCAATAAACGCAGAAAGTGTGTCGTCACAAATGTCATACTTGTCAAAAACTGATCCAAACAAAAGAATTTTAGGTCAAGGAGACTAAAATTTAACAAAACAAGGAGAGTTTTATAAGCTCTAGCCAATCAGAAACTTGTAGCATCACGCGTCATAGTGACGTACTTGGATATGAGTACAGATTCGAACTCGAACCAAGCAACAAAACTGTCAGCAGTAACTCTCATATACCAAGCGCTAGTCCGCCACTGTCCATAGAGAACGGCGGCCATGACACGTCCTACTACGTCACACTTCGTCACAAATGTTCTTTCATCTCTTTCTACTAGTGTCCCCATTGTCTTATGGGAATCAAACACTCCTTGTTAAATTTTAGTCTCCTTGATTTTAGGTGACATTTTCTGTTGATGATTTGTTGCTTTTCTTTGATTGTTTGGATTTTGCTTGCTCACGTAAAAGAAGTTGAAAAACCTTAACAAACAATATCGGAGTTATCGGACAAGCTGATTTAAATTCGACGGAGTTTTTAACAAGAATGACATTTGTGACGTCATCACTTTCCTCGTCTATAGACCATTCCAGAACACCTGACTTTGACAGGTCGGCCATATTTGCTGGAGGGCACTGGGCGTTTGGTTTAATAGTTATTTGTATGTTAAGGCCGCGAAATACCTTTTTAACGTACCGAAAGAACAGTTATCTTGAGATAATCTTGAGGTCGTTAAAAAGTTTCGCGGCCATGGCATACACACTATTTTTCGTGCAATCGTTAAAATTATTAAAATAGATAGTTGCAAATAAATATATTATTATTATTGCTCTAAAATCAACAGCAGTTCAATTTATTTAACAATATCACCGTGTGCTATGGAAATGATATGTTTCAATATATACAAAATATTTTGACAGTTCTTGTCAAAACACAAAATGTCTGATACTGATAGCGATATTTCAGAACCTTCCACTCCTCCTGAACTCAAAAGCGTTGTAAATTCGGCGCTTTCCGTTTTAATACCCGAAAAATCTAAACGGCAGTACGAAAAATGTTAAGGCGAGTTTAAAGATTGGTGTGACAAACAGAAAGTTAAGAAGATGTCTGAAAACATTTTTGAAAGTGACGTTTGGTTTCGCGGCCGTTGCTATGGGTAACGGTCGCGAAATTAAATTTCGCGAAATACTGACTTCGCGTGCGATTTCACGAAAATGTTTATTTTTCTGGTGTTATTTTGATAAAATTGTAACAAATATGTCTCGCCAAGTTTTAAGTTGTGATTTACTGAGGGGGGCCCGTTTTAAAGCATTAATCCAAGCATCGCGGCGTTGTGCAAATGGATCATTTAAATATAGTGACCATGCTTCTTTAAAACTACCGGAAATGGAAAAAAGATACCTCATCCCTTTCTCCCCACATTCCACACTTAACAACACTAAAAAACGATGGCATATTAATATATTTAAGAACTAATTACTAATTAAAGTCTAACTATTGACCGTTGTTTACCAGGAAACAATGAAAACCTAATAGAATATGTGCCCTCCAGCAAATGTCAGTGACGTCATTCTGGAATGGTCTTTTGTATGATATGTATGACGAAGGCAGTAATTGTAGACCCATAATCTGTGAAGTATATTTGAATTTTGAAGTGCAATCTTAAAAGATATGGATTCTCATCAAGTATTGGCTACATCAATAAATTCAACAAATAACAAAAATGGCATAATGAAAATGAAACAGTGGTTTAGGAATTTAGGAAATAGCAAAGACCGTCCTATATATTAGCGCTTGAGCACAGAATACTGAACTACAGTATTCTGTGGCTTGAGCGGGAACATATTTTGAAGCTGCCTCAACCGCTGATCTTTGGTAGACATACTAAGTTATTATGGCTGAGTCAAAAGTCACCGGTCTGACCAATATGATTAGACCAGCGCGGTCAATTGGTTGACTTGACCTAATTAGAACTGTTTGTATGTGACCAATATTTTCAAACATCTGATCGGTCCGACTCGTCGTCATACTTCATATTGAACGCGCGTGCTTTGTCTGACCGGTGACTTGACACAGCCTATGTCTATCAAGGGCTGAGTCAAGTCTACGGTCTGACCAATATGATTCGACCAGCGCGGTCATTTGGTTGACTTGACGACCTCATTAGAACTGTGTGTATGTGACCAATATTTTCAATCATCTGGTCGGTCCGACTCATGGTCATACTTCATACTGAACGCGCGTGCCTGGTCCGACCGGTGACTTGACACAGGGAAGAAGCAGTTATACCCTTGTAGCATCAACGCGTCATAGTGACGTACTTGGACATGAGTACAGAGTCGAACTCGAACTAGCAACAAAACTGTCAGCAGTAACTCTCATATACCAAGTGCTAGTCCGTCACTGTCTATAGAGAACGGCGGCAATGACACGTCCAACAACGTCACATTTCATCACAAATGTTCTTTCATCTCTTTCCATTAGTGTCCCCATTGTCTTATGGGGATTGTTAGGTCGGTGGATTAAACTCTCCTTGTTAAATAATGTAATGGACGATTCCAGTACCCCTGTTCAGTGTTGCCACAAATGATTTTCTGGTGGAAACCTCTGACATTTTTTAGACTTTTTCTGATATGGTTCAGGGTTGAAACGGATACAGATTTCAATTATTAAGAATCACGAGTGTTCCTGGATACATAAATCGATGAAATAGACAAATTAAAATATCCTAGGGAATTTCATCTGTCATGTTGAAAAACGTACTAGCGTGAAATTCCCTACAATATTTTATTTTTGACAATATCATCATTAGTACTTTAATTCGCATATCCGGGAACATCCAGGAATCTTTCTAATTAAAAATTGTATCCATTCCAACCCTGAACCATGTCAGAAAAGGCCTGGAAAATGTCAGAGGTTTCCAGCAGAAAATCATTTGTGGCAACACTGAACAGGGGTACTGGAATCCACGGATAATCCGTGACTGGAACACAGAACTCGTAAGATATATTATTATGAGTTCTGTGGACTGGAATCGTCCATTCACGCATCTTCAACTCCAGTTTGCCTTCTTCTTGTCTTGTCATTTAAACTTACCGCCAGGTCAGTGACCAATCACTTATGCTTATGCCGTGCATTTTATTATCGCTCATATTAATGGTATATCGTATATTTATGGGATTCCTCGAATTTCGAGCACAAAGTTTTCTCATGCAAAGGTATAACAACCAAATAAAAAAGGACGTTTTCGTTTGGTAGCTATTTAGAAGTGTTCTGTAGTTTCTGTATTCATGATTCGAGATTATGCAAACGAGTCTCCCCGTATATAAATTTTTATCAGCAGATCTAGACAACTGTGACATTTATTTGTTTTCCAGCTGCAGCTGTCACTTCAAATATTTCAAACATCCAAGAAAATAATCCAACTTCGTTCACGCGTCGGTATGGTAAGTATTTTGATTGAAACTTTTCGAAATTACCGCAATTATTTATGACGTTGTTCCGTATGCTCGCGCTGGTCCCCTACCTATTAGTATCCACACGTGCGAAATGATTTTTTTTCCACTTCCATAAAGAAAGAAACGCCAATTTGTTGATTTCGATATCTTATTGAAGACTACCGTTGTGGAGGTACGACTTGGGTGCAATTTTCTAGTCATTTTTTACTCGTAGCTGAAGATTTTCAACATTGTGGTAAGAACCTCAACATTTTCTCTCCATGGTGCATTTACAGTTTGATTCCTAGAACAGGGTGGGGCTTGATAGGAAACGAAAATAGAAAATCTCCGCCACGTGTTTGATGTTTGCTCGTTTTGACATTACGCTTTGACATTGCTTGTTAATCCTCGTTTTCGTTTATAGATATAGGATAAAATGGTACAACACGAAAGTTCAAATTCCGGTGACGAAAACGCAGCCCTCGTCGAGGGCTCCGAGCTGTTTATCCCGCCGGAGAACCCAGCCAAGGGCATCCCCACGGGCAGATACCGCTTGGTGGGATGGGGCATCGACACTACGGGCCGCAGGCTCATCGACGAGATCGTGCAGATCGCCGCCTACACGCCAGAGTCCAACTTTTCGCAGTACATCATGCCCTTCGCTGATCTGAACCCCGTGTACAGTCGCAGGCACGGTATTCGGGTTGTCAACACCATTCGATATAGGCGTCTGCGTGATCTCAACACCCAGCAGTACGTCAAGACCAAGAGCGAAATCTCTGCCTTGCAGGACTTTTTGCAGTGGCTGGAGACGGTCAAGGGAGACGATGTAGATGGGCTTATTCTCATCTACTATGAGTTGCGCAAGGCTTCACCTGGTATGCTTTTGGAGTCCCTCAGAAGGTACCAGCTAATTGACAGGTGAGTTGTGTGGTTTTTTTGCAGTTATTTAGAAAAAAATTCGAAATGTATTGTTTTTTTTTTATGGCCTGTTGACTAAAAAACTCACATGGCTTTATGACAGTAAAGAAAAGTCAATGTCAACTATGTCACAAAGTCTTCAACTGATTGAGTTGTTTCCTTCATTTGCTCTCATATTATACATATGAACTGCAATTAACATATTCCTTTCATTATTTTGTAGACTAAATTATTATTACTACAAAGCTTTTAATTACCAAATATGATCTTCTTGGTTTAGTGAGAAAACTGAAAATGTTGAATGCAAACGGTTATGACCATGTCTCAAACAATCTGCAGCACACTTGACATTCAAAAGTCAACAAAAATTACACATTTTTTACGTAACCATTGGAAAAAAATATTTTTTGTAATTATTTCACCTGGCCTTTATTAATTTTTATAGGATAGTTCATTAATAAAAACCCCCAGCAAAATCTTTGCTCCAGCAAAATCGTTTTGTGGAATTTTTTAAACAAGCAATAGTGAATAAAAATTACAACATTTTTTTGTTTTTCGGAAATATCTGAAAGCTTATTCAAGGAATCGTTTTATAGTCAATGGAACTTTTGTAGAGATTTATAAAACCTGCTAAATGGATTTTTATACGACCGGATCAATGCATTTTCCACTGAGAAAATCCGGAAAAACCTCGAAAAAGACCATTTTTCAAACATTTATAATTTTTATAAATCTGAAGCTGGACAAACAATATTTATTTATACAATAAATGACATGAAAAGCATAAAATCTAAATAATACAAACAAAAATATATACAGGGATATTCAAATTCGTTTCTGTACATGGGGATCTCATAAATGATGAGAGATAGAGTGTCGGTTGAATTGTGGCAAAGTTGCGTATTGTAGAGACCTATTCAATGATGTAAAAAAATTGAATTTAGCTCTTTTGGTTCTGGAGTTATACAGGAAAAACCAAAAAAAAAATATTTTTTTACCTGTATCTTCTTTATTCAAATACATATTGAAAATCTGTCCACATTTTGCTAATGGCACTTGATGTGGGCTATCAGAATATGTCCATGAATCTTTTATACAGGGTGTCATCTGGCTTGGGCCACCCCCATCTTTGAATTTTTAAATACGGACCTGTATTTTTGTTGTAGTTTTTGGATCGTCGACGTTCACTTCATACTGAGAAATTAAATTTAATTTTATATTTCGGGATGTTTCGGTAATATTATAATTGAGTGCATTATTCCCTTTTAAATTACAGCCCTGGAAATTGGTTGACTGAGTTAAATAAAATCACAATAGCAACTTTCACGTCTCCCCATGTACCATAGTGTTTTTCGAGAATATTTTTTTTCATGTTTAGGTACCAATTCATATTTTTTCACATTTTCAATGCTCTTTGAGCATTTAAAAATTCAAAGGTGGGGTGGCCCAAGTCAGATGACACCCTGTATAAAAGATTCATGGACATATTCTGATAGCCCACATCAAGTGCCACTAGCAAAATGTGGACAGATTTTCAATATGTCTGCGAATAAAGAAGATACAGGCAAAAAAATAATTTGGGATTTTTTGGTTTTTCCTGTACAACACCAAAACGAAAAGAGTTAAATTCGAATTTTTTACATCATTGAATAGGTCTCTACAATACGAAACTTTGCCACAATTTAACCGACACTCTATCTCTTACCGTTTACGAGATCCCCATGCTGTATTGAATCGAATTTCCATAGCCCTGTATATATATATATATATATATATATATATATATATATATATATATATATATATATATGCTGCAATTTTAAGGTTGCTTGCGATTTTAAAAAGTTGAATGAACGGTTCAGAATGTCAATTGAAATTAAATATTTATTATAATTGTTTTGGAGCCTTGATGTGAACGCAGTACTACCATAATTAGTTCTATGATTTTGCGAGAAGAAAAACTGCCGGTTTCTAGTGTTCCGGGGATTAACATATGTAAATGGACGTACTAATAGTAATAGAGTGCTACGTTATTCCGACAGTCTGAGAATTCCAGCACACAGTACAGCCCTATTCGAAAGGGGGGCAGAGTATAGGGGAATAAAAATTTTCAATTCCTTACCTGTCAACCTCCAATCAATCAAGGGTATAAATTTATTTAAACATAAAATTAAGGAATATTTGCTTGAACACTGCTTCTACACTGTTGAAGAGTACCTTAGTTACACCTAACTTTTAACATGTTAATGTAAATAACGTTTGTGCTATGTTTGTTGTTTGATGTTGAATGTTTTTTTAATTAATTTACTCAAATTGTTTTTAATAGATACTGACCATGTCAATGTCCAAATTGGATCCAATGACAACAATAAATATTATTATTATTATTATTATATACGAACAACTTTGCCAGAATTTCCGAGCAGTTGATGGCATTATTTAGAATTTTGAAAAAAACCAAGGCAAGTTTGCACCTATCATCCAGAGTCTGAAGGTTTACTAGAGATAGCTTCGTATAAGAATCGAACCTATGAAACGACATTTTCACTTTATAAATTTAGTTAATCTACCCTGAATTCTTTCTAACTTTTCCTTGTGACCAAGATAAAATGGAGACCAAATAATACTGTTGTATTCTAGAATACTAGGGACCAAAGACAAATATAACGTTTTTATTGCATTGGTGTCATTTATGTTTTGGGTTTGCCTCTTTATGAAACCAAGCATTCTCAAGGCTTTATTACAGATACTGTTTATGTGATTAGTAAAATTGAGATCTTTGTCAAACACTAACACTAAATCGCATATATTCTTAACTGATTTCAGATTGACAATACTGATGAAGTAATCACACATGATGGGATTATGTATTTTATAGAAACGCATCACTTTACATTTTTCCACATTTATATCTAATACATTGAATTCGCAATAATTGCAAAAATTCACTAATGGCCGTTTTCACCAACTGATTCCTAAAGTTAGGAAATACCTAAATCGAATTTAGGAACGCCAAAGTGCAATTTGCGTTTCACCAAGCGTTGAAGTAATGATTAAAAGTGATAGAAAATACCAAACGTAGGTATTTCCTATCACTCTTAAGCATTATTCAACGTGTGGTGAAACGCAAATTGCACCTGGTCGTTCCTAAATTCGATTTAGGTATTTCCTAACTTTAGGAATCAGTTAGTGAAAACGGCCATAAGTCTTTTTGAATAAGTTGGCAATCATTTGAGAAAGTAACTTTTCTGTAAAATTTGAGATCATCAGCATACAGTGAAACTGTAGTGCTTTGAAATGAGTCAACAACATCATTTATAAATAAGAGAAACAGTATTGGACCAATATGGGAACCTTGCGGAACACCAGAAGTCACTTTTATTTCTTTTGATAAACTGTTTTAACGTATGGTGTTCTGTTACTCAAATTTGATCCAATAATAATATAATAATATAATAATAATAATCTTTATTAGCATCATCAGCTCTCAAAGTACAGTACAGAGTATAAAATAGTATAATAAATAAATAAAAAGAATGATACAGAGCATAAATAAAATACAGAACACACATAACTTACAACACACGGACAATATTCTAACTAAACGAACCACAAATAAAATCGAAAAACTACGAGTAGACATATTACCATAATGGATTATAAACCTTTTATATATTTTACACACTGGCTTTTGAATTTATCCAATGATGAGCATTCTTTTTGGTAGTTATTTTGGTAGTGAGTTGTAATAATAATAATAAGAGCCAGGTAGTTGCCAACAACACCAAGTTTCTCCAATTTAGCAATCAAATGCTCATGATTGACAGAATCAAAAGATATTGCGGAAACTGATAGATAATAAAATGTGGTTCAACAGTGCGCAAGATGTTTTCGGTCCGATGTGTAGTTTTTGCACAATCGTGTTATAAACAATTCAACGGCACATCTTGCAAGATATATATCACGAAATGTATCTGATATTTATTGACTGATATATATCATGATATAACAGAAAGTAACTTGTGACATCTACAGTCACTAGTTGAAACTTGATTTATCATTTAGTTATTTTCATCGAAATAAATACCAGAGCAAAAAATCATTGATATTTTAAAATGAAAACGTGACACGAAAGAGCCAGTATTCTAGTATTTATTTTTAAATGTTCAGATCAAAATTCCGATAAAAATGCCTAGAGCTTGGACTGGAACTCGTCAAATGATGAACTAGTTGCCTTAGTGTATATGATAATGATATTACTCTTCTCAGATTTTGTGTAAATTTATCAAAGGATTTTTTTTGTATTAGATATAATAGGAAAAATGTTATTTTTTGGCTCGTTTTTTGTTATTTGAACATCAAGTTTGATTTTAGTTTTGACCAAAATGAACGTATTTTATATTTTCTGTTCTTTTCTGCATTTTAGCCTAGAAACAAAATCTAAATTTCTGATATATATCGGGCATGATATATATCCGATATTATGATATTTTGATATTTATATAAATATCATGATATTTACCAACCCTGTCTGGAAGTAGAGATCTACAATTTGTATATTTTGGATTTTCACCTGAGAGGTGGGAAATGTGTTGAAAATGTCACTGACAGTTGATCAAAAGCTTCAAAGTGCGTCCGAAGTCGCACTGAAGTAAACTCGAGTAGAGTTCAAGCGACTTCGGGTGCTCTGTGAAGCATTTAAAGTAACTTCCAGTGACATTTTCAACATATTTACCACTTCTCAGGTGAAAATCCAAAATATACATATTGTAGATATTGATCTCTACTTTCAAATGCCGTTTTACAGAATTTGAATAAGATAATTTCCTTCAAATCGGCGCATTTAGAAATATTTGCCATTAAATTGTTTATAACGAAATTGTGCAAAAACTACAATCAGATAGAAACCATCTTGAGCACAGTTGGACCACATGTTATTATCTATCAGTTTCCGCAATACTGTTTGTCCAGATTCAGATTTATAATAATTAGGAATTTTTTAAAAATGGTCTCTTTTTCGAGGTTTTCCCGAATTTTCTCAGTGAAAAATGCACCGATTTGGTCGTATAAAAAACCATTTTGTAGGTTTTATACTTCTCTACAAAAGTTTTGTTGTCTGTAAAACGGTTTCTTCAATACTTTTTTAAATATTCTCAAAAAAACAAAAAAGTTGTAATTTTTTCACTATTTCTTGATTAAAAAATTCCACAAATTTATTTCATTTCATTTACGAACTATCTTATTTAAAAGTAATATAGGCCATCTGCGACTTTTATTCTGTGTGAAAAAAGCCTCTTATTTTTATCACATAGACCAATTTTACTGTAATGATTTTGGCAGTTTTAAACAGTCTTTGAAATAAAAGTTGTTGATTTCTGGCAATATGACAAATAATTGTTGTTTACTTGGTGTGATATTGATGTGTTGCAATCGAATATTGTCATATGTAACTTGGGTACTTCACAGAATGATGTGGAAAAAACGTAAATAAAATGTAATCCAATTTGTTATCTTATCAATAAAGTGATGTTGCAAAATACGTACAGAATTATTGATCAATGTTTACATTAAAATATCAAAATAAAAATATTTTTCTTTCATTTTCAATTTTGTTTCTTAATATTCAAAAGATTGGTACAAAATGTTTTCGTGAATTGAATATTTATTAAATTGTGAAAAATATGTGGTATTCAAATAGTCTTTTAATTTATTTTTACAGGGATAAAAAGATATACTTATTTTAGTATTAGTATATCTGATAATTATGGCAAAATTTTAGTGAGTTCCTTGTTATCTATTTTTTATTCAATTTTAGCTGTTACCATTTTTATATTTTGTCTCATATAAATTATTTCTGAGCAAACAATTTAATAGTATCAAGTTTTCCACATTCTTATGTAGGAGGTCACAAGAAAACAAATAATTTTGAGGGTATATTATTTTTAAACCCCGTTATTTAATTACTTGCAAATTATGAAGATTTTTATATTTTTGTGATTGTATTAAAGATAAGTACAGCATGTCAAAGGGCTTCATACACCTAATGAAATTGCTTTAGGAACTTGAATTCAATATTTTTTAATCAATATACGGCAATGCCCCTTTACAAAAATTCTAAACATTATTGATGTACTAAAACTGAGACTAAACAAAAACTACTGTAACCAATTATAACACAAAATTCTCAAAATTAATGAAATATGCATACCATGTAAAATATTGATTATTATTCCTATATATTTGTTTCATTAACATACTTATTATCAATTTTTAGTGTACCTAAATTTTTTTTTGTAAAGATTTCTGATAACATGTATTTCGTAGAACCCAAATTATTTCCCCATATCTTCATTAACAAATAGTTTCAATTCATCCCAAGCTGATGAAGCACTGTGAGAAATAAGGTAAATATTGAATAGGAGAGGTCCCAAGATTCCACCTTGTGGTTCTCCATTAGAATAAGTGATGGAATAATTTCAAAAACTTTGTCAATTTGCAGTTTTTGTATTCTATCTCTTTATTAATTTATAAATCTCTGGAAAACAATAAAAAGTTTCTTTTTAGTTTTCATATTTTTATTTAATTTGTATTGAATGTATTTTCGTTTACTTTTCAGAGGTTTTTTTGTTCTATCTTTTCTAGTGATCAGTTTGCTAACTCAAATAATGACTAGACTTCAACTAGTTTAATTGGTGAAAGAAAATAAGATCGCAGCGCCACCTATAGCAAGACTTTGAACTACGAATCACGGACAAAGGTTTTTGACTTTACACGTGTTTATATGGCGTTTTGACGATCTGTACTCCTATTTTCAAACAATTTGTGAAAATTTGTGATTTCTATAACTAAAAAGTGATTGTGTTTCTATTGAAAGACTCTAAAGAACCTTTCAGTCAGGTGATTCAAAGGTATTTCATTTCCGATTAGTTTTGAATGCTTCTGCAATTCAAGGTTGCATGGCGTTTTGATGTTCTGTTCTCCTATTTTCAAACAATTTGTGAAAATTTGTGATTTCTTTAACTGAAAAGATTGTGTTTCTATTAGAGGACTTGAACGATAGTTTCAGTGTAGTTTACAAATATTTTAGGTACGTGTTTTTTGAAGTCATGATTTGTGAGTTATTGATCTGATTCATTCTGTTGATTAAGGATATTTCCATACTCGATTTCTGTTTCTGTTCGTATTTTTTTGGTTTATACCGTTGATAGACTGCCAAATATGGGAAAATACAATCCTAGTTGTTCAGTCCCAGGATGCAGGACATATGGCAAGAAGGAAAATGTGGGATATCACAAATTTCCCCCAAAAATAAAAGCAAGGTTAAAAAATCACCAATTGGTTCGACCAGATTGAAGAAATTGACCAAAGGAAAGCATGGATTTTGAAACTGAAAATTGGCAAGCTAAATAATATCGAAGTATATGCTTGTTTGACAAACAGACTGATGAATGAATCAGATCAATAATTGATCGCAAATCATGACCTCCAAAAACAAGTAAAATATTTGTAAACTACACTGAAACTATCGTTCAAGTCTTTTAATAGAAACACAATAACTTTTCAGTTAAAGACATCACAAATTTTCACAAATTGTTTGAAAATAGTAGAACGGATCATCAAAACGCCATACAACCTTGAATTGCAGAAGCATTCAAAACTAATCGGAGATGAAATACCTTTGAATCACCTTACTGAAACGTTCTTTAGAGTCTTTCAATAGAAACACAATCACTTTTTAGTTATAGAAATCACAAATTTTCACAAATTGTTTGAAAATAGGAGTACAGATCGTCAAAACGCCATATAAACACGTGTAAAGTCAAAAACCTTTGTCCGTGATTCGTAGTTCAAAGTCTTGCTATAGGTGGCGCTGTGATCTTATTTTCTTTCGCCAATACTTTAAGACAACAATAAATGCAATAGTTATTAATTAATTCATTGTATAACAAGTAAAATTGTGCCTAGGTTGTCCTGTAATTGGGTCTAGTGTCTGGTCAATAAACATTTTTTTGTATTATCTTGCACCTTCATTTTACAGACAGTTCGTATTATGTAAGAAAAACTACGGGCCTTAATTCTCCAACAATTTTACTCTTTCTATTAGTTTAGGAACTTATTGGGGTTTGTAATAAAACTCTTTCACATTTGTTTATATTGTATTTTATACCTTTATGGTTTCCTGCATATTTTTATTACAAGTTTTTTGATACACGTGTATAAGCTCCTTTAAAGCACTTGAAACGTTAAGGGCACTCCGCCAGTTTTGGAAAATTACTTGAAAAAAACATGTCGGTCTGGGAAACCGGGCCTCCTGGAAAAAAGTTGGAAAAATCTGTGAAAATAATTTTCGAGGCTTGATCTATATTTAAATTTATTTACAAACTATTGAACTAAAAAGTAAAAACTAAAATTTATTGTATAATAAAAAACAAAACTTAAAAATTTACTTGAATATTTTCTTGAAAGCTTGAGACACTTTATTTCAAGTGTAATGACGTGTCAAGCCCCAAATTAAAAAAAAAAAATTTTTTTAAGTTCTATCTTTTATCTACAATCACCTTATAATTGAAGTTTTATCCACACTTATGAACCGTATAAAGTACCACTTTATCCACTAGTGGAATAATGAAAATAGTTTATTCCACTAGTAGAATAATGAAAAATACAATCTTGAATATCAATCACATTTTACTTATTTTCACCAACTTCACAAATTTTTACAAATGGAGTCGATAAACAATCGCTCTCGCGTTTAAACATTCTTGCGCAAATAAAATGATATCTAAAACACTTATACAATAAATAACTATTTTTTTATACAATTCAACTAAAGAAAATTTGTCTGTAATTGCAAATAGTTTATTAGTTGTTGGTATGTCAAATGGGAGACTATGTATACAGTACTTTCAAAGATTTCCTATATAATGCTGATATTTTATTAAAATATTTTTAATAAATAATAATTTTAACCCATAAAATATCGATATTAAGAAATAAAAAAATTCATTTATCTTTTAGACACTTGAATCCATGTAAAAAATAATTCCCGTGATTATTTTATTACATGTGCTTTTGTTAATTAACTAGTTTTTCCAAGTTTCAAATTTACATACAAACCGTGAAAATTGTTATACTAATTTGTTTCATCTCTTGTATCTTTTCTTGAAAGGCTTTAAAAAAGATCCCTATTATTGGAAAAATAAAAATAAATGTTGATTTGTTATTAACAATCTAACAGACTAAAAAATGAAAGATGGAAATAAAGCCATGAAAAATTATAATTTTTTTTAATATTCCAATTTGTTCGTATTTTAATTAATTAAAGTTACATAAAAGATTTTTTTTTAAATTTCGTACTCTGATTGTTTAAATAATTGTTATAAACAAATGCATTGTTTATAAGGTATTTCAATTTGTTTTTGGAATTTTAATCAACAATGAAAATTATGATCTTTAAGAACAATTTGTTTCTTTAAAAAAAATGCTATTGCTTAAAAACGCATTTGTTGATTAACTATTTTTTTGCTTCCAAATATTAATATTAAGGAACCATTTTTTTTTAAATCATAATTTCCATTGCTCTTTGATATTTGTTGATATTCTCAAAAAAGTTTTTATTTATATTTTCTTTGTTTGTTCAATAAACAATTTGTTATAAACAAATGAATTTTCACTATACAATTTTTTTCAAACACTGCAAAAATAACAAAAACAACCGTGTGTCATTTGTTGTGTAATTTTTTTTCTATTTTCTAGATAATTTTAAATATTTTTCTATTTTTACGTTTGGCGTTTCCTTTGTTTATTATTGAAAGAAGAACAAAAAAGACCTGAAGTGTCTTTGTCCCATTTCAAATAGTTAATGAGTTTTTCAAGTATGAAATTCGTAAAAATCAGATTTTGGGGGTATTTTTATAAACAATTGCTAAAAAAGTTGATAAATGATAGGAATACAGCTTTGTTTAAAAGCTGTACTCCTGTCCTAAAAAAACCTGATGTGTCTTTTGTGCTATCTCCGTTTGTTTATTAGTTATTTTAATAACAATGATTGAGAGCTACGAGGAAACGCCAAACTTAAAAATAGAAAAATATTTAAAATTATGTAGAAAACGGAACAAATTTTTTTTACACAGCATATGACACATGGTTATTTTTATAATTTTTTGCAGTACTAAAAAAATTATATCGTGAAAATTCATTTGTTTATAACAAATTGTTTATTAAATAAACAAAGAAAATATAAATAAGAATTTTTTTTAGAATATCGAAGAGCAATTAATGGGAATTATGATTTAAAAAATGGTTCCTTAATACTAATATTTGGTAGCAAAAAAAACAAATGCGTTTTTAAGCAATAACATTTTTTTTTTAAGAAATGATTTTGTTATTAAAGATCATAATATTTATTGCTGATTAAAATTCCAAAAGCAAATATTCAAATATCTTATAAACAATGCATTTGTTTATAACAATTATTTAAATAATCAGAGTGAGAAATTTCAAAAAATTATTTTTATATAACTTCAAATAATTAAAATACGAACAAATTGGAATATTAAAAAAATAATAATTTTTCATAGCTTTATTTGCCTTTTTCATTTTTTAGTCTCTTAGATTGTTAATAACAAAGTGAAAAATCAACATTTTTTAAATTTTTCCAATGGGGATCTATTTTAGAGGCTTTCAAGAATAGCTTCAAGGAGTGAATGAAACAAATTTGAGGCTTTTAGTTTAACAATTATCAGGGTTTGTATGTAAATTTGAAACTTGGAAAAACTAGTTAATTAACAAAATCATATGTAATAAAATAATTAGGGAAAAAAATTTTCCATGGATTTTCGTTTATTCAATTGTCTAAAAGGTGAGTTTTTTATTTATTAATAATGATAATTACGAAAGCGCAGAAGGGCCACAAAGAATAAAAAAATTAATTCGTCTAATTCCGACTTCACATCTCGGAATTAGTATAATTCCGACTTTACAACTCGGAATTAGTATAATTTCGACTTTACAACTCGGAATTAGCCTAATTCTGACTTTGCAACTCGGAATTAATATAATTCTGACTTAACAACTCGGAATTACTATAATTCCGACTTTACAACTCGTAATTACTATGATTCCGACTTTACAACTCGGAATTAGTATAATTCCGACTTTACAACTCGGACTTAGCCTAATTCCGACTTCACAACTCGGAATTAGCATAATTCTGACTTTGCAACTCGGAATTAATATAATTCTGACTTTACAACTCGGAATTACTATAATTCCGACTTTACAACTCGTAATTACTATAATTCCGACTTTACAACTTGGAATTAGTATAATTCCGACTTTACAACTCGGACTTAGCCTAATTCCGACTTCACAACTCGGAATTAGCCTAATTCTGACTTTGCAACTCGGAATTAATATAATTCTGACTTTACAACTCGGAATTATTATAATTCCGACTTTACAACTCGTAAATACTATGATTCCGACTTTACAACTCGGAATTAGTATAATGCCGACTTTACAACTCGGACTTAGCCTAATTCCGACTTCACAACTCGGAATTAGCCTAATTCTGACTTTGCAACTCGGAATTAATATAATTCTGACTTTACAACTCGGAATTACTATAATTCCGACTTTACAACTCGGAATTACTATAATTCTGACTTCACAACTCGGAATTGATATAATTCTGACTTTACAACTCGGAATTACTATAATTCCGACTTTACAACTCGGAATTAGTATATTTCCACGAGTTGGCATTGGAGTTATGTGAAAATGTAAACTTGAACCGTCCAGCGAGAACTTTGAAGATTTAATACCGCTGATGGTTGGCCCTAAGATCGATGAAAAAATATACCAATTTTAGATAAGCTATGTGGTTGAATGCTTGGCGGTACCACTAAGATTTTCGAAAATTATAGATTTTAATCATAGCTTGATGTACCAGTTCACCCGACATACTGCATACCTATTTTCTGACATCATCCACAACACATAGGACTCCGCAAAGACATACTGGAGGGGTTTCTGTTTTTCTTTTTCAATTGAGTACACACAGCTCCGAAAATGACAACAAAACAGATGTTTACCGCCTTCCAACAGAACCATTTTGTTGATGAAGTTTCAGATTTGTTGTTAAATTGTTAAAAAACATGCTTTGTTTCTGTTTTGTTGGTTTGACACGGCATAAGAGTTGAAAACGTGTTTTTTCTTTTTTTTATGGAAACGGAAACGCGAAAAGTTTGTTGCAACCAAAAACACAAAAGGCGCGTTTTATTGAAAAAAAAAAAAAAATTCAGATTTGTTGTTAAATTTTTTAAAAACATTGAGTTGATGTTTTCTTTGTATTTTTTTGGTTTGATGTGGACACGGCATAAGAGTTGAAATAGTAATTTTCCTAACAAGTGCGGAAAGTGATAATTTCCCGCACGCGACTGCCGTTGACCCGAACGACGCGAAGCGGAGTTCGGGCTAGCAGTCAAGGGCGGGAAAGACACTTTACGCATGAATTAGGAACATTATTTTTTCTACGACCGCATAAAGATTCAAAAAGCACATTGAAAATATATATTTTATTTCAACATACAAAACATTCCATGAAAATCCACTAATTATTATTAATATTAATGTAGAAAACACAATTTGTTGCATTCTGCAAATGCGTCAGAATAGCCGGTCCAGAGTAGTTAGTGGGTGGTAACACCAAAAAACCTCTTCTCTGAAGCTATTCACTCCTTTTTCCTTACACCAGTTTAAACATTGGTTGTATTGCTGTTCGTATCTTTATCGTGATTTGCTTGGTAACAGGTCTGAATTTACCTCATCTGCGGCCTTTAATATTGCTTCTGGGAGCTCTTCGTCTGACGAATCCATTAAAATATTGCTTTTATTGAAAATAATTTGAAAAATGCCAGAATCGGACACTTTGACAACGCTTCGACTTTGACATCTTGATGACAACTTGGTTGTCATAACAAATCTTTGGTTACCATAGCAAACCTCTTGACTCAGCTTAGTTTAGGCGTGTTCCGTTTCGTGCATTGAGGACATAATGCGCATATGACCGTTCCGTTTCCTACATTGGGAGCGCATTGACACGCCCACTTTTATATTCCCCTCTTTGGCCTTGAGACATCGAAAGTGCATGAGCTACTGCTCGTTCGTCTAGCAGCGATCAATGCGATCCAAATTAGATCTGTCAAACTCAAAAGTCACGTTCAAACAGAAACGTCAGAAACCGAATTAAAAGTTTAAATTTGATATTTGATGAAGTGTCGAGTATCGTGCATTATCACATTTTCCTTATTTACCGTACAATGGAAGAAAAAATCGTCAATTCATTCAACATCATATCGTCGGTCTCATGCCAAAACCACGAATGTGCAATTTGTCATTTCGAATGAGGAGAGTTTCAAGAATATTCGTGCTTCTTGCTTTGAAAACCTAGGTAAGTTTTCACATTGGCGAATTCACTCTCGTTCACAGTAGACAACCTGATAGCACTTTCGTGGGTTTGGCAATGAACATTTTGGTAGAAAATTAGTATTTTACATGTTGAAGTCAGAACCCTGGAATTAGCATATTCATGGTTTTGGCCTGGGACAGACGATATTATCTATCACTTGTATCAGAATCTGAGCTACTCTCATTTTCACAAAGCTCGTTTCCTACTCTTGCCATTAACACTTTCGTTCTACCCATATTAATTTATTTACTAGATTAACAGATTTGTTTCCGTAACATAAGAATTTGGTTAACTGATAAAGTGATAAATGTCAACATCTTCGGGAAACGGCATGCACCACGCAAGCAAAAATCGTTCCGATTCAACCCACCAACGTCAAAGTTAGTTGAAACGGAACGCTTGATTATGTCTGCAACAGTGATGCGATGAATGCATGAAACGGAACACGCTTTTTGATTGTTATGTGCATTGATTTTGAGAAATGTATAGGGTAGATATATGAAAGTATCGCAATTTCTTCATTCCAATGAATGAAAAATAGTCTGGGTTAGATTGAATATTAAAACCTATATTAGTTTGAATAGTGATATACAGGTAAAATCAATGAAATGTACATTTGATAACGAAAAATTGACATATTTTACTTTCCCGCACTAGTGCGGGAAAGTGACACTTTCTAAACTAAAATGAGTGCGGGAAAGTGGGTAAAAACGCACGGTCGTAGAAAAACGTGTTTTTGTCCTTTTTTTAATGAAAATGAACGCAAAAGGTTTGTTGCATCCAAAAACAACACGTTTAGTTGAAGAAAAGTTTCAGATTTGTTGTTAAATTGTTGAAAAACATTGAGATGATGTTTTGTTTTTTGGTTTGATGTGGACCAAGCATAAGAGTTGAACACGTGTTTTTTTCTTTTTTTTAAAATGGAAACGCATCAATTAATAAAAGAAAAATCTGTCAGATTGGCAAGATGAAATAATGTAATGATCAATAATAAACGTGTTGCTAAGTAGAAAAGTTGCTAAGTAGAAAAGTTGCTAAGCATAAACTAGTACTTTTCTTACGATTTTCTCTTGATGAAGTATGCTCTTTTCCATTAAAAATAATTAACAAGTGCAGAAAGTTATACTTTCCCGCACGCTACTGCCGATGTGGCGTGCGGGAAAGATATGTTCTGAAAATATTAAGAAATAACTATATTATACACAAGTTTGGACGAGTTTGGATCAATGTTTAAACTTTCACTATAATTCCAATGGAATATCAATGATTGTATACACTAATTCCGAGTTGTAAAGTCGAAATTATACTAATTCCGAGTTGTGAAGTCGGAATTATAATAGTTCCGAGTTGTAAAGTCGGAATTATACTAATTCCGAGTTGTGAAGTCGGAATTAGGCTAATTCCGAGTTGTGAAGTCGGAATTATACTAATTCTGAGTTGTGAAGTCAGAATTATACTAATTCCGAGTTGTAAAGTCGGAATTAGTAAAATTCCGAGTTGTTAAGTCGGAATTAGGCTAATTCCGAGTTGTGAAGTCGGAATTATGAATTTTTTTATTTCATGTGGCCTTTCTACGCTTTCGTAGATATTTAATAGGTTAAAATTATTTTTATTGTTCAAAGGTCCGTATCAGTCAGCGCACGCGGGACTCGCTTTTAGCGCTATTTTCGCATCTTAATTAAAATTCTAAATATTGGATCTTTTTCAAATTTTGGATATCTTTAATGGTTTCCGAGATATTTGCAAAAAATCGTCCCCCCCCTTTTTCTTACTAAATTGTTTATAACTTTTGCAATTTTTGCCGGCGCACCTTCAAACTTTTCAAAAAGTTTCTAGAGGTCATTCCGAATCGCATGAGTCCTGGATCATAATTTTCGGTGCCCTTGAAGAGAAACTCACCAAAATAGTTCTTGAAGACTAGACTAATATGATTTAAGTCAGGAGATCGTGCAGGCCAATGAACTTTGACACCCCGTATTTCGAAAACGAAGAAAGTTAGGGCACTCGACTATAGAAAACAAAAATCTTGTTTCGGTCTAAAAATCCGATCCTATACAGGTAGACTCGAAATAACCGAAGTTGAACGAAACATCTCCCGACAGGTTTTCCAACGTGGTGAAAGGCTTCGCCAACGGCTTCAACATCGCTCAAGCCAAATGCGCCAACACGACCAAATCCTTCTACTTGCGCGTCATGTCGAAAGTGTTGCTGAACCGCGAAGACGAGCACTTCAACAGCGCCGTGGACAGGGCGAAGGCGTCTTTCGACATCGCGGCGCACCTCGCGCAGGGGGAGCGGGAGGAGCTGGAGGGGAAGCCGAGCGGGATCTGCGCCGGCACCGAGGGGCACGTCGTCGATTTCGTTTGCCCGTACACCAACCCCATTTCCGCCGAAGAAGACGAAATCGCAGTATTCAAGGTGAGTCGTTTGTCGGTAGAGACGGTTTTACGCTGGCTAATGTCGCGACGGGTATTGGATTATGTCCTCGATAATAGGGAACATTGCGCGGTAGCTGTTTGACTTGATTCAATACCCGTCTTGGTATTAGCCAGGGGAGTAGTTGTTTTATGACGTATTTCTACCAAAATGCCTCGAACTGTGGGAGTTGGGAGGAAAAATGGTAAAACCTCCATCAACAACGACAATTTTCTGAAGAGTTTTGAGCTTTGTGCTGTTGTTTTGAAATGTTTGTTGTTAAAATTAAACCATTAGTTTTCAATGCACTGGTGAATGTTTAAGGTGTACGAGGTGGGCCAATTGAACACTTTTAAAGGAAAAGTCCTGTTTTCACAATAGAAAGATGAAAACTGATGTCTGTGTCTGAGGATCACATTTTATGACAAACTTACATCGTGTTTTTCGAAAATGTGCATTTACGAAAAGTTGCTGTAACTTTTTACCTGTCAAAAATTCATTGTTTCTACGAAAACATTTCTAAAGCACTTTTTTACGTAGAATTCAATGGTGTAAGTGATTTATTTTTTCAAATAACATCGATAGTTATTGATGGAAAAAATTTCGATGAGACACCCTGTATATTTCAATAGAGCTTAAAATTACCATTCCAAAAATATAGCACACTTGATATTTTGCTAGTCATCTTTGAAATACAGAGCTTTTAGATTTATTCATCTAGACTTTGAAACACACATTTTGAACAAGTAGGCTTTGGACGACGCGGCGATAAAACAAAAAGCAAATGTTTACTGGTAGCTGTCAAATTTCAGCCAATTTTGATAATTTTTCGGGATATTGTAGTACTAGTCACTAGAAGTTACACATGCAAGTTTAAATTAGTTTCTATGTCCAGTTTCGGAGATACGAATTTTTGAAAATCATAAAAATTGCTGTTTTATACAGGGTGAGTCAAAAATAGCGACAATTTAGGATACTTTCCCAATCTTCATCAACGGTCCCTATGGTGAGAATGAGCATTTTTCATTAGGAAAATACCTATTGGGATTCCTTTCTTACGACAAGAAGATTTTCTCTAAAAGTTCAGACTTTTTTACAACACAGTAATTTTTTTTTCAAGCGTTTGTTTTTTATACTACATGTTTTTAACAATAGCCGCACAAAATAGCCTTTTTGAGTCAAATTCAGGACCAGAAAAGTTCACAAACTCAGACCAGGTGATTTTGAACTCCACATTGATTTTTGCCACTGGTTGTAACCAGAAATGAGCAAATCAAACATTTAGTTTAACAAGCCGTAATTTTCATGGTGTTACCACTGGAGATAGGTATAGGGAAGTTTTATATGAAAATAATCAAAAAGCAATAGCAAAGCGAAAAATGCAATAATAAAAAATATCAAAGTTGTTGCTACTTTTCGATAGAAGCGGCAACGCTGGAAATATTTTAGATCGATAGAGCAGAACTGATTATCCAATAAACCAAATTTTCAAAATAATTCTACGTCCCTTTTTCCAGAAACGTCATCGAGTTTGGAACACCCTGTTTATAAAATATTATATACATAATAAAATATACAGTGCGGCTTTTTTTAGCCCCCCCCCCCCCTGTTAACTTTTGAACGGTTCGACGTAGAAACATGAATAAAAAACCGTTTGGAGGGTTTCACCGATACTACTTTATGAGACAAAAAATATGGTGATTGCTCAAAGGGGACGCGAGGGGGCACATCAACTCAAAAATTTTAAATGGCATGGGGGTCAAGTGTCACATCGTTGAAAAGATAATTCAATTCTCTTCACAACCATCTGAATATTTTTGAATTTTGTTGAGACATTTTTTCACAATATCGAAATTTTCAAGTTGATGTGCCCCCAGCGCCATCTGTCGAGTAATTTCAATGTTTCTTCTCTCAAAAAGTAGTATCGGTAATAGCCTTCAAAAAATTTTTGGTTTCATTGTTCCACATCCAACCGTTCAGATTTATCGAGGTATGTGTAGCATTCAGATCCGCATTTATATTTGATATTTCGAATTTTAATTGCTGAAAAAAAATATTAACAAATTTAAAAAATAATTAGATGGTTGTGAAGAGAATTAAATTCTCTTTTCAACGATGTGACACTTGACCCCCCATGCCATTTAAAATTTTTGAGTTGATGTGCCCCCCTGTGCCCCCTGTCTAGCAATCACCATATTTTTTATTTCAAAAAGTAGTATCGGTGAAACCCTCCAAACGGATTTTTATTCATGTTTTTAAGTTGAACCGTTCAAAAGTTAACGGGGGGGGGGGGCTAAAAAAAGCCGCACTGTATAATACATAATGTAATATATAAAATATTTAATATAATTAATAAATAAAATATATTTGTAATTGTGATTTAGGTATTGTTAGAAAGACAGAATACATTCCGGCCAGTATTTGGTGCCTTACTGAGAGCCAGCCGGTCAGAGAGACAGCACGCCAGCTACCTGAGGAGGCTCTTGGCGGAGAACAACATCAACTACGACAGGCTGAAGCTGGCATACGATTCGGGGGCCAAGGAGGGACTAGAGCAAGTTATCAAAAGCGAGGTAATTTCTTGGACTAGCCAAATACAGTAATATTTGTTCTATTGAAATGTTTGTATTCGGTTGTTTGCCTTTATGGGGGAGGATATTATTATTATTTATTGATACCTATAGTTTCGTAGATTGAAGTACTACAGATTTCTTAAGCAAGTATAAGTTCAAATGGTTTAATTGTCTTAATGGGTACAAGTGTACCCCAAATTGAGTACTTTTATGTACTTAAACTAAGTCTGTGTTTAATACATTAAAGTCGTTGTATTCGTATTATTCATGTCCAATTATAGTTTTAAACGCGTTAAAGTCGTTGTACTCATATTATTGGTGTCCATTCATAGTTTTAAATGCATTAAAGTCGTATTTATATTATTGGTGTCTAATTATAGTTTTAAATACATTAAAGTCGTTGAATTCGTATTATTCATGTACAATAGTAATTTTAAACGCGTTAAAGTCGTTGTATTCATATTATTGATGTCCAATTATAGTTTCAAACGCATCAAAGTAGATGTATTTATATTATTGGTGTCTAATTATTGTTTTAAATACATTAAAGTCGTTTAATTAGTATTATTCATGTACAATTGTAATTTTAAACGAGTTAAAGTCATTGTATTCATATTATTGATGTCCAATTATAGTTTCAAACGCATTAAAGTCGTTGTATTTATATTATTGATGTCTAATTATAGTTTTAAATACATTAAAGTCGTTGAATTCGTATTATTCATGTACAATAGTAATTTTAAACGCGTTGAAGTCGTTGTATTCGTATTATTGATGTCCAATTATAGTTTCAAACGCATTATAGTCGTTGTATTTATATTATTGCTGTCTAATTATAGTTTTAAATACATTAAAGTCGTTGTATTCATATTATTGATGTCCAATTATGGTTTCAAACGCATTAAAGTCGTTGTATTTATATTATTGATGTCTAATTATAGTTTTAAATACGTTAAAGTCGTTGTATTTATATTATTGGTGTCTAATTATAGCTTTAAATACATTAAAGTCGTTGAATTCGTATTATTCATGTACAATTGTAATTTTAAACGCGTTAATTTAGTTGTATTCATAATATTGATGTCCAATTATAGTTTCAAACGCATCAAAGTAGATGTATTTATATTATTGGTGTAAGTCGTATTCATATTATTGATGTCCAATTATAGTTTCAAACGCATTAAAGTATATTATTGGTGTCTAATTATAGTTTTAAATACATTAAAGTCGTTGAATTCGTATTATTAATGTACAATAGTAATTTTAAACGCGTTGAAGTCGTTGTATTCGTATTATTCATGTCCAATTATAGTTTCAAACGCATTAAAGTTGTTGTATTTATATTATTGCTGTCTAATTATAGTTTTAAATACATTAAAGTCGTTGAATTAGTTTTATTCATGTACAATTGTAATTTTAAACGCGTTAAAGTCGTTGTATTCATATTATTGATGTCCAATTATAGTTTCAAACGCATCAAAGTAGATGTATTTATATTATTGGTGTTCAGTTATAGTTTTGAATACATTAAAGTCGTTGTATTCGTATTTTTTATGTCCAATTATAGTTTTAAACGCGTTAAAGTCGTTGTACTCATATTATTGGTGTCCAATCATAGTTTTAAATACACTAAAGTCATGTATTGACATTATTGGTGAACAATTATATTAAACTCGAACTTTTCTTTAGGTCGCCAACGCCAAAGAGAAGGACCTCGAGGAACTCCTCGAGATCCTCGACTGCTTCTTCGATCCGGAGAAGAAGGCCGTCGAGCCGAAGGGCCACCGCAACTTCCCGTACCGCCGACGAAGCGGCGGCAAGCTCAATCGCAGCAAGAGCTCGGCGTCGGCCGACAGCCAGAGCCCGAACGCGTCGACGGACAACCCGACGACCGACGTCCCGACGGCCAGCAGCGCCGCGACGACCCCGAGGAGCGACCGGGAGGACCGACCAACGGAGACGGCGTCGGCGGCCGAGATCCAGCCGGTCGCCGCGGAGTAAGTGCCTTGAGATAGCGTGCGAAAGAGAGAGAGAGAGTGAGGGAGGCGGGTCGAGCGGGCGCGGGAGAACGGAGCAGGCCGGGAAAGCGATAGCGATTGTTTGTCGGTAACAGCTGAAGGTTCATTCTCGGTAGGCCGTGCTGAGACGAATTTTAAACGCTAATATGACCAAGTGGAAAATGTTGAAGTTCTAACTTTGAGGGAAAAAAATATTCAAACACGAAAACACTCGAAATGGTGGAATGGGGATGCAGTTTAGGGGTTGAAAACGGTTTTTTGCGATTTGCGGCGAAACGTGACTTTTTAGCGGAAAATGTTCAATGGAAAAGTTGTAGATGATAGAAAAATCTAAAACTTTTGCAACCAACACTTTTTGACATAACCGATTTTTCAGTATTTAATTTTTTTCTGGCGTATAAATTATTTAATTCAGATGAAAGTCTTTGAAAATATTTCTTTTTTAGTGCCGAATAAGCATGATTTTTTCGCAATTCAGAAGACGACTAGTTTTTGAGTTATGTACATTTTTCGAAAAAAATACCCTTATCTTCCACGAACAGTTGCCTTGATATTTTCTGTATTTTGAAGGTTCATAAGTGATCATTTAAATTGTTGAAATGTCTACTTTAAAATGGTCCATGTAACTTGGTGGTTTATTGATCGTTAAACCGATTAAAATTGAAAAAAAAGTCTCTGTGAATCATGATTTTCTCAACATATTCAATAATTTTTGACTTTATTATTTTTATAAAAAAAATCTATAAAATTATTTATATAAAAAAAATTGAATACATTTAAACTACAAAATTAATTTATCAATATCATTTTTATTATTTTTTACCACTATTGAAAATCATTGAAAATATTGAGAAAATCATGATTCAGAGAGACTTGTAGGTTTTTCTCAATTTTAAGTGTTTAACAATCAATAAATCACCAAGTTACATGGACCTTATTAAAGTAGACATTTCAACAATTAAAATTATCACTTATAGACCTTCGAAATACAAAAAAAAAATATCAAGACAATTGTTTTTGGAAAATAGGTTATATTTTTCGAAAAATGTATATAACTGTAAATGAATTTAAAAAAAAAATCATGTATATTCGACAACAAAAAAGACATATTTCATCAAACTTTCATCTAAATTAAATCATTTATATGCGAGAAAAAAATTAAATACTGAAAAATCGGCTTCCCGTCATTTTGCCGGTAATTTGAGGTTATGTCAAAAGTGTTGGATACAAACGTTTTCGATTTTTTTATTATTGAACATTTTTCGCTAGGTCACGTTTCGCTGGAAATCGCAAAAAACCGTTTTCAACCCCTAAACTGCATCCCCATTCCACCATTTCGAGTGTTTTTCTTTTTAATTATTTTTTTCCTTGAAGTTGGAACCTCACATTTTCCTACGAAAACGCACAAAGTTTTTTTTATCATTTCGGCTTTAATGTCGAATGTTCGAGAAAAAAATACGAAATTTCGACATTAATCTCGAAATTTAGACTTTAAACTCGAAATTTCTACAAAAAACTCAAAATTTCGAAAAAAAAATCGAAATTTCGACATAAAAATCGTAATTTCGAGAAAACCACCTCGAAATTTCAAGAAAGAAGTCAAAATTTTGAGTTTAATGTTAAAATTTCAACTTAAATGTCGAAATTTCAACTTATACTTTCGAGTTTTTTCTCCAAATTTCAACATAAATGTCGAAATTTAAATTTTTACTTTCGAGTTTTTTCTCGAAATTCGACCTTTTTCTCAAAATCTCGACATTAAAGTAAAAAAAAAAACCTTTGTGGCAGTCCTGCGCTTTCGTAATTTCCACCTGGTCCTTGCCTGCTATTTTTTCTTATTTTTAGCGTTCAAAATTCGTGTTGGTACCAGCCTAGTAGGCCGTGAAACGATGGCGATTGTTCGTCGGTTGTTTCCAAGCCCCGCTTGCGTCGTTTATCTTTCGGTTGTTTTCCAGGCCTGCTTGTTTTCCGGCTCGGGTCGATTGCAGGTTACTTATCGTTAGTAGTTGGCTTTACGTTTTTTTTTCTAATATTTTTTTTATCTGTCGAACTTGTTTAATTATTTGATGTACGTGGCATTTTGGAGTTTTATTTTCAGTTATGTTGAAGAGTTGTATAGGTTTATTTTTCTTATGTTATAATATGATGTTTAATTTTGTGATGATGATAGGTTTATGTATTTTGTAACATTCGGTTTGGATTGTTTGTTACATACCTGTTATTAATGATTGAGTTCAATAAAGTTTAATATTGAAAGGTGTTGTTTTTTCTTCGGTTGAGTCGATACTGTGTTTTCTATTGATTGAGAAGTAAGCTACAGCGGAATAGTGAAATCCATCTCAAGTTTCAACTTTTCGAAAATTGTAAAACAGTTTGTGGAGGACAACTTCAACTACTGACCGATAGATGGCGGTACGTTGAATTCAAAATAATCTCATTAATTGCTTGATATTAATAAAAGCGGATTGCGTGTCAAGAAGCTCTACTAAGAACAATTTGAAGCAAATTTATTTTGAATTTTCACCAAAAAAAAGTTCAAAGGGAGTTAACCTCCATTGAATGATCTGGAAAAATAACTTGCTAGAGCTACCAAATCGATAACATGGGTTTTTCCAACTAATAACTACTGCATAATACTAAATTATGAGTCAAATTTCAATTTTTGAAAATTGTAAAAGAGTAACAACAGTTATGTAGGGCAACTTCAGCTACTGACCGATAGATGGCGGTATGTTGAATTCAAAATATTCTTATTAATTAGCGTTAATTACTCGAGTACCGTATGATATTAATGAAAACCGATTGGATTTCTGAATTCTGCGTGTCGGAAAGCTTCATCAAGAACAATTTGAAGCAAGCTTATTTTGAATATTCACCAAAAACAGTTCAAAGGAGTTATTCTTCTTCTTCGAGAAATCTGGAAAATAACTTCATGCTAGTGCTCCCACATTGATAGCAGGGGTTTTCTAACAATTATTTCACAGCGGAATACTGAATTACCATCAAATTTCTATTTTTCGAAAATTGCAAAAGAGTAACAACAGTTTATGTAGGGCAACTTCAGCTACTGAACGATAGATGGCGGTATGTTGAATTCAAAATATTCTTATTAATTAACGTTAATTATTCTAGTACCGTATAAAATTAATGAAAAACGATTGCATTTCTGAATTCTGCGAATCGAGAAGCTCTACACAGAACGATTTGAAACATATTTATTTTGAATTTTCACCAAAAAAAGTTCGAAGGTAAACCTTTTTTTTGGAATGTCCTGAGAAATAACTTCTTGCTTGAGTTCCCAAATTGATAGCAGAGGGTTTTCAACAACTGGCTACAGCGGAATGGTAAAATCCCTCTCAAATTTCGAATTTTCAAAATTTCTGTTTTTCTCATATAAAAATTGCAATAATTTGGAAACCATAAGAGATGGACCAA
This sequence comes from Chrysolina oricalcia, assembly GCA_944452925.2. NCBI lineage: Eukaryota > Metazoa > Arthropoda > Insecta > Coleoptera > Chrysomelidae > Chrysolina > Chrysolina oricalcia. The sequence continues at coordinate 3,488,858 of OX101822.2, read as the reverse complement.
AACCGATTTCAGTTCTGGATTCTGCTGCTCAAGATCCTTCTGATGGTCCATTTTGAAGCAAATCTATTTTTTGAATTTTCACCGAAAAATTATCAAAGGGGTTTGTTTACCTTGTTTTTTTTTGAAGGTCTGAAAATCAACTTCTTCCTAGAGCCTCCATATTCGCTATGGATGATCTAGGAACGATGCTGAACAGCGGAATAGTGAAATCCCTGTCAAATTTTGATTTTTCAATTTTTTTGTCTTTTCCACATGAAAATTGCAATAACTCGAAAACCATAAGAGATGGACCAAAACCAATTGCAGTTCTGGATTCTGCTGCTCTATATCCTCCTGATGGTCCATTTTGAAGCAAATCTATTTTTTGAATTTTCAACGACAAATTATCAAAGGGGTTAACCTTGTTTTTTTTGAAGGCCTGAAAATCAACTTCTTCCTAGAGCCTCCATATTCGCTATGGATGATCTAGGAACGATGCTGAACAGCGGAATAGTGAAATCCCTCTCAAATGTTGATTTTTCAAATTTTTTGTCTTTTCCACATGAAAATTGCAATAACTCGGAAACCATAAGAGATGGACCAAAACCGATTGCATTGCTGGATTCTGCTACTTGAGATCCTGTTGGTCCATTTTGAAGAAAATCAATTTTTTTTAACTATTTCCTGGAGCCTCCATATTCGCTATGGGTGATCTAGGAACGATGCTCAATTGCAGAATTGTAAAACTGTAAATTGTTTGAAACTATTATCTTCCGCAGAATATCATCAGTTCCATTTTGAAAAGAGAATATTTTGAAATTGAATGGCACCAAATTTCAGCCCGATAATCCAAAAGTATCGACACACCGTTGAAGGTACCTTTGGCTATTGTCCAACAGATGGCAGAACAAAACTTATAGAAACATTTTTTCAAAACTGAAATTCAAATATCTCGAAAACCACAAGAAATGTGAGAAAACTGTATTTCTAGATTCTGCTCGTCAAGATCGTCCCCTATGAGCATATTAGGGCATATCTATCTTTCATTTTCAGCTCGAAACTTTCCAAAGGGACCTTGTTTCTTGAAAAGACCAAAAAATTATAGTCTTCCCAGGGCAACCAAATTCGTCGAGAAGGGTTCTCTAGGCGGAATATCATCAGTTTCAATTTGGATAGAAAATATTTTAAATTTGGTCCATTTTTTTTAAATAATCAAATAAAGTCTCATTCATACCTTTGCGAATTTTGCAATTTTTCTGCGAATAAAATGGCTTCCGACGTGGTTCTGCATCAACGATTGGTCCGGCATGATTGACATCCATTTTATTCGAAGAAAAATTGCGAAATACGTGAGGGTATCAACAAGTCTTAATTCTTTCTTGCTTTCCCAGAGCCGCTTTCCAATTAACCCGGTGGGTAGCTCCGAGTAACTCCAAGGAGCTCTTGAGTGATCTCACAGACCACGAAAGAACATGATCCTGTTAAATAACATGTATTCCTGGCAATTGAACTGATCCTGAAGTGATTTCAGGGATAGTTCAGGGGCGAGTAACTCCGAGGAGCTCCTGAAGCGATCTCACAGACCACGAAAGAACATGATCCTGGGAAATAACACATGTATTCCTTTCAATTGAACTGATCCTGAAGTGATCTCAGGGGTAATAAGAGCCGCTTTCCAATTAACCCAGTGGGTAGCTCCGAGTAACTCTGAGGAGCTCCTGAAGCGATCTCACAGACCACGAAAGAACATGATCCTACTAAATAACATGTATGTCTGTCAGTTGAACTGATCCTGAAGCGATCTCAGGGTAGTTAGTTCTGGGGTAACAACACAGAACTCATACTTATATTTTATATCATAAGATTTTATATCATAAGATATAAGTATGAGTTCTGTGGGTAACAAGCTCCTTAGGTTGTCATGAAACTCTTGTCTGTGGTTGATTAGGTGTTCTGTGGTCAGTTGGTGTACAAGAGACTTGGATTCCATAAGACATAAGACAATGGGGACACTGATAGAAAGAGAAGAAAGAACATTTGTGACGTAGTAGGACGTGTCATGGCCGCCGTTCTCTATAGACAGTGACGGACTAGCTCTTGGTATATGAGAGTTACTACTGACAGTTTTGTTGCTTGGTTCGAGTTCGACTGTGTACTCATATCCAAGTACGTCACTATGACGCGTTGATGCTACAAGATGCTGATTGGCTAAAGCTTATTAAACCCTCCTTGTTAGTTTAGTCTCTTTGGTTGGTGTACTCTTTGCTGTTTGTGGTTTTATGGTTTCAATCAGACACAACCACAGAAATAAATATTCGATGGTTTTTTCAAATAACCATAATTGTGATCTGGATAAGTACTTCACGACCTTTCACAGGATAAATTTACGAAATTATCCCTACATGTTCAATAGACTACCTAAGTCCTGACGTCACAAGTGGGCGGAGCTTATAAAACCTTTCCAAATAAACTGGTAATACGTGCACAGAACACTTACACTAGTGTTCTGTGAATACGTGTTAAAACCCCATAAGAAATTATTGATTTGATGATTTTGCATAATAGACGAGGAAAGTGATGACGTCACAAATGTCATTCTTGTCAAAAACTGATTCCAAACAAATATCCGACAAATTTAAGTCAGCTTGTCCGATTGTTTCCGTAAAGATTTTTCAACTTCTTTCGCTTGAGAAAACAAAATCTAAACAACCAAACACAAACTAATAATCAAAGCAACAAATCATCAACAGAGAAAGTCACCTAAAATTCTTTGTTTGGAATCAGTTTTTGACAAGAATGACATTTGTGACGTCACACTTTCCTCGTCTATTCCGTCGGGAATAAGGTCTAAGAGGTGCGTTTCAATTTAACGTTTGTCGTCCGGTAACGGACGATGTATGACGTCATAGTTGTTTCGTCGGGCGATATCTGTCAGATTGAATTTTGAAACGCTCTCCTAAATCGTGGGGTAAATAGTTGACGGTCGGACGTTCCACTCAAGAGGTGCGTTTCAATTTAACGTCTGTCGTCCGGTAACGGACGATGTATGACGTCATAGTTGTTTCGTCGGGCGATATCTGTCAGATTGAATTTTGAAACGCTCTCCTAAATCGTGGGGTAAATAGTTGACGGTCGGACGTTCCACTCAACAATTTTGAAACGATGGAATGAAGTTTTGGGACAAGACGTTCTAATATCGAAACGCTTCATAAGAAAAGTTAAACGTCGGACGTAATATTGAAACGCACCTATAATTTTGAAACGATGGAATGAAGTTTTCGGACAAGACGTTCTAATATCGAAACGCTTCATAAAAAAAGTTAAACGTCGGACGCACGTCGGACGTAATATTGAAACGCACCTAAGGATAATCGATATTATTTTCAATGTAGACACTCATCAGTTAGTTGAAGCCTTTTGTCGAAAAAATAATTTCAATGTTTGAAAAGGTTTACCAAGTTTCACCCACTTTGACGTCACGCTTAAGGTGCGTTTCAATTTAACGTCTGACGTCCGGTAACGGACGATGTATGACGTCATAGTTGTTTCGTAGGGCGATATCTTTCGGATTGAATTTTGAAACGCTCTCCTAAATCGTGGTGTAAATAGTTGACGGTCGGACGTTCCACTCAACAATTTTGAAACGATGGAATGAAGTTTTGGGACAAGACGTTCTAATATCGAAACGCTTCATAAGAAAAGTTAAACGTCGGACGTAATATTGAAACGCACCTATAATTTTGAAACGATGGAATGAAGTTTTCGGACAAGACGTTCTAATATCGAAACGCTTCATAAAAAAAGTTAAACGTCGGACGCACGTCGGACGTAATATTGAAACGCACCTAAGGATAATCGATATTATTTTCAATGTAGACACTCATCAGTTAGTTGAAGCCTTTTGTCGAAAAAATAATTTCAATGTTTGAAAAGGTTTACCAAGTTTCACCCACTTTGACGTAACGCTTAAGGTGCGTTTCAATTTAACGTCTGACGTCCGGTAACGGACGATGTATGACGTCATAGTTGTTTCGTAGGGCGATATCTTTCGGATTGAATTTTGAAACGCTCTCCTAAATCGTGGTGTAAATAGTTGACGGTCGGACGTTCCACTCAAGAATTTTGAAACGATGGAATGAAGTTTTCGGACAGGACGTTCTAATATCGAAACGCTTCGTAAGAAAAGTTAGACGTCGGACGCACGTCGGACGTAATATTGAAACGCATCTTTAGTAATTCGTATTTGTGTTGTTATAAAATGCAAGACAAATGGAAAAGTGAGGTTATTTCCAAAGTAGTCTATTTTAACTATTTTTAATTTTAATTTGTTCACTACAATGGCCACTACAATTCCGGATGATATTCTAGAAACCCGTGAGTCTTTCCTGGGAAAAAAGTAATATGTGGAAGGTGCTTGAAAAAAGATGAAGTTGATAATGGTGAAGGTGTCGTATCTCTATACGAGCTGATAGCGGATCACACTTACTTTCCGTGTGCAAATCGATACGACGGTTGCAATATACTTCTCGCCTTTTCCCAGGCTGCAGCCCATGAAGAGCATTGCGAAAGTAAGTGCTACATTTGTCCGATTTGTAATGACGAAGAAAGGATTCCGACTTTCCGGATGATCAAACATTTCCGAGAAAGACATGAAGGGGCTTTTCTGAAAACACCGATGTTCAGTGTGGATCCCAGAGAATTGCTGCAAACTGAGAAGTGGTTCCTGTACAAACTGGACAACAAGCTCTACTTCATCAACTGTTTTTTGAATGGGTCTGAAGGTATTGTCTCCTTGAGTGCCAGGCATTTAGGAGTCCGTTATGAATTGGAAAAAATTACTCAGAAATTCATCGTTCACCATGGAAGCAATAGAGCAGCTACCCCAGAAACATTGTGTCTGTCACATACTGAGGCAGACAATAGGGGATTGTCTGTGAGTATGTCATCATTCAACCAAAAAGAATCGATTACAGTATGTTTCGAAATAAACCTTGGCAGACTTCTACTCTCCAAGATACCAGGTCAGCAAGCTATTGATTTGAAGAAAAATCTTAAGTCAGTTATGTGTGAAAATAGAACAAAAATGAATGCCTCTTTAATAGAAACAGATTTGGGTTATTCTGAACATGATTTGATAAGGCATAGGGTGATTTATCTGCCTGACAAATTGCGGAGAATCTTAACATTAGGTCCAACAGTTGATTATTTTGTAAAATTAAATTCAATAGAAAAAACACAAGAAAAATTGTTTTTACATTGCTTCTACTGTGAAGAAGTGAATTATTCAACTGTAATTGACCAAAATCTTAGCATTAATGTTAAAATCATCACAAAAGACAAGGAAACATTCTTGAGATGTAAAAGTTGTTATTGCTTCACAAGTGTCCTGGGGCTACTCAACCCATACATAATTTCAAATGGCTGGTCATATAATACCCTCAAAACAATTAATTTATTTTGTATTTGGAATTGTAACTGTCCCTTTCCCATTCATTCTGTGCTTGCTCATGAGATTGAGTGTGGAAAACAGCCACCTAGACAATGCCCAGTGGAATCATGCTTTATGAAAGGAAAATTGTCTGAAATCAGAGCACATTTCACGGAGCATTCCCCAGAATATTCTTTATCATTAAAATCTGAAGTTACTGTGAATTTAACCCCTTCCGAGTCGCCTATGAAACACTTTCTCTTGGTTAGGCATAATGTGTTTGTCCTTGTACAACTCACATGGACCAAACGACTGTGGCATATGAAAATTTTGTTATGTGGCAAGAAAGACACTTATGCTGGAATGACCCTAAAGGCTGTAGCTTTTGACAGTTCTTCAGAAAACAAATTTTTGGGGTTGGTTGAACAACCTAAAATACTGAAATTCAACCATATGGAAACTGTGCAAATTAAATGTTTTTTGGAGAAATAAATTAAGAGATCACTGCACTTGTGAATCAAGAGGTGATGGAGACACTGAAAAGATAGAAATTTTGTGCTTCTCTGAGAAGTGGGATTCTCACACTCACAGCAGGATTAACTTATTGGTACTAGGAAATAACATTTACCTATTTTTTCAAAAGCCAAAAACATCCTCGGTTGTGAATACTAATAACTGGACAGGCCTGAAATGTGCGAGTGGTACTGATGATGAAATGCATACAGAGCACCAACATATATTTTTATATTATTACTATTTATGCCTATTTACATTATATAATTGAAGAATTAATCTGATTGTGCAAACTTATGGATGCAGAATGTATGATTAACTCGAAATAAATGATTTATTTAATGATTATTGATTGCTGTTTTATACTTGAGTTTATTAAATTTCAATATAGGTAGACTTCATTCCTCAACATTTCGAAATACATCAAGACATAGGATTGTTAGGTGGAATGCAGCAGTCATAAGGAAGAATATTCGTCATGATTGATCGAACCGTTTACTCCAACCAATCATTAACGAATACTCTTCCTTATGACTGCTGCATAAATCCACAACTCTTGCAATTTTACTTGGTTGATGTTTCGGCACAGATTACATACACCCCTAATCTGTGGTTTCGGCTAATAGATCTGTTATCATGGTATAAAAACTATTCGTATTATTATAGTTTAGAGAGTGCCTTGAAGTCAATCCCCCGCCCCTTGTAAATTTTGGACCACTTGGTATATCGCATCGAAGTTTGAAGGCTGCTTTCAGACTTGGCGGATCGCAGAAATGTCAAATTTGAATTTTAGGCCAATCAAAACGTTAGATTTACGCTCAAGGTCATTCCGGAGTAAATTGTTGAATGGAAGTCAATTTTTTTTGGCAGAATTCGACATTTCCGCGTTCCGCCTATTGTGAAAAAAGCCTCAGTGTTGAGACAGTTGACCAGTTGAGTGCGCAAGAAGTGTATTCGTCCCACAGAACTCATTCTTATATCTGTCATAAGATATAAGTATGAGTTCTGTGATTCGTCCTTGAAAATGACATGATGATTCATCATTCACCGCATTAGAATATTCGTAAGGGTATTAATGAGCCTTTAGGTGCTTTAGTTTTAAGACTACGGTAAAACCCAACAGAGGCGCGCTCTACGAGTGCCCTACGATCGATCGCGGTATGGCAAAAAGTTTAAATGCGAAGACAGCTGCATGCAAACCGAGTTCAACTGATTGTTTGTTAAAAGCAGTAGAAAGGAATCATAACTGCTATCTCAATTTCAAGATAATTTTAAGGTTAGAAATGCGAACACTGCTAGATTTTACTGCAAAAAGTTCAAATGAATCAAACTTTCAGCAGCGTGACCCTGAATTTTCAGCGTCGTCTAACATTGTTTGCCATTGGTTATCTTATCAATAGAGTAGGGTGACGCCACTGCTACTGCCATTATGTGAAACAGCCTTATGATATTCATCCAAAATTCAGAGAGCTGGTACCGCACAATGAGACTAAAATTTAACAAAGAGAGTTTAATCCCCATAAGACAATGGGGACACTAGTAGAAAGAGATGAGAGAACATTTGTGATGAAATGTGACGTAGTTGGACGTGTCATGGCCGCCGTTCTCTATATAGACAGTGACGGACTAGGTCATCTTGGTATATGAGAGTTACTGCTGACAGTTTTGTTGCTTGGTTCGAGTTCGACTCTGTACTCATATCCAAGTACGTCACTATGACGCGTTGATGCTACAAGATTCTGATTGGCTAGAACTTATGAAACCCTCCTTGTTATTTTAGTCTATTTGGGTCCCCCATGCATTTTATTTGAACCAGTCACAGAGCGCGTCCCTGATGTGGAATACCTGTATCCACAAGATGTTCTTATTTTATGTCAAATGTCACCAATGAATTTTGACCAATGAAATTTATTCACTGAAATGAAATTATAATTACAATTTCATTTCAGTGATCCATTCAAGTTTGAAAATAGCAGAATTTATCTGTTTAGTGTATACTGTTTTGTGGTTCAGAGTTCAGACATTGTTCTGTGATTTTGTGAATCACAGATTTGCTGATTTGCATTATAATTATCTTATTTCATTGCTTTAATTTGATAAGTTCATTATTCAACAGAGAAAATAGTACTGCTTTAATTTGTCCAATACAATGGCCACTATAATTCCAGATGATATTCTAGAAAGCATGCTCTGCGATGTCTGCTTTAGGTTTCTATCAGTGAAACCCGTGAAAGTATTTCCAGGGAAAAAAGTAATATGTGGAAGGTGCTTGAACAAAGATGAAGTAAATGGTGAAGGTGCCGTATCTCTGTACGAGCTGATAGCGGATCACACTTTCCGTGTGTAAATCGATACGACGGTTGCAATATACTTCTCGCCTTTTCCCAGGCTGCAGCCCATGAGCAGAATTGCGAAAGTAAGTGCTACACTTGCCCGATTTGTAATAACGAAGAAAGGATTCCGACTTTCCGGATGATCAAACATTTTCGAGAAAGACACGGAGGAGTTTTTCTGAAAACACCGATGTTCAGTGTGGATCCCAGAGAATCTCTGCAATCTGAGTCATGGTTCTTGTACGAAGTGAAAAACAAACTGTTCTTTATCAACTGCGTTTTGAACGAGTCTGAAGGTATTTCCTTGAGTGCCAGGCATTTAGGAGTCCGCAATGAATCGGAAAGAATTACTCAGAAATTTGTCCTTCACCATGGAAGCCATAGAGCATCTACTGGAGAAACATTGTGTCTTTCACAGACTGAGGCAGACAATAGGGGATTGTCTGTGAGGATGACATCATTTAACCCAGAAGAACCAATTATAGTATGTTTTGAAATAAACCATAGCGGAGTTCTACTTTCCAAGATACCTCTAACTATACAAGCAAACTGTGATTCTGGAACGGTACCAGCTCAACAAGCTATTGATTTGAAGAAAAATGTGAACTCAATTGAGAGTGAAGATGGGACCAAAATGAATGCCTCTTTAATAGAAACAGATTTAGGCATAGGGTGATTTAGGGCCGGTATTATAAACATCTCTCGAAGTTAACTTTAATTTTAACAGTCAAGTTAACTTCAGCTTTAAAATGGCAGTTTTATAAAAGTCTCATTTCTGAAATAAAAAGAAGAAGAAGGCAAATATGTAACCTAGAATTTTTCGCACTTTTTCCTGTGACATTTTTTAAATTTCTGATAATCAATAGATTTAAGAATCCTCCAAAATCTCCAATAACTACCAGGAATAAACATGTTTCATTAAATCTGAGTGTAATTAACGTGTTACTGGCGGTAGAAGATTATTTCTAACATTGAAAATACTTATAATTGCAAAGTAATTGGAACTATTAGAAATGTTGACTTATTAGTTGGTCTTTGCAAATATTTGCCTCTCTATGTGCCCCTTTAACAAGCATTCAGATTATCTTGATGATTGAAATCCGTTTTAATTTATTTTCAAATTCTATTTCGTTCCACAAGATAAAATGGTTTAACTGATTTCTAAATATACTTCGACGCCGAGGGCCTTCAATAATAATCACAGCATCTCCTTCATCGCCTCTTAAAAGTTCCTCGAAACTAACCAGGACATCGTTTGCTAACATTTATTGCGAAAAAAAACAATCAAATTGAGTTTTATGCTAAATTATTGACAGAAGAACTGTCGAAAACCACCATTTTCTACAAAGTTAACTTTAACTGATACCACGTCCTCCCGATAAAGTTAACTCCTACATTTTGAAGTTAACTGTAAGATGTGACGTCATTCCTCAAGTTAACTTCTAGTTGTCTGACAAAATAGTTTTATAATACCGACCCTTATCTGCCTGACAAATTGAGGTGGACCTTTACATTAGGTCCAACAGTTGATTATTTTGTAAAATTAAATTCAACTGATAAAACACATTATTATTTACATTGTTTCAAATGTGAGGAAGTGGTTTATTCACCTGAATCTTTTGAAACGGGTGAGAAAACATTCTTGAGATGTATTAGTTGTTATAGCTGCTGCATCAGTGCCCTAGGGTTACTCGATCTAAACTCACTTTCACCAATCTGGTCGTATAACGAATTAAAAATAATTAATTTATTCTGTATTTGGAATTGTAACTTTCCTTTTTCCATTGATTCTGTGATCACACATGAGATTGCGTGTGAGAAACAGCCACCTAGACAATGCCCAGTGGAATCATGCGTTATGAAAGGAAAATTGTCTGAAATCAGAGCACATTTCACGGAGCATTCCCCAGAATATTCTTTATCATTTAATTCTGAAGTTATTCTGTATTTAACCCCTTCCAAATCGCGTATCAAACACTTTCTCTTGGTTAGGCATAATGTGTTTGTCCTTGTACAAATCACATGGACCAAACGACGGTGGCATATGAAAATTATGTTATGTGGTGAGAAAGACACTTTCGCTGGAATGAGAGTAAAGGCTGTAGCTTTTGACAGGTCTGTAGGAGACAAATTTTTGGGTTTGGTTCAGCAACCCGAAATACTTGAATTCAACCACATGGAAAGTGTGCGAATTAAATGTTTTTTAGAGAAATAAATGAAGAGAACATGTCACTGGTGAATCAAGGGGTGAATTGCAGAAACTGGAAATATAGAAATCTTTGCTTCTCTAAGACCTAGATTAACTTAATGGTATTAGGAAATTTATTTTAGTTGTTTGGAAATATACGACGAATGTCAAATTGAAAACGTATGTTTCAAATTATCTTCTTGTCTCAAATTTACTCAGAAAAATCTTGATGCTAAACTAACTTTAAATTTTTATCATTATAATATCTTGTTCTTCTTCAAATATGAAATGCATTTTTTTTTTCTGCTTTGAAATTGTCCACTAAACTTCTTCCAGATAAACCAAACATAATAGTCATCGTGACTTCTAATATACTCAGAACTTTAGCCATATTCCATCAACAATTTTTACTTTCCTAAACACCAACATATATTATATTTTCTACTATTATTACTCTTTTCCAATTATATACCTACCTACCTATTTGTATTACCTATATGTTTGAAGAATTAGTCTGTTTTGGGCTGATTGTGCATGCAAATGGATGATTAACATGAAATATATGATGTATTTGATTATTATTGTTTACTATTAAGACTTAGCACTCTTAGCAGTGTGTTCGTTAAATTTCCCTACTAATTTTTGAACCACCTGGTATTTCTCATTCTAATTTGGAGGACTGATCATGATCACATACCAAAGAGAGTAAACTAACAGGAGGGTTCAATAAGCTCTAGCCAATCAGAATCTTGTAGCATCGACGCGTTATAGTGAAGTACTTGGACATGAGTACAGAGTCGAACTCGAACCAAGCAACAAAACTGTCGACAGTAACTCGTATAACAAGAGCTAGTCCGTCACTGTATATAGAGCACGGCGGCCACGACACGTCCAACTACGTCCCATTTCGTCACAAATGTTCTTTCATCTCTTTCTACTAGTGTCCCCATTGTCTTAAGGCGAAAACATAGTCGTGCGAATTTCGCAATTTTTCAGCGAACAAAATGGCTGCCAGACATGCCGCAATAAAGTTCAAAAATTTTATCTTTTTGCGAATTCGCACAAATCACGGAGCAAAATTTTAGATCAGATTATTCTGTTCTGTACCTTCACTATCTTCGCCATTTTCATTCAACTACCTTGAAATATATCTTTAGACAAAGCTGTCTATGTTTAGTTTTTATCACAAAACAATTTTAATTGCATTTATAAGATTTTGTAAATTAATTATGGAAGATCTTTTCAAATTATATGAAATTATTTACATGTAGTTTTTGTAAAATATTCCATGATGAAAATGTTCAGGGAGATCATTATTATTGTCGGGAGATACGGATCTATCATCCCAATAGATTTTGGGTGACCTGCTTCAGTTCGACGAACTGTTTTTCACAAATATTTTTATTGATATCAAATCTCGCTTCTGCAATGATCTGTTAACATCTATATGCAGACCATGTACCTAGCAGGTGGCCAAATAACTCCTGAGCATCTTGCAGGGCCTCTCAAATAAAGCGGGTTGCAGAACTTTGGATCTGACTTTTTAAGGACACTGTTTAGATTCTTGATACTAGTTATACTTGTACAATGTGTTTCTTATTGAATTTGTTGTTGAAAGTACTTATCTTCTGGAGACATCATGCCACATTGAAAAATCCTCCTTATTACAAATTATAATTGAAACAAGTAGGTAATGTCATTTGGGAAACAGTGAGTGAGCCTGTGAGCAATTCTCCTTTAGAGCCAATTTCCTTCATTTGAAACTGATATTTCAGAAAAAGGAGAATAAAAACAAACAACAACGTCTAACCTCAAATACCAAAAAATGGCATATTATGATTCATCATTTACCGCAATTTTTTCGCCGTATGAGTATGAACGTCCATGCGGCGATTTTTTTGCGATTTGCGAATCGCAGAAAAATTGCGAATATTCGCGAGGGTATGTACGATCCTTTATGGGAATTAAACTCTCCTTGGTGAATAACGCATGATGATTCATCATTCATAGCAATTTTTTCGCCGTAAAGTCTCGATCATACCCTCGCGAATTTCTTCGCAATTTTTCTGCGAATAAAATGGCTGCTGACATGGTTCTGCATCAACGATTGGTCCGGCATGACCAGCACCCATTTTATTCGCAGATAAATTGCAAAATTCGCGAGGGTATGAACAAGCCATGAGAATCCTTAAATTGGTATCACATTTATTTTTTCTGTGATGATATCCATGAATGTGTAACAGCAATGTCATATGTTCATGGTTGCCAATACGGTGAGAATAAATGTGCCAACAATTTATACCTCGACGAATGGTTCATTTACCATATTCACCGTCGCCATATCATTATGCGACATTACCAACTATCCAGTGTCAACAACTGTTGAAAATATAATGTATCCCATAAAAATCAAGAATGTGAACTTGAGTTTCGATATATCGATACCGCTTCTGAACAAACCTCGATATATCGATACTTTTATGAAGTATCTACACTCATTTCGTGCATTGCCACAGAACACCTCAAGAGCTCAGAACAAAGGTTTTCTGTGGTTCTATGCACTGAAATATACTTTATAACATATTTCAGTGGTTCTATGCTGCAGTCTCCACTAGGTTTGATTTAACAAATCACAACTAGACATCCGCCGACCATGTTTTTGGTACAAATTATATGAACGTTCCCTTTGTTGTCACAACGTGAGCGAATGTGGTTAGCGTTAAGTCTCGTTCATACCCTCGCGAATTTCGAAAATTTTAAGGGAATAAAACGGCTGCCGACTTGTTTCTGCATCAACGATTGGTCTGACATGACCGGCAGCAATTTCACTACCTTAGCGCTGACATTTCTAATGTTGAATTCCCAATACTGTGTGCTTTGTAAAATCCTTGTCGCCAGGGTTTTCCATGACAACAAAGTATTTCTGATACTGATATAGGGTATATAAGTACTTTTCCTAGTAGTGAAACAAAAACAATTTTTTTTCTAAAAAAATATATGCCAACAAAAAAATAAAAACAGATAAAACGAGAAAACAGTTGAGCCACCTTAGGAACTTCACTGTGCTTAAAATACCTACTGAGATGAAGGAATTATCATCGATATTGCACGCTTTGACATTGTTGACAGGAACTGATCAACTCATGATTGTAGGCTTCTATTTGTATGGTACAGCTCATCACGTTCACTTGTTTCTGCACGGCTGCAGTAGCTTTCTCTAGTAAAAGATCCCTATCACAGAATTGATCTGAAAAAAATTAATACATATATAGGGTGATTTACCATCTCTTACACAAAATTAAATGGGGTACTGGGTCTATCATCATGTGCGAAATAAGTACCTGTATAATTTGAGAGCTATCGGTTGAGACGCATTTTAGTCATGTGGTGAGATACTTTTTGGACACCAAATGTTCACGCCGTTGGATAGGTCGGGGTGGATACATTTCTTGGCTCTCAAGAAGTCAAGAAGCGCAGATATTAATCCTATAGACTTTTTTCTGACGTAAATGTATTTGGAACGCTAGAGCAGTTTTCTCACAAATACAATGAAAATTTGGTATGATATTTCTCGACAGTGGATACATCAGCTGATTTTTTTTCTGAGGATTTTCGTTCATTCAGAATCGGAGATAATTGTACTCAAAGTTGCTCCCCAATAGACTTTTAAATCATAGATGTAGGGTAGGCTGTGTTGGTTCATCTGATTTCTCCTTAACCGCAGAAGAGGCAACACCGAGAAATCAGATGAACCAACACAGCCTACCCTATTTCTTTGCTATGTGAGAGGTTTATCGAATAAGATAAGGCGAATTGGATCAAGGTACAACATCTGAATGCGAATATGCTTCAGATCAAGTAATACCATTCGTAGCCAACTCACAAAAACGAGACCATCCAACGAGAATAGTGACTCCAAAAACTGAATTTACGGTGTTCCGTGTGAATGTGGGATGGATTATGTTGGAGAAACTAAGAGGCCACTAAATGTGAGAATCGGTGAACACAAGATAAATACTCAGCGAGGAGAAACAGCGAAGTCGGGAATAGCAGATCAAGTATGGACTAATCAGCACAGCATCGCATGGTCGGAAGCCGAAGTTATCCACAAAGAACAACATTGGTACAAGAGAATGTTTATAGAGTAGGCTTATATTCAGAATAATGACTTGTTCAGTCAGCCGAGCATAGAGATTCCGAATGTGTGGAAGCCACTTATCACTCAGCTAGATCGATTGAGATTTCAATAAAAACTCTGTGTCAAGACCTGTCAAAATCGTTCATCAATAATAACCTCACCAAAAAAGGTCGTAGTATCATATTAATTAACATTGATGACCTGAGAGAGACCCCACGAAGATCATAATTACCTTTATAGCAGGTACATTAGTTGCATGCTATATAAAAAGTATCAGAGATATCTTGTCGCATTCACACACTTGACAGCGACAGTAGATGTTAACTTAACTGTTGAAACGTGACTCAAACACATGCAAAGAATTTATTTTCTTTGTTTCTAGACAATGGAAGTCCAGAAGAATTCTACTAACACTAATACATTGTCAACCACTTTCAAACAAACATCGTTATTTCTGTCAACCGATTGCACCTCTACGCGCAAACATCAGAAGTATTCGAGAGACTTGCGTGAGCTAGAGAAGACGCAACGCTTATCTTTTAACGTGTGATTCCAAGCACGACACCGATAACCATTCGGGAATTTGAAACCCTCGACCCTTCGCTTGAGAGGCGAACGCTCTACCAGCACGGCCACCACGGAAATGAACTCAATCATGTAAATGACATATGGTGGTGAGGGACTTAATTAGTTATAATCTACTCTTATGATAAATAGTAATAACAACAACTCACCTACAGCCAAATGAACAGCCGCGGCGTTCTTCCCGGGCGCCAACGACCAGATATGCAGACTGTGGATGTGCTTCACGGCCCCGATCTTCAGAAGCTTCGCCCTCAGCTTCCACGTGTTGATGGGACTGCCCTCTATCAGGAACCACAACGAATCCTTTGCCACGCGGACCGTCGTACAAACGACGAGCACCGAAAAGACGAGCGTGCAAATCGGATCGGCGACCTGCGCGTTCGGACAGAATTTGATGATGAGAGCGGCCGCCAGCACCCCGACGCTCTGCAACAGGTCGCCGAGGACGTGTATCGCGGCGGCGCGAACGTTTATGTTGTTGTCGGCCGAGTGCGCGTGTTGGGCGTGGCCGTGGGCGTGGCAGAGGCCGTGCAGGATCCCTCCCATTCTGGAAAAAAATCGAATTCGTGAGCGTCGGTCGAGAGCTGGCTAGTTTCTCCGAGAAATCAGGCCATTTCATGAAAGTTGGTTTAAAGGCTTGTTCATACCCTCGCGAATTTCGCACTTTTTCTGCGAATAAAATGACTGCCGATATGGTTCTGCATCAACGATTGGTCCGGCATGACTGGCAGCCATTTTATTCGCAGAATAATTGCGAAATTCGCGAGGGTATGAACAAGACTTTATAGAATGGAGCACAATTTAATCAATCGCTTCGATCTGCTCGAAATGAGAGATGGGGTAGCTGTGGCAACACCGCCCACTATTCAAAGCACTATAAGGCTCGTTAATACCCTTGCAAATTTTCGCAATTTTTTTGCGATTTGATTCATTTGGCGAAAAAATGTGGTGAACAATGAATGGTGTTTAACCCCAAAAAATGAAAAATTACATGTTATGATTCATCACTCACCGCAATTTTTTCGCCGTATGAGTAGAATCACAAAAAATGCAAATATTTGCAAGGTTATGAACGAGCCTTTACCACCAAGCTCTGTTGGTAGCAAACATTGTCAACCGATCACCACAAAAAAATCCCTAGTGCTTGTCATTAGCAACGTCAATTGTCAAAAGTCAAAACAAAACCGTCAACGCAACTAAACTAAAGGAGAATATTACTTTCTCTAATATTTTTTGTTGATTCGATATCACTGGGAATCGGAGCGCGATAAAATGCATAGGAACCAAAACCGGGTCTTCAGAGGCAACAGCTCCAACCGCGAAAGGAACAACGACGACAGAAAACCCTGGAAATCAAACTTCAACAACGGCAGCGGAGGAACAGTCTTAAGCCCGTGGATTTCCAATTCTAACAAGTTTAACGCAAGTACAGCCCCAACCAACACTAATATACCTTCCCTGATGTCGGTTTTCGTCGATCAAAGTAACCTGAGCAACGGCGGCGATAACTTTCAAGGGGGCAGCCAGAACCGGCCCCGTTTGAACTTCACCCCCCCAGAAAACAACGACGGAAGTTACTGGCGACAGTGTAGTGACCCGTTTCCGAACAAAAACGAAAAAGAGCCGCGATACCAGAACTTTGGACGCGAAGATGCTCACCAGGGTAACTTTGGCCGCGAAGATGCTCACCAAGGAAACTATGGACGCGTGGATGCTCACCAGGGTAACTTTGGACGCGTGGATGCTCGCCAGGGTAACTTTGGACGCGTGGATGCTCATCAGGGTAACTTTGGTCGCGTGGATGCTAACAAGGGCAACTTCGGACGCCTAGATGCTCACCAGGGCAACATTGGACGCGAAGATGCTCACCAGGGTAACTTCGGACGCGTAGATGCTCACCAAGGTAACTTTGGACGCGCGGATTCTCACCGGGGTAACTTCAGAAGACAGTTCGACCGTAGAACTCCCTACGATAGACCCCAGACCGACAGAAACAAACCCCCGAGCAGGTGGGAGTCCGCCGAGGAAGAGGCAGTGTTCGAAGCACCGATTCCACAACCCGAGCTCTCCGCGCTAGAAGTGAGGGTGGAGAAACTTATGAACGCGGTGAAATCCCAACCCTGCGGCGTGGGAGAGCTAGTGCTGCTGCAGAACAACAACGAGATCCCGCCCGTGTTGATGCACAACGCGGCGCACCAGGTGAAGAATTGCGTCTTGGCGATAGACAGGGACGAAGACTCCGGTTACTCGAAGCTGCTCCTGAACGGTTTGTCGATAGCGGAGGGGATGTACTCGTCGAAGAAGGACGCCAAAGAAGCCCTGTACGAAATGGGGCTGGAGGAACTGAGAGGCAAGTGTTTCTTCATCACTTCCAAGTGTCATTTCGAGGAAGTGTCGATGGAAGCTCTGGCCAGACAGAAGGAGGAGGAGACCTCGACGACAAGCGGACTGGAGGGCAGCAAAGCGCATCAAATGATGTTGAAGATGGGATGGGGAGGAAAGGGACTAGGGACGCAAGAGCAAGGTAGGTAACCAGCAGCTTTGTGTATGTGTGTAATCTAAGAAACAATTGAATAGGTGCATTTAACTTGAAGCGGAACTTCAAAAATGTAGAAGGCAATTACACCAATCAATAGAGTATAAAATGGGTGTTTTTCGTAAAAAAATACTAGTAGGAAACAGACTGTGCCATCACATAAAAGACAGTCCGTAGTTATTAAGCCAAACATCATGATTCCTGTTGATCATTATTTACAGAACAAAATATTTCAACATTTGCAAGCGTTTTCATTTTAGAAACAGTGTGTCTAATTCATAAGAAATTTTGGAATGAAATAAGAACCCCATCAACACAATACACGTATTTCACATCAAGCTCCACTCTCTACCCCTACGCCAAACTTAACCTAAAACTCACTTATTTATACTAGCAGAAAATATTACAATCACCTTCCTATTACAATAAAAGAAATACAGAATGAGCTCAAATTCAGAAAAGCAGTGAAAAAGCTATTGCTAAGAAGATTCATTCCACTAAAGTTTTAAAATTCAATCTAATTTTTATAATTATGACTTACATCATTTATGATTTTTATGCTATACTTCCACATTTCTAACTATCATCTTATAGGGTACAGTCCTATTTAAAACTTCTTCTTACAAAAAACCTATTTTCCAAATATCAGTGATAAATCAGACCAAAAACAGTTGGTTGGGGTCAATGATAAATGTTCTGAAGTAAAAAAAGGCGTATCAATGGTCTTGAGACCACTTCTCTTTCTAATTTTCATCAATGATTTTCCTGAAACTGTACAGTTACTGTAGTTTCTGCAGAAAAAACATCCACATTACTTCAGAAAGCTTAAGATGCTATAGATCAAATATCTGAGTGGTGCTCTCTGAATGGCTTGCTGTTGAATATTGCTAAAATTCAAATGCTCAGGTTTGTTACAAAAACAGATAGTTGAGATTTAATTGACAGTGTCACAGAATCATCTTATGTACAGTGGTAGGTATAAAGGATACAGTGAGCACGTAAAGGTTGGAACAAATTCGTTAAAAGCTTGATATGGCCATTGGGGAAAAAAAGCTCAGACACGTCGATTTTCTTTTTCAGTTGCTCATTTTTTGGTATACTCAGATTTTTGATGACGTCATCGCTGTTCGAGTTATGACGTCATTATATATTTTTTTAAATGGCATTACCCTATTTTTTTTATTCTTTCAAAAAGAACGCATTTTTCTGTGTACGGGTGTCATATTTTTTTTATGTTAGATGACCGTATGTTCGAGAAATAAATGATTTTTCATTCATAATAATGTAATATTAGGTCTGTTAACGTAAACTTTCGAAGTATGGTATCTCCACAAAATAAAATCTAGCAGGGTTAGATCATGAGATCTAGCTGGTCACTCTAAATATCCTCGTCTGCGGGTAGAGGACGGCTATTATTGTTTTGCCGTGGCGCTCCGGGGCGACATTCTGATTTTTGGTGACGTATTCACTTTTCAGCTGCAGGAAAACCTGGAAAAACCTACAGCCACAACCCGGGTGGTCGGTTGCACACTTCGAGCAAATACCAGACGTCGGGATTGGCATCTAGGCAACCCACATCGCACTTGCTTCGCAACAAGGTATGAGGTCGCCTATCGATACCGGTGTACTTGAGGAACATTCCCTCATACTCCGGATTTCAATCGCAGGCGAGGATTTTTCGAGTGGCCAGCTAGATCTCCTGATCTAATCCCACTAGAATTTGTTTTTGTGGGGATAACTCAAGACAAAAGTTTACGTTAACAGACCTAATATTACATTATTATGAATAAAATATCATTTATTTCTCGAACATACGGTCATCTAACATAAAAAAAAATATGACAACCGTACACAGAAAAATGCGTTCTTTTTGAAAGAATTAATAAAATAGGGTAATGCCATTTAAAAAAATATATAATGACGTCATAACTCGAACAGCGATGACGTCATCAAAAATCTGAGTATACCAAAAAATGCGCAACTGAAAAAGAAAATCGACGTGCCTGAGCTTTTTTTCCCCAATAGCCATATCAAGCTTTTAACGAATTTGTTCCAACCTTTATGTGCTCACTGTATAAGCTCAATGATGAGCTAAAATCATCTCCAAATGTCTGTGAATTTAAGAATAAACTAAGATTACTTCTGTTGAAGAAAGCATACTACTTAGTTCATGAATTTCTCCAAGATTCATAATTTGATGTGATACTTATTTAAATATACGTATTACCTATGTATGTTTCACTCTATTGAGTGATTGCCTTCAAGTGTTTATTTTGTGTGTTTTGACTTGTTGGAGTAGCTAGTATTTTCCAGTTTTGTTAGGTTTCACTTGATATTATTTTAAAAGAAAACTGGTTCAATAAATTTTTTTTTATTGATTTGATTGTACAGGCTGTTTAGGTGTAGGTGTCAAATTTCATTTCACTTTCTTTATGTAATGTTCTATTTTTTTGTGCTTTGTCTACAAGAATGTTTTTCTTCTGGCAATAAAGTGTACTTTGATTTGATTTAGAGATTTTTGCGACCCGATCGGATCATTAGTAACGGAGAAAAACTGGAAAAACCGGAAAATTTTGCCATTTTCTTAAGAATTCATAATTACGCCATTTTCAGGTTGTAGGGTTGGTTTGCCCTTCTCATGAAAGTATTGAATCATGTGTAGGTACTGCATGTGTACACATCAGGCGCTGTTGGTCCATTCGTTTTGGCACAATTGAAAATGGTGATTTTCCACTTTGTTATTAACAATCTAAGAGATTAAAAAGTAAACCACGGAGACGAGGAACTTGACGTCTTTTTGGAACACCTGAATAACATCAGAAAGTCCATAAACTTCACGATGGAAAAGGAGACCCAAAACGGTTTACCTTTTCTAGATGTGAAAGTTCAAAAGAACAATGATAAGTGCCAAACATCAGTATACAGAAAGCCGACTCACACCGGACAATACCTGAACTTCGAATCGAACCATCATGGTGCTACAAAGAGAGAAGTTGTTCGATCGCTGGTGGGCCGTGCCTACAACCTATGTAACACAGATAAAAGTCTTACCATCGAATTGGACAATATCAAGAAAGATCTGCGACGAAATGGGTACCCCAGAAAACATATAGAAGAGGTTCTAGCCCGCAGGGGGGATAAGAACAAGGAACCACACGAGCCGACACAAGCCACCCTGTGCGTCCCGTATGTTAGAGGTCTATCGGAAAGAATAAAGCGAATTGGGTCGAAATACAAAATACGGACATGTTTCAAGTCAAGTAACACTATTCGCAGCCATCTCACAAAGACGAGACCACGTAACGCTGACATTGACTCCAAAAACTGCATCTACCGCATCCGTTGTGAATGCGGTGAAGCTTATCTTGGAGAAACTAAGAGACCACTTAGCGTTAGACTCGCTGAACACAAGAGAAACACTCAACGAGGAGAAACATCAAAGTCAGGGATAGCGGATCATGTCTGGACGACCCAACACAACATAAAATGGACTGAAGTCATCCATAAAGAAGAGGGCTGGTATAGAAGGAAGTTTAAAGAGAGTGCATATATTATTAACAACAAAGTCTTCAGTCAAGCTAGCATAGAAATCCGTAATGTGTGGAAACCCTTAATTAGTGGCATGGATCAATTGAAATGCGATAAGAATTAGCAATGCTGTAATTAACAAGCTTACCTGAACACCGGCAAATTACCTCTAGGCTAATGACACAAAATTATCCATAGCATATATAAGAAGTATCCTTGAGATTGTCGCATTATACACTTGATAACGACTGTAGATTTTAACAGTTGAAACGTCGTGATTAAAAATTGTAGAGAATTGAATTTTTCTTTGTTCTTTTTTAGACAATCAAAGTCCAGAATAACCTTACTCATTGCTGGTTATCACCAACATTGTTGTCGTCAAATCGACATATTTGGAGCGTCGGACTGCTGAAGATCCTTATTAATTTTGTCGGACAATGGTGCGGTGCCATTGAAAATCTCATTTAATTATTGTATGTTCCTAGAAAACTCAGATTGCTGCTTGTCGCCAACTTACAAGTCGTGAAATCGACACGTTTAGAGCGGGGGACAAACTAGAAGTACCGATACTTCTTGACGGACAATTTTTTTAGATTACTTTTAGTAAATATCTTTCACTTTAACTTACAAACTGAATGCTGGTCATTACCTTACATACGAAAGCGAAATTGACATGTTTTTCAGAAAGCCAAAGGAAAACTTACCACAGTCAAGGTTTCCTCTCTGCGAAATCTTGTCGGACTCGGCATATTTAAACAGTATACAAAGTTACAACTTGCTGGTTATCACTTAAGATTCTGTACGAGGGCTCGCGACTACACGTTTTAAACCTCTCGTTTTCCAGGCGAGCAGAAGACAGTGGCGGACAAGATAACCGAGAACATCACCCGAGAGGGCCTCGGCTCGAAGAACGTCATGCAGGAGGTGCACAAGATCCTGTACGAGTACGCGCTCTCAAACAAAACGACCACGCTCGGCTTCGACTCGGGCTTCACGAAGGACGAGCGCGCCCAGATCCACGCCATCGCCGCCAAATACCACCTCCGATCGAAGAGCGAGGGCGGCTTCAACTCGAGGCGCATCACGGTCAGCAAGAAGAAGAACAAGTGGATGCTGGTCCGGGAGCTGCTCACGGTGGGAGGGGAGAACGAGTCGTACGCGCTCACCGTGCCCGAGGAGTTCGAGGACATGTGGAAGGAGCTGCGCCGAGCGGACGGCGTCGAGGTTTAGGGGGCCCCGAATGAAGGGGGCCCCGAATGAAGGGGGCGCGATCGAGCCGCCTTTTTTCGGGGGCTCGGGCCGGGACGATTGACTTAGCGGCGGTGCGCCGGATTTGCGGAACTGATGAGCGGGGGGTGAGTCGTCTTGAGACCGACGAGCTTCGGGGGCTGAATGTTCGGGTTGCTTTCAGTATAAACAATTCTACAGGGTCCTGCAACAAGGGCGCAGTCTTCCATATCTCAATTATGGTAATAGATAGATGGATGATTTCATCGGCAAAATTATACTATTTTCTGAGCTCTACAAAATGAAAATGATGTAACTTACACAGGGTGTTCGGGTGTTCAGTTTTTTCTGAACGGGTCCCGACTTTTTTTTTCTATAGCAACCTGCATTTTTTATCAGTTTTTCGGTTTCTACATGATAAATGAAAGATACTTCATGGAGGTATTTTTTTCGAAAATATTGACGGTTTTCGAGATTTTTAGTCAGCTTTTTTTACAAAATTGTTCAGTCATCATATTTAAAATTATAAAGTTATGCAAAGTCTCATTAAAATTCATTTTTGGTCAAATCATCAACGTTGGTGACTCTTTCAAACGATATATCATAAATCGACTTGTGATATACATGGTGCAAAAAACAGCTTGCCAAACATTGTAATTAAAAATGAGCAAAATCTTCTTTTATCTATTTTAAATGGAACACCCGGTAAGAAGCGCCAATAAAGGCTCTATAAATTCCATAGAATATTCCCTATGATTATAGAATAGAATAGAATAATATTCTTTGAACCAATAGTTTTTCTCAAAACGCTTTTATTTCGAAAAATGGAAATTTTTCTTATTTCTTCGCCATAATTTTAATGAACGACTTTTTTATGGCGAAACCCATTTGAGTCAACTGATAAAGATGTACAAGAGATATCTTGTTTTAAATATGTACATTTCATATAACGTGGACAATCAACTTTTTCATTTTTGTATGATATGAAGTCTCGCGTTTTTCTAAACGGAAAACCTGTTTTTTCCATTGGATGCAGATTTTTTTCTTGAATGCGGAGCTGAATTCTATGTTCGAAAGACCGTTCCACCCTGCGCAAGACAGCTGGTGTAATGCTGCGGAAAGCATTCGTTATTTTTAGTCGCATATTTTCGGGTGGAGTTGATGGCTCAACATAAACAATATTTTGTATGTAAACCCACAAGAAAAAAAATCAGTATTGTTAAATCTGGTGATCTAGCGAGCCACCTGACATGTCCATTCCGTCCTATCCATTTAATGGGAAATACCTCATAAATGATCTCTCACATCTCTCGAATAGTGAGCAGGGGCGCCATCTTGTTGTAACCCCATTCTATGGCGGAAATCAACAGGAATATCTTCCAACAAACCTAGAAAATCATTTCGTAGGAAATTGAGATACTTTGCTCCATTCAGATGTCCCTCAAAGAAGTATGGCCAATAACATATTCTTCAACGGTTCTCCCCACACATTTATTGACCACTTCAGTATTGAGACCTCTTGCAAAACTCCAAAATAAATCATTAAAATGTATCTATAACCTACCATTTTTAGAACCAACCGCCAACTTGTATAAGCCAAAGAGTTTACTGGATTTGAAATCTCTATATAAAGTGAAAATTTGTTCATTCATTCACTTCATTCGAATCAAACAGAAAGTATCTAATTTAAATTTTACGGAAGTAAATAGTATACACCATCATGAAACAAGACGAGCAAACTGCCTAAGCCTGGGAAATTACAGAACTAACTTTGGAAAAAAATCAATATACCATGATGGTATAGTAATTTACAATTCACTTCCATCTGAAATAAAAAATATAAAAAAAGTGACGATTTTCAAGAGTAAAATCAAAAAATATTTTCTTTCTTGAATCTTAATTGGATTCATTGATCCTCATAATAAAAGAATTTCATTATATCAATTTCAACATTACTTTTTTTTTTATTCATTATTATTATTATTCATTAATGTCTCTTGACTCTCAATCTAACTATTCTGAATAGAGATCTAAGGGTTGGGTAGCATTCATTATATTTTTATTTGCTATGAATTATACTTGTATTAATTTTATGTATGTGTCAAATAAGTTTGGATATTTATTTTGTAATTAATTTTTAATATCCCTATTATAAACAAAATTGTTTCTTGGGATAACAATAAAGTACTACTACTTATGTTGATAATTCACCTGCCTCAAAGAGTGGGGATTTTTAGTCGAATAATAATGATAAAGCTGGATTTATAAACTTGCCGTTCGCCGTTGGAGTTGGCGTTCCCAATTGAAAGTACAGAAACCCGTAAGACCTTTTATATCTACCGTCGGCGTTGCCGTTCGCCGTTGGGCTGACGTTCGAGTTAAATGCATTTTAATTCGGACGCCAGCGCGAACGTCAACGGCGAACAGCAAGTTTATAAATCCAGCTTTAGTATGTCGATTTACAAATATATTTTTCTGGAATGTCGATTCATCCGACCATAACATAGTCAGGACTTCCGGAATGGTCTTTCATCTGGATGCCTTCTATCTGGATACTGTTGAAAATAAATTCTACTTGCCAATAAACAATTCTTGTCTGATTCACCTAATATGATAATCAAATCAACCAAATCAGTTTTTGAAATCAACATTTTGATTAAATTGTATAGAAACTTCTTGATAAAACAACAATTCACTAAAGATTTCAATTCTCACACTGGCATTCACTAAAGATTTCAATATCTCTACAAATTGGCAGGCAAATATTTTTACCAGCCAAACTAATTGATCATTTATTTTCCTTGAAAGGTTGTTGTTATCTTCTAAAATGGTAATTATAGGCATGAAGCAATAATTTAAAGAAGGGGTTGGACAAAAACTATTCCTCAAGTGAAGGAATTAGGTGTTTCGTTACGAGAAATGTTTTACAAACATCGATCGCAGTCGTCAAATATGGACTTCGTCGTTTATTAAAATTATGGCGAAGGAGTAGGAAGAATTTCCATATTTCGAAAAAAAGCTTTTTAAGAAAAACTATTGATATTAACCATAGAGAATATTTGATGAATTTTGTAGAGCCTTTCTTGGTGCTTCTTACGGATCAATAATATACCGAGTGTTCCATTAAAAATAAAGAAGATTTTGCACATTTTTATTTACAATGTTTGGCAAGAAGTGTTTTGCACCCTGTATATCACAGTTCGATTTTAGATGTATCTTTTGAGAGAGCCCCCAACGTACATTATTTGACTAACATCGAATTTCAATGGGATTTTGCACAACTTTATAATTTCAAATATGATGAGTGACAAATTTTGAAAAAAAAAGCTGTCATGCTAAATATCTCGAAAACTGTCAATATCTTCGAAAGAAAGACTTTCTAAAGTACCTTTTATTTCCCATGTAGAAACTTATAAAAAATACAGGGTGCCATTTAAATGAACAAAGTTGACACCCGCCCAGAAAAAACTGAACACCCTGTGTAAGTTTCATTAATTTAATTTCGTAGAGCCCATAAAATCATCCATCTTTCCTTCACCATAATGGAGATATGGAAGACCGCGCCCTTTTTGCAGGACCTTCTATATTATCTATGCGACACGAGATTCTTCATGTATATTTTGAATATACAGTGACGGCCAAAAAGTATGTAATTAGAGTATTGGAATAACATTTCTAGGGAAAAGTTTGTGCATGTCTAATAACCTAAAAATCGATTTTGACACATGTCACGTGTCCACTAGTATGACGACAAATGGGAATAAATACCATGAAGAGACCAAAAGTGGGGTAGGATGGCTAGATATCGAAAAAAGTAATCTGAAAATGTTGCTTGGAATATAATTCTATACTCACATACAGAGTTTCAATCAATAAATAAATTTATGTCGGAGCGTGGCGTAGTGGTTAGAGCGCCCGACTCTGAGTCGAATGGTCCGGAGTTCGAGCCCCAGTTGCGGCTGAGATTTTTTAAATTTAATTTGACCTATTAAATTATTAAACACTCGTGGTTCGGCTGGGGTGAGTCTTGCACGATTCACTGTTGCGTTCCAATTAACAGTGCTGCTACTAAGGTGGCGTATGGAGTTAGTAACAAGGCCTACCCATACATAACTCATGGCTAATGACCATAGCAGTCGATGCCAAACACCAAAGAAAAAATAAATAAATAAATCGGAAACATTTGAAATTAATTTTTTTTTTCATTTTTTCCGATCTCTACAAAAATCAAAGTTTTTTCTTCTGAATGGCTTGACTGTAGTGGAACATTTGTATTTTGATGATAATGATGAAACTTTCTCATTTTCTCCGCCCCGATGGCACTAAATTGAAAAATATGGTTTTTGACAGAACCCTCGCTATTACATTGGTTCGTATCTAACAGTTATATCAGAATTCCAAGATTATTGATCTGATCTGATTATAATCAAGTTTTAATGATAACGCTGCATGACCGTTTCACTCTGTAGATAAACTTTAAGCTTCTTTATTTTGACGCACTATTTTCAAGTGTATGTGCTAAGTGAAATGCTCATGTACGATTATCATTAAAACTTGATTATAATCAGGAAACATGGTGTTTCTAGATTGCCTCGTCATCACAATAGTCTTGGAATTTTGATATAACTGTTAGATACGAACCAATATAACAGCGAGGATTCGCAATATAACAGCGAAGATTCGCAAAAATCAATTTAGTGCCATCTGGCGCGGAGAAAATGACAGAGTTTTGTCATTATCATCAAAATACAAATATTCCACTAGTCAGGCCATTCAGAAAAAAAAGCTTTGATTTTTGTAAAGAGATCGGAAAATATTCCAAAAAAATTGAAATTTGGAATCTTTTCAATTTATTGCTTGAAACTCTGTATGTGAGTATAAAATTGAATTCCAAGCAACTTTTTCAAATAACTTTTTTCGATATCTTGCCTTCTTACTCCAGTTTTGGCCTCTTCATGGATTTTTTTTTAATTTGCCGCCATACTAGTGATAACGTTACATGTGTCAAAATTGATTTTTAGGTTATCGGACATGCACAAACTTTTGCCCAGAATTTTTTTTCCAATAATCTAACAATAAACTTTTTTCCCATATGGCAAATACATTTTGGCGGCCACTGTATATACGGCACGAGGTTCTTCACTTACATTCTTACATATACACAGGGCGAGCCAGAAAAAGACCGACAAACTCCTCATACAGATTCCTCAACTCATTTTGAGGCGGAAAGTTTCTGTTAATGTATGTGCTATAATGCATTCCTACAATATTTAGGAATAATTGTCAATCTAGTGAACATTCTGCAATGTTGAGAATATTCAAAACATAGCAACGTTTTCGAGAGAGAATTTTGGGTTGGCCAGTTTTTAGATATGCTATCTTTCTTCCTCAACCGGACGTGATACGAGGTATCTGGCTGGCGGTAGAGGTTGTGTTAACCAGTTCGCATCGTTACTTGTTCTGTACAGGTAAAATATTGTTTTTTCAAATAAACTAGAGATTTCTTTTTTTTTTCAGTTTAATTACTTTAATTGGACTTTTTGACACACGAATCAATTATTGCTAAATATTTTTATCGTTGTTTAAACTCTGCCAGACACCAATTTTCAATAAGAAAAAAATTCAAAATATTTTAGTATGACTGAAATTTTCAACAAAAACCTCATACTAAAATATTTTGAAAAAAAAAATTATTCAAAAATAGCGTCTGGCACAGTTTAAACAACGATAAAAATATCTGGCAATGATTGATTTATATGTCAAAAAGTTCAATAAAATAACTATTTTGAAATATCAACTGATAATAAACCCAGCCTCAAAATCATAATACTCCCTCTTAGATGAGAGTTGAGTGAAATATTATTTGGGAAAAACTAAAAAAGTACTTTTAATTTGTTGAATTTTTAAAGCCATTTCTGATTGAATTATCTGGGAAAATATTGTCCAATCAACGAACAAAATCAATTATTGTGTATTAATCTCTACTTAAATGATGCACTACATAGAAACATAAAAGGCATCAGAGCAATTGTTCAAATGACTCCAACAAATTGAAATTGAACAAATTTAGTACTTATCTCCAGTTTTTCGCAAAAATTATTCCAGACCTTAACTTTTATCTGAGTGCAGTATTATGAATTTGAGGTTTGTTTGTCAGTTGATCTGTCAAAACAATCATATGCAAGAAAATATGGTAACATACCAGTAAATCCACAACATCGATTCTTTCATATAATATGATGAAAGAAAAAACGGAATTGTCGGTCTCATTCTGATTCACCCGTACTATGTTTTAGATTCTCCTAACATTTAAAAATGTTCAGGAGATTGACAAATACCCCGATATACAGGGTGTTATTTAAGTACGTGGCCAAACTTAAAGGGGCGATTCTTTGAGTGATTCTAAGACGAAAAGTTCATATAAACATAGGTCCGGTAATGCTTCGTTTTCAAGATACAGGGTGTCAAAATTTTTAAAAGAAATCGTTTTTGTCGTAAATATCTTAATAACCCTTCAACCGATTTTATTGAAATTTTGCAGTGTTATTGAAGGTCGTAAAGGGCGAATTTAACCCTAACTATATCAAAATTATCATGTCCAGTGGCGTCCCGGAAGGCACTGTAACCAATATTTTTGACAGAAAACATGTACGCCACTAATTTTTTTGCAACTGAAATTACAACTTTTTTATATCTAGAATTTTTTTCGTATCTTGCTTATCGGCCATTTCCGAGTTTGTAAACCGAACCATTTTCAGATATCAGTAACAAATTTTATATCTCAAAACTCTTGAAAATACTTCAAATAATTACTATCAAATAATTACGTATGTACCGTTTCAATTTGTGACAGTTATAAAGTTAAATTTGTTTGAACATTTGTTGTTCCTTCCATGGCCCTCTTACTTTAGTTTCAAAACACTGCAGTAATACATAACAACATTATTTGTTTCATCGAAAACAGGTAATATGAGCAAAAAAAATTAAAAGATGACTTCCATGTAATATTAATTGTTTAATCATAAATAAAAATGTCTTTATTGCATGTCCATGGACAACAATGAGCCCATTTTGCAGCACGAGCCGAAGCCAAGTGCAGAAGGCATGTGCTGCAATTCATATATAAATACATATTTTTTTTATCATTGCATTAATTTTGATAGCAAATTCTAAGACTAGAATAGAGTGTTGATATGAAAAAATATTAGTAAGACCCCAGTTTTTGATGGTTTAGTAGTTGAAATGTTTTATTGTGTTGTCACAGGGATGTGCAATGAAGTGACTTTTATGTTTTTTCTCAAAAAAAAGCAAGATACGAAAAAAATTCTAGATATAAAAAAGTTGTAATTTCAGTTGCTCAATGTGAAACAAATACAAAAATTGCAAAAAAATCAGTGGCGCACATGTTTTCTGTCAAAAATATTGGTTACAGTGCCTTCCGGGACGCCACTGGACATGATAATTTTGATATTGTTAGGGTTAAATTCGCCCTTTACGACCTTCAATAACACTGCCAAATTTCAATAAAATCGGTTGAAGGGTTATTGAGATATTTACGACAAAAACGATTTCTTTTAAAAATTTTGACACCCTGTATCTTGAAAACGAAGCATTACCGGACCTATGTTTATATGAAGTTTTCGTCTTAGAATCACTCAAAGAATCACCCTTTTGAGTTTGGCCACGTACTTAAATAACACCCTGTATTGTAAGAAATGAGCAATATCCGATTATAACACATAGGGAATTACATCGCATGTAAAGACATAAGTATCTTCAGTTTTTCTCAATTATCTCAAAAACCTCCACTTTCAGGCGCATGTGATGTTATGACTTATAGGTTAAGTGTCTATGAGCCTGTCAAACAATAACTTGTTCATTCACTTGTCCAAAGAAAATATGAAGGAAAATATGGCCACATACCATCGAAACTACACCAATGGTTGATGAAAATTAAAAAAAATATAACTTCAAATTATCATGTTGATAGACTTTGATCAGTGTTCCAAGTTTCAAAGTTTTTCCTTCAGGAATTTTGAAGAAAAAACATTTTTTTCTTACTTTCGACACCCTGTATCTCAGAGGGGATGCGTTTTAGGACGTACCTTGATAGAAACTTTTCACCTCGAAATGGCTCACCCTGTAAATATAAAATCTTATGTAATGGCTAGAAAATTCTCAACACAGTTGATTTAACCTTTTGAAATATGATTACAAGAATCTCTTTTCGAATATTTGCATATGGAAATGAAGTGAGGATCAAAACTTTGAAAACATTTCGAAATAGTTTTGCCAGTTTTTATTGTATGTCTGCAAATTTTTAGTATAATTAGAAGAAATAATTCAGAAAAATGGTTTTTTTACGGAATCAATGTTATTAACATATAATGAACATGATATGGGTCCAAGTACTGACCCCTGTGGGGCACCGTGTCTACAACATTTGATGTCACATGTTTCAAGTATATGTCAACAGCACAAATGATACTCGTATGACAACACGTTCACCATTAAAAATGTCAACTTTACGACGACAATGTCAGATTCGGCATATTCACACCAGCGTCGCATATCTAATTTCTAATCGTTAATAAAAGATTATGACTGAAGCAGTTGAGTGTCCTGCCAAAGTTACAATCTGGGGATACAATTATTTCATTACAAAATCCTAGCATCACGTTGCGGGGAATTCATTTTGTTTAAAACCAGGCTGCACTTGGGCCTAAAAAACTCCCCATCCACGTGTTACGTTTTATAACAATTTGTCAATAAGATTGATAATTATTGGACAATAAAGAACAATTTTAATATGATTTGACATTAGTATGGTGAAAAGACGGAGGGAGTGTCAGCAGATCGATATCGTAAAAAAATATCTATTGAAATCGACGAGAATCCTGTCTTGTTGCTTTTGGAAATAATAAAAAAATTTCACGGTTACAAAATGAGAAATTTCAAATTTAATTCCAAGGATATCCTGTGACTTTACAAACGTTTGCGTGAGAAAGGTCTTGTATTATTAAATTTTCAATATCGAAATCAAAGAGGAATAAAATCCGATACTTTAAATAAATGTCCCTGATGTCCTGAACACCCAAGTTTCTTCGTTATTAAAAGCTACTTATTTATTGTTCTCGTCCAGAACACACTTGAAAAATAATTAATTCACACTAGAATGACAAATGAAAATCGATCTTTGTTCATTACTGATGTGATGTTAAAAAAAATTTAACGAAATTTTTTCACTGGTGACGGTTTTTATAAATCCGAAACGTCATCAAACTTCAATATGCAATAAATAAGTACGACTTCAAAAAACATTAATAAGTAAAAAATCGTATTTAACTATCATTAGAAAAAACATAATTGAAGATGGTTGCAGAAAACAAATGATCGAATTTCAAATATGTTAATTTCACAAGAGAGTACATGAAAAGTTTTTCAGGGAAATTTCTCTCTGTGTAATTCCATTATCCATTGTATGTAAAGAAAAGGAATGAAATAAAAACAATGTTTTTTCTAATATCCTTAGCCCATTTTGGTGGATTGGAAATTAAGCAAAACGATTTTTTGTACATTTTCACCGCCCTGTATATCGACCCAGAATATTCAGCCCCGGGGATTGTAGGTGTTATTATGACTCGCCCTGTATATTTATATTTAAGATAACGTCTGTATATGTTCATTCTTCACCATTTATTGTTCAGTGATCACTGTTAGCTTGAAGAAACAAATATGAAATATAATAAGATTTTTTTCTGAAATGGTTGAAATTTTTCCTTGAGGTTGGGTTTCAGAATGACGAAATAGAGCCGAAGAAAAAACAACCGACATCAGACCAAAAATGGCAAGGGAAAGGGCTATAAATTCCACGTTTCCAGTATAAAAAAAAGTCTAAAGGAGTGAGATCTGGTGGTCGTGGAGGCCATTCTAGGGAACCTTTCCTTCCAATCCGGTGACCTGGAAAATGTTCATAAAAATACTGAAGCAGAGCATAGTGCGCAGAAGTGCCATCTTGTTAGAATATCAATTGTCCACAAAAGAGCCCTGCGAATATTTCCCAAAAAGAATATATAGCTGCAGATACATTATTCAACTTCAGGGACTTCTGGATTTATATTTATGCTTTCTTAAATTGCTAAGAAAATTTGATCAAAACTTTCCTTAACGTTCATTAATTATCAGAAAAAGGTTGTCACTCGCATCAATGGTTCGATAACCATCTTTAGGAAGTTGTAAATATTCACACTTAATGATTTATAATTTATTATAATCCAATGAAGCAGGTGAAGTAGAGTAAACTCTACTTTTCAAGTAACCACACAGGAAAAAGTCTAAAGGAGTGAGATCTGGTGATCGTGGGGGCCATTCTTGAGAACCTTTCCTTCCAATCAGGTTCTCTGTTGATCCAAATTCTTCAATGGTTTGATGACAAAAGTTGTAAATATTCACACCCAATGATTTTTGTTTGACAATAAGCAGTACTGTACTACCCGAGTCAAATATTTTGTATGTAAACATGTATCTACAAATTTCACTCTCACCATGGCTTCTTCATTACATTTTGACTTGTTGCATACTTTTGTACCTGTTTGTGAATGTTATTGAAATAAATGTGAGTGTCTATTATTAAAGCAAATGTGATTGGGTTATAGAGTATGGGTAAACAAATTGGAATACGGGACATCATCACTATTTAGTAGGTTTTTTTGGCAACTTCTGCAGGTAACAGTACTTTCCTAATAATCTAGTGTCCTCTGGTATATTTACAATTCGAATTTGATAAACCAGGTAATGACCACATGAAATAGGAGGTTGGAAAGCAAATTATCTATAAAAATTACCATAAAAATCTGCTTAACTTTGAGGGGCAGACATTTTCAAGTAATATCACCGTAGTGGGCACAAACTAACCGCAAATCTTGACAGTACAACCGTTTTTTGTGTAACAATCGTGAAAAAGTTGCTCAGACATTCGCTAGATGGCAAATATGGTGAAAATAAATCAAAAAATGGTGGTTTACTTTTGGTACCACCGCGCACATAGCCCAAATTCTTACCCACTGCCCTCCAAAGAGTTGTTAAACATTAAAAATGGGTTAGAGCATCTCGTTTGGAACTTGCCATAATGGTTTATCAAATTCCAATTTGTTTATTCTCATTCTATTCACCCAATCAGATTGGCTTACACTAGTAATCTAATCTAGTGATATCACCCTGAAGGTAATCTTTCATCAAGGGTTCTTGTATACTCCTCAAACGTCAGTATATATCAATGTGTAGACCTAAGAATTTGGTGCAGGATTTGTTGCTTATAATCTGATTTTCTAGATTAAGGTTGTCATAGTTGAACTGATAGTCCAAGATGTTTGTTTTGGTTGCATTAAAACAAAATGTGTTTGAGTCGCACCAGAGTTTAACTGTTTCCATGCCATGGAAAATGCCTTCTATCAAAAGTTCTTTCAATGCCTCAATAGTGCCGTTCATCTGCAAACATCGTCATTCTTCCTATATATCAGTACAAAACCCAACGTTTCTTTAAATCTTTGTAAATGTGTCGAAATGTAAAAACCTTCAACAACCCATTGAGACGTTGGACAGACATCTAAAACGTGAGTAACCAATTGAAACGCGCCATTAAAATATAAAAGAACAAACGGACCAAGAACCGACCCCTGAGGTACACCAAAAATGTTTGATAGACCTGACATTGAATAATGAGGACTACCTACCCGATTTTTTGTTCAAGATATCTTGCTTACAAATGAATTTTGCAGTCAGTTTGTTGTCTACCTACTGGGAAAGATTCCAGAATCCTTTCCATTCGAGTTTTGTTGGTATTATTATTGGATTTTGGAATGTTGTGACCTATTTGGAGCTTTGATTTTTTTTCATTTCGGTAATATATGCAGTGATTTTTTTGAGGTACTACCTAAGACATACTTTTTTAATAAATCGAGCTTGCTCGAGAGATTTTTTCCACTACTAGTAGAGTGGCCTTACCGGTTCAAAGCCAAAATCGACCGTTTTCCCATAAGAAAATCCAAGGTTCAGTCTGCACATAATTTACCATTTCAAGATCACACGTCGGCCAGCTTCGAGAGATACGTTCGGGAGATGATGATTAGATCAGTTTGGGATTTGGGAGAGCCACGGCAAATAATAGTAATAGCCGTTCTCTACCCCCGCACAGGCTATACCTTGGGGTATACTCTACGAGTGTTCATGAGGGAGTATTATTATTGGAAGATCATATTTGTCAGTCTAGCGTCCACGTATACACATATAGTTGGCGTGTCAAAATAAATCGTTAAAGAAAACACACATACATATATTAAATCGGTTTGTAATAGACTCAGTTAAAATAAATAGGTCTACGTCTCTACTCTATAAATTTAGCAATGTAATAGGTATAGTAATGGCTGGTGCATAGACCACGCTTTTGCTTTATCTTTTAGCTTTATTTCTGAATTTTGGGTCCTTCAGTTGTCTTGCTAATATTTCAAATCAAATCGAAAGACAAAATTCTTGTTTTTTATTTTCTCCACACTGTTATAAGAAATTATTACTTACCTGGTTTTCCAAATTCTAATACCTGCCTCAATTACTTCGTTTTCCCAAAGCTGAGTAAGAATTCGGGAAATGTATTCCCGCTAGATGGCGCCCAGAATTTGGACGCGAAACAGTAAAGTTATTGTTTATATAGAAGTAAGATAGTTAGCCAACCTTAAGGGATTAATATCCAAGTCATGTCGTGGCTTCAGTGATCTGACCTCCAAGTCATGTCGTAACTTGATCGAAACAATGGGACAGCATTATAATCAGGGTTTTTTGAAGAAACCTGCATTAAGACGACGTCAAATATTCATGTTTGTAACTAATGACGCTAGATGACACTCGCGTTTGGGTCCAATACCTTTTCCACAGGCATTGACTAACTATCTTACTTCTATTTAAACAATGGTATAGTGGTGATCAGCTGTCGAATTCCATAAAAGACTATACTCATTTTTCATATTGGATTGAAATGGAAGCGACATGTAGATGGCGACAGGGATTATTGCAAGAAAGACCTGATATACTTTATATCAGTTCAATTAAATAATTACAGCTGGAGCACCCTTAGCGCAGAATGTGAATTCAAAATGGAAAAAACCTCGGCGCAATTTATTGGTTAAATTACCCCCAGTACCGAAACTGTGAGATTGCAAAAATATTGTCTGGGTGTCATAAGTAATGATTACTTACCTGGTTTATCAAATCCTAATATCTATAGTACCACCTGACTAGTTTCGAGATTTTTCCTCTCATCAGTGCAAGGATAGGTCAACACAGACAGCTCTGAAGCCATCTGTTCCCCGTCCGAAACATCCTACCATTCTGGCCGTTGACCTACCTTTGCACCGATGAGAGGCGAAACCTCGAAACTCGTCTGCAGGTGATCCCCCTGTCCAAATCAAAACAATATTCGGCTAGTTGGTTACAGGGAGCACTTGCAATTGCGTCCTCTGATGCATTGAGGAACGTTGCCCAAGTATCTGTTAGAGATAATTCAATACCCGTCGTGGTCTTAGCCAGGAGAGTAGTTGTTTTCTGACAGGTACTTGTCATAATGAGCCTACGACGTAGGTGTATGTGGCAGTAAGGGTTATGTTCTCTCTTAGCTTGGTTGGAAATTTGTGACATCTAAGTTGTGATATATTTACCGATTATATTTCTTGGGTCCTTGGGGTAAAACTGGGATTTGGAAGGAAGCAAAATCTTGGCTAAGATAGTTTGAGTGTCATCACAATTGCTTTACTCGACAAGGAAAATACAATGTTGCCAGACTGCGTTCTTCATTTTTCCCGTATAATAACTTTACATACCCCAGACTTTGAAAACATGTTTTTTCAGCCGCATTTGAAAAATTCAAGAAAAAGAAATTACCCAAACACCAAAACTTCGTCACAATCACACTCGACGCTCGTTTCGCCAACAAAGTTAGCATCTTCAGGAGCTAAAAGCTTACTGAACTACGTATCCTACCTTACTTCTATTAATACCACTATTTCTTAATGGACGTCAAATTATCTAACATTTTGAATCTACCTACTACTTATCTGAGGGGCAACCGTACTCATCAAATTTGTCTACTTTTGTTGTTTACTAATTCTAGTAATTTACTTACTTGTTTTGGATTTGATGACACAAAGGACCACGCGCTTTTTATAGGTAAAATGGTTCTCGGGGAAATTGTCTGAATTTTCAGTATATTGTAGTATTTGATGTACTGATTGAACGTGCAGAATCGCAAAGTTCCTTGATGGATAGATTTTGAAATACAGGGCGTTCAAGTTAAAAATCAGTAATTTTTATTTAATTATTGTCTCGGGATTTGAAAGTGCAAATTGCATTTTTTTTTCGCTCTTATCATCAACGTACCTTCATATTACTAATATCATTCAGTTGGTGCAGATTATATCATTATGTACAGAGTGAAAAATTAAAACATTTTAGCAATGTCTGAAAATTCGATGTAATGATGAAGTATGTTAAAATTATTTTGGTATGCAATATATTATTCTTATTCCATCATTAATCACAATTCATACACTTCGTACAGGGTGATTTGAAAAATTGGTGAAATATATGGCCGATTCTTTCGTACACATCCTGTATGTTCAAGTGAATTATCATCCTCCAAATATAGCTGATACCGTATAAACATGATTTCGTTGGGATATATAGGGTGACCATGAAAATTTTCGATGATAAAAATGACAAAATATCAACGTTTCAGAAATCACCCTGTGAATCACGATTAACTCGGTGAAATTCCTTTATTGTCATTTAATATATTCATCATTCTCTCCTCAACTCTGTCCCAAAAATTCAGTTTACTGCTGTTACTAGTTTCATAGTTATTAATTCAGAAACTGTTTACCATTTGCATGACGAGTTGAAGGAACTTGTTCACGCGTACATTCTACTAGTGGCCAAGATTTTTCACAAATAGTGAAACTTGAGAATGTGGAGATCAAAATAAATGTAACATTATATGCAGGGTGATGACCAATTCTATCTACCATTTAGGAACTGACTGAATATACGAATATATGAATATATGGATGAACCGTCATTGGTCATCACCCTGCATATAATGTTACATTTGTTTTGATCTCCACATTCTCACGTTTCACTATTTGTGAAAAATCTTGGCCACTAGTAGAATGTACGCGTGAACAAGTTCCTTCAACTTGTCATGCAAATGGTAATAAGTTTCTCAATTAATAACTATGAAACTAGTCACAGTAGGAAACTGAATTTTTGCAAAAATTGCCCATGCAGTTATATCTCCATTGATTATACTGACAAAAATAACAGAGGCTTGCTTATCTCCGATTTTCACCAAATGACTCCACGTATAAAAAAAATTAAAGATATGATGCGTGCATATGATATAAATTAATTTTTGATATCAATTTGGGTTAAACTCTCGATTTATATAGATTAAATAATGAGTCCCAAAACTGTACCCTGAGGAACACCGATTTGTACAATCATCGAGTCGCTCCAGCTAAGTATTTAATTTTTTAGTATTTTGTCTCTGTTCAATTAGTACTTTTTGGAGATATCCAGTACTGCATTCTGTTCAAGAACATCCTAGAATGAGGTACGGTACCGAATGCCTTCGCCAGATCTAGGAATAATGCACTACAGTGACTGGTGGGGATCTCCCCAACGAGGACATTAAAAGGTCATAATCACACGATGTCATCTATGCCCCAGATCAATGATGACATCAAAGTAGTGGGGGAGGACCAGGGCCGGCTC
Organism: Chrysolina oricalcia; assembly: GCA_944452925.2. NCBI lineage: Eukaryota > Metazoa > Arthropoda > Insecta > Coleoptera > Chrysomelidae > Chrysolina > Chrysolina oricalcia. Next base: position 3,450,587 of record OX101822.2, on the reverse strand, counting down.
AAAACTCCTACTGTCATTTTATTGCCAACATTTTATTACTCGAGTTTTCATCCAAGCAACAATCAACAGGATGAAATCTTTAAACAATTGCCGAATTTTATTTCTAGTCTCTGGAAAAATAGAGAAAAATAATGAAAACTATTGAAAATAATGAAAAATAAAGAAAAATAAATGAAACATTATGAAAAATAATGAAAAATACTTAAAAATAGTTAAAAGTAGTGACAAATAGTGAAAAATAATGAAAAATGATTTTTTGAGGGTGATTTCTGAAACGTTGATATTTTGTCATTTTTATCATCAAAATTTTTAAGATCACCCTATATATCCCAACGAAATCATGTTCATACAGTATCAGCTATATTCGGAGGGTAATAATTCACTTGATTAGACAGGATGTGTACGAAAGAACCGACTATATATTTCACCAATTTTCACCCAAATTTCACCCTGTGCGAAATATATAAATTGTGATTAATGATGGAATAAGAATAGTATATTGCCTGCCAAAATAATTTTATCAATATTTCATTATTACACCGAATTTTCAGACATTACTAAAATGTTTTTATTTTTCTATCTGTACATAATGATATAATCTGCACCAGCTGCATGATATTTAGTAATATTGGCGAAAGAAAATAAGATCGCAGCGCCACCTATAACAAGACTTTGAACTACGAATCACGGACAAAGGTTTTTGACTTTACACGTGTTTATATGGCGTTTTGACGATCTGTACTCCTATTTTCAAACAATTTGTGAAACTTTGTGATTTCTCTAACTAAAAAGTGATTGTGTTTCTATTGAAAGACTCTAAAGAACGTTTCAGTCAGGTGATTTAAAGGAATTTCATCTCCGATTAGTTTTGAATGCTTCTGCAATTCAAGGTTGCATGGCGTTTTGATGATCTGTTCTCCTATTTTCAAACAATTTGTGAATATTTGTGATTTCTTTAACTGAAAAGTTATTGTGTTTCTATTAAAAAACTTGAACGATAGTTTCAGTGTAGTTTACAAATATTTTACGTGTTTTTTGAAGTCATGATTTGTGAGTTATTGATCTGATTCATTCTGTTGATTAAGGATATTTCCATACTCGATTTCTGTTTCTGTTCGTATTTTTTTGGTTTATACTGTTGATAGACTGCCAAATATGGGAAAATACAATCCTAGTTGTTCAGTCCCAGGATGCAGGACATATGGCAAGAAGGAAAATGTGGGATATCACAAATTTCCCCCAAAAATAAAAGCAAGATTAAAAAATCACCAATTGGTTCGACCAGATTGAAGAAATTGACCAAAGGAAAGCATGGATTTTGAAACTGAAAATTGGCAAGCTAAATAATATGGAAGTATATGCTTGTTTGACAAACAGACTGATGAATGAATCAGATCAATAATTGATCGCAAATCATGACCTCCAAAAACAAGTAAAATATTTGTAAACTACATTGAAACTATCGTTCAAGTCTTTTGATAGAAACACAATAACTTTTCAGTTAAAGAAATCACAAATTTTCACAAATTGTTTGAAAATAGTAGAACAGATAATCAAAACGCCATACAACCTTGAATTGCAGAAGCATTCAAAACTAATCGGAGATCAAATACCTTTGAATCACCTTACTGAAACGTTCTTTAGAGTCTTTCATTAGAAACACAATCACTTTTTAGTTATAGAAATAATAAATTTTTACAAATTGTTTGAAAATAGGAGTACAGATCGTCAAAACGCCATATAAACACGTGTAAAGTCAAAAACCTTTGTCCGTGATTCGTAGATCAAAGTCTTGCTATAGGTGGCGCTGCGATCTTATTTTCTTTCGCCAATAAAGGTACGTTGATGATAAGAGAGAAAAAAATGCGTCGAGTGTGATTGTGACGTAGTTTGGGTACTTAATTTCTTTTTCTTGAATTATATTCACACCAAAGGTTCCGAAATATCCATTTATTTGATTGGCATTTGAAAAAACCAAAAATAACACTGATGCGTTAAAATAACCAAAAACTAACCTAACCACAGTTTCGATCTATCCTCTAGATCTAGCGCAATAATCCATTTCCAGACAGTTTGGAAATAAAAACAAAAAATAACAATAATTTCTGATAAAATTCTCGTGTTGTAAACACAACGAATGCGATACGAATATTCTATAATTCTACTACTCACATTACATTAACAGCCAATCCTAGAGTGGCAATGATGATCATCGTGTTGGCATTGATTTCATAATCTCTGTAGTAAATCCTGTTGATGGCTAGCGTGGAAAAGATGGCAGCCAGCAACCAGATTGTCAAGACACTGCAAATGAAACAAAAAGATTTTTTTATTTTTTTTATTAACGCTTTCTTGCAAAATTACCGGTTATTTTTATGCTCTTGCGCAATTACAACCAAAAATATCTTACCTTAGAAGAGCACCAATAACTTCGGCCCTGTAGTAGCCAAACGTCATATTTTTGGAGGGTGGTTTTCTGCCAACCCAAATCGCCAGTAAAGAGATCAAAAACCCAATAAAATCCGAAAACAAATGAGCCGCGTCGGTCATTATAGCCAGGCTCCCAGCTAGATATCCACCAATCACTTCTGCAATCTGAAACAAATAGAAAAACAATCGAGGAAAAAATCAAAACAAAACAGTTTTATTGAATTGAAAAATTAAAGACATCAATTAAAGCAACTTCAAATTCGTTTTTTGAAAAATTCAGTGCTCTTTGTCGATATTAGTAGCGATATATCATCAGCATAGGCACTATTCCAGAATTTGCGATTGTGCAAATCAAAAATAAAATATGCGGTAATGGAAATTTTGAAAATTAATTATGTCTCAAAAACGGTTGGAAAAGTTGGTTTTACTTGGAAAAATGTCCAGAATCAACGGACATTTCGAAAACGAAAAATTGAAAATATATGAGGTGTTCTATTAGAAAGAAAAAATTGAGACATCAATTGAAGCAACTTCAAAACCGTTTTTTGAAAAATTCAGTGCTCTTTGTGAATATTAGTAGCGATATATCATCACCATATGCGATAAATTCAAAAGTCACTATTGCAGAATTCGGAATTGTGCAAATCAAAAATAAAATAAGAGTTAATGGAAATTTTGAAAATTAATTATATCTCAAAAACGGTTGGAAAAGTTGGTTCTACTAGGAAAAATGTCCAGAATCAACGGACATTTCGAAAACGAAAAATTGAAAATATATGAGGTGCTCCATTAGAAAGAAAAAATTGAGACATCAATTGAAGCAACTTCAAAACCGTTTTTTCAAAAATTCAGTGCTCTTTGTGAATATTAGTAGCGATATATCATCACCATATGCGATAAATTCAAAAGGCACTATTGCAGAATTCGGAATTGTGCAAATCAAAAATAAAATATGCGGTAATGGAAATTTTGAAAATTAATTATATCTCAAAAACGGTTGGAAAAGTTGGTTCTACTTGGAAAAATGTCCAGAATCAACGGACATTTCGAAAATGAAAAACTGAAAATATATGAGGTGCTCCATTAGAAAGAAAAAATTGAGACATCAATTGAAGCAACTTCAAAACCGTTTTTTCAAAAATTCAGTGCTCTTTGTGAATATTAGTAGCGATATATCATCACCATATGCGATAAATTCAAAAGGCACTATTGCAGAATTCGGAATTGTGCAAATCAAAAATAAAATATGCGGTAATGGAAATTTTGAAAATTAATTATATCTCAAAAACGGTTGGAAAAGTTGGTTCTACTTGGAAAAATGTCCAGAATCAACGGACATTTCGAAAATGAAAAACTGAAAATATATGAGGTGCTCCATTAGAAAGAAAAAATTGAGACATCAATTGAAGCAACTTCAAAACCGTTTTTTCAAAAATTCAGTGCTCTTTGTGAATATTAGTAGCGATATATCATCACCATATGCGATAAATTCAAAAGGCACTATTGCAGAATTCGGAATTGTGCAAATCAAAAATAAAATATGCGGTAATGGAAATTTTGAAAATTAATTATATCTCAAAAACGGTTGGAAAAGTTGGTTCTACTAGGAAAAATGTCCAGAATCAACGGACATTTCGAAAACGAAAATCTGGAAATATATGAGGTGTTCCATTAGAAAGAAAAAATTGAGACATCAATTGAAGCAACTTCAAAACCGTTTTTTGAAAAATTCAGTGCTCTTTGTCGATATTAGCGATATATCATCACCATATGCGATAAATTCAAAAGGCACTATTCCAGAATTCGTGATTGAGCAAACCAAAAATAAAATATGCGGTAATGGAAATTTTGAAAATTAATTATATCTCAAAAACGGTTGAAAAAGTTGGTTCTACTAGGAAAAATGTCCAGAATCAACGGACATTTCGAAAACGAAAACCTGAAAATATATGAGGTGTTCCATTAGAAAGAAAAAATTGAGACATCAATTGAAGCAACTTCAAAACCGTTTTTTGAAAAATTCAGTGCTCTTTGTCGATATTAGCGATATATCATCACCATATGCGATAAATTCAAAAGGCACTATTCCAGAATTCGGGATTGAGCAAACCAAAAATAGAATAGGCGGTAACGAAAATTTTTAAAAATAAATTATATCTCAAAAACGGTTGGAAAAGTTGGTTCTACTAGGAAAAATGTCCAGAATCAACGGACATTTCGAAAACGAAAACCTGAAAATATATGAGGTGTTACATTAGAAAGAAAAAATTGAGACATCAATTGAAGCAACTTCAAAACCGTTTTTTGAAAAATTCAGTGCTCTTTGTGAATATTAGTAGCGATATATCATCACCATATGCGATAAATTCAAAAGGCACTATTGCAGAATTCGGAATTGTGCAAATCAAAAATAAAATATGCGGTAATGGAAATTTTGAAAATTAATTATATCTCAAAAACGGTTGGAAAAGTTGGTTCTACTAGGAAAAATGTCCAGAATCAACGGACATTTCGAAAACGAAAATCTGGAAATATATGAGGTGTTCCATTAGAAAGAAAAAATTGAGACATCAATTGAAGCAACTTCAAAACCGTTTTTTGAAAAATTCAGTGCTCTTTGTCGATATTAGCGATATATCATCACCATATGCGATAAATTCAAAAGGCACTATTCCAGAATTCGGGATTGAGCAAACCAAAAATAAAATATGCGGTAATGGAAATTTTGAAAATTAATTATATCTCAAAAACGGTTGAAAAAGTTGGTTCTACTAGGAAAAATGTCCAGAATCAACGGACATTTCGAAAACGAAAACCTGAAAATATATGAGGTGTTACATTAGAAAGAAAAAATTGAGACATCAATTGAAGCAACTTCAAAACCGTTTTTTGAAAAATTCAGTGCTCTTTGTCGATATTAGCGATATATCATCACCATATGCGATAAATTCAAAAGGCACTATTCCAGAATTCGGAATTGAGCAAACCAAAAATAGAATAGGCGGTAACGAAAATTTTTAAAAATAAATTATATCTCAAAAACGGTTGGAAAAGTTGGTTCTACTAGGAAAAATGTCCAGAATCAACGGACATTTCGAAAACGAAAACCTGAAAATATATGAGGTGTTACATTAGAAAGAAAAAATTGAGACATCAATTGAAGCAACTTCAAAACCGTTTTTTGAAAAATTCAGTGCTCTTTGTCGATATTAGCGATATATCATCACCATATGCGATAAATTCAAAAGGCACTATTCCAGAATTCGGGATTGAGCAAACCAAAAATAGAATAGGCGGTAACGAAAATTTTTAAAAATAAATTATATCTCAAAAACGGTTGGAAAAGTTGGTTGTACTAGGAAAAATGTCCAGAATCAACGGACATTTCGAAAACGAAAACCTGAAAATATATGAGATGTTCCATTAGAAAGAAAAAATTAGAGACATCACGAAGCAACTTCAAAACCGATTTTTGAAAAATTCAGTGCTCTTTGTCGATATTAGTAGCGATATATCATCACCATATGCGATAAATTTAGAGGCACTATTCCCAATTCGGGATTGACCAAATCAAAAATAAAATAGGCGGTAACAAAAATTTTGAAAAATAAATTATATCTCAAAAACGGTTGGAAAAGTTGGTTCTACTAGGAAAAATGTCCAGAATCAACGGACATTTCGAAAACAAAAACCTGAAAATATATAAGGTGTTCCATTAGAAAGAAAAAATTAGAGACATCAATCGAAGCAACTTCAAATCAGTTATTGAAAAATACGGTACTCTGTGTCGAAATTAGTATCGATATATCATTAGCATATGCGATAAATTTAGAAGGCACTATTCCAAATTCGAAATTGTGCAAATCAAAAAATAAAATAGGCGGGAACGAAAATTTTGCAAAATTAACTATATCTCAAAAAAAGTAGGATTTACTAGAAAAAAATGCCCAGCATCAAACGGGCATTTCGAAAACCTGAAAACATATGAGGTGTTCCATTTGAAATAACAAACTTGATGCCAATCTGACGTTCATGTGGCAACGATGCAGCCTTGAACATATTTTATAAAGATACATTCTTTCAACAGTTCTGACGGTACGTCTAATATATCCAATCCATCTTGAAACACCCGGTATTTGTTCCCAATACGTGACAACACTGGCATTCCGAAACCTGTTTTACAAATGATGTTCTCTTACATCGTTAATTTTTTTCTATCGAGGACTCACCATGAACGAAAAGCAAAACGCAGCGGCCATAGACAGTTTCTTCCAAGCGTTTGTATCTTCAGTAGCTGAAAGCGAGTCATGGCAGTGGAATTCCGTTTCAACGACCGATTCTCTGTAAATATCCTGAAAAAAAATCATAAAATTATCTAATTTCACCTGGTTAAATGAAGCGTATTTTTCTGGTCAAAATAAATAGATTTTCGTCGATAATCAAACCAAGTAATTTACCACATCGACTGTTGCAACTGAAAAAAATCATTTCTTGTGTTTTGTCTCCATTAAGTTTCATTGAATTGGCTGTAAACCATCACTCTTCTTCTCTGTTAAGTCAATTACTCTTTTATCTGATGTTAAGATGGTTGTATACCAAGCAAAGGTATACATTTGTATGGTAACATGCATGGGCTAAAATCATTGATGTAAATCAAGAATAAAATTGGCCGCAATATCGATCCCTGAGGAACTCCATGTCTGACAATTTTTTTGGGGGAACATTCTGCATTTATGAATACCGATTGAGATCTGTTACCTACTCCCAACCCATGTATTCCATTTTCCCGAGAAGTGAAGAATGTGAGACGCTTTGGAGAGGTCAACTGGATTCATCTCCTTTCTTGAATAATAGTAAAACTTTTGCCGGTTTAAAATTTTCTGGAAAACAATCCGATGTGCAACTTAAACTAAACTTCGGCCAATGAAAGACGATTTATTATTATACATTAAATATGAGCTCGAACTGGTATTTCAATTAAAGTTGATTATTCATCTGCATGTCAGGAAAATTTGAAGTTTCTCGAATTGATGTTTTTTTTATTACTATTATCATTGAAAACTACCACATCTCTCATTACGATCACAACATTTTGATATTCACCATTTCAAAATTTAAGACACGTAGTTGGTAAACTAATACTATCTGTATACTAAGTAACGTTAGAAAAATCGTCTGGAACTTGAGAAAATACTAAATAATAATAACTGGTAGAGTAAACACAAGGCAAATCGATAAAAATACGTTGATTTCAATTAGATAGTTCAAACAAGACGATGATTGAATAAAAAAAGATGACTGTTAAGAACCTCAATTGAAAATTACCTAAACAAGATCTTCTTAACAATTTATGATAAGACTAATTCAATTTTTTTGACGAATCTAATATTTACCAATACTGACCAGTATTGCAAATTATACGAGTCAAATAAAATTAGTCTTGACGTGTTGAGTACAAAAATGTATCTAACCCTGCATTAAACTATTACTAAATACAACTTCATCGCTTTACTTAGGCGTTACTATGGATACTAAATAAATAATATCTGTCACTACTAGTAGTAGTCGATGATACTTGAGTTTATTCAGTGGCGGATCCAGGATTTATTTCAGGGGGGGCGCACAGTACCGAAATCACATGAAAGTTATACATCACACCATCACATAGCATCTGATGGTGATATTGAATTGTGGAGACGATTTAGAGTTTTTCTGCGTCTTGAATTGTACAAAATATTGAGAATTCATTTTTCCATTTTCAATATGAAATTAAAAACATTTCATTTAAATATATTTATATTTTTATTGGTTATTATATACATAACAACATTGAACAACATGTAGAAAGTAAACATTTGAAAAAAAAAAAAAACAAAAAAACAATACAAAATTTAAAAAAATCAATGAGAATATCCTAATACATCTGGACGGTACCGAATTGAACAAAATGTCAGTCTAATTTGAACTATATCAGATGATGAAATCAAGCTTCCTTTTTTTATTGTTGGCAAATCGATCAATGATATTTTCTAAATTCAAATCGGTTTGCCTATATATATATAAAGGAGGGCTAAACCATTGAGCCTGTCTTCGGCAATTGTCGAGCGGAGGTAGGTTTTCACCAACCTCAATGTAGAGAAAGTACGTTCTGCAGTAGCAACAGATACTGGTAGTGTTACAAGAATGCGTAAAATTTTAACGGTATGAGGATAATAATCCGCATCGATCTTATGTAAAATATTCAAAGCATTGCTACCTTCGATACTTTTATTTCGACATGCATTTCTGTAAAGTTGAATTTCTCCCGTGAACTCGGCTAATGATGAGTTGCCTAAAAGGGAACCAAATTTTTCGCAGATTTCTGAAATTTTTGTTCTTAATATTATGTCACTAAAATTTATTATGCTCTCTGGCATCACAATATTGAGCAAAAAAATATTCAACGTTCTATTAGAAAATCTCTCTTTTATATCCAACATTACAGAATCTAATAGTGGTATATAAATCACTCTCCTCCAATAATTTTCTGGAATAAGATTTTCCACATCTGAGAAACTCTGACGATGTGATTGCCTAGATACAAGTCGAGGCATTCGCAGTTCAATGTCGAGTACGTCCATAACTTTCTTAGCTTCTTTCACAATTGACATAAATTCTGAATTTGCATTCGTTCTCTTCTCCAGTAGAGATTCGAGAAGATTTTTCAACCTCGTGGTGGCAGCTTCAATATCAATATTCACAGATTGTAAATACTTACTAAATGGCAAAGTTAAGCTGAATATGTCTGCTAGGCAAAATACTGTTAATATAAATTCACAGTCACAAATTGCTTTCAGGAGGATATTGGCCTTACTAGATGATATATTATCGCTCCACTCTGATATCTCTGTTAAAGCTTTCTCGATGATAGGTAAATCCTTTTGAAAATCAAGAATTGAGTCATGTCTCTCAATCCATCGTGTTTCACATGAACTACTCAATTTGTGTTTCATATACTTCTGTAGAACAAAGTTTCTTTTGGAAGAAGCTTGGAAAAATGTTACTATCTCTTGTATAGTTCCCATTGCATTTTTCACACTCATGACTCTAAGCGATTTGGATATTGACAGATTCAGCGCATGATTGAAACATGGACATATAATAGCATTTTTGGCTTCTTTTTGGATTTCATTAGCAGCCCCTTTAGCCTTTGACATATTGACTGAACAGCCGTCGCATCCTATCCCTACGCAATTTTCGATATTCAACCCTAATGATTTAATTTTCCTCAATACGGTTTGACCCAAAATAACACCAGTGATAACTGGTTCTACCTGAATATTTGTTTCACTGTCACTATAATTTGCAGAGTGCAAATCCACAAACCCTATGAAACTTTCAAACATTTTCCCATCATGAACATATATTAGAGAAATACTCAGTTGAGATATATTTGCTACATCAGTAGTTTCATCAAAAATGATTGAATAATAACTATAATCATTGATCTGTTTTGTAATGACTGATATTATTTCTGCTTCACAACAATGAATTAGTTCATTAGCTGTAGTTTTGCTAATGTATGTTGCATTGGCCCCTGTGTTTTGTAAGTGTTCTTTGAGGATATTATCTCCAGCATCTATGCGGAATCTGAGGAGAGCTCTAAAACACCCATCGTTATTTCCCACCAGATTGAATTCCTCTTCCTCAGAGGTTTTCTTTTTCTTCATCAGCGGACCATCATCACGATAACCCCTCAAAGGAATGTTTTGTTGTCCATGTAGGATGATAGTTTTCAAAATTGGAAGCAGGCGAGATCGATTCTCTCGTATCTGCCTTTCTCTTTCATGTGACAACTGATTCCTTATATCAACTTCTGGGTTTCGATAAGTCAGCAAGAAATGTTTTCCTTCAGAAGAAAAAATACCTATTACTCGAAAAAAATTTAATCAGTAAAATAACTTACCCTTTTCCACAGCCTCGATATGATAATTTGTAGTTTGATGATGATTCAAATCTCCATCTTTTCCTGTTAATTTCGCATATTTGGTTAGTGGTTCTGTAACCAGTTTATTGGGCATTACATTTGTCCACCCACAAGCTGTTCTGGCTTCAGAAATAGGGCACAATATTTACAGAAAAGTCCTTGTTTTTCTTTGGAAAATACCAACCAGCTATATTTCTCCAAATGCCCATGGCTGACCTTACGCTTCTCTTCTCGCCCTCTTTTCTCATGGCTAGAGTGAGGAAAACAATAATTTTTGTCTGGGACCCAATGGTTCGTCATCAGTTGAAATCGCGTGAAGCTATCAAGTGTGTTAATGCTCGATAGGAAACGTCCAACATCAAATGAGGTGACAGTTTCGAGTATAGGGCTAGCTCCCGATATTATTTCATTTTAATCATTGTCTCTAACAATTCCACTATAAGTTATATTTGTATTCGTCGAAGGAGCCGATTCTGCCGGTTTGAATTTTTTAAAATAATTGTCAATTTTGGTATTCACAGCTGATTTTTTTCTTTTATTTTCTGCCATTGTATGGAAGCACAGCACTGACCCTTAAAACTTTCTATGTTCACAAGGTAAAACTGGTAAAAGGTATTTTTGGCACTAATGAAGTAATATATCAACCTCAGATCATAAACGCACCGCACAAAACCTCTAGAATGACGAAAAATACTAATTTTCAGACTACGCCACGCGTGTGATCGTCTGACTGCAACTGCATGCATTGAGTATTAGCACAGTACAGTAAACTCATCGCGGGAGCGCGGGGATTCACACACCGTCGCGGATTTCGGTATGCGTCAGATTACGTCGGACGAAGACGAATCATCATTTACCCGTCACCCTCCCGGCCCTTGTGGTTCTTTACTTTTCGCGATTTCGGGTCCTCAACATTGTGAAACTCGCAAATTATCCGCCCCCTGCGCCCCCCCTGGATCCGCCACTGAGTTTATTAATAATTAAACTTTTATATTTTTGTCAAATAGTGTCATTATAGTTCAGGCACAAGTTTCATTTTAGTTCTTAAGTCTTCTTTTGTAGTGGAAGTCTTTGATTGAAATTTGATTGGATTCAAATTGTTTCCCTACACAAAACTATACTATTTCACATACCATATTTCTATACTCCATACCGACAGCAACAATATCAAACAATACATAGAATTCAGGTTAAACAAATTGGTAACGAAAAAATAATAATTATCTGAAACAAGCTATTAAGGACATCTTCAGATTAAATCAATCTGTTTTTTGTTATTCATAGACGCCAATATCTATTGATCAGTGTTGATTGTTTACCAGTTTTATCTTAACAATTTCGGAATATCAGGCGGATATTATAAAAAAATTAATAGTTAAACAAAGTGCGTAAGTTCTAGCCAATATTTCAGGTTGAAAATACATATACCTACCTACTTTGCAATTTGTACACTACATAATATGCATTCCGGAACGTTGAGTGATTTGTTTAATGGAAACTAGGTACTTTGAAAGTACCGTTTTCCATCTTTCATACATCAGCTCTCAAATCATTTGATTTGCATTAGCCTCTAAGATAAAATGACGATTGTGTATAGTTTACTTTACATTTCCGACTATTTTAACTTTGTCAATAAGAAAACTCTTCTTGGACAATAAAGTACATTGATTGATTGTAAATATCTTTTTGTTCACTTGTTTCTTGTTCTAATGAAAGGTTTCAAATGACTTTCCATTAATCGGCAAGTATAAACTGCCCCTTAGACAGCCTGAAAATCAACCATCTTCTCGGTCTTTTCAGTAGTCTATATACAGAAAATGAACTTAGTAAACATTTCTAAGGGAGGTTTTTAAAAATCAACAAGGTAAACTGTCCCTTAGACAGCCTACAAATCAACCATCTCTAGGTATATCATTCTTGGGCCTTTCGATAGTCCATATACAGAAAATTAACTTGTTTAATCATTTCTAAGGGAGGTTTCAGATTGATTTTTCAAAAATCGACAAGTGTAAACTACCCCTTAGGCGTCCTGCCAAGCAACCATCCTTCGGTATATCATTCTCGAGCTGTTCAGTAGTCTATATACAGAAAATGAACTTGGTTAAAGTTCTTTAGCCTCCTAAATAAGAAACGTATATCGTCAGATGGCAGTGCGTGTTCTCCCGATGGAATAAATACAAACTCCGCCTCACTCCTAACTGGCGATTCTTGTAATAGTCCTAGCAATAGGGAAATAACCCAATGTTAAGCTTGTAAAAATTAATAGTTAAAAAAAAAAATGAGCGTATAGGAAATCAGAATTAAAGGTGAGTTTCTGTTTCTTGTATCCGACGCACAATAGATTCACATAACCTAAAAAATTGGCAAAGTTGCTAAAAGAGGTTTTTCTTAAATAACTTGAAAACTATAGCTCCGATCGAGATAGTTTAAATGAGAAAGTTGTAGGTATTAAAAAGATCTATCAATTTGTTCTCATGGCATTTTTCGATATTTTCAATACTTTTCGAGTTTTAGCGAAAAAACCGTGAAAAATCGGGATATCGAGAAGTCGTAAACTATTACGTTCCCATACTTCTTATTTACTGTAAGTATAGCTTATTGCCAGTTAGAAAACGATTTTTTTTTTACTCAATATTATTAATTATTTTTCGAGATATATCGATTTTTCTAAAAAAAGGTGCTCTCATAAATTGGTTCCTCTTGCTTTTTGAATGGTCCTAGGGTAACGTTTCCGGGCTTTTTTTCTTCCAAAAGACTTGTGCTATAATGTTATTAAAGAAATATAGCGATTTTTTTAAATTTAATGGTTAAAAAATTACTTTGAAAAAACTGCACCTTTTTTGAACACGTTTTTTCTGGGCCAGTTTTACAATTTTTGTTTTAGGAAAATGTCTTTGCCGGAAATCGATTCCTGACATTTTTTCACGTATTCTCGAAAAAAAAAAATTTCATCTGGGACCTTCTAGACCGGATATAATTTTTTTTTTTCAAAATAATCTCAAAGACGCAATAAACAGTTTACAGATGTGCCGTTTGTGGGTGTTAATGTTGAATACCTATATTTTCAATAAAAAAATACTCGGATATATATGTTCTATTAATTCATACTACTAGAAATCCCATATAACAAAGTGAAGCGCGTGCGGCTGCCGGAGCGTGCGGCAGAGTGGGGAGAGGGCTGCGCGCTCGCAATGAAAACTGAATGCGTGCGTTCAAAGTGGCTTGCGCTTGCATTAATGCCAGTTTTTACGGAGGAACAGTTAATACCGGAGGAGATAATGAAAAAAATATCATGTAGCTGTGCAACTGGTTGCAAAACAAAAGTATGTGGCTGTAAAAAAAAAATCCTTAAATGTACGAGTATTTGCACGCATTGCGATTCGGTACAATGTGAAAATTTTGAAACCCTTTCTAACATCGAAATAGACGAAGAAGAAACGTATTTTCAAGAAATTCTGAACCAAAGAAACATCGAAGAAGTAGAAGAGAAAGCAGAAGATGAAACAGAAGGAGAAGTAGAAGAAAACAATGAATTCAGAGAAGAATACAAAATGTTATTAACAAATAAGTACTTTAATTACTGTAAAGATTTTTTAATAGTATTATAAATAAATGGAATTTCAAAGTTATCTTAGTATGTTGCATTTATTTAATTAAAATTCATAATAAATAATAACGTCAATGACGCAAAATGTCAAATCAATTAGAAATGTGCAAAAAATAAATAAAACCGGGTATATTTTGCTTCTGAGGAGAAAATAAATACGATATTCGTGTTAATCTCGCCGAGCTACCCCAGATTAAGTACAAAAGGATTCCTGTACGCGGCCTAGAAGCCGAGATATTAAAGATTTAGCAAGCGCAAGCCGCTTTGAATGCACGCATTCAGTTTTCATTGCGAGCGCGCCGCCCTCTCCCCAATCTGCCGCACGCTCCGGCAGCCGCACGCGCTTCTCTTTGTTATGGGATTTCTAATAGTATAAATTAATAGAACATATCCGAGTATTTTTTTATTGAAAATATAGGTATTCAACATTAACACCCACAAACGGCACATCTGTAAACTGTTTATTGCGTCTTTGAGATTATTTTGAAAAAAAAAAAAATTATCTCCGGTCTAGAAGGTCGCAGATGAAATTTTTTTTTTTCGAGAATACGTGAAAAAATGTCAGGAATCCGGCAAAGACATTTTCCTAAAACAAAAATTGTAAAACTGGCCCAGAAAAAACGTGTTCAAAAAATGGGGAATTTTTTCAAAGTCATTTTTTACCATTAAAATTAAAAAAATCGTTATATTTCTTTAATAACATTATAGCACAAGTCTTTAGGAAGAAAAAAAGCCCGGAAACGTTACCCTAGGACCATTCAAAAAGCAAGAGGAACCAATTTATGAGAGCACCTTTTTTTTAGAAAAATCGATATATCTCGAAAAATAATTAATAAAATTGAGTAAAAAAAATCATTTTCTAACTGGCAATAAGCTATACTTACAGTAAATGAGAAGTATGGGAACGTAATAGTTTACGACTTCTCGATATCCCGATTTTTCACGGTTTTTTCGCTAAAACTCGAAAAGTATTGAAAATATCGAAAAATGCCATGAGAACAAATTGATAGATCTTTTTAATACCTACAACTTTCTCATTTAAACTATCTCGATCGGAGTTATAGTTTTCAAGTTATTTAAGAAAAACCTCTTTTAGCAACTTTGCCAAATTTTTTAGGTTATGTGAATTTATTGTGCGTCGGATACAAGAAACAGAAACTCACCTTTAATTTTGATTTCCTATACGCTCATATTTTTTTTTTCAACTATTAATTTTTGCAAGCGTTTTTCCCTATTGCTTGGTCTATAAGATACAGGTCCGAAATAGATAATTCGGTACTCGTTCTTCCAAATTACACATCTAGATTAAAGCCTGTTTGTTTTCGTGGTAATCTGAAAGTTTGCACAAAAATTTCATATGAATAAATATAATAGAATCCAGTCACACAATGTATCAAGAATTGAAAAATTTTTTTAGCAAAATCTGTTTGAACTATCTCGGAAATGTTTTGAATGTGAATTTTAATATGAAATATACCGCAAAAAGAAATGGATAATGACGTCTGAAATATCAGATGAAAGGTAATGTCAAATAAAACATGACATGCATGCAGCACAAAATAAATATACAACGCTGACGTAAACAGTCTATTCTATTATTTTTTAAAAATGTATTGGACCAAAATTACTTTTATGAGATACCTATTTGTTTTTTTTAATACACGTTTCATATTAATTTGACATGTATGCTATATATAGGTATGTAATGGAATCGTTGAACAAAATTTACACTTACAGACGTCCGAATGATTTGATATTTGATACCTAGGTGTTCACTGTTCATAATTCCAGTAGCAGGTGGGTACTCCATTACCCAGCAAACACATCTGTGACATGACATCTCTGAGATGTCGCAATGAGGAACACGGTGATATCAAAAAGGTTGCGTCGCTGCGATGTACAGAAGCAAATACATCTGTGACATGACATCTCTGAGATGTTGCAATGAGGCAACACGGCGATGTCAAAAACGTTGCATCGCTGCAATGTAAAGAAGCAAATACATCTGTGACATGACATCTCTAAGATGTAGCAATGAGGCAACAGTACGATATTACATACGTTGCATCGCTGCGATGTACAAAAGCTAATCTATGACTTGTCATTTCTAAGATGTCACAGTTGCGATTTTACAAATTTCTCCTCGCCGCGATGAAGTTATCGTCATATGTGTTTTTTGCGATGTTAAAATTTGTTATTGTTGTTATTTCCGCCAACCGATTGCACCCCTACGCGCAACCCTCGGAAGTCTTCGAGAGACTTGTGTGAGCTAGGGAAGACGCAGCCCTTACCTTTTAACGTGTGATGCCATGCACGAGACCGATAAATCGGTGGATCGAACTCACGACCCCACGCTTGCGAGGCGTACGCTTTTACCAGCCGACCACCACGGCCCATAATATGTCAACAATGAACGCCATTGCACATGCGCCTGAGATTCGTAAATTTCTATATTCGTTCATTTTGCTTCTCGATCATAAACATTGAACATAGATTCGACTTCCGGCAGCGGTTGAGGTCAGACGACGGCCTCGTGTTGGAAGTCAAGTTAATGTAGAAGTAAATGTCCACCATTATAGATAATGTGCATGAAGTGTATGTAAATGTTAGTGAATGTTTGCCATTAGGTCTTAGTCCATCTAATATCTATTGAGCATGAAGTGTAAACAAACAATAGACCAGGGTGAGGATATTGCTTCGAGCAAGACAATCCTCATCCCACGACGAAGCCCGTGTTATTTACGCCGGTTAGAGGCCGGGACGAGACGAATTCTTGCATAACAC
Source organism: Chrysolina oricalcia (assembly GCA_944452925.2). Classification (NCBI taxonomy): domain Eukaryota; kingdom Metazoa; phylum Arthropoda; class Insecta; order Coleoptera; family Chrysomelidae; genus Chrysolina; species Chrysolina oricalcia. The sequence goes on along the minus strand of OX101822.2, from coordinate 3,433,800 downwards.
ATATGGGGATTCTGAGTAAATTGCGCAAGCATTGGCGAAAGAAAATAAGATCGCAGCGCCACCTATAGCAAGACTTTGAACTACGAATCACGGACAAAGGTTTTTGACTTTACACGTGTTTATATGGCGCTTTGACGATCTGTACTCCTATTTTCAAACAATTTGTGAAAATTTGTGATTTCTCTAACTAAAAAGTGATTGTGTTTCTATTGAAAGACTCTAAAGAACGTTTCAGTCAGGTGATTTAAAGGAATTTCATCTCCGATTAGCTTTGAATGCTTCTGCAATTCAAGGTTGCATGGCGTTTTGATGATCTGTTCTCCTATTTTCAAACAATTTGTGAAAATTTGTGATTTCTTTAACTCAAAAATTATTGTGTTTCTATTAAAAGACTTGAACGATAGTTTCAGTGTAGTTTACAAATATTTTACGTGTTTTTTGAAGTCATCATTTGTGAGTTATTGATCTGATTCATTCTGTTGATTAAGGATATTTCCATACTCGATTTCTGTTTCTGTTCATATTTTTTTGGTTTATACTGTTGATAGTCTGCCAAATATGGGAAAATACAATCCTAGTTATTCAGTCCCAGGAAGCACGACATATGGCAAGAAGGAAAATGTGGGATATCACAAATTTCCCCCAAAAATAAAAGCAAGGTTAAAAAATCACCAAATGGTTTTACCAGATTGAAGAAATTGACCAAAGAAAAGCATGGATTTTGAACCTGAAAATTGGCAAGCTAAATAATATCGAAGTATATGCTTGTTTGACAAAACAGACTTGATCGCAAATCATGACCTCCAAAAACAAGTAAAATATTTGTAAACTACTCTGAAACTATCGTTCAAGTCTTTTAATAGAAACACAATAACTTTTCAGTTAAAGAAATCATAAATTTTCACAAATTGTTTGAAAATAGTAGAACAGATCATCAAAACGCCTTACAACCTTGAATTGCAGAAGCATTCAAAACTAAACGGAGGTGAAATACCTTTGAATCACCTTACTGAAACGTTCTTTAGAGTCTTTCAATAGAAATACAATCACTTTTTAGTTATAGAAATCACAAATTTTCACAAATTGTTTGAAAATAGGAGTATAGATCGTCAAAACGCCATATAAACACGTGTAAAGTCAAAAACCTTTATCCGTGATTCGTAGTTCAAAGTCTTGCTATAGGTGGCGCTGCGATCTTATTTTCTTTCGCCAATAGTTCATTAAAGGATTAAGAAGAAGAACATGGAACATAACCAAAAATGGCTTGTTGCACCAAGTTCTATTAACTTATGGTCATAGTAATTTAATAAATGTTTGACAAAGCTGTGAAAATAACTTTTTCTAGGAATAGTTCCCAGGATAAAAGTAAGTAACAATAATTTTTCACTTGAAACTATGGCAAAGCGTTCATTTCCCTCTTTCTCTTATCGTCATAAAAGACGGATGATAAAGTTTTATTGTTTTAGGTATCATTATTTTTTACTGTTGGAAAATGCTTCGATTAGAACAATGTTGTTTCATTTTGACTACATTATATTTATTGAAAATAAAATGTTTAAATACATATTTTCCATCCAAAGCTTTTTTTCATTGATATATTTTCCTTTGTATTACCTAACCCCTGCGTGACAAAAGTACATCGCTGTGATATGTCACATGTTCATATACCTGCGATATCAATATGGAATCATCTCGTATACATCGCAGTTACATCTCAAAAAATATATCGTTGTTACATCGCAGAACTTGTTGCAGCGACGTCGCATGGATGAATCTTGAGTGGGACAAAATAACATCCCTCCGACATCGCAGCGACGTCTATTTGACATAGAATGCGATATCGCAGGTCACATTGTTAAATCGCTGCGATGCATCTGTGATGTAACTGTGTTTGCTGGGTATAAATGTTTTTAAACAAAAAACAAAAAAGCGAGATTTGTGATTTGGTTTCTGATTCGATACAAAATGGGTATGTGCAGGTTTTCGGGGTCGTAGATTATGAACCTTTCGTAAAAATCAATAATTTCAAAATGGCGGACGAGATTTGTGATTATGGTTCGATTCGATTCAAAATGTGTCTGTGGGTTTTTCTAGCTCAGAAATTATGAATCTTGTCAATATTGATGAATTTGAGATGGTGGTTCCAAGATGGCGGACGAGTTTTGTGATTATGTCCGATTCGATTCAAAATCGGTTTTTGGGTTAAGAGATCCTGATGATTTCTGTTGAAATTTGTGAATTTGAAATGACGGAAAAGTTTTGTAATTTCTGGGCGGATTCTAAGATTATAACATATGTAGTGGTTTTTGGGCTCGAAGATAATGATTTTTCTGTCAAAATTCAGGAATTGAAGATGGCAGACGTGTTTTGTGATTTATGTTCGAATTCTATATAAGAATGGTATCTTGGCGTTGGAGATACTGAATTTTTCATAAAATTTCAATAATTCAAAATGGCAGCTCCAAGATGGGTTTGGTTTATTTTGTGAGTTATGGTCGTATTCTGTTCAAAATAATTACTATTTAGGTGTAAATGAATGCTACAATTTGAATTGATTCGAAAATATAAAATAAGATGTGGAATCATGAATAGAAAAGTAAAAAATCAGATTTTGAATTTCAAGTTAGTTATTGAAAATTGTGACCAATATGATCTGATCGCAATTTTCTTGAGAAATAGGTATCTCCTCGATTCGAATGTAATTTTTTGCAGAAGAGGTCCATAGTTTAGGTACATATGTCTTATTCCATGTAAAGGGCGAAACAATATAAGACTCTATCAACCGTGAAACATTCAATTCATCCGATGTGAATTAATACAACTGTTGAAAATAAATTAAACAAGGTTCAAGCTAGATGTTTTATTTTAATATACCTAAATATTATCCCTAATTCTCATTCCTCCGTCCAAAATTTCAGGTAGAATGCAATTTACATAAAATGCTTTCAGCTTTGGAAGCATTATTGATTCCCAGACACAAATGTCTCATACTGGCTATATGATACTCTCTCTTTTCCTCACCAGTCGTGTGGGTGGAGCAACCTGAGGGGCGTGTCATTTAAAAGAAATTCAGTTCCATTTCTGAATCCAGAATTGTAAGTAATAATTAGTTTTCACTGGTCGACGGCTGAACTAAACCTTTATTAGTTGACTTTGATGAAGCTGGGTATTTCTCATTTCAAATGGAATAAAGCAAGGAAACACATTTTCGTAAAATTATTCACAAAAAAGGACACATCTAGGAGAAAAATAAGAAAGTCGTTTAACTAAGTGAATGATAGACTTCGATACTGAAATGAAACAACACCAAAATATTCGTTCCTTTTGATGGTGGAACTGAACGAAAATGTCCAAAAATGAGGGAAAATATCCTTTTCATTCATTTTAAACTCAACGAATATTTTTTCATTATTTTTATCTTTATACGATCATACAACCCTGCAACACTCAGAAAAAAAATCGTTTCTGACTCTCCTTTTTTCAGGTATGAAGACCCTTAAACATTTCTAAGGGAGGTTTCAAAATGTTTTTACAAAAAATCGACCACTGTAAACTGCCCCTTTGATCGCCTACAAACCAGCCATCTCTTGGTATATCACTCTGGGGCTTTTCAGTAGTCATTACACAGAAATTGAACTTGGTTAAACATTTCTAAGGGAGGCTTCAGAATGTTTTTATAAAAATCGACAAGTGTAAACTGCCCCTTAGACGGCCTACAAACCAACCATCTCTCGGTATATCATTATCGGACTTATTGGTAGTATATACAGGGTGAGTCAACAAGATTCCCGTGGTCGATAGCTCCGTTGTGAATCACTATTTCGATTTCTTATATTTTTTTTGCCAAACGGACCATTTAAGATTATCTTCCAAAATTATTCTTATTCATACAGGGTGCACCATTGAAGCGTGGCAGACCAAAGTTGGTCTTTTTCAAATGAAACACCCAGTATATTTTCATATATTCCGATCCGCTGTTTCATTGGCTGCTCAACGATTTTTTCAATTATGTTATCTAAAAAATATCTATTTTGCAGACTTCTTTTTGAAAAATCTCCTATTTCACGTTTCGAAATATTTAGTGGAGAGAATTCGGGAATCGCTAGTCTTCATGGTGAAGTTAATTGTGTATATGGTGAATATTGTATGAATTATACAGGATGTTCGGTACAACAATACAAACTTGGCCATTTTCAAACATCAATATTTTGATTTTTTCAAATGGAACACCCTGTATGTTATCATTCATATCAACTCTTTTTTAATGACTCTTCAATTTTCATTCTTGGTGTTATGTGCCTAAAACAACCCGTTTCCGAGATATTGTGGTTTTTAAAGGAATTGTTCAATGGCAACTCAACAATCCTGCATATTTTTCACCAAAAAAAATACTGACACTGAATGCCGTTTTAATTATTTTATCCTTCTTCAGGAGCATTCTTGAGAAATTATGAATAACTAGCATAGCAAAAGAAATTTTGAAAAGTAACTATTTTTTTTTCTTTTGTGTCTTGGCATCGACTGCTATGGTCATTAGCCACGTGTTCTGGATAGGCCTTGTTACTAACTCCATGCGCCACCTTAGGAGCAGCACTGTTAATTGGAACGCAACAGTGAATTGTGCAGGACTCACCCCAGTCGAGCCACGAGATTTGAATAATTAAATCGGTCTAATTAAATTAAAAAATCCCAGCCGCAACTGGGGCTCGAACTCTGGACCTTTCGACCCAAAGTCGGACGCTCTAACCACTGCGCCACGCCCCGACATGAAAAGTAACTATTTTTTCTAGTTTAGTTATCCATGACTACCGCTGAAAAAAATTACTATCATCATTTGTAAATAGAGGTTACTGTCAAACTACAATCCAGTTGTGTTGACAAATGTGGCATTATGAATTATTGTTTAGAGGATATGGTTCAAATGGTTTATGCTTTGGGGGAAAGTGACGGTAACTGCTAGATTATAACAACAAATGTTTCCTGAGAAAAGACATCCAGACATGCGAGCATTTCAAGCCCTCAAAACAAGATTTGAGGAAACCGGAACGGTATTTCACAAAAAGTTTGAACGTGCCCGTCCTGTAACGAATGATGAAAATTCTCTTGATATTACATTACATATAACCGAGAATCCTCATGTAAGTACACGTATTCTGAGTAGGGAGTTGGGAATATCACAAAGTAGTGTTTCTCGGATGGTGAGAAAATGCAATTTCCATCCATATCATATGCAGTTGATGCAGGAGCTAACTGAAAGAGATTTTCCAAAGCGAATGCGGTTTTGCCAATGGGGTGTAAATAAAATCAGAGAAGAGCATGATTTTTTTGAGTATGTTCTATTTTCGGATGAAGCCACGTTTCACAACAATGGCCATGTGAATAGGCATAATATTAATATTAATTAGGCAACTGAAAATCCCCATTTCGTTAGATATGCCATCACAAACAACGTTGGTCACTGAATGTTTGGGGAGGTAAAATTGGACGGCGAGTGATAGGGCCATTTTTTTTCAATGGTCATCTTAATGGAAGAGAATATCTAAGGTTTCTGCGACAGCTATACAATTTATTAGATGATCTGCCATTGGCAACAAGAGAGAGAATGTGGTTCCAACAAGATGGTGCGCCTGCACATTACCAGACTGATGTACGGGAATACATCAACAATACATTTCGTGGAAAATGGATATGTAGAGGAGGGTCAGTACAGTGGCCTTCCAGGTCACCGGACCTCACAAAAATGGATTTCTTTCTATGGGGATACATTAAATAGGGTTGTTTATCAAACTCCGTCTTCAACTCCTAGAAATATGAAAGCAAGAATTCGGACTGCTTTCAGGGAAATTTCAGAAGACATGCTGAAACGTGTGGAGAATAGTTTCCAGAAAAGATTGAGACTGTGTATTAGTGAAAATGGCAAGCACATTGAACATTTGCTGCATTAATTTATGTTGTTTTCTTTCTTCTGAGTTGGATAAATATGATAATTTATTTTATTATTGGGTTAATATGATTTATAAAGTTTAATTCCAAATATGATACAAAATACGAATATTGTCAATATTTTCTGTGGAAAGACCCCCTTCCTTAGGATGTCGAATATCTCGGAAACGGTTGATTTCATTGAAAATATGAACAGGATGTTCATAAAGTCAGTTGTGGAATCATCTGCGACTGAAAGTTGGAATTTAGTCGCTGTTTTCCATCGTACAAGATAACCTCTCTTGGAAGGGATTCATGTTTTAAAGAGAAACATTCTCAATTGAAAATTGATTTAATACATGACTCTCTGGAAATTGAAAAACCCTACGATAAAATTGAAGTTACTTTTTTGTAATATCTAACAGAAAACAACTACTTCCCCGGCAAAAGCCAAGCTGGTCATTGAACTACATCTGATAGATATTGAGAAAGACCCTATATAACTTGAAGAAAAAATCGGAAAGTGAAAATTTGCATTTTCATTCAGATAGTTGATTATTTATTAAATGTCCAGTTTCCATTGGAGATTCTTATCTATGAATGAGATAAGGGAGAATGTTATTCAGAAGTATCACTCACAGAAAAGCGCTCATTTCATTGACGCGTGGATTGCATCACTTTCGCTAGGCCTCCAATACATTTTGGTCGACAAAAATCTATTTCACTCTTCTAAGATCATCAAGAATAAAAATTGAAGAGTCACTAAAAAGGTGTTGATATGAATGATAATATACACAGTGTTCCAGTAGAAAAAATCAAAATATTGATGTTTGAAAATGGCCAAGTTTGTATTGTTGTACCGAACATCCCGTATAATTTATACAATATTCGCCATAATCACAATTAACTTCACCATTTCGACTATCGATTCCCGAATTATCTCCACTAAATATTTCAAAACGTGAAATAGGAGATTTTTCAAAAAGAAGTCTGCAAAATAGATACTTTTTAGATAACTCGGCAACACCGCAACGGAATCCAAAATTTAAAAAATCGTTGAGCAGCCAATTAAACAGCGGATTGGAATATATGAAAATATACTGGGTGTTTCATTTGAAAAAGACAAACTTTGGTCAGCTACGCCAGTTAGAAAGAGTTTTTTCAAATATTATCTAGTGTGAACTGTCCCTTAGACGGCCAACAAACCAACTATCTCTCGGGCTTATTTGTAGTATACAGGGTGTCCGGTAAACCTTGTACAATATTGAAACTGGTGAAAGACCAGGTCATGACTGTTCAGAATATAGGAATTTCACCTTAGTAAAAATCTCACCGTTTTCAAGATAATGAGCATTTTTTAAATTTCGATTATATTAGAGTGTGATGTTATTCTGAGCTAAAATCAATTCCATTAGACTTTGTCAGTAATGTATTTCATTTTTATCAAGATGAATTGATTAAATAATCATGAGTAATAACGAATCAACTGCTTAGAAGCATTCAATGAGATGTAAAGAAGTAAATACTAATCCAACGTTTTTTTAATCAACACACTATAAACAACAATAACGATTATTCAACATCGCACTGAATAATATTACAAAAATGTTATTTTCCATCCACTCGTACGCAGAGACGACTTCTTTTCAAGAAGAACCTTTTCAAGTTATAGGTTATAGCCCCCAAATCAGCGATTCTCTGAGCGGCATTGTGCAATCGGATATCGTTCTGCATAAAGCGCTGCTGCAGCAGTAGCACTAACTCCACATTTACCATAAATGTAGTGCATATGCGCATAGTCTCGGGAAGTATAACGTGTGTATGGCATGACAAAGAAATAAATACCACTGAATGAAACAAGCGGAATAATTTCAAATAACTACGTCAGAAGTCACAAGTTGTTCAAACAATATGTGACAGCCACCTACTAGATTTTTTCAATTCTATTTACAGAAGATCCGTTCATGCACAATGCTGTATTTTATTTTTTCACCAGGAAACTATTGCTCCTACGGACACAACACAGAAGTTAGAAAAGTATTATCGACAAGGATTCACCTCCTGAAAAATTCTGCACTTAAAAGTTAGTTTTATAGACATACTATTTAATGCTACCAAGCAGTTTATTCTTCATTATTACGGGTGTGAAGTTATCCACATCCACAAGATACACGGAGAAAAAAATATCGAATTTTTTTTATTTCTATACTAGACTCTTTGTGTACCTCTAATCATTGAATATGCTTCTTCCGGCGGTCATCTCAGTAAAAAACATGGTGCCTCGGTTTTCCGAACAGTCTTAAAGGGTGGAAATGGGGTGGAAAACCATAAACAAACTATATTTCGGTAAGTTAACTTTGTACAACATCCATTTTCGAATATGTTGTCAGGCCGTCTAAGAGGGTGGAAATGGGGTTGAGAATAATAAAAAACTATATTTCGGATAGTTGACTTTGTACACCTTCCATTTTCGAATATGTTGTTTCTCGTGGTCGAATTAACTAGAAAATTGCTATATCATTTTTCTAGTAAATTCGACCACGAGAAACAACATATTCGAAAATGGAAGGTGTACAAAGTCAACTTACCGAAATATAGTTTGTTTATGGTTTTCCACCCCATTTCCACCCTTTAAGACTGTTTGGAAAACAGAGGCACCATGTTTTTTACTGAGATGACCGCCGGAAAAAGCATATTCAATGATTAGAGGTACACAAAGAGTCCAGTATAGAAATAAAAAAAAAGTCGATATTTTTTTCTCCTTCTATCTTGTTGATGTGGATAACTTCACACCCGTCTCTTTTGAAGCTTGCAGTCCAATTTTTCACGGTCGCATACGAAGGACATTGATCACCAAGGGTATTAAGCACATCTTCGTAAATCTGCTTACCTCTTAACCCTTTTAAATGGTACTTGATGATGGACGGTGGACATATTTTTTCTTTGAATATATTGCGTAACACTGGTTTACTTTTTTGACGTCAAACTTTACACTGACACTTCTAATGAGTTATTGTTCATTGCTATGGTAACGCAATATTTTGTTTATGCAGGGAACTGGTCTAGGCTAACTAGATATCAATACATCCTCGTATGTTGTAATTAGATAAAAAGTTATCCTGTCTTGTGCTCTCAGAACCGTTTGAAATGTCCATAAGAACAATCACTACCTGAAGTAATATAGATAAATAGAAAATTTTCACTATTACAATGGAACTATAAAACACTAAAGTGGAAATGTTTTTTTGGGTTTTTAACCATCCGCAGACAGAAAATAAAAGATGTTAATCAAAAAATTCTATACAAGTGTAGAAGGAAAAATGAATAAATTTGCCCTGATTAGTTACTGTGTTTCAAAAACTACTGTCTTGAGAAAATGATATAATTTTGTCAGTAACTTGGCGTATTCTAAAAATTTGCCTGTAAGAAAAAAAAAATTAAAATAACTTTCATTTTTTCAAAGAACGTTGACATATTTTCATTTTAAACTGTGTTTTTTTCTTTCGTATCGATTTGAGATGTTGAAAGAGAAAATGAGAATCAATCAGTTATTTGCTTATTCATAATGTATCGGATTTTCCGAAATTAAAATGGTCATAAAATTAGATCAGGAATTATCTGCGACTGAAAGCCCATAGTTCGATATATTTGTTGGAAACAGTTTCAATCAAAAATCATAAATTTTTCAAGAAATAAAAGTGATATTTGCATAATCGTAATCAATGTGATAGTCTGGTTAGTTGTGATTTAAATAAACTTGCCAAAAATCTATTCTAAAGAAGAAGCTACCAAAATTTCTGTCAAGAAATCCAAAATCTTATAGAAAGGTGGGAATTTCGCAAACGTGGCAACGCTGGATCGAAAACTTTCGATGAGGGCCGACAGAGTGGGGGCGGTTGAATCATGCTGATAACACTCTCCGATTCAGTTTTCGGCTGGCTGGCAGAGATAGCGGACGTGAAGTTTCATTACGGTACTCGATGAATCACTATCATATGACGTAACAACATGGCAGTCATCAGCTGATTGTTTTTTTGAGGTTTTCACTGGTTGATTGTGATTTTTATAAACTTTATTGACATTGAGTGATACTGTTATTTTATTATAATTGTAATACTCCTTTTTCATTTGAGGAATCGAATCATTTTGCTAATAATATCAGTTGACGTCACAACATGGTGATTCACCAGATAATATTGTATTTTGTACATGGTTCTGGTTAATTGTGATCTTTATAAATTTTTCAGGCATTTAGTGATCTTATTATTTGATTATATATTGTAATATTCCTTTTTCATTTGAAAAATTGAATAATTTTGCTAATGACATCAGGTGACGTCACAAAATGGCGGTCACCAGCGATTGTGTATTTTGGTTGCTTCTAGTTAGTTGTGATTTACATAAACTTGCCAAAAATCTATTCTAAAGAAGATGCTACCAAAATTTTGTTAAGAAACGTGAAATTTAATAGAAAAGTTGAAATCTACCAAACGTGACAACGCTGGATCGAAAACTACCGATGAGGGCCGACAGAGTGGGGGCAGTTAAATCATGCTGATAACACTCTCCGATTCAGTTTTCGGCTGGCTGGCACAGATAGCGGACGTGAAGTTTTATTACGGTACTCGATGAATCACTGCACTGTCATATGACGTCACAACATGGCGGTCATCAGCTGATTGTTTTTTTGTGGTTTTCACTGGTTGATTGTGATTATTATAAACTTTATTGACATTGAGTGATCCTGTTATTTTATTATAATTGTAATACTCCTTTTTCATTTGAGAAATCGAATAATTTTGCTAATAATTTCAGTTGACGTCACAACATGGTGATCACCAGATAATATTGTATTTTGTACATGGTTCTGGTTATTTGTGATCTTTATGAATTTTTCAGGCATTTAGTGATCTTATTATTTGATTTATTGTAATATTTCTTTTTCATTTGAAAAATGGAACAATTTTGCTAATGACATCAGGTTACGTCACAACATGGTGGTCACCAGCTGATTGCGTATTGTGGTTGTTTCTGGTTAGTTTTGATTTACATAAACTTGCCAATAATCTATTCTAAAGAAGAAGCTACCAAAATTTTGTTAAGAAACGTAAAATCTAATAGAAAAGTAGAAATCTTCCAAACGTGACAACGATGGATCGAAAACTACCGATGAGGGCCGACAGAGTGGGGGCGGTTGAATCATGCTGATAACACTCTCCGAATCTCCGATTCAGTTTTCGGCTGGCTGGCAGAGATAGCGGACGTGAAGTTTTATTACGGCACTCGATGAATCACTGCACTGTCATATGACGTCACAAAATGGCGGTCACCAGCTGATTGTGTATTTTGGTTGCTTCTAGTTAGTTGTGATTTACATAAACTTGCCAAAAATCTATTCTAAAGAAGATGCTACCAAAATTTTGTTAAGAAACGTGAAATTTAATAGAAAAGTTGAAATCTACCAAACGTGACAACGCTGGATCGAAAATTACCGATGAGGGCCGACAGAGTGGGGGCAGTTAAATCATGCTGATAACACTCTCCGATTCAGTTTTCGGCTGGCTGGCAGAGATAGCGGACGTGAAGTTTTATTACGGTACTCGATGATTCACTGCACTGTCATCTGACGTCACAACATGGCGGTCATCAGCTGATTGTTTTTTGTGGTTTTCACTGTTTTATTGTGATTTTTATAGACATTGAGTGATACTATTATTTTATTATATATTGTAATACTCCTTTTTCATTTGAGGAATCGAATTATTCTGCAAATAATTTCAGTTGACGTCACAACATGGTGGTCCCAAGATAATAATGTATGTTGTACTTGGTTCTGGTTAATTGTGATCTTTATACATTTTTCAGGCATTTAGTGATCTTATTATTTGATTATATATTGTAATATTCCTTTTTTATTTGAAAAATCGAATAATTTTGCTAATGGAGACGTCACAACATGGCGAACACCAGCTGATAGTGTATTGTGTTTGTTTCTGGTTAGTTGTGATTTACATAAACTTTCCAGAAATCTATTCTGAAGAAGAAGCTACCAAAATTTTGTTAAGAAACGTAAAATCTAATAGAAAAGTTGAAATCTTCCAAACGTGACAACGCTGCATCGAAAACTACCGATGAGGGCCGACAGAGTGGGGGCGGTTGAATCATGCTCATAACACTCTCCGATTCAGTTTTCGGCTGGCTGGAAGAGATAGCGGACGTCAAGTTTTATTACGGCACTCGATGAATCACTGCACTGTCATATGACGTCACAACGTGGCGGTCATCAGCTGATTGTTTTTTGTGGTTTTCACTGGTTGATTGTGATTTTTATAAACTTTATTGACATTGAGTGATCCTGTTATTTTATTATAATTGTAATACTCCTTTTTCATTTGAGAAATCGAATAATTTTGCTAATAATTTCAGTTGACGTCACAACATGGTGATCACCAGATAATATTGTATTTTGTACATGGTTCTGGTTATTTGTGATCTTTATGAATTTTTCGGGCATTTAGTGATCTTATTATTTGATTATATATTGTAATATTTCTTTTTCATTCGAAAAATCGAACAATTTTGCTAATGACATCAGGTTACGTCACAACATGGCGGTCACCAGCTGATTTACATAAACTTGAAAATCTATTCTAAAGAAGCTTCCAAAATTTTGTTAAGAAACGTAAAATCTAACAGAAAAGTAGAAATCTTCCAAACGTGACAACGCTGGATCGAAAACTACCGATGAGGGCCGACAGAGTGGGGGCGGTTGAATCATGCTGATAACACTCATCACTCTCCGTTTCAGTTTTCGGTTGGCTGGCAGAGATAGAGGACGTGAAGTTTTATTCCGGTACTCGATGAATCACTGCACTGTCATCTGACGTCACAACATGGCGGTAATCAGCCGATTGTTTTTTGGTAGTTTTCACTGGTTGATTGTGATTTTTACAAACTTTATAGACATGGAGTGATCCTGTTATTTTATTATAATTCTAATACTCCTTTTTTATTTGAGGAATCGAATAATTTTGCTAATAATAACAGTTGACGTCACAACATGGTGATTCACCAGATAATATTGTATTTTGTACATGGTTCTGGTTAATTGTGATCTTTATAAATTTTTCAGGCATTTAATGATCTTATTATTTTATTATACAGGGTGTTAATTAAGTACGTTGACAAACTTCGGGAGGTGATTCTTTGAAGGTTTTCAGGACGAAATGTTCATATAAACATATGTCCCAAACGGCTTGGTTTTCGAGATACAGGGTGATAAAAATACATTTTTTTCAAGATTTTTTAGAGTTAACTTCGACATTTTCTACAATAATCAGTTCAAATTAGGCAAGTACAATCCATTCAATAGTACGCACGATACAAAATAATGCATTTCTCAAATAATTCACAGGGTCCTCCTTTTTTCAGAGTCAAGCTTTGTTCAACCCTTCAGAATTTTTTTTCCGCCGCCACTGACATATTATGAAAAAGGAATAATGAATGTTGTTTCATTTAACATCTTTTTGCTCACTTGATGTTTTTCATTTACTTGTACGGTTCAGGAGTTACAATGAAAATATTAACGCAAACATTTTCCAGTAACGCATAACATAAAGAAATTTGAGAAGCAAATAGTCTAACAAACTTGAAGGGTGATTCTTTGAAAGGTTTCAAGATGAAAAGTTCATATAAACATGTCCCAAGCGGCCTGGTTTTCGAAGTACAGGGTGATCAAAATACATTTTTTAGGAGTTTTTGGAGTTTACTTCGAAATTTTCGACAATAATCGATCCAAATTAGTTCAAATTGGACAAGTACAATCCATTCAATAGTGCGCATGATATAAAATAATTCATTTCTCGAAGTGTCATTGCCACTCTCCAAAGATTAGCGCGTGACGCGATACGTCATTTTGTTCTCATTACACAAATAGCTATTTTCTGCTCGTGTAGAGAAAATGTAATGTTATGGAGCTCCCATACATTTTTTACCATAACTCAGGTTGAATATGTATTGCACAAAGTTAATTATGGCAAAATAATTTTGGACATTTTCAATAGTGAATAACTTTATTATCAAATACTAGAGCAAAGTAACATAAATTCCATAGGAATAAAATTAAGTTCAGAAAACAACCATTATTGAAATTGATATGTCAGAGCAGCTGCTGGAAATGGCCACCGCCAACTTCAATGCATGCGTTTATGCGCCTAACCATAGACTGGCGGACACGCTCAAAATTACCAGGAGTGTTTCTTATAATTCCGCATGACTCCTGTATGCGATTCCTCAGGTCTTCTTCACTTTGAACTGGAGTTCGGTACACTAATGATTTAAGGTGCCCCCAGAGGAAAAAATCAAGTGGATTCATATCGGGTGACCTTGGTGGCCAAAGTTGTGGCCCACCACGCCCAATCCAGCGATCAGAATAATTCTCTTCTAAATATTGGCGTGCAACCAATCTGAAGTGTACTGGAGCACTATCATGCATAAACCAAATTCCAATTCTTTCCCTCAGTGGGATCTCTTCTAGGAGTCCAGGTAAGATCAATTCAAGAAAATGTCGATAATGGTCACCATTGAGTCTATGAGGCAGAAAATGTGGCCCGATAAAGAAATTCCCTACAATTCCAACCCAAACATTCACAGAAAACGTCTCTTGAAAATGGTTTTCAATCACGGCGTGTGGGTTTTCATCAGCCCACATATGATTGTTGTGAAAATTAATAATGGCTTTACGGGAAAAGCATGCCTCATCGGTGAATAACACTTGAGATAAAAACCATGGATTTTCCAACAATTTATTTCGAATCCAAGTGCAAAAAGTTAATCTCTTTGGAAAATCCCTTGGCAGAAGAGCTTGAACACGCTGTATGTGATAGGGATAAATTTGTTGCTCTTTTAAAATTTGCCATACCAATACATGGGTTACGTTAAACTGTGCCGCAATTTGTCTTGTACTGGTGTCTAGATGCTGCTCAATTTCGTTTAGTACAGCTTCTTCTATCTGAACTGTTCTAACTCTCCTGGGTCTTCCTATGAGAACAGCAAACCTCACGAAGACGGGAGTGAATATTGATGAACATTTGTGTGCTGGGAATATGACGTTGTGGAAATCTTTCTAGATACATTCGTCTGGCGGCACGAGCGTTACCATCAGCCATTCCATACATTAAGTGCATGTCTGCCATTTCTGAATTTGTATATTCAACCATTTTATCCAAAGGAATATTGAATGAATCTGCTTTATAGCTTGCACTAATGAAGAATTAACAATGAGACAGTTTCTCAACTTTCGATTTAAATAAATGAATTAATATCAAAGCCCACTTTGCTATTTTTATGAATTCAAATTGATTACAAAATTTCTGCGTTACTGCAGAAGAAAAAACAAACCGAATTTTCTGATAAAATTATGTACTCCGTACGGAAACAAAAATTTGTTTGATTTAGTTTTTCGGAGTTATGACCAGAGATTCATAAATGAAAATCAAATGTGTAATGATCTGCGACTATAAGATAAACCCTATTAACTATCTTCCATTACAGGATTACCTTTCGGAAGTTTTTTATGTTGAAAAGGAAACGTTCAATTGAAAACTAAAAAATATCTTTTTTTAAAATAACAAAAAATTTGTATGAGTTCTCTATCAAGACTGATGGGTAAAAACATTTTTAATCAAATATCTCAATGAAAACGCAAATTTTTACCATCAGAATCTTCAGGTTGAAAGTTAAGGTTTTCCCAATATCTGTCAGATCTAGTTTAATATCCAGCGTACCGCAGTGACGGGGAGATAGTAGTTTTCTATTAGATATCACAAAAAGAAATCACATCTTTACAATAACAAGCTTTTATTTAGCTTCACTTGTAACTAACTAACAAACAATTTAATAAAAGTTGAATTTGACCCACTTCTAATACTCCGATTAATTTGAAATTTGGCAGGTTTCCGTAATTCCGGTGACAATGCATTAAAAAATGTTTGTTAAAAAACAAAATGGCGGCTCCAATATGGCGGACGAGTTTTGTGATTATGATCCGATTCTGTTCAAAATTGGTATGTGATGGTTTTTGGGTTGGAGATTTTCAGTTTCACATAAAAAATAAACTAAAATGTTAAAAATGAAAATTATAAAAAGAAAACATTTTAAAGTTTTTATACAATACACTGAAAAGGAAAAAATAATTCATTTCATTATTTGATCTAGGTAATCTTGTACAGAAAGATTTTGATACTCACAGAATAACCTACAAAAAATGAAACAAATTATTTTTTCATTTTCAGTGCATTTGTATAAAAGCTTGTCTTTATATTTTTTATTGTATAATTTTCATTCATCGTAGATTTTTCTAATTCTGAAAAAATATTTCCATCAATTTACAATAATTGAAAATGTTTAATTTTCAAATTTTCTAATGTTATGCTACACTGGAAAATGTTTAAATTAATATTTTCATTATAGCCCCTGAACCGTACAAGTAAATGAAAAAATGCAAGATATCAAAAAGATGTTAAATGAAACAACATTGATTATTCCTTTCTCATAATATGTCAGTGGCGGCGGAAAAAAAAATTCTGAAGGGTTGAACAAAGCTTGACTCTGAAAAAAGGAGGACCCTGTGAATTATTTAAGAAATGCATTATTTTGTATCGTGCGCCCTATTGAATGGATTGTACTTGCCTAATTTGAACTGATTATAGTCGAAAATGTCGAAGTTAACTCTAAAAAATCTTGAAAAAAATGTATTTTTATCGCCCTGTATCTCGAAAACCAAGTCGTTTGGGACATATGTTTATATGAACTTTTCGTCCTGAAAATCTTCAAAGAATCACCTCCCGAAGTTTGTCAACGTACTTAATTAACACCCTGTATATTGTAATACTCCTTTTTCATTTAAGGAACCGAATAATGCTGCCAATAATTTCAGTTGACGTCACAACATGGTGGTCATCAGATAATGTATTATGTACTTGGTTCTGGTTAATTGTGATTTTTATAATTTTTTCAGGCATTTAGTGATCTTATTATTTGATTATTTATTGTAATATTCCTATTTCATTTGAGAAATCGAACAATTTTGCTAATGACATCAGGTTACGTCACAACATGGCGGTCACCAGCTGATTGCGTATTGTGGTTGTTTCTGGTTAGTTGTGATTTACATAAACTTGCCAATAATCTATTCTAAAGAAGAAGCTACCAAAATTTTGTTAAGAAACGTAAAATCTAATAGAAAAGTAGAAATCTTCCAAACGTGACAACGATGGATCGAAAACTACCGATGAGGGCCGAAAGAGTGGGGGCGGTTGAATCATGCTCATAACACTCTCCGATTCAGTTTTCGGCTGGCTGGCAGAGATAGCGGACGTCAAGTTTTATTACGGCACTCGATGAATCACTGCACTGTCATATGACGTCACAACGTGGCGGTCATCAGCTGATTGTTTTTTTGTGGTTTTCACTGGTTGATTGTGATTTTTATAAACTTTATTGACATTGAGTGATCCTGTTATTTTATTATAATTGTAATACTCCTTTTTCATTTGAGAAATCGAATAATTTTGCTAATAATTTCAGTTGACGTCACAACATGGTGATCACCAGATAATATTGTATTTTGTACATGGTTCTGGTTATTTGTGATCTTTATGAATTTTTCAGACATTTAGTGATCTTATTATTTGATTTATTGTAATATTTCTTTTTCATTTGAAAAATCGAACAATTTTGCTAATGACATCAGGTTACGTCACAACATGACGGTCACCAGCTGATTTACATAAACTTGCCAAAAATCTATTCTAAAAAAGAAGCTTCCAAAATTTTGTTAAGAAAAGTAAAATCTAACAGAAAAGTTGAAATTTTCCAAACGTGACAACGCTGGATCGAAAACTACCGATGAGGGCCGACAGAGTGGGGGCGGTTGAATCATGCTGATAACACTCTCCCAAGATGCATATAACTCCTGGTGCGTTTACTGATTCGCTTTTGTTTCAACTAAAGTTCTTGATCCTGTATTTGCGTCAATAGAGTTTGTTCCATTCGTCAATGGATGACGCTTAAGTCAAATATAGTGGAGTTTCCAACAATCCAAAGTGCCTACTAGATAAATTTTTTGAACGTTAACATTATTTTGAGGTTATATGTCAATTACATTGCATATTAGGCTATCCAAGATGCTGTCAAACTAAAATCAAGATGGCCGCCTGAAGGCACACATTGTATTTGTTATTGTTTGAACGAGACTGATTATTGTTAACCCAGATAAAGCCAAAACTTGAAAAAAAAGTGATTTCATATTTTGCCACTGTCCTTTTAAAAGCCATCGTGAAATAGGCGCCTGTAGCACAACTAGGGCTACTTGTCGATAGATGGAATTACTTGTTTAATGATCTATTTTCACTTGTATATACTTGTGGCGACTGTCGTTTATTTTCAGCCATTGGTGTTTTGTCAAGGGTTGATACTAGAAGTTGGTGCTGAATTGCAGAAAAATATGGAATTTTCCAGGTAAGTTGTATCTTCAAACACTTTCACAATTAAATGACAACTTACAAAATTTAATAAACAAACAATGGCATCTCTTTAACAACAATTATCATTTTGATGTGAGTTATGGGTTCTTAGTTAGTTTCATGTTTTTCTGTGTGTTCTTTCAAAAGGACAGTGGCAAAATGCACTGCCAAAATTGGGTATTTTCAAAACATAATTTTTTTTTTATAATGGCCCAAGAAAATAAAAAATAACCTCTTATATATAGTTTTGAGTTCCCCACAATTTATATTTCTTTTATGTTATTTTCTTTTAGTGAAAAGGCCTATGACTCTCAACGAACTTTTGGAAGAGGCTGAGAACTTGGATATCAATGATGATCTAATACCTAATGAAATTATCATTTTTCCACCTGATAACAATGACATAACAGATGAAGACAGTGGGGATGAAAGTAATGTGGACATAAGTAACCTACCAAGAGGACAGCTTAGAGCTGACGCTGAGGTAAATTTTGACAACATTGACTCGGATAGTAAATCCGATAGTGATGACGATCTTCCATTGTCCCGTTTTGTAAAGAGAAAAAAAATGTTCAAGCCAATGAAAGGAAAAGAAGAATTTGTGTGGACCAAAAATGACATCACCTCTGATTTACCTACTTGGGATGCTGTTTGTGGACCAAAACCACAACGTTCGCCTGTGGACACATTCTTTTTATTTTTTGATGATGAAGTGATGAACTTGCTAGTCACTTACACTAATTTGTACGCCAGTGGTCAAAATCGTGTAGCTGATGTAACGACTGATGAAATGCGTTGTTTTATTGGAATATTATTATTTAGTGGTTACAATTGCCGTCCGCGACGGGAAATGTATTGGGAAAATGCGCCTGATACCAACAATAGGTTGATCTGTAATGCAATGACCAGAAACAGATTTCGCCACGTAATGCAAAATCTACATTGTTGTGAGAATGAAAATCTTGCTGCAGGCGACAGGTTTGCGAAACTTCGCCCCCTGATTAGTCTATTGAATGAAAAGTTTATGGATATGGCTCCACCAGCCGAGCATCATAGTGTAGACGAGTCGATGGTGCCCTACTATGGAAGACATCCAACGAAACAATTCATTCGTGGGAAACCAATTCGCTGGGGGTATAAATTATGGACGGGAACTAACCGACTAGGGTATATTGAGTGGTTCGAGCCATATCAAGGCTCAAACACTAAACTGTCAGAAGAATATAAGGCTATGGGATTAGGTGCAAGTGTTGTCCTTGAGTTTGTGGATGCTTTGAAAGCTTCAGGAACAAACATGAATTACCACATTTTTTTTGACAATTTATTTAATTCCTTGGCGCTGCTTTCAGAATTGAAATCTAGAGGCATAAAGGGTACCGGAACAATAAGAGAAAATCGCTTACCGAAGAGTTGCCAAATAGTGTCATCCAAGGAAATGAAGAAAGAGCCACGAGGAAATTTTGACTATGCTTCAACAGTGGATAATGAAATTATCGTGTGTAAGTGGCATGACAATAGTATTGTCAACATCGCTTCAAACTATGCTAAGGTTTTCCCAACTATCCAGGTCAAAAGATTTTCTAAGAAAGAAAAGAAAGTAATTCTCGTCCCACAGCCAAGTATTATAAAAATATATAATGAAAATATGGGAGGCGTAGATAGGGCGGATCAAAACATTAGTTTATATAGATCTTCCATTCGAGGCAAGAAGTGGTATTTTCCTCTTTTCAGTCACTTTGTTGATATGGCTGAACAAAACTCCTGGCGTCTTCACAAATTTGAAGGTGGAAAATTGGATCATCTTAGTTTCAGACGGTCCATTGCGGTAGGAATACTGGAATCCTTCAAAAAGAAATCAGAAGGAAGGACTAGTAGACTTCCGAGAGAAGCACATTCCTTCTCCAAGTATGATGGAGTAGATCACCTGGTTGCATATCAAAATAAGCAAACTCGCTGTACTTTCTGTCATAAAAAAAGCAACTTTTTCTGTAAAAAATGCACAGTAGCCCTACATCCCAAAGATTGTTTTCAGAATTATCATACTAAAAACTAGTTTGTTAAGCTTCCTATTTTAAGAAATCTTTATTTTTGTTTTGGGAGTTATTGAGTTATATTTTTATTTCAAATTTTATTCCTAAATAAACTCGCTTATGGACATATCTATACTGGTTTGTTTTGATTACCGTTAAAAATATCTACCAGATGATGGTCACCCATTTTGCCACTGGCCTTTTAAGAGGACGCCCAACTACTCTCAAGTGACACATGGGAGGGTACATTTGATAATTCCCTATAAATTTTTCATGACTAAGAGTGTACTTTTTGAGCTCTAAATTCATTTTTGAAAAAATAAAAATTCTGGCAAAACAGCAGTTTCGGCATTTAAAAGGACAGTGGCACTATCTGGGTTAATTTTCATCTATTGGAGTGAAATTTTTGTATGAAACTTTGCCGATTAAAAAACATGCCTACAAAGTGTTATGTTGTAAATTGTGGAAGCCGTGGAGATCGCGACTTAGTGAAGTTTTTAAAAATTCCTAGCTAGCTACATTTTGATAATGTGGTATATTAAATCAAAGACTAGATAGATGTTTATTAAGTAGGATACCCTAATATACATAGTTCCATGTTACAAAATAACAAATTAGTAGGTAAAAATATGTAACAAGTGAAAATAAATTACTTTGCGATATCTGACACTCGGTGTGTAAAAAAACGACCAATCCAATGAAGATTTGAAAATAAAAATAGATAAATGTGTAGGCAATCATATATTACAAATAATAGTGTTGAGGAAACAGTCATAACTTCATGCACATCGGACAGTCCTATAGGGTCCAATAGAATTTCACAGATATCATTTTCACACTGCAGCACAACTCGGCCATCCTCACCTTTTCACAAAGACACCATCTTTACTCTAAAAAATGTCTTCCTTTTATGAAACTTAGGTAGCACAACTACTTTACGAAAATTGTACGATTTTGGGAAACCAACTATCCAGAATTACTCATCTGGGAAAATTTACTCATGAACATATATCCTTTGGGTGACCAAATCACAAAATCGCAGTATTTTCATTCAGTTAGTTTCATTTGTAAATGAGTTTGGTAATAATAAGCATGGTCACGTTTTAGGGTAATTGCAATTCCACCGCTTATTATAGTTGAGGTTTTTAAATTTGAATACTGCCCCATATCAATATTCCTTAACGAATATGGACACTTCACTTCCATAGCAGCCACAAGACATCATCGCATCAGGAGAACCATCAATTTATTAAATAATCTATACTTTCAACAAAGGAATATCCATTCGCTGTGAATGCCTCATCTGAAAATTAATTGGAAACATTAATAAACAGTTCATAAATTACGAAAAATCAGTACCTACCTTGGCAACAACAACAGTATGTTCATCCATTTTTCTTGCTTCACAATCATGGGCAAATCCAGCTTCTGTAGGCCTTCATTGGCTTTCTTGTTTATGAGTCAACAGCAGATATGTAATAATGTCGAATGCCGTTACTGTTGTGAAAAGATCTAGAGATATGTCCATTTCACAAGGAGTGAAAGTAAAAGGATCCATGCACTTTATCACTCTCCTTTTGTCTCTATAGATCGATGCAGTGTCTTTGTTTACTCGTTCTAATGATAATAAATAAATCACTTTTAGTTAAAACAGCCATAATAACATTTCAAATCACAACTAAACAAAACTATTAGCAGTAGAAGCTAGTGCCAAACACAAACACCATTCATGTGTGCCTACAGCAGGCCATTTTTAAAGAGCCGTGGTCACGTGTTCTGGATAGCCTAATTGGTATTTATCGTGTGATTTTTCTGTTCTTTTAATACTTTTCGCTCAGTTCGGTAGTTTTGCGACGTTTTTAGTTGTTGGGTTATTGTTATTTATTTGTTCTTCTGTCATTCGTAAAAGTTAGGGTAGTGTATAGCATTTTTTTGTGAGTCTCGACTTCGACATGACAATCATGACATGGTTCAATTTGAGGTTATGTCGATGACGCAGCATACGTTTGTCAAAACGACATGTCAAGTCATCATGATCGGTAATGATTTGCCTGCCATCTATGTTAAAATTGAGTAAACTCTCTTGACGCAATAAAAATGTCATGAATCAAGCAGGCCGTACATCAACAGTTTTGGATGACAATTTCACAGCTATAAGTAATTCCACCAGGAGTTATATGCATCTTGCACTCTCCGATTCAGTTTTCGGCTGGCTGGCAGAGATAGAGGACGTGAAGTTTTATTCCGGTACTCGATGAATCACTGCACTGTCACCTGACGTCACAACATGGCGGTAATCAGCTGATTGTTTTTTGGTGGTTTTCACTGGTTGATTGTGATTTTTATAAACTTTATAGACATTGAGTGATCCTGTTATTTAATTATAATTGTAATTCTCCTTTTTCATTTGAGGAATCGAATAATTTTGCTAATAATATCAGTTGACGTCACAACATGGTGATTCACCAGATAATATTGTATTTTGTACATGGTTCTGATTAATTGTGATTTTTATAATTTTTTCAGGCATTTAGTGATCTTATTATTTGATTATTTATTGTAATATTCCTATTTCATTTGAGAAATCGAACAATTTTGCTAATGACATCAGGTTACGTCACAACATGGCGGTCACCAGCTGATTGCGTATTGTGGTTGTTTCTGGTTAGTTGTGATTTACATAAACTTGCCAATAATCTATTCTAAAGAAGAAAGCTACCAAAATTTTGTTAAGAAACGTAAAATCTAATAGAAAGGTAGAAATCTTCCAAACGTGACAACGATGGATCGAAAACTACCGATGAGGGCCGACAGAGTGGGGGCGGTTGAATCATGCTGATAACACTCTCCGATTCAGTTTTCGGCTGGCTGGCAGAGATAGAGGACTTGAAGTTTTATTCCGGTACTCGATGAATCACTGCACTGTCATCTGACGTCACAACATGGCGGTCATCAGCTGATTGTTTTTTGGTGGTTTTCACTGGTTGATTGTGATTTTTATAGACTTTATAGACATTGAGTGATCCTGTTATCTTATTATATATTGTAATACTGCTTTTTCATTTGAGGAATCGAATAATTTTGCTAATAATTTTAGTTGACGTCACTACATGTTGGTCACCAGAAAATACTGTATTTTGTAGTTGGTTCTGGTTAACTATTATTTTTATAAATTTTCCAGACATTTAATGATCTTATTATTCGATTATATATAGTAATATTCTTTTTCCTTTGAGAAATCGAACAATTATTCAAAGACATCAGCTGACGTCACAACATGGCAGTCACCATCTGATTGTTTTTGTGGTTCGGACTGGTTATTCGTGATTTATATAAAATAACTAAAAATCTATTTTAAAAAGGCGCCTACCAAAATTTCTGAAAAGAAATCCAAAATCTTATAGAAAGGTGGGAATCTCGCAAACGTGGCAACGTTGGATCGAAAACTACCAATGAGGGCCGACAGAGTGGGGGCGGTTAAATCATGCTCATAACACTCTCCGATTCAGATTTCGGCTGGCTGGCAGAGATAGCGGACGTGAAGTTTCATTACGGTACTCGATGAATCACTGCACTGTCATAAGACGTAACAACATGGCGGTCATCAGCTGATTATTTTTTTGAGGTTTTCACTGGGTGATTGTGATTTTTATAAACTTAATTGACATTGAGTGATCCTGTTATTTTATTATAATTGTAATACTCCTTTTTGATTTGAGGAATCGAATAATTTTGCTAATAATTTCAGTTGACGTCACAACATGGTGATCACCAGATAATATTATATTTTGTACATGGTTCTGGTTATTTGTGATCTTTATGAATTTTTCGGGCATTTAGTGATCTTATTATTTGATTATATATTGTAATATTTCTTTTTCATTCGAAAAATCGAACTATTTTGCTAATGACATCAGGTTACGTCACAACATGGCGGTCACCAGCTGATTTACATAAACTTGAAAATCTATTCTAAAGAAGCTACCAAAATTTTGTTAAGAAACGTAAAATCTAACAAAAAAGTTGAAATCTTCCAAACGTGACAACGCTGGATCGAAAACTACCGATGAGGGCCGACAGAGTGGGGGCGGTTGAATCATGCTGATAACACTCAACACTCTCCGTTTCAGTTTTCGGTTGGCTGGCAGAGATAGAGGACGTGAAGTTTTATTCCGGTACTCGATGAATCACTGCACTGTCATCTGACGTCACAACATGGCGGTAATCAGCCGATTGTTTTTTGGTAGTTTTCACTGGTTGATTGTGATTTTTACAAACTTTATAGACATGGAGTGATCCTGTTATTTTATTATAATTCTAATACTCCTTTTTTATTTGAGGAATCGAATAATTTTGCTAATAATTTCAGTTGACGTCACAACATGGTGATTCACCAGATAATATTGTATTTTGTACATGGTTCTGGTTAATTGTGATCTTTATAAATTTTTCAGGCAATTAATGATCTTATTATTTTATTATATATTGTAATACTCCTTTTTCATTTGAGGAACCGAATAATGCTGCCAAAAATTTCAGTTGACTTCACAACATGGTGGTCATCAGATAATATTGTATTATGTACTTGGTTCTGGTTAATTGTGATTTTTATAATTATTTCAGGCATTTAGTGATTTTATTATTTGATTATTTATTGTAATATTCCTATTTCATTTGAGAAATCGAACAATTTTGCTAATGCCAACAGGTTACGTCACAACATGGCGGTCACCAGCTGATTGCATATTGTGGTTGTTTCTGGTTAGTTGTGATTTACATAAACTTGCCAATAATCTATTCTAAAGAAGAAGCTACCAAAATTTTGTTAAGAAACGTAAAATCTAATAGAAAAGTAGAAATCTTCCAAACGTGACAACGATGGATCGAAAACTACTGATGAGGGCGACAGAGTGGGGGCGGTTGAATCTTGCTGATAACACTCTAAGATTCAGTTTTCGGCTGGCTGGCAGAGATAGCGGACGTGAAGTTTTATTTCGGTACTCGATGAATCACTGCACTGTCATCTGACGTCACAACATGGCGGTCATCAGCTGATTGTTTTTTTGTGGTTTTCACTGGTTGATTGTGATTTTTATAAACTTTACAGATATTGAATGATCCTATCAATTTATTATATATTGTAATACTTCTTTTTCATTTGAGGAATCGAATAATGCTGCTAATAATTTCAGTTGACGTCACAGCATGGTGGTCATCAGATAGTATTTTGTACTTGGTTCTGGTTAATTGTGATTTTATAATTTTTTCAGACACTTAGAGATCTTATTATTTGATTATTTATTATAATATTCCTTTTTTATTTGAGAAATCGAACAATTTTGCTAATGACATCAGGTGACGTCACAACATGGCGGTCACCAGCTGATTGTGTATTGTGGTTGTTTCTGGTTAGTTGTGATTTACATAAACTTGCCAAAAATCTATTCTAAAGAAGAAGCTACCAAAATTTTGTTAAGAAATGTAAAATCTAATAGAAAAGTAGAAATCTTCCAAACGCGACAACGCTGTATCGAAAACTACCGATGAGGGCCGACAGAGTGGGGGCGGTTGAATCATGCTCATAACACTCTCCGATTCAGTTTTCGGCTGGCTGGCAGAGATAGCGGACGTGAAGTTTTATTACGGTACTCGGTACTGTCATATGACGTCATAACTTGGCGGTTATCAGCTGATTGTTTTTTTGTGGTTTTCACTGGTTGATTGTGATTTTTATGAACTTTATAGACATTGAGTGATTCTGTTATTTCATTATAATTGTAATACTGCTTTTTAATTTCGAATAATTTTGCTAATAAATTCAGTTGACGCCAACTGATTGTTTTTTGTGGTCGGTTTTGGTCATTTGTGATTTTTACAAGCATTAAAAACTTTAACTGGTCCTACCATTTCATAAGATATTGTAATACTCCTTTATCATTTGAGACATCGAATGATTTCAGGTGTAAAGAAGCCTGGAATTTCCTCAAAATCAACCAAATTATTTTGGCTGACTATGAGCTCAGGTTATTGAATGTTAATTGTAATTTTATTTTTGTTAATCTGAAGAGTAATTGATAAACCTAACTTTCCACTTCTCAACTAATACCCCATTGCAAAATCCTTTCCCGACAGGGGCGCTCACACCTTCCCGTGGTCCCTGTTGAGCGATAACAGTTCAAACCTGAGAAAAACAAGTTGTATTGATTCATTACGATAGGAAGGAACTATTATCGGCCAAGTGAGCACCAATGTATTGTAGATTAAGACATTTTTCGATGTACAACCCAATATTTGTGAACTACTCTATTCCTATACTTTCAATCTTATCGTGAATAACTGAAAAGAATCACCTCATTGTCGTATTTCAAATAGCCCCACTAACAAACTAACATACTAAACTACCTCGATAACACCTCTATTTGAATGCTAACAATGGGTGGTGTATTTTCTCGAGGTGATCAAAGGATTCAATCAAGTATAGGAACAGTGAGGCTAATATAGGTTTCTTTCTCCATCATTTGTTTATTGTGTGTGAACAACTTTTTTTCTTATCAATTATTTCAGATCTAACTTTGGGAACATTACAGACTTTTTTTTCGTGTGATTATATTTTGTACTTTTTTTATATTGACACGTTTTATCCCCTACACCTAATTTCATGTGATAACCATGTTATTTGTGACCTTTGATGCAAACGCAATATTTTCTGTATTATTCATGATTTCATTTTATTGCTTCTTGTATTATTCACCATATTGATTTTACACGTGAAAAGTTATTTTTCTAGGAACTCATGGAGGATATTTATTTATCTGCAAAGAGGAGTTTTGGCACAATAGGCTAGTAAGAAAAAATCATATACAATACGTATTTACAGTCATGTGGGTTCGAGAAGCCTGGAATGTCCTAACATCTTGGTTTCCAAACATATTTCTAATTTTCAGTCACAACTGTCAATTAGGATAGAAAGGGACGAGAGAAAAAATTGGTTTGGCGAATTCTGGTACCAAACGGATGAAGAATGAAATGGGGAAACTGTTTGGAACGAAATCCCTCAATGGGAATCGACGGGGGCATATTCTCCGTGTGGCAAACTCCGCTTCATTCGTTATACCGTCTACATCGGTGGTAAGGGCTGTAGCTCAGCTACGGTAAGATGAACCCTGCCTCGAGCACAGTGGCTGACATGCTCACCCGTAGAGGCCTATATATACGGGAGCCCGATCATCGATGACGGTTTCGCGTGGAGCAGAACTAATCACACGGAATAGTTGCTCCAATAGAAACTCATTCAGGAATCCGGTTTCGACTTCCAACAGCATATCCATTCTATTCTTGTTTCGTTTCGTATTCAGTATGGTCCAGTCCAATTTTTGCTCTCGTTCCTAGAAATCTGAATTGACACCGCTTCGGGTCAGGTGAGATCAAAAAGCCTATAATTTTCTTATCACTCACAGCCACTATGCCACTAGCTTCCTGGACAGAACGTGAAAACCCACAACAGGTGATGAACGTTTCATTATATGACGTGAATTCGAGTATCATGGTATATTATGTCATTTTATTTTTGTTCTTCAGTTTATTTTCCATAGAGTTCTTGATATACTTGTATAAATTTTTTTATAATTACAGCATTGTATGTGAATAAATTAATATTTTTATTTTATCTTGAATTCGAATTCTTTGATATGTGTAGAATTCGATTTCACGACATTTTCTGAAAATAACATGTCACTTCTACACTAACATCCTTGTCCCACCTTCCCGACAGGGGCGCTCACACCTTCTCGTGGTCCCTGTTGAGCGATAACAGTTCAATCCTAAGAAAAACAAGTTTTATTGATTCATTACGATAGGAAGGAACTATTATCGGCCAAGTGAGCACCAATGTATTGTAGATAAAGACATTTTTCGATGTACAATCCAATATTTGTGAACTAAGCTATTCCTATACTTTCAATCTTATCGTGAATAACTGAAAAGAATCACCCCATTGTCGTATTTCAAATAGCCCCACTAACAAACTAACATACTAAACTACCTCGATAACACCTCTATTTGAATGCTAACAATGGGTGGTGTATTTTCTCGACGTGATCAAAGGATTCAATCAAGTATAGGTACAGTGAGGCTAATATGGGTTTCTTTCTCCATCATTTGTTTATTGTGTGTGAACAACTTTTTTTCTTATCAATTATTTCAGATCTAACTTTGGGAACATTACAGATTTTTTTTTCGTGTGATTATATTTTGTACTTTTTTTATATTGACACGTTTTATCTCCTACACCTAATTTCATGTGATAACCATGTTATTTGTGACCTTTGATGCAAACGCAATATTTTCTGTATTATTCATGATTTCATTTTATTGCTTCTTGTATTATTCACCATACTGATTTTACACGTGAAAAGTTATTTTTCTAGGAACTCATGGATGATATTTATCTATCTGCAAAGAGGAGTTTTGGCACAATAGGCTCGTAAGAAAAAATCATATACAATACGTATTTACAGTCATGTGGGTTCGAGAAGCCTGGAATGTCCTAACGTCTTGGTTTCCAAACATATTTCTAATTTTCAGTTACTCATAGTCACAAATCTCAATTAGGATAGAAAGGGACGAGAGAAAAAATTGGTTTGGAGAATTCTGGTACCAAACGGATGAAGAATGAAATGGGGAAACTGTTTGGAACGAAATCCCTCAATGGGAATCGACGGGGGCATATTCTCCGTGTGGCAAACTCCGCTTCATTCGTTATACCGTCTACATCGGTGGTAAGGGCTGTAGCTCAGCTACGGTAAGATGAACCCTGCCTCGAGCACAGTGGCTGACATGCTCACCCGTAGAGGCCTATATATACGGGAGCCCGATCATCGATGACGGTTTCGCGTGGAGCAGAACTAATCACACGGAATAGTTGCTCCAATAGAAACTCATTCAGGAATCCGGTTTCGACTTCCAACAGCATATCCATTCTATTCTTGTTTCGTTTCGTATTCAGAATGGTCCAGCCCAATTTTTGCTCTCGTTCCTAGAAATCTGAATTGACACCGCTTCGGGTCAGGTGAGATCAAAAAGCCTATAATTTTCTTATCACTCACAAGCCACTATGCCACTAGCTTCCTGGACAGAACGTGAAAACCCACAACAGGTGATGAACGTTTCATTATATGACGTGAATTCGAGTATCATGGTATATTATGTCATTTTATTTTTGTTCTTCAGTTTATTTTCCATAGAGTTCTTGACATACTTGTATACAATTTTTTATAATTACAGCATTGTATGTGAATAAATTAATATTTTTATTTTATCTTGAATTCGAATTCTTTGATATGTGTAGAATTCGATTTCATGACATTTTCTGAAAATAACATGTCACTTCTACATTAACATCCTTGTCCCACCTTCCCGACAGGGGCGCTCACACCTTCTCGTGGTCCCTGTTGAGCGATAACAGTTCAAACCTAAGAAAAACTAGTTTTATTGATTCATTACGATAGGAAGGAACTATTATCGGCCAAGTGAGCACCAATGTATTGTAGATAAGACATTTTTCGATGTACAACCCAATATTTGTGAACTACGCTATTCCTATACTTTCAATCTTATCGTGAATAACTGAAAAGAATCACCCCATTGTCGTATTTCAAATAGCCCCACTAACAAACTAACATACTAAACTACCTCGATAACACCCCTATTTGAATGCTAACAATGGGTGGTGTATTTTCTCGACGTGATCAAAGGATTCAATCAAGTATAAGAACAGTGAGGCTAATATGGGTTTTTTTCTCCATCATTTGTTTATTGTGTGTGAACAACTTTTTTTCTTATCAATTATTTCAGATCTAACTTTGGGAACATTACAGATTTTTTTTTCGTGTGATTATATTTTGTATTTTTTTATATTGACACGTTTTATCCCCTACACCTAATTTCATGTGATAACCATGTTATTTGTGACCTTTGATGCAAACGCAATATTTTCTGTATTATTCATGATTTCATTTTATTGCTTCTTGTATTTATTCACCATATTGATATGTTCTACACGTGAAAAGTTATTTTTCTTGAAACTCATGGAGGATATTTATCTATCTGCAAAGAGGAGTTTTGGCACAATAGGCTAGTAAGAAAAAATCATATTCAATACGTATTTACAGTCATGTGGGTTCGAGAAGCCTGGAATGTCCTAACATCTTGGTTTCCAAACATATTTCTAATTTTCAGTTACTCATAGTCACAAATCTCAATTAGGATAGAAAGGGACGAGAGAAAAAATTGGTTTGGAGAATTCTGGTACCAAACGGATGAAGAATGAAATGGGGAAACTGTTTGGAACGAAATCCCTCAATGGGAATCGACGGGGGCATATTCTCCGTGTGGCAAACTCCGCTTCATTCGTTATACCGTCTACATCGGTGGTAAGGGCTGTAGCTCAGCTACGGTAAGATGAACCCTGCCTCGAGCACAGTGGCTGACATGCTCACCCGTAGAGGCCTATATATACGGGAGCCCGATCATCGATGACGGTTTCGCGTGGAGCAGAACTAATCACACGGAATAGTTGCTCCAATAGAAACTCATTCAGGAATCCGGTTTCGACTTCCAACAGCATATCCATTCTATTCTTGTTTCGTTTCGTATTCAGTATGGTCCAGTCCAATTTTTGCTCTCCTTCCTAGAAATCTGAATTGACACCGCTTCGGGTCAGGTGAGATCAAAAAGCCTATAATTTTCTTATCACTCACAGCCACTATGCCACTAGCTTCCTGGACAGAACGTGAAAACCCACAACAGGTGATGAACGTTTCATTATATGACGTGAATTCGAGTATCATGGTATATTATGTCATTTTATTTTTGTTCTTCAGTTTATTTTCCATAGAGTTCTTGATATACTTGTATACAATTTTTATAATTACAGCATTGTATGTGAATAAATTAATATTTTTATTTTATCTTGAATTCGAATTCTTTGATATGTGTAGAATTCGATTTCATGACATTTTCTCAACATAACATGTCACTTCTACACTAACATCCTTGTCCCACCTTCCCGACAGGGGCGCTCACACCTTCTCGTGGTCCCTGTTGAGCGATAACAGTTCAATCCTAAGAAAAACAAGTTTTATTGATTCATTACGATAGGAAGGAACTATTATCGGCCAAGTGAGCACCAATGTATTGTAGATAAAGACATTTTTCGATGTACAACCCAATATTTGTGAACTACGCTATTCCTATACTTTCAATCTTATCGTGAATAACTGAAAAGAATCACCCCATTGTCGTATTTCAAATAGCCCCACTAACAAACTAACATACTAAACTACCTCGATAACACCCCTATATGAATGCTAACAATGGGTTGTGTATTTTCTCGGCGTGATCAAAGGATTCAATCAAGTATAGGAACAGTGAAGCTAATATGGGTTTCTTCTCCATCATTTGTTCATCGTGTGTGGACAACTTTTTTTCTTATCAATTATTTCAGATCTAACTTTGGGAACATTACAGACTTTTTTTTCGTGTGATTATATTTTGTACTTTTTTTATATTGACACGTTTTATCCCCTACACCTAATTTCATGTGATAACCATGTTATTTGTGACCTTTGATGCAAACGCAATATTTTCTGTATTATTCATGATTTCATTTTATTGCTTCTTGTATTATTCACCATATTGATTTTACACGTGAAAAGTTATTTTTCTAGGAACTCATGGAGGATATTTATTTATCTGCAAAGAGGAGTTTTGGCACAATAGGCTAGTAAGAAAAAATCATATACAATACGTATTTACAGTCATGTGGGTTCGAGAAGCCTGGAATGTCCTAACATCTTGGTTTCCAAACATATTTCTAATTTTCAGTCACAACTGTCAATTAGGATAGAAAGGGACGAGAGAAAAAATTGGTTTGGCGAATTCTGGTACCAAACGGATGAAGAATGAAATGGGGAAACTGTTTGGAACGAAATCCCTCAATGGGAATCGACGGGGGCATATCCTCCGTGTGGCAAACTCCGCTTCATTCGTTATACCGTCTACATCGGTGGTAAGGGCTGTAGCTCAGCTACGGTAAGATGAACCCTGCCTCGAGCACAGTGGCTGACATGCTCACCCGTAGAGGCCTATATATACGGGAGCCCGATCATCGATGACGGTTTCGCGTGGAGCAGAACTAATCACACGGAATAGTTGCTCCAATAGAAACTCATTCAGGAATCCGGTTTCGACTTCCAACAGCATATCCATTCTATTCTTGTTTCGTTTCGTATTCAGTATGGTCCAGTCCAATTTTTGCTCTCGTTCCTAGAAATCTGAATTGACACCGCTTCGGATCAGGTGAGATCAAAAAGCCTATAATTTTCTTATCACTCACAAGCCACTATGCCACTAGCTTCCTGGACAGAACGTGAAAACCCACAACAGGTGATGAACGTTTCATTATATTATGACGTGAATTCGAGTATCATGGTATATTATGTCATTTTATTTTTGTTCTTTAGTTTATTTTCCATAGAGTTCTTGATATACTTGTATAAAATTTTTTATAATTACAGCATTGTATGTGAATAAATTAATATTTTTATTTTATCTTGAATTCGAATTCTTTGATATGTGTAGAATTCGATTTCATGACATTTTCTGAACATAACATGTCACTTCTACACTAACATCCTTGTCCCACCTTCCCGACAGGGGCGCTCACACCTTCTCGTGGTCCCTGTTGAGCGATAACAGTTCAAACCTAAGAAAAACATGTTTCATTGATTCAATACGATAGGAAGGAACTATTATCGGCCAAGTGAGCACCAATGTATTGTAGATAAAGACATTTTTCGATGTACAACCCAATATTTGTGAACTACGCTATTCCTATACTTTCAATCTTATCGTGAATAACTGAAAAGAATCACCCCATTGTCGTATTTCAAATAGCCCCACTAACAAACTAACATACTAAACTACCTCGATAACACCTCTATTTGAATGCTAACAATGGGTGGTGTATTTTCTCGACGTGATCAAAGGATTCAATCAAGTATAGGTACAGTGAGGCTAATATGGGTTTCTTTCTCCATCATTTGTTTATTGTGTGTGAACAACTTTTTTTCTTATCAATTACTTCAGATCTAACTTTGGGAACATTACAGATTTTTTTTTAGTGTGATTATATTTTGTACTTTTTTTATATTGACACGTTTTATCTCCTACACCTAATTTCATGTGATAACCATGTTATTTGTGACCTTTGATGCAAACGCAATATTTTCTGTATTATTCATGATTTCATTTTATTGCTTCTTGTATTATTCACCATATTGATATGTTCTACACGTGAAAAGTTATTTTTCTAGGAACTCATGGAGGATATTTATCTATCTGCAAAGAGGAGTTTTGGCACAATAGGCTAGTAAACAAAAATCATATACAATACGTATTTACAGTCATGTGGGTTCGAGAAGCCTGGAATGTCCTAACATCTTGGTTTCCAAATATATTTCTAATTTTCAGTTACTCATAGTCACAAATCTCAATTAGGATAGAAAGGGACGAGAGAAAAAATTGGTTTGGAGAATTCTGGTACCAAACGGATGAAGAATGAAATGGGGAAACTGTTTGGAACGAAATCCCTCAATGGGAATCGACGGGGGCATATTCTCCGTGTGGCAAACTCCGCTTCATTCGTTATACCGTCTACATCGGTGGTAAGGGCTGTAGCTCAGCTACGGTAAGATGAACCCTGCCTCGAGCACAGTGGCTGACATGCTCACCCGTAGAGGCCTATATATACGGGAGCCCGATCATCGATGACGGTTTCGCGTGGAGCAGAACTAATCACACGGAATAGTTGCTCCAATAGAAACTCATTCAGGAATCCGGTTTCGACTTCCAACAGCATATCCATTCTATTCTTGTTTCGTTTCGTATTCAGAATGGTCCAGTCCAATTTTTGCTCTCGTTCCTAGAAATCTGAATTGACACCGCTTCGGGTCAGGTGAGATCAAAAAGCCTATAATTTTCTTATCACTCACAAGCCACAATGCCACTAGCTTCCTGGACAGAACGTGAAAACCCACAACAGGTGATGAACGTTTCATTATATGACGTGAATTCGAGTATCATGGTATATTATGTCATTTTATTTTTGTTCTTCAGTTTATTTTCCATAGAGTTCTTGATATACTTGTATACAATATTTTATAATTACAGCATTGTATGTGAATAAATTAATATTTTTATTTTTTCTTGAATTCGAATTCTTTGATATGTGTAGAATTCGATTTCATGACATTTTCTGAACATAACATGTCACTTCTACACTAACATCCTTGTCCCACCTTCCCGACAGGGGCGCTCACACCTTCTCGTGGTCCCTGTTGAGCGATAACAGTTCAATCCTAAGAAAAACAAGTTTTATTGATTCATTACGATAGGAAGGAACTATTATCGGCCAAGTGAGCACCAATGTATTGTAGATAGAGACATTTTTCGATGTACAACCCAATATTTGTGAACTACGCTATTCCTATACTTTCAATCTTATCGTGAATAACTGAAAAGAATCACCCCATTGTCGTATTTCAAATAGCCCCACTAACAAACTAACATACTAAACTACCTCGATAACACCTCTATTTGAATGCTAACAATGGGTGGTGTATTTTCTCGACGTGATCAAAGGATTCAATCAAGTATAGGTACAGTGAGGCTAATATGGGTTTCTTTCTCCATCATTTGTTTATTGTGTGTGAACAACTTTTTTTCTTATCAATTATTTCAGATCTAACTTTGGGAACATTACAGATTTTTTTTTCGTTTGATTATTTTTTGTACTTTTTTTATATTGACACGTTTTATCTCCTACACCTAATTTCATGTGATAACCATGTTATTTGTGACCTTTGATGCAAACGCAATATTTTCTGTATTATTCATGATTTCATTTTATTGCTTCTTGTATTATTCACCATATTGATATGTTCTACACGTGAAAAGTTATTTTTCTAGGAACTCATGGAGGATATTTATCTATCTGCAAAGAGGAGTTTTGGCACAATAGGCTAGTAAAAAAAATCATATACAATACGTATTTACAGTCATGTGGGTTCGAGAAGCCTGGAATGTCCTAACATCTTGGTTTCCAAACATATTTCTAATTTTCAGTTACTCATAGTCACAAATCTCAATTAGGATAGAAAGGGACGAGAGAAAAAATTGGTTTGGAGAATTCTGGTACCAAACGGATGAAGAATGAAATGGGGAAACCGTTTGGAACGAAATCCCTCAATGGGAATCGACGGGGGCATATTCTCCGTGTGGCAAACTTCGCTTCATTCGTTATACCGTCTACATCGGTGGTAACGGCTGTAGCTCAGCTACGGTAAGATGAACCCTGCCTCGAGCACAGTGGCTGACATGCTCACCCGTAGAGGCCTATATATACGGGAGCCCGATCATCGATGACGGTTTCGCGTGGAGCAGAACTAATCACACGGAATAGTTGCTCCAATAGAAACTCATTCAGGAATCCGGTTTCGACTTCCAACAGCATATCCATTCTATTCTTGTTTCGTTTCGTATTCAGAATGGTCCAGTCCAATTTTTGCTCTCGTTCCTAGAAATCTGAATTGACACCGCTTCGGGTCAGGTGAGATCAAAAAGCCTATAATTTTCTTATCACTCACAAGCCACTATGCCACTAGCTTCCTGGACAGAACGTGAAAACCCACAACAGGTGATGAACGTTTCATTATATGACGTGAATTCGAGTATCATGGTATATTATGTCATTTTAGTTTTGTTCTTCAGTTTATTTTCCATAGAGTTCTTGATATAATTGTATACAATTTTTTATAATTACAGCATTGTATGTGAATAAATTAATATTTTTATTTTATCTTGAATTCGAATTCTTTGATATGTGTAGAATTCGATTTCATGACATTTTCTGAACATAACATGTCACTTCTACACTAACATCCTTGTCCCACCTTCCCGACAGGGGCGCTCACACCTTCTCGTGGTCCCTGTTGAGCGATAACAGTTCAAACCTAAGAAAAACTAGTTTTATTGATTCATTACGATAGGAAGGAACTATTATCGGCCAAGTGAGCACCAATGTATTGTAGATAAAGACATTTTTCGATGTACAACCCAATATTTGTGAACTACGCTATTCCTATACTTTCAATCTTATCGTGAATAACTGAAAAGAATCACCCCATTGTCGTATTTCAAATAGCCACACTAACAAACTAACATACTAAACTACCTCGATAACACCCCTATTTGAATGCTAACAATGGGTGGTGTATTTTCTCGACGTGATCAAAGGATTCAATCAAGTATAAGAACAGTGAGGCTAATATGGGTTTCTTTCTCCATCATTTGTTTATTGTGTGTGAACAACTTTTTTTCTTATCAATTATTTCAGATCTAACTTTGGGAACATTACAGATTTTTTTTTCGTGTGATTATATTTTGTACTTTTTTTATATTGACACGTTTTATCCCCTACACCTAATTTCATGTGATAACCATGTTATTTGTGACTGATGCAAACTCAATATTTTCTGTATTATTCATGATTTCATTTTATTGCTTCTTGTATTATTCACCATATTGATATGTTCTACACGTGAAAAGTTATTTTTCTTGGAACTCATGGAGGATATTTATCTATCTGCAAAGAGGAGTTTTGGCACAATAGGCTAGTAAGAAAAAATCATATTCAATACGTATTTACAGTCATGTGGGTTCGAGAAGCCTGGAATGTCCTAACATCTTGGTTTCCAAACATATTTCTAATTTTCAGTCACAACTGTCAATTAGGATAGAAAGGGACGAGAGAAAAAATTGGTTTGGAGAATTCTGGTACCAAACGGAAGAAGAATGAAATGGGGAAACTGTTTGGAACGAAATCCCTCAATGGGAATCGACGGGGGCATATTCACCGTGTGGCAAACTCCGCTTCATTCGTTATACCGTCTACATCGGTGGTAAGGGCTGTAGCTCAGCTATGGTAAGATGAACCCTGCCTCGAGCACAGTGGCTGACATGCTCACCCGTAGAGGCCTATATATACGGGAGCTCGATCATCGATGACGGTT
The DNA here is from genome assembly GCA_944452925.2 of Chrysolina oricalcia. NCBI lineage: Eukaryota > Metazoa > Arthropoda > Insecta > Coleoptera > Chrysomelidae > Chrysolina > Chrysolina oricalcia. Next base: position 3,396,195 of record OX101822.2, on the reverse strand, counting down.
TCGCGTGGAGCAGAACTAATCACACGGAATAGTTGCTCCAATAGAAACTCATTCAGGAATCCGGTTTCGACTTCCAACAGCATATCCATTCTATTCTTGTTTCGTTTCGTATTCAGTATGGTCCAGTCCAATTTTCGCTCTCGTTCCTAGAAATCTGAATTGACACCGCTTCGGGTCAGGTGAGATCAAAAAGCCTATAATTTTCTTATCACTCACAAGCCACAATGCCACTAGCTTCCTGGACAGAACGTGAAAACCCACAACAGGTGATGAACGTTTCATTATATGACGTGAATTCGAGTATCATGGTATATTGTGTCATTTTATCTTTGTTCTTCAGTTTATTTTCCATAGAGTTCTTGATATACTTGTATACAATTTTTTATAATTACAGCATTGTATGTGAATAATTTAATATTTTTATTTTATCTTGAATTCGAATTCTTTGATATGTGTAGAATTCGATTTCATGACATTTTCTGAACATAACATGTCACTTCTACACTAACATCCTTGTCCCACCTTCCCGACAGGGGCGCTCACACCTTCTCGTGGTCCCTGTTGAGCGATAACAGTTCAAACCTAAGAAAAACAAGTTTTATTGATTCATTACGATAGGAAGGAACTATTATCGGCCAAGTGAGCACCAATGTATTGTAGATAAAGACATTTTTCGATGTACAACCCAATATTTGTGAACTACGCTATTCCTATACTTTCAATCTTATCGTGAATAACTGAAAAGAATCACCCCATTGTCGTATTTCAAATAGCCCCACTAACAAACTAACATACTAAACTACCTCGATAACACCCCTATTTGAATGCTAACAATGGGTTGTGTATTTTCTCGGCGTGATCAAAGGATTCAATCAAGTATAGGAACAGTGAAGCTAATATGGGTTTCTTTCTCCATCATTTGTTTATTGTGTGTGAACAACTTTTTTTCTTATCAATTATTTCAGATCTAACTTTGGGAACATTACAGATTTTTTTTTTTTCGTGTGATTATATTTTGTACTTTTTTTATATTGACACGTTTTATCTCCTACACCTAATTTCATGTGATAACCATGTTATTTGTGACCTTTGATGCAAACGCAATATTTTCTGTATTATTCATGATTTCATGTTATTGCTTCTTGTGTTATTCACCATATTGATATGTTGTACACGTGAAAAGTTAATTTTCTAGGAACTCATGGAGGATATTTATCTATCTGCAAAGAGGAGTTTTGGCACAATAGGCTAGTAAGAAACAATCATATACAATACGTATTTACAGTCATGTGGGTTCGAGAAGCCTGGAAAAGTCCTAACATCTTGGTTTCCAAACATATTTCTAATTTTCAGTTACTTATAGTCACAACTGTCAATTAGGGTAGAAAGGGACGCGAGAAAAAAATGGTTTGGAGAATTCTGGTACCAAACGGATGAAGAATGAAATGGGGAAACTGTTTGGAACGAAATCCCTCAATGGGAATCGACAGGGGCATATTCTCCGTGTGGCAAACTCCGCTTCATTCGTTATACCGTCTACATCGGTGGTAAGGGCTGTAGCGCTGCTGCGCAGTAGCACCGCAGCATCAGTTACGGTTAGATGAACCCTGCCTCGAGCACAGTGGCTGACATGCTCACCCGTAGAGGCCTATATATACTGGAGCCCGATCATCGATGACGGTTTTGCGTGGAGCAGAACTAATCACACGGAATAGTTGCTCCAATAGAAACTCATTCAGGAATTCGGTTTCGACTTCCAACAGCATATCCATTCTATTCTTGTTTCGTTTCGTATTCAGTATGGTCCAGTCCAATTTTTGGTCTCGTTCCTAGAAATCTGAATTGATATCGCTTCGGGTCAGGTGAGATCAAAAAGCCTATAATTTTCTTATCACTCACAAGCCACTATGCCACTAGCTTCCTGGACAGAACGTGAAAACCCACAACAGATGATGAACGTTTCATTATATGAAGTGAATTCGAGTATCATGGTATATTATGTCATTTTATTTTTGTTATTCATTTTGTTATTTCCGTCAACCTGTTGCACTCCTACGCGCAACCCTCAGGAGTCTTCCAGAGACTTGTGCGAGCTAGAGAAGACGTAGCCCTTACCTTTTAACGCGTGATGCCATGCACAAGCCCGGTGAATTGTTGAATCGAAACCACGACTATACGCTTGAGAGCCGAATGCGAATGATTTGTTACATTTCGATATTTTATGAATTGATGGAATGAAAATACTTCTGAATTTAGCTCGAACTACGACGACCAAAATAAATGGAAAACTTCAACCCACGAATAGGAGTTCTTCAGTTTATTTTCCGTAGAGTTCTTGATATACTTGTATACAATTTTTCATAAATTCAGCAGTGTACTTCTTCATGGTGAAAAAATTAAATTTTTTATTATTATATCTTGAGTTCGAATTCTTTGGTATGTGTAGAATTCGATTTCGTGACATTTTCTGAACATAACATGTCACTTCTACACTAACATCCTTGTCCCACCTTCCCGACAGGGATGCTCACACATTCTCGCTGGTCCTTGTCGAGCGGTAATAGTTCCTACTCGATTCATCTCTTGAGTTGATCAAGAATCCATCAGATGGAACTATTATCGGCCAGATGAGCAAAAAATATACTGTATTCAATTAACTATGAATGTTAAATTCAACAAATCTCTTCCTCATAATAGTAACTTTGGTATAATACAAGTTTAATAAGACTAATTTGTGGTACGCTTCGTTTGGGAATATGAGCCGCAGTATATTCAACTCATTGTTTAGTTACTTTTTTATTTTCCAGCGTCTACATTTCAGAATTTCATTATGAAACCCAACAGATCATTTTGGCTGACCATGAGCTCAGATTCTTGAATGTTAATTGTAATTTTTTATTGTAAATTTGAAGTTTAATTGATAAAAATAACATTCCACTCCTCAACTAATAGCCCATTACCAAATCCCTTCCCGACAGGAGCGCTCACACCTTCCCGTGGTCCCTGTTGAGCGATAACAGTTCAAACCTAAGAAACACTAGTTGTATTGATTCATTACGACAGGAAGGAACTATTATCGGCCAAGTGAGCACCAATGTATTCCAGATTAGGGCATTTTTCTATGTACAAACCCAATATTTGCGAACTATTCTATTCCTATACTTTTTATGTTATCGCGAATAACTGTAAAGAAACACCCCATTGTCATTATTCAAATAGTCCCACTAACAAACTAACATACTAAACTACCTCGATAACACCCCTACTTGAATGCCAACAATTGGTTTTGTATTTTCTCGGCGTGATCAAAGGATTCAATCAAGTATAGGAACAGTGAGACTAATATAGGTTTCATTCTCCACCACTTGTTCATTGTGTGTGAATAACTTCTTTTTTATCAATTTTTTCAGATCTAACTTTGGGAACATTACAGATTTTTTTTTGTTAACCCAATTTCCACCCTCTTAGACAGCCTGAAAACCTCAGGCATATAATTTTTCTAGTCAATTCGACCACAAGAAACAACATATTCGAAAATGGAAGGTGTACAAAGTCAATTTACCGAAATATAGTTTTTTATGCTTTTCCACCCCATTTCCACCCTTTAAAACTGTTTGGAAAACCGAGGCACCATGTTTTTTTACTGAGATGACCGCCGGAAAAAGCATATTCAATGATTAGAGGTACACAAAAAGTCCAGTATAGAAATTAAAAAAATCGATATTTTTTTCAACGTGTATCTTGTGGATGTGGATAACTTCACACCCGTTTAATTATTAATAATCATTTCCACATTTTATCTTGATAAAATCGAAATAAAATAAAGCCTAGCATAAAACCACGCCTAATTCAATGGAAATCACTTCCTCCAAAAATAATTGAGTTTGTTTTATACCATGGTAGAGTCTGGACAAAATGAGCATTCTTTTGAAATGAATGTCCACTTCCAATTGGTTGTGTTTCTTTCAGAAAATAATGTCAAACTTTTTTTTTTTTAAATTGATGAAACGCTAATCTGTCATTTTACCCTCATTTCTTGAATTTTTTTTTCACTTTCTGAAAAACTGTTCTGTAAGTCTAAAAGCATCACTCATCAGCAATCTTCAGCAGCAAAGATATCTGAATTTGTCTCAATTTGTATACATGGCTCAAAAATCCAAGGTGAGGTAGCGATTTTCCAGAAATTCTTAAAATGCCCATTATCTCGAAAACGGTGATATTTTTACTGAGGTGAAATTCCGATATTCTGAACAGTCATGACCTGGTCTATCACCAGTTTCGATATTGTACAAGGTTTACCGGACACCCTGTATATACAGAAAATGAAATTGGAAAAACATTTCTTCTAAGGGAGGTTCGAGAGAGTTTTTCAAAAATTGTCTAGTGTAAACTGCACCTTAGACGGCCTACAAATCAACCATCTCTCGGTATATCAGTCTTGGGCTTTTCGATACTCTGAATAAAGAAAATGAACTTGTTAGAAACTTCTAAGGTAGGTTTCAGAATATTGTTTTTCTAAACCGACAAGTGTAAACTGCCCCTTACACCGCCTACAAACCAACCACCTCTCGGTGTATCATTCTCGGGCTTTTCAATAGTCTAAATACAGAAAATTAATTTGGTTAAACGTATCCAAGGGAAGTTTCAGAATGTTTTTAAAAAAACCGATAAGTGTAAACTGCCCCTTAGGCGGCCTACAAACCAACCATCTCTCGGTATATCATTCTCGGGCTTTTCAGTGGTCTATATACAGAAAATGAACTTTGATAAACATTTCTAAGGGAGGTTTCAGAATGTTTTTTCAAAAATCGTCTAGTGTAAACTGTCCCTTAGGCGGCCTACAAATCAACTATCTCTCGGTATATCTTTCTGGGGTTTTTTATAGTCTAAATATAGAAAATGAAGCTGGTTAAACATTTCCAAGGGAGGATAAGAATGTTTTAAAAAATCGACAAGAGTGAACTGCCCCTTAGACGGCCTACAAACCAACCATGTCTCGGTATATTATTCTCGAGCTTTTCAGTAATCTGTATACTGAAAATGAACTTGGGTAAACATTTCTGAATGTTTGAGAACGTTTTTTCAAAAATCGTCTAGTGTAAACTGCCCCTTAGACGGCCTACAAATTAATCATATGTCGGTTTACTATTCACGGAATTTTCGATAGTCTATATGAAGAGAATGGACTTGGTTAAACATTTCTAGTTAGTGAGGTATCAGAATGTTTTTTCAAAAATAGACACGTATAAACTGCCCCTTAATCGTCCTACAAATCAACCATCTCTCGGTATATCATTCTTCGGATTTTTGATACTCTATAAACAGAAAATTAACTTGGCTAAACACTTTTAGGAAGATTTCAGAACGTTTTCTCAAAACTAGGCAAGTGTAAACTGCCCCTTAGAGGGCCTGCAAATCAACCATCTCTCGGTGTATCACTCTTGAGCTTCTCGATAGTCTATACACAGAAAAAACTGGGCTAAACATTTATCAGGGAGGATTCCGAATGTTTTTTAAAAAACCGCCAAGTGTAAACTACCCCTTAGACGGCCAACAAATCAACCATCTCTAGGTGTGTCATTCTTCGGATTTTCAATACTCTATAAACAGAAAATCAACTTAGATAAACACTTTCAGGGAGATTTCAGAACGTTTTTTAAAACTCGCAATGTAAACTGCCTCTTAGGCAAATCAACCATCTCTCGGTGTATAGAGCTTTTTGATAGTCTGTACATAAAAAAACTCTGTTAAACATTTCTTAGGGAGGATTCCGAATGTTTTTTAAAAAAATCGCCAAGTGTAAACTGCCCCTTAGACAGCCTACAAATCAACCATCACTCAGTATATCATTATCAAGCTATTCAGTAGTTTTAATACAGAAAATGAACTTAGCTAAACATTTCTAAGGGAGATTTCAAAATGTTTTTTTTTCAAAAAATCGCCAAGTGTAAACTGCCCCTTAATCGTCCTACAAATCACCCACAAATCAATCATCTTTCGGCACATCATTGTTGGGCTTTTCTTCTATATAGAGAAATTGAACTTGTTAGTAGTAGCAGAATATTAATATAATGGCACTGAACATGGGTTTTAAAGTTATATTGTGAGGAAACATATTCTATGTTTCATTGAAAGAAACTGTCGTGCCGCTCTATTGTCAATAAGTATAATGAACTCAACTTGAAGAAGCCCCAGTTACACTTCCAACAAACAAAAAACTACTTACGTTAAACTTTAGTTTCCATTTTGTTAGCCAACTACATCATACCTAGGCAGCATGTTTGAAAATGTTAAAAAACATATTTTGTACAGGTAACAACTTACGTTAATCAACAGGGGTGAATCCTCCATAATATCGCTGTGATCATCGACAATCGTAGACAACATTGGTCCACTATTTCCATTATAAATCACCCCGTTGACTGTCTCTCCCCATCTGCAATTTTGTGCGTGTGCATTGACTGAAAAAATCCGACACTTCGAGCAACTCCTCTGTCCCGCGTTGTCGTCGTCTAGCAAAAAATTCTCGTCTTCGCAGTCTTCCAAATGATCGCATCCATTCATAATACCAACGGGAGTTTTCTCGGACGAGTAACTTGTTTTTCCAGTGTTTTCCTTCAATATAACCTATACGGTGACATCGAACTTTATCTGTTGACAAACCGCGTAGTCATTTCCGTGTTTGATCCTAATGATAGCACCCAACTCATATCCGATAATTATTTACTTGCGGTGCCACAAATTGTTTTTGTTTTCAAAGTTTACGTTTTGGTCGTGACATTTTTCAGTTCGTCTGACACAGAACCACAGAAAACTAGTTGCAAATGTTGCAATGCACGAAACACTGAAACAGTACTATTCACAGAACATAGCGTGTGTCTCACCCAGGGGTGGGATTATGAACACTCGATAAGAGAGCTGTCACGATACGTAGGCTAGGACGATGGTTGTTCCCGATTCGAAACGAAGTCGAAATTATGAAATGTCTTTGAATAGAGATAGAATGGAATTATATCTACCATATAGACCATTGATATCGACTCAAGTTGCAATATATTTTGAATTGTATTCGTTTTTATAATTGATAAAATCTGACATATGTCAAACTTACTACGGATCGAGTGTTCGTAATTGCACCCCAGCTCAGCCGATAAAGCGTTACTTAAGGCTCGTTCATACCGCTGCGAATGGTAAAATCTAATTCCCAATTCTGAAAAATGATATGTTATGATTCATCATTCACCGCAATTTTTTAGCGGATGTTATACGAATGGTTGAAAATATCAAAACTTTGACAACCCCAAATATTCGTGGAGGTTTAACATTTTGCAGTGCTGCAAATTGTTAAATGTGTTTTAAGATTTTAGCGGATTTTCTGTTTGTATCGGTATTTGAACTGTCGACAGTTCTGTGATTTGAAATCAAATTCCGCCAACCGCCGTTGTGAGAACTAAGCTTAAGACGAATCGCAAAAAAATTGCGAAAATTCGCAAGGGTATGAACGAGCCTATATATGATCTAAGCACTGGACCAACCAGTGGACCAACGAACGACAACAAACCGCTTTATAGACAAGGAAAGTGTGTCGCCACGAATGTCATACTTGTCAAAAACTGATTCCAAACAAAGAATTTCAGGTGACATTCTCTGTTGATGATTTGCTGCTTTGCTTATTAGTTTGTGTTTGGTTGTTTGGATTTTGTTTTCTCATGCAAAAGAAGTTGAAAACGGAAACAAAATATCGGAGTTATCGGACAAGCTGATTTGAATTCGACGAAGGTTTGTTTGGAATCAGTTTTTGACAAGAATGACATTTGTGACGTCATCACTTTCCTCGTCTATTGGCCCAGATTCGACTACTGTGTACTTGAGGCAAATAAGAGCAAAAACGAATAGTTGGCCTTGATTTAGCTTCGGACTTCTGGCGGATATCAAATCGTTGTCATTGGGTCTCCTGTCCTTATGCAGACAGCATAATCGTTCGTAGGTTCACTTAAGATTCGATCATACTCTTGCGAATATACGCAACCTTTTTGGGATTTGACTCATTCGGCGAAAAAATTGCGTTCTATGATGAATCATAACATATAATTTTTCACTAAGGTAAACACGATTAGATTTCCACAGATTTATTGTCTTCGCGACATGTTTCGATACACTGTATCTTTTTCAAGCGAATGTAATACATTAAATTATTCTACCTTGAACATTACTTAAATACCCTTCTTAACAATTGAGGTAATTAGGAGCTACCTATGATAAAAATAAAATTGACAATACAATGTAGGTAGATACCTGGAAATCTCAAAACATATCTACTACTTAATTGGACCTTAATAGTTCCCCTTTATTGAACCTTTTCAACTAATTAAGTAGTAGATATGTTTTGAGATTTCCAGGTATCTACCTACATTGTATTGTCAATTTTATTTTTATCATAGGTAGCTCCTAATTACCTCAATGGTTAAGAAGGGTATTTAAGTAATGTTCAAGGTAGAATAATTTAATGTATTACATTCGCTTGAAAAAGATACAGTGTATCGAAACATGTCGCGAAGACAATAAATCTGTGGAAATTTAATCGTGTTTACCTTAGTGTCATATACTATGAATTTCCATCAAGTAAAGGCCACGTCAATCCATATAATTTTTCAGTATTTGGGGTTAGATATTACTACATTACCAAAAATTACATAATGATTCATCATTCACTGCAATTTTTTCAGTTTGAGTCGAATCGAAAAATTGTAAATATTCGCATGGGATGAACGAGCCTTAATGTAGACGGCATAATCGTTCGTGGGTTTACTTTGTCACTTGTAATTTGCCGTGGTTGTTAAACTTGTGTTATACGTTTTGTTTAGGAGTATGGAATGGAACAAAATGAGCCTGTATTAAAACTCGTAAGAAAAAAAATTATATAACGACTTGGACGAAATTTCTGAGCCGACTGGGATTCACTTGACCGATTTCGTCACAAAACACCTTGTACCAACTACACAAGGTTCTCAAATGACAGTAAGAATATTCACTAATCCATACGACCTAGAAAGTTTGAAATGAAAATGTTTATTTGGAAAGGACATTACTTTGAAGTCAAAATTCGTTAACTCGAAGAATATTAGTAGTATCAAATTGATTTAATGTTTAGATGAAAAGTGATAGCTATGATGAGCCTTCCTATATTTCACCAAGTTAAAGTTAGTGTTGGTGTCATTTTTAAAGCTCAGGTGAAAGCTGATACTGATGTCTACCCATATATCCTCAATTTTCTCTTCAGTTACATTTTTTTGAAACTCACAAAAACACGCACATAAATATAGAACATTCTTTAATTCCGCGAATTTATAACAGTTAAAGTAAATGTTTAACCGTTGTTGACACTGGGTAATTGGTATTGTTTGTGGTGACCATTTCCGTATGTACCGGTATTATTGTTGTAATCATCATTGTATCCAACTCCTGTGCAATGGGGAAGCACCCTGTACATATCCATTTCATTTAGGATTGAGTACGAGCAGGTACCGGTCTCTGCCTCACTTGGGTAACCAGATAAATGAGTGACTAAAGTATTATTCATAGCTTGAATGCTATGTGAATTGTAAAAGGGGAGTTTAGAATAAATCGTTGAACCGTTCGCATGTGCATTATCTTCTTTGGCGACGGTGAATATGGTCAATAAACTGTACGCTCGAACGGTGAAAACCTGTCATATGAATGTGATATGAGCATTCTGATCAGGCTTTTATTGAAATTGAGTCCCTTAACGTGAAGCCTTGTTCGGAAAGCTGGAGAACCTATAACAACCGTCTCTTTTTCCCCATATCTCATTTCAAAATCGAGATTTTTTATCACCAACGGGGTGGCGCCATCTACCGCATCATCCTCCAATGTTGAAAAGTATCCAATAGCATTCGGACATGAATGATCCCCAACCCATGAACTCTATCTTGCGCAATAACTTGCTTGTCTTTTCTAGAGATTTACATAGTAGATAGTCGTTATATCGTAACAAATTTGTATGGCTATTCTGTTTATCTACTAGTGTATTGTTGACCGTCTATATATCTTTAGAGACAATGTTCAGCGTCCGATCGATATCTACCCTCAAAAAGATCAAAGCCGAATCGAGATTATACGTTTACTGGGGTTTACGCCAAATGCGTTTCCGCTAGATGGCGCTCAGAATTTAGGCACAAAACGGTATAATTGTGATCACCTGCCAAACTTCATAGGAGACTAGTGTTTACTGTTTAATTTTATTCTCACTCAAATTTTAATAAACTGCTGAAGATGTCGAAAGTCGTAATAAGTTTAACAGACTTTTTGCATAACGTTTTGTTTTCGATCAATCGGAAAATAATGTAGGGAAAGTTTGTGTTTGGTACTGTTGATTCAGCATTAAGGCTCGTTCATACCCTTGCGAATAATCGCATTTTTTTGCGATTCGACTCATACGACGAAAGAATTGCGGTGAATGATAACATTTCATTTACCAGTATTTGAGGTTAGATATTACCACATTACCGAAAAATGACATGCCGATTCATCATATTTCGCCGTAAGAGTCACTGAAATATACCTTATAACTGGAATGCCAATGCAACTTCTCAAAAGTGTACCCTTTTGAACCTCGCGCAGCAGTAAAAAAAGTCAAGGGGGGAGCATGCGTACTAATATTCGAAACAGGACCGGTCTGGTTCATAGTATAGATGACGAATTTCTATACGACTAAATTGTTGAAAAACCACCGCAGTCTGACGCTAACAATTTGGATCAGCTTGAAACTTAGACTTCACAAATATCAAATCGTGGAAAAATGACCACACCACATTCATTTACCCAGAATAAAAATGAACTTCACGATAAAAAATAATTTATAATGAAAAACAATGCCCTACCAAGGAGTTTCAAATGTGATTAACCTAGCCACTCTTTTTTTGAACATTTTCTGGGAAAAAACTCACACAAGCAAAACCAAACATAAAATGGAGGACTGAACTCAATGAACTACTATAAATAGCGCCTAAGCCGCTCCAGGCCGAATTCATTGATCAAAGACGTATGTTTCCATAACAGAACAATTCACTGGTCTCTGTTATGATCAAAGACATGATTTTCACATCTTTTCATCTACTGCGTCGGCGTAGATTCTGATATTTCCATCCCCATGGTTGGCACAAAAATTCTTCGCGCATATGCCTGCATTGGCATTCCAGTTATTAAGTATATTTCAGTGGTAAGAGTCGAATAGCAAATAAATTGCGAAGATTCGCAAGGGTATGAACGAACCTTTAGGGTTCTGAGCAAATATGCCACTTCAAGTTATCTGATTATGGATCCATGAACGCTAAAGAACACTATAAAACTCAATAGACGAGGAAAGTGATGACGTCACAAATGTCATTCTTGTCAAAAACTGATTCCAAACAAACCTCCGTCGAATTTAAATCAGCTTGTCTGATACGATTTTTTCAATTTCTTTTGCCTGAGAAATCAAAATCCAAACATAAACTAGTAAGAAAAGCAGTAAATCATCAACAGAGAACGTCACCTAAAATTCTTTGTATGGAATCAGTTTTTGAGAAGTATATTTGTGACGACACACTTTTCTCCAGTATTGGTTTCACAATGATTGATTAACACTGCGAAAACAGTCAAAATAGATACACTACTGCTTATAAATAGGAAGAAATATCTGATATACTTTATATCAGTTCAACCAAATAATTATAGATGGCGTACCCTTCGCGCAGATTGTGATTATGATTTATGGCAAAAATATAGAAGGGAGCGGAGTTTGATGCACTCTATATGGAATAAAAGATGGCACTAAAGCTAAAGGATAGTTCTCATGAGGCAGATGAAACAATTACTAAGTAATTTTGTCGAATCCCGGAAAAAAGCGCACAGGAAAGGAGCGCACGGGAAATAAGCGCACGAAAAAAAGCGCACATGAAATAACCGCACTCGGAAAAATGCGCACATCGCAAAAAACCGCACGTACATTAATGCGCACATTGAAAAATGCGCACACGCAATAGTTTCTAATCTAACCTAAACAAACTAACCTAGCTCGCAACTTATAGAAATATAGAAAACTTTACGCGATTGTAGCCAATTGATGAAAGTGTTAATGACTATCCGACAGCTTACTACACCATTTAGCAAATGTCTTTACCGAACAATTATATAAATTAATTTATTTTCATATATTATATAATAGCTTTTCAACTTTGCTTATATCGCCCTTGCATGTGCGCATTTTTCAATGTGCGCATTAATCTACGTGCGGTTTTTTCCAAGTGCGCTTTTTACGATGTGCGCATTTTTCCGAGTGCGGTTATTTCATGTGCGCTTATATGTCTGTGCGCATATTTCCTGTGCGCTTTTTTCTTTTGCGCTTATTTCCGGTCACCAATTTTGTCGTATTCACTGAATATCATATATTTTCCAATGAAGGACTTCATTTATACTGACTATGTGAACCCCGTTGTGGAATCTGGACCTACATTCCACGCAGATAACCTTTGGCCTTGCAAATTTCAAGTCACAAGTTCAATATTAACGAGCCATATTGCATAAACTAAATATTTACCCAATCGTCAACAAAAATAAACCACAAGCTTTCGTATTACTTTTATTTAACACTTTATAATAACTATAATTCACAAAATTAAAGCATATAAGGGTATTTCCTATAACTTTAGTAATAATTAATACAAGTTGAAATCAAAGAATATTCTACAGACGAGCGCCAATAAGTGATGTGATTAACAATTACATACAAAAAAAATATTTATTCAAAGCACATTATACTCAAAACATCGACGACCTGATTCCTGATTCAAAAGGTTCAAAAAAGCACCAAGCTAATTAATTGACAGAATTATTGCGTTCGGCCAGCCAATAAATACAGGGTGATCGAAAAAAACCGATTCACGGACTATACCGAATTTTAGAAACATTTCTTTACAAAACGCAGGAAACCTAAATTTTTCCGCAGATAAGGCTCGGTGTTGGTCCAGAAGAGATGATTTCAAACAACAATTTCAAAGTTTTATTTCTAGTCTTTGTCAGTACTATGATATTTCTCAGAAAAAAATATCATTATTTCTTTAATCGTGAAATATTCCAATGAATTACACTCGTACGTGCATAGAAATTTCCAGATAATTTTACATTCAAGCTTGTAAACTTATAAAAATTGGACTAGGTTATTTTAATTTTTTGTAGAAGAGCCCTCCTGATCCTTCGGATTCGGACTCTTTCATCAAAATATAAAAATAAACTAGTGCAATTTTTATACAGCTGTGCAATTATAACCGAATATTTATCCTTCAGAAAGCAACTACATTCAGTTTTTTTGACAGTGATTCAGAGGATAATTTTTTTTTGCATTGGAGACACCGACGAGCATCACAAAACAGTAAAATTCAGATGAGTTACAGCCTTATCTCAATAAAAAAACTATCAAAAATGGATTTAGTTGTATTACTGACAATGTCACGAACAGCATATTTTGTTTTTGTTTGCAGTTTTACATTTGAATGTTTCAAGTGGCGCGTTTTCAACTCGAAAAAAAAAATTCGAGCAAATTGGCGAAAAAGTGACAATTTTTATACAAACGTGAAGTTTTGACAATATCAGACATTTTGACACTTGAAAATATGCTAAAAATGGAATGAGGGAATTATCATGAAAACAAGTCAAATTCCTACCTTAACCTAAGGTGAAAGTTTTGTATGAAAATCACCTGAATTTAGCGCTAAAACGTTGATGTTGAATCTATTTTTTCCATCTGGTTATTGCTCTACACGACCAAACTCATTTTTATGATTCACCCTGTATCATCATGGCATTTTTATTAAATGAAGCAATCAATACTATAAACGAATATTAACCTATCAGCTATTGACTTTGTTACTGCCAAAACTGAAATAAACAATGCTGAACCGAGTAAAATTGTGAATTGTGTTTTTCAAAATCTGGTTACTAAAAAAATACAATACAACTAATTTTGATATAAAAATAGAAAACTACTAATATTTTCAAAGGGTGATTTGGAAAATAAAAATGGGAGGCTGAATTATTTTCGAAAACCCATCATATATCAGTTATGTAGGATAAACATTTATTACACTTTTTTATAATTGATTAAGGAATATTTTAAAGTAAAACATATTAATTCTTTTTATACAAAATGCAATGACTTAATGTTCGCAGTAAATTGAGATCTCCAATTTACTTTATAAAAAAAAAACTTGACGAGTTGAACATAATTCAACCAATCACGTCATTTGTTTAAACTATGATAATACAAACATTGTAAATAGTTATCAAAAGTCAACATTGTAAATATTGTGTATAATTAAAGGCACAATAAATTGCTCAGAATTTTTCCAATCGTTTTGGATGCTTGGGAATGATAATTTCAATAAATGCAAGTCGGAATGAAATCGATATACATACAGGGCGAGAATCCACAAAGAGTTCTACAGAATCTTACTTATTTTTGGTAAATTCCCTAGAATTCTCAAAAGGTTCACAAAAATCCAAAAACTCTCTCACAAATTCCTGTTATTCAAAATGACAATTTCAAGAAATTCGAGAAATTATTATAAAACCACGGATTTTTCTATGAAACCTTTTCCACCATATTCAGCATGTCGTATTTCTTGAAAAAATTCCACAGAATCGGGAATGTTCAATTAAAGCCATTCTCTGCTAAAGTTCTGTAAATTTTTTGCGGATTTTTCAGCTGTTGATGTGCAGAGTATTTTTTTTGTAGTTTATTGCAAAAAGAATTTCACGAAATTCGAGTAATCTTGAAGGAATTTCAGAACAATGGACCTTTCCACGACATATAAGAGAACACTGTAATTAGTAAGTGTATACGCTAATATCACTCGGGAATTTTCATTTATTTTTTCTGACCGCTAGTCTCTATATTCAGAAGAAAAGTGGTTTCGTGACGTCACGTTCATCAAAACTAGACTTGTCAACGTTGTAAAAGTTGTGCACCGTGGAATCTTAAATTCTCATTTGAATTTAATGTGTCATATGACAGTTGTCATTTGATACCAGATGGGTTCGTTCGTCTGTTTCACGGAGCATCAATAAGAATCGTTTGTCTCTGTTTGACTGGTTTGCCTACTTTAATATTTAATACAAGTAGAGCAGTTCCATCAAATATGTATGCTGCAAACGAACAGGCCCTACTTGATTTCTTTTTTGTGGTTGATGCGGTTTTCAAAGTTTTGAAATGTTTTTGTTGTTTGTACACTAACTTTTTTTCCTAATTTCTGAATCTGTACCCCTGCAATAACTGTGAACATGTCGAAAAGGTGCTTCATACCTGGTTGTCTGAACACCAGTGAATATTATAATAAACAATTTTTTATGCTCCTAAATTCCTATGAAACGCATTGTAAAATGTGGTTCGAAGCAATGAATAAACCTTGTGTAAAAAGCGGAAATATAATTATGTTTTTGTGAAGAACATTTCCAACTGAATATTACTGTATTCAAGCAGCGTTCAAGGAACGATTTTAAATTTTAGTCATTGCAAAAAATGAATTCATATTTGTTAAATAGAAAAAGTCAATCATCTCATAATCTACCCTCGGTAAATTATCCGAAATTCCCTTCACGAAGCCTTTCCATATTTTAATACACAAATAAATTCACACCAGATCGGTCATAATAACACCTCGCTACAGTATTAATGAATGTTAAATGTCGAATGTAAAAAAACAAACTTTAACCTCAAATCTCGAGATCACTTTTGTTGCATGAGAACTGTCATAATGATTTGCGGTGTTGTCAATGCTCGTTTTTCATCGAAAGGATGGTCCGTTCAGGAAATTTGAAAGTTACAAATACAATAAAAAGTAGCTAATGTGTTTTTTTTCTGTTCGTTGATCAAGTGACGAAGTTTTAATTATTTCTCAATGGCTTATATCAAGCTATACTCCATTCCAAATAAGAATACAGTAGGTAGCGCCGTGATCAGTGGGGAAAACTCACACAGCTAAATTTTTCTTGCGGCTAAGGAAAACGCCAAATTTGAAAAAGTTGCTATACTTTCGGCCAGCAGCATGTATGGTATTGCTCTATGTGATACTTGCTTGGATTTCAACCAATTAGCGTGAAAGCCGAGCTTCCAGCACTGTATTCTTATTTGGAATATAATATAGAATCTATATTTTTGAGGAGAACGGTATTGAATGTTTCGGAACGTGGATTATGGTGGGGGTTGTTTCTGATGAACGTGACGTCGGCGGCACACTTTCAAATGAGATATTCTTTCAAAATGAAAAAAATATAGCGGAACTCTGTTAAATGGACGTTTCAGACTAGAATCTGTCGATAAAAGAGTTTTGCAATTAATTTTTCATAAATGTAAAGGTCCATTGAATTTCTTGGGAGAATTTTCACAGAATTTCTGGAGTTTTTTAACAACAGTTTCTGGCAGTATCTAGCATTTCTTGTACTCTTTCAGATATTCGTTCATTGGACTTTACACTTTTTTAAAGCAAAATTCCGAGGAACATGGAATGTTTTCTCACCCTGTACCAGTTAAAAATAATTTCAAGTAGAACATTGGCCGCGGTCGATAACACATCGATAAAACCTCGAATGGCAAGTAAAATGGCTACTACGGAATACTTTTGGAAAAAAGACATTTGTTGGAAAAATATGGTTTATCACTTTTCTTAAGTTTACGATTCATAATGTATAGCATAATTATTTATATTATAGACAATTGGTTAAAAGAATAAAAAGTTACCACAGGGTTGGCTTTTCTGCCGAATTGTTCCAATCAAATGTTTTAGAAACCCTGTATGTCGAAAATTTTCCTTCTAAAAAGAAAAAGCCTAAACAAAAAGAGTATTTTTTGTTTCTAGAATTTCAATTTCAAGAGAATACTGGTCCTACAAGTGGTTTTCTCCCGAAAAATTATTGAATTTGAACCTGTCAAAAAATAAAATCACTGTTTTACGGAGAATGTTGGCACAGATTTGAAAATTTCTTATAGGATATTTGTTGAAATAGTAAAACACCCTGTAGGACGATAGCACCTTGTTATGAAATAGGAAGATAATGGAACTCGTTCAAAATAATTTGAACAACCAAAAAAATGTCGACCTTTTTTTTTAATTCCAGATGTGTATTTCTCTACTTCAAGTTCTATTTCTTATATTAGATTAATTCAATTTAAATTTAAAAGGCATTTTCATATATTTCATTGCAATACTATGAGATACTGCTTTGAAGGAGTTCCATTACTTTTTGAAAATAAGACTAACTTCCTAAGAATTACGATAGTACTTTTATACAAAATGGACATGTGTATGTATAGTTTTCCTAGAAGAGTCATATTCAAATTGAGGCGGGCTGGTTCATAGCAGAGAACGTCAATACCTACATTATAGGTGTAACAAAATGAAATTAGGTATAAAATATAATGGCAAAGGTAAAATCCAGAATAAAACTGCAGATACAATTTTTTGTTTTCTTGTAACAATATCGTTTTGGTTAGAAAATATATTCAGTATCGTTGGAAGCCTAGGAAGCTAGCACTGTTCAAAAGTACGCCCAAGTTTTAGGTGAAGCCTATTTTGAATATCCTCAAAAATACAGTACCGTTGAATTCAGAAGAATGGGAGTCTGGTACTGTTCAAAAGTACGCCAGATTTATAGTACTGTAGAATTTAGACATCCGGGAGGCTTGAACTGTTCCAAAGTAAGCCTAATAATTAGATAGAGCCTGTTTTGAACATCTTCAAAAATTCACTACCGATGAATTTGAAAGCCTGGGGGTCTAGTACTGATTAAAAGTGCGCCAAATTTATAGTACTGTTGAATTTAGACATCTGGAAGGCTGGTAATGTTGCAAAGTACGCCCAATTTTTAGATAGAGCGAGTTTTGAATATCCTCCAAAATTTAGTTCTGTTGAAATTGGAAGCATAGGAGGCTGGTACTGTTCAAAATTAGGCCAAATTTATTGTACTGTTGAATTTAGACGTCCGGGAGGCGGGTACTGTTCCAAAGTAAGCCTAATTTTTAGATAGAGCCTGTTTTGAACATCTTCAAAAATTCACTACCATTGAATTTGAAAGCCTGGGGGTCTAGTACTGATTAAAAGTGCGCCAAATTTATAGTACTGTTGAATTAAGACATCTGGGAGGCTGGTACTATTCCAAAGTACGCCCAATTTTCAGATAGAGCGAGTTTTGAATATCCTTAAAAATTCAGTACCGTTGAATTTGGAAGCCTGGGAGTCTAGTACTCTTTAAGAGTACGCCAAATTTATAGTACTGTTGAATTTAGACATGTGGGATGCTAGTACTATTTCAAAGTACGCCCAATTTTCAGATAGAGCCAGTTTTGAATATCCTCAAAAATTCAGTACCGTTGAATTTGAAAGCCTGGGAGTCTAGTACTCTTTAAGAGTAAGCCAAATTTATGGTACTGTTGAATTTAGACTTCTGGGATGCTAGTACTATTTCAAAGTACGCCCAATTTTCAGATAGAGCCAGTTTTGAATATCCTCAAAAATTCAGTACTGTTGAATTTGGAAGCTTGGGAGGCTAGTACAGGTCAAAAGTACGCCAAATTTATAGTACTGTTGAATTTAGACACTTTGGAGGCTGGTACTGTTCTAAAGTAGGCCCAATTTTTAGATAGAGCCTGTTTTGGATATCGTCAAAAATCCAGTACCGTTGAATCTGGACGTAAGGAAAGCTAGTACTGTTAAAAAGAACGCCAAATTTATAGTACTATTGAATTTAGACATCTGGGAGGCTAGTACTGTAAATTTAAATTTCTCAGAAAATTTTATGTTCCATAAAAACAACTCATTCATTTTCGATTTCTGATCAGTCCACAAACACCAGTATAATTTTCGGGTGGAAATTTCATAGGAGTTAATTTTTATTCGTGTCTAGTACCTATGCGGCTGTGAATGCTATACAATGTGTACATTTCAGTTTCTTTTCATGGGAAAAATCATATCAACTATTTTATCAACTATATAAAAAAGTCTTCAGGCATTGCCACCAAAATGATGAATACCTGTCGTATTTCAAGTTAAAAATTAAACACATACATTTTGTGAGGAGTAATTATTTAGTCTGATTTAACTTTACATGCGTGAAAAAACAATCGCGCTAATTATAAATCATTTTATTATGAAATAATAATACGTATCCCCAAACAAAACAATAGGCGCACATCAATGTGCATCTAGTCACTTCGAAATAAATTGCCATCATAACCTAACCTCAAATGTAGAAACATATTTACTAAATAATCATTTATATTCATCCTATATGTCAATATTTTCAAGGAACAGTCTTCAACTAATCCATTGATACCGCATTTGTCAATGTACAATCGATAATTGAAGCACACAATTATTTCAACCCATGGTCCTGCCAAGAGGCCTGCAAAATCACCTGATTCAACACCACTCGATTTTTTTGTAAAATGTTACCCAAAAGACTACTGACAACTTTTCAGTATCACCACCATGAACCAGACGCCGCCTCAACCCGAACCCGTCAGACGATGGAATTATCCAGTTCCTTAAGCCAGTCTCATCCTAAATGTTGGCCAACTGCACGTAGTTGGCGGGCAACATGCCCACCTGGCCGGTACGCTGCACCTCGCCCGTCATCCAACCGCCGTCGATGCTCTGCACGTTGATGATCAAGTCGCCTTCCTTGAAACTCACCTCGTCTTCGTCCTGGGCTCCGTAGTCGTACATCGCCATGTACACTCGGCCTAGAGAGCCGTAGTTGTGGTTGACGGGATCCATGTCGTGTACGGAACCTATACAATGCATCGCTCGCGTGATAATCGTGTCGTACGGGGTACCGCAAGGATCGCGCTCTGGGCCACAGTCCATTCAACAGATTGACCAAAACCATTGGCTTATCATTAAAGAAACATTACATTTTTTCGAAATGGTTTTACCAGACTAATATAGGAAGTTGGCTCACGTTCTTTACAAGGTAAAACATATGTGTATTTGATTTCAATCCAAAGATATAAAACTTCAGTCGGGTGTAATCCGGAGGCCTAGGCGGCCATTACTGTTAGTACAAATATTAGACAATCTGTCTGAAAGACCTCCACAGCAAATCCATTAAAATTCATCCTGAAGACCAGAGGACAGTTAGTGTTCTTAGGCAAGTTAGTGTCAAAATTTCAGTATCGTTGAAATCGGAAGCCACTCTCCAAAAGTACGCCAAATTTATAGTACAGTTTAATTTGGACATGTGGAAGACTGATACTGTTCTACAATACGCCAATTCTTAGACAGATCCATTTTGAATATCATCAAAAATTCAGTACCGTTGAATTTGGAATCCTGGGAGGCCAGTACTGTTCAAAAGTGCGCCAAATTTATAGTACTGTTGAATGTGGACATCTGGGAGGCCAGTACTGTTCCAGGATACATCCAATTTTTATTTAAAGCCTGTTTTGAAAATCCTCAAAAATTAAGTCCTGTTGAATTTGGAAACCTGGGAGGCTAGCACTTATTAAAAGTATACCAAACTTATAGTATGGTTGAATTTGGACATCTGGGAGGCTGGTACTGGTTTAAAGTGCGCTCAATTTTTAGACAGAGCTTTTTTTAATATCCTCAAAAATTCATTGCATTTGAATTTGGAAGCCTGGGAGGCTAGCACTCTTCAAAAGTCCGCCAAATTTATAGTAATGTTGAATTTGGACATCTGCGAGGCTGATACTTTCTTAGTACGCCCAATTTCTAGATAGACCCTGTTGTGAATATCCTTAAAAATGTGGCACCGTTGAATTTGGAAACCTGGGACGCTAGCACTGTAGCCAAATGTATAGTGCTGTTGAATTTAGACATCTGTGGGAGGCTGGTACTGTTGAATTTGGAAGCGTGGGATCACTGTTCAAAAGCACGCCAAATTTATAGTACTGTTGAATTTGGACATCTGGGAGGCTGGTTCTGTTTCAAAGTACGCCCAAGTACCGTTGAACTTGGAAGCCTGGGAGGCTAGGACTGTTCAAATGTACGCCAAATTTATAGTATTAAGTACTGTTGAATTTGGACATTTGGGAGGACGGTGCTGTTCCAAAGTAAGACCAAATTTTATATAGAAAAGGTTCTGAATTTCTTCAAAAATTCAGTACCGTTGAATTTGAACATCTGGGAGACTAGCACTGTTCAAAACTACACCAAACTTTTAGTACTGTTAAATTTAGACATCTGGGAGGCTGATACTGGTGTAAAGTACTCCAATTTTTAGATAGAGCCTGTTTTGAATATCCTTAAAATTTCAGCATAGTTGAATTTGGAAGCTAGTACTGTTCAAAAGTTCGCCAAATTTATGGTACTGTTGAATTTGGACATCTGGGATGCCAGTACAATGAGTTTTGAAAAACCGCGCAAGAAAAAGTTTAGTAGAGTAACTTTGAAGACCAGGAAAGGTAGGTACTGCTTCAAAGTATGCCAATCAGATAGTCTACTCACAATAAAAAGTCTAGTAGGGAAAACTAAGGGGTCAGTACTGCTCCAAAATACGCCTAATACTTAGAGAATCTGTGTTGAATAAAAAGTTCAATAGGGCTAAACCTGGCGATCTGGGAGGCTACTACTCTAAGGTATGATGAATTTGAGTAGTTTTTTTATTGGAGAGTAGTGAAATGTAGAGAACAGAGAAGCCAGTGCTGCGCCAAAGGATGCCAAATTTCTGGACAGCCTGTTTCAAATAACCTGACACAAATTCCACGTTTCAGTTAAATCTGGAGACCTGGGAGGCTAGTACTGCTCCAGAGTACTCCAAATTTGTAGACAGCCTGTATTCAATAACCCAACAAAAAGAAGGATTAGCAGAGATATCTCGAGACCTGGGAGGCCAGTACTACTCCAAAGAACTTCCAATTGGAGCCAATCTGTTTCAAACAACTCCACAAAAAATCCGATAGGGTTAAGTCTGGGGTCCGGGAAGTCTAGAGCCGTTTATGAGCATTGAATGATTTTTTCTGAAGCTAAAAGGTCTACCAGTAAAAAGATTGTTGTCAAACTACCTTCACCATTATTTTCAAATTGAAACTGTCACCGGAAAAAAACACTGAACAAAACCGGCCCCAAAACTGTTCCTTGCGGTAATACAAATTGCAGCGACGGCAAAGAATAAGTGGCTTTTCAAACACTCACCTATATGACGCTGCGGCTGGCTGTTCACTGACCCCACGTCCGAAGAATATATCAAAGTCTGCGAAGTCCTCGAAGAATAGGGGCTCTGGAATTGACCGCCGGCGGCTTGCGGGTCGTAATCACTGACTTTCCCCACTGTGGGATTCCCCACGGGAGGACCGGCCTGAACGGGCAAGGATTGGGCTTGGGGGATTTGGGGGGCTTGGGGAGCAGGGGGGTGGTACGAACTTTGAGGGGGAGGGTTCGCGTTGGCGTTCTTCACGTCGGGATCCTTGAAGCCTGGATATAATACAGGGTGGATCAAGAAGTTGTGTCAGTTGTGGACAAAGATGGCAAAAAGTGAATGTTGCCAAGTGATGAATGAATGTTTAGAGGGGCGCTCTACGATAATATTCGCTGTTGTACAGGGTGGTCCACAAACAAATGGCAAACCCAAATTACTTTATTCAATATATCAGACAACGTTGTTCTTAATTGAACTTATATATTTTAATAAACCAATTTTATGTAACAGTCTGGTGACAGAAAAGATGATAGATAAATGGTTTGCCATTAATTTTGGTTTTAGTAACACCTTATATCACAACAAATTAGTTAAGTATGTGGAACACTCACCATTGGAATTCTCATTATTATGCCTCCTTTGTTCCATCTCTGCTTTTCTCAAAAGATCCCCATGATAGGCCACATTGCTGATAATTTTAGTGTTCTGCTTTATTCTAAGGGTCTCGGGATCATCTGCCACTTGAGTGAATTTACCTTTGCTCCTCTCGAAATCAGCATGATACCTCACATTGGACTGCATGTTGGTGTTTTCTGCAATTCGTTTCAATTCAGGAGTCTCTGCCATAGTGGTAGCTTTTGCTTTCGGTATGTGGCTGGAAGTTGAGAGAAAACGCGTCAGTAGACATAACATGCAAAGAAAAAATTCCGAAAAATGTGTAATAGTCAGTAATAGGAAGTAGAAGAAACAATTTATCAATGATTTTTTTATTCAATAACACAATGTTTGTGTAACTTTACTTTCCATATGTTCGACATTTTCTATGGTTCTGATCACTGTGTCAAGGTTTTGAATTTGAAATAGACCAGAGCCAACCTATGTACTTACGCTTCGCAGTAGGGCTCCTTGTTGTAGCCTTTGTAAGATCGCATGTTCAGTGCCATTCCGCAGTCCTTGCATTTGAAACATAGTCTGTGCCATACCTACAAAACAAAAAAATTTGTTACAAAATTCCTCAAATAACTTCAATTACCTCGAAAACTATCAATCAAGGAAGTGGTAAGTGGTTTTAATTTTTATGACTCATTCAGTTCACATGTTTCTTGGGAAACAGCCTTGATTTTATTCATCCATATTTCTCAAAACTAGACTAGATTAATTCAATAACCATGGAAAAAAAAACTAAACGAGAGGAAAACTCAGGCAACTTTGATCAAAAGATCAGCAAATTTTCCGATAAACAAATCTCACCTTGTCAAGACACTTCAGCTCTTCAGTGGGATACACTGTTTTTTCACACCTTGCACACTGTTTGCTCATTTTACTTGGTTGCGATATCAATTTGCATGAATTACTGTATCTATTGTAAATATTTCCTTTTCCATAAAACCGTTCACCTCTTCCTAATCAACAGATAAAATTCATTAAACCCAGCCCACTAGCTAGATTGACCACCACAAAAGTCACGAAACCGCAAGAATTAATTAAGGACAGCTGACAGCCTTGACAGCAAAATAAACTGTCATTGTGCAAGGTGTTTTTTCGCGAGATGCACCCGCTAAAGGCTCATTCATACCCTTGCGAATATTCGATATAAAATAGGGGACTTTCGGATAAGAATGCACTCATGCCATCACACAACTTTTGGCTTTAAAACTACTGACACTTTTTTTGACAACTTTCCTTCATGTCAGGGTTCCTGGCAGCCTCAGGAACCCCGTAATATGATTGATATTGTTCATAATGACGGAAATATGGAGATTTTCCATAAAACACAAAGCACTAGGGACTTTAATTTTGTTGTTGTTTGTGACTGATTTGATTTGTATGGTCCAATATCACTATTCATCTATTGCTCAAACTCAAACGAACACTAGCAAAACCTAACGTAATTGTTTTATTATAGTTTGGTAAAGCCACCACCCGTCTACTTCCTGATCACTTTTCCATGATTTTTCTGCTCTCTGAAAATTGGTAGAGCAGACAACGCTTCCTTTATTTGAAATGTAGCAACTTGCTCCTGACAAACGAACGGTCTCTGAGCAATTACTCAGACAAACGAACGACCAATTATTGCTCAAATCAAGTTAGATCAATGTGAGCATGACAAACGCACAGGCTTATAGAATCGTGCGGGTTGAGTCAAAACGAAATAAAATGCCACTGGTGGCGCTGGGTTGAAGGAATGGAACATTTCTGTTTTCTTAAGGCTTGTTATTATTCGAATTTTTTTTTATTCGACTCATACGGCGAGAAAAATACGATGGCTCTGGAGGGCCAGTGCGAAAAAAAGTCGAAATTTCGACTTACTAACTCAAAGTTTCTACTTATATTATCGCGAAATTACGACTTAACTAAAGCGGAATTTCGACTTCGACTAACTCGAAATTTCTACTTATTAAGTCTTATTAATAAGTCGAAATTTCGAGTTAGTAAGTTGAAATTTCGAGTACCAAGTCGAAATTTCGGGTTAGTAAGTCGAAATTTCGAGTTTGTAAGTCGAAATTTCGACTTATTTTTTTTCGCACTGGCCCTCCAGAGCCATCGTAGAAAAATGAGGTGAATGAGAATAAAAATTGTTAAATTTTTACAAGTTCTGCTACTTTATAGTAAAAGAATATTC
This sequence comes from Chrysolina oricalcia, assembly GCA_944452925.2. Taxonomy (NCBI): domain Eukaryota; kingdom Metazoa; phylum Arthropoda; class Insecta; order Coleoptera; family Chrysomelidae; genus Chrysolina; species Chrysolina oricalcia. Next base: position 3,371,144 of record OX101822.2, on the reverse strand, counting down.
TAATATCACTTTGAACAATATGTTTTGTTCTTTTGCTTCATATTATACTCCTAAAATAAAAGTTTTCATTAAAATTGTGAGTCAATTCAACAAAGAAAAACTAGGAATAAATCTAATACAAAAAACAAGAAGGCTGTGCTAAAGAATAAAACGCAAGGAGGAAAAACAGTAAATCACCAATAATCACAGTGAAAAGACGGAGTTTCCATGCAGGCATTAAATAAAAAAAAATCTAGTTGAACGTTTAATTATTACTTTTTCCTTTCAAGAACTCGTATACCACCGAAAAGTCTTTGTCTCCGTAGCCATTCGATATCAATGCCCTGTAGAGTTGATGGGCTAGAGCACCTGATGGAAGCGAGGCTCCACAACTCAAAGCCGCTGCCTCGGCAAGTCCCAAATCTTTCGCTATAAGGGGCACGCTGAATCCACCTTTATACCTAAAAAAAAGACATTGATCAGTATTTGCCAAAATCAATGAACTAACCCATTGAAATCACCAGCATTGAATTATAGATCATTTACACCATGGCGTCAACAGAGATATTTATGTATTTAGAGCGCAAAATGATCCGTTGCCGCTCGACAAAGAATCTTTGGAGAGCGGCAAAGACACTTTGTGATTGGAATACACACATGATTTTTTCTACAAACACGGCTCTTAGACATAAAAACAATGGATAGACAACGTAGACACCTATGACAAAATTAACACTTAATAGTAATATCCTAAATGTATAAGTTATCCAAATATCCAATAATTTACATTTCTAACAAAATCAAATAAGAAAAAGAAATTTCTTGAAAAAAAAACCGCTTGTCGAGATCGAACCCCAGATCTTCAGTTTACTAGGCAGCTACTCTAACCTCAGTACAACCACAGTTACTAATAGTGCTACGAATTTAATGACTATACTTTCCATCATATGCAAAAATAGGTTCGTTTTCAACAAACGCTGTGGAGATCGAGCGTTTTTTCAATATTTGCGGTCTAGAGCGAAAAAGCTGTCACAATAAGACATTTCTGAGAAATCGTCAACTTTGCGTTGAGATCTGAAAGCGTCAAAGGACACTTTGGTAAGCGGTTGTAGAAGAATCAATTTCCATATACTGCCATGACGCGGAAGAAGCGAAAAATAAGCTAGAGGAACATTTGTACAAACCCATTGGACGATGGCACGTTGGGCATAACTCCAGGCACGGGATTGTAAGTGTCCGAAGACCAGGATCTTCCGGTGGAAACATTCACTATGGATGTCAGCAGAGTGGGGTCCATACCTAGTTTGACTCCTAGGTTCATGGCTTCACAGGTGCCAATCATTGTAATAGCTACAACAAAATAAACCAACTATATATTTCACCAATTTTTTTGTAGATTGAGTCGTCACAACAATTTCCCAATCCACCACTTTAGGAGCCAAAGTCCATATGTAGACATATTCTAGAGCAGGTCGGATCGGTGCCTTATAGATAGCAGTGGTTTATACCCTCGGTTTTCCAAGATAATAAATACTTATCATCAAATTGGACATCCTAATTGTTTTGGTGACAGGAAAAACTAAAATATTTCGCAGATGAAATATAGAGAAGTTGACTCATACGAGTATTTTATTTTTGATCCATTCAAAATACCAAAAATCCTCCAGTTTCATTTTCAATGTGCCACTAAGTATTTGATAACATTTTCCATCGTTTTCCCGAATACGGCATTATTAAATACCAATTCAAGAATAGTATATTGTGTATCTAGTTGTAAAAGCAATACATTCCCGGATGACAATGTAAATTGTTGGTCGATGCGTTAAGCCGAGGCCAACAAGCATTGAAGTCTGGGAATGTGCTTTTACTACGAGGTACACATACTATTTTTTCTGAAATCGCAATCAGCATTATCAAAAACTAAGGAATTCTACATATTGTTTGCGTGAATTCAATAACTGTCTAAAATGTAAACAAGCCGGCAAAAATTTTCTCGGATTGTTTTCTATACGGGAAAGTACTTTCCCGTACCGTTTAGGTCCGAAAACGGTCCGGGAAAGTTCGTTGCTTAGCAACGGACTAAAACACTAGAGTAGCCTGAAGTTGCTCCGAGAAAGTGGGCATTCTTGAACGATTTCAGAAAAATATTCTTACCTAAAATTAAATTGTTGCACAACTTCGCTATCTGCCCGGAACCGATAGAGCCACATTGGAAAATCTTGGCGCCCATTTTCAACAGGACCGGCTCCACCTCTTTGACGTCAGCGTCGTTTCCACCGAGCATAAACGTGAGAGTTCCTGCCTGGGCCCCCGTCACGCCTCCTGATACGGGAGCATCCATGAATCTGATTTTGTTTTCGAGAGATATCCTAGAGAGCTCCTGAGCCATTTTGGGTTCTATGGTGGAACAGTCCAGCAGGATGGAATTTTTTGGCATTCCTGCAGAGAACAGAGGGGATATTTTAGTCAGAGAATGGCAAAAACAGGGCTGGCAACCGGACAAGAATGGTCGTAGAGTGGTAAACATAGTTACTAACCTTTTAGAATTCCTTTTTCCCCTAGAAGGGTGTCCTTGACGATGTCCCCATTCGGAAGCATAGTGATGACAATGGAGGCATCTTTCGCAGCTTCCTTGGCACTGCTGCACTGTTGCGCCCCTTTAATACTGGCGGCGGCTTCAGGAACTACATCGTAAATCTTCAAAGTCTCCCCCTTGCTAATCAGATTATTGGCCATCCTGCTGCCCATTTGACCCATTCCGATGAAGCAAACATTGCTGGCGTTTCTAGCTGAAAAAACTGCCGTGTCAGATGAGGGTGAAATGATGAAAATTAAAAGATAATAATAATAATAATCGTGGGGCACCTGAGACCATAATGCATTTGCTGTCAGCATGCCCAGCTTGTGCGGTCTCTGCCTATATCCACTGCATGCATAACACGGCGCTACGAGTGTTGTACTATCATCTACGACACTCGTACGGTATAGACGAGACACTTGTGTTACTTTATGTTCCTGCATTTCCTGCAAATTATCAAGAAATCGGCAATATGGTAACAAGAGGAAGTAAACATTTACGTATTCCACTACATAAAACAAGTCTATTTGAGACGGGTCCGTACTAATTGTATACAAATATAAAATGCGTTGCGTCCACATTTTGAAGAAATTAATACTACGAGCATTTTTAAACGAACTTTGAAAGAATATCTGACTGCTAATTCAGTTTATTCATTAGAGGAATTTTTCAATGCCTGTAAAATATATGATGTATGCATGTCTGTTTATTTTTATATTTAAATATATTTTTTGATACAGTCACATCAATTTATCCTGTATAATTATTAGTTAATTGTTTATAAATTCGGTGACGTTAGGTTATCTATTTTTATTACTTGGTAAAAATTTTTAATCAACATCAATATTATTACATAGAGATGCACTTGAAATAATTCGATAATGACATCAGATAAATCGTACTTTTGTTATTTAATATCGAAACATATTTATTTGTGTCGAGAATATCGGAGAATAACGCAATGATATCTTGTTGTTACGAATCTTTAATTCTCATAAACTGATAACAGTCGTGTACGTGACATGGAATTTTTGTAGATTGAGTATAAAAGCGAATTAGATACAAAATGGTGAAAAGTATATTTTTTAATGGAACACCCTGTATATTATAGAATCGAATATTATCGTGATAACGTCAAGACCCTATCTATGAGGGCCATTCACCAAAGAGTAAGTTTTTCCACGGGATACGTAGACGCCATGCCATGATGAAGTTCACTTGTATTAGAATGTAAACGTCATTTTAATTCAGTTATTCTGACAGTCAACACAATTCTTTGGAATAGCTATTTTTGCATTAATTTGAGTACTCCATTCAATTTTTTTTTTTTTCATGCGATACGTATGGTCTTTGACGATGTTTATTGGTGTCTGAATGAAAACTTTAATTTTTTTTCAGTTATTTTGACATTCGATAACATTCTTTTGAATAGCTACTTCTGCGTTAGTTTGAGTCCTCTATTCAACTGTTTTTTTCCATGCAAAATGCGAATTCCATGACGAAGTTTATAGTGTCAAAATATCTCCTTGTACATTCTCACAACCATTTGCCCAATAATGTGAGCCCTACGCAGCGCAACCTGTATTCCAAATATGTGCTAAAAATATCTCAAAAACTGCAAGAACTGCAAGGAAAAAACAAAAAATATCTTGAAATTTTAACACCCTATCTGTAGATCGGAAATAAAACGTTTGTGGCCCTATGTTTATGTGAATTTTTAGTCACGAAATAAGCCGAAGGAATACTCCTTTCCGTACGTACGTGACATTTTGGAACACCCTCTATACACTACTCCGGGAATTTGAATATGTACCAAAAAATTTTTTTAAAGCTGCCATCGTTCAAACACTTCATGCGGTATACCTACTGCTTCGAAGAAAATAATATGTTTCATGTGCTCATTAAAATATATACAGGGTGATCCAAATTCAGTCGGCACCATTATTATTGCCAACTCCGTTATAATTGATGCTACGAATTCGGTTAAATGGGCAAATTAGAAGAATTTTTAATGGCCTTCTCGATGCCGAAAACAAAAAAAAATTGACAGTCGCGTTTTCAAAATATTTCATGAAATGATATTTTTTACATCTTAAGATTCTTCCTGAAAAGCTGATTTCATCGATCTATCACAGTTGGGGTCTAGCTGAAATGATTACAGAGATGTAGGGTGTGAAAAATTGAGATTATTAAATATTTAGTGTGGAAACTATTCATTATTGGTCAAAACGACTTGCATGTCCCTATCTTACCTTTTGATTTACTATCTCCTGACATTTAATTGGGACAGATACAGGGTGATCAAAATTCTGAATTCTGCACCCCCCTGTATTTGTTTCATTTAAATCTTAGTAGATAGCGAATGAAAAGTTAAGATGGGGACATGCAAGCCGTTTTGACTAATAATGAATAGTTTCCAAACAAAAAATTCCTGAAGTTCAGTTCAGTTCAGTAATCAGCTTTTCAGGAAGAATATTAAGATGCAATGAAATATAGGGGGTTCCATTTAAAAAAATATCATTTCATGAAATATTTTGAAAACGCGAATGTTATTTTTTTTTGTTTTCGGCATCGAGAAGGCCATTAAAAATGCTATTAGTTTGCCCATTTATCCGCGGAATTCGTAGCATCAATACTAACGGAGTTGGCAATGGTGCCGACTTAATTTGGAACACCCTGTATATGATTTTGGCAATTTACCTGCCCGGCAAAGCCGAGCCTGTACTGAAACCGACCCTGTGCGCGCATAGCGTACAAGGTAGGGGGTAATAAGTCGCCACACGCCATATCTACGACTTAAGACTTAAGTCACAAGACTCACAAGTTGGCATTTCATATATCTATTTAACCTTCAGGTATATTTATTAAAATAATGCATTCAAAACAACAATGCAATAAATTATGTTCTTGTTGAATTTAGAAAATGTCCATAATGAGTAGTGTCATTGTTGTTTTGATAGAATTCCTTAGATAAACACCAATCAAAATACCTAATGGTTATCATCTTATTTTGTGTATTATCGTCCGCGATTGAATTTAGACTGGAATTAATAAAGTATCAATATACGTATAAATGTATAAATAGAATATTCGTTGTCACTGCCAGTGTCCATAAAGCCTATAAATGAACCCAAATTATCAGCCACGTGATGTTGATCAAGAATCAAGCGATCGTCAAAAATCTTGTGGCTCGCCTACTTACTTTGTATATTTCTTACGAACAGCCTCACAGAAGAAGCAAAGGACATGATTATATCAAATATTGGATTGTCGAGATACCACTATTTGCTCAACACACTCACGATGCTGACTAGGAGGTACTGATATCATGACGATTTTGTAATGTTGGCTTTCCAATTGCTAATCTTTTTGGATAATTTATTGCCGTTGACCTTCCAGGACTGATGCAATGGTGGCTGCCTACGTTGTGGCTGTTGCGTCGGCAAGTTGTTTGTCATTGCCATGGTGGCCGTAAGGTATACCGTATGATCATTTGAAAAGTTACCGCTTTGAATATCTCAGAAATCGAAGCAAAATTGATAAATCCTCAAACAGGTCGGTTTTTCATTCATCTTGACGGTTTGTGGATCCAACAAGAAGTTACAATTTACGAGCATGGTACAGATTTATCAACTTCGAAATGGCGGTGCATTATCTCAGAAAAAATGTTATTATAGTTATATGTTATTATTTTTTCCTTTTATTTATTCTTATATACGACGTTTGTCTATATTTTCAGTAGGCAATTAATATGCATGATTTCTATACAGTGTGTCTCACTTTTTATCGAAGCACTCCCGTATTTTCGTAAGTATCAAGGTACAATGATAAAACTCTCAGGACTGAAGGAAACTATGAGAATGCATCTACCAGTTCAATGATGATGGCCTAAGTGACTGCCCGCCAGTCGCGATGGAACAACCCATTTTAACGGTATACCATTTTAGGGGGCAAAATAGAAGCAAAATTCCATCAGATTCGTGATCAAGACCCCCAACTCATTACAGATACTCATTTTTCCTTAAAAATCCGAATTTGTCTCACTTTTCATGGATGCACCCCCGTAACTTCCGTAATTATCAAGTTAGAATGATGAAACTCTCAGGACTGAAGGAAATTATGGAAATGCACCCACCGATTCAATGATGATGGCCTGAGTGATATACACTGCCCGTCAGTCGCCCGTAAAAATTAGATGTTCCATCGCGACTGGCGGGCAGTATATATCACTTAGGCCATCACCATTGAACCGGTAGGTACATTTTCATAATTTTCTTCAGTCCTGAGAGTTTCATCATTTTATCTTGATAATTACGGCAGCTACGGAGGTGCTTCCATGAAAAATGAGATAAATTCGGTTTTTTTGGGACTGTATTTTTTTTCAGGAAAAAGGGGTATCTGTTATGAGTTGGAGGTCCTGATCACGAATCTGATGGAATTTCGCTTCTATTTTGCCCCCTAATATGATATACCGTAAAAATGGGTTGTTCCATCGCGACCGGCGGGCAGTGTATATCACTTAGGCCATCATCATTAAACCGGTAGGTGCATTTCTATAATTTCTTTCAGTCCTGAGAGTTTCATCATTCTACCTTGATAATTACGGAAGGTACGGGGGTGCTTCCATGAACAGTGAGACACACTGTATGTTTGGAACCTTTGTTGTACTTATGAATGAACTGGTGTTTTTTTCCTTCAGAAGATGGTCACACACAAACATCTAGGAGATGTTGCTTTCTCGATTATATTATGGTAACAAAATGAGTCGCATTTAGACATCACTGTTACCACTTAGTGATGCCAAATGTTATGAATTGTTCACAATTTTCTTCTCGTTAGTGTCGCTTTGAGGCACAAAATGTGAAGAAAATTACAAAGCATATTGACATGAATTTTGGTTTCATTGCGAATTTGTCGGTATAGAAGGAATTAGGTCGGTAACAAAATTGAGCATGACATCACTATCACGACACAAAATGGCCAGAGTTGTTTGTCGAGTCGAGAATCAAGTCGAATTTGTATTTGGTTGACACCATTCTTTGAATATTCTATAGGTTCTTCTGATAGTGATTTGCTTGATTCATTATATTTCAATAGTTGAATCAAATGTGTTTATTAACATTTCCCTATTATTATTTCTACCAAGTACTGTAGCCTTTCAAGGACCAGAACGGTGAGTAGAAACTTAGAAAGGTAAATTTCAGTGATTTACCGAATTTGGCATTTTCAGGATAGGTAATGATTTCGCTGCGAAGAAAATGCTTCCAGAGGATTTGAGTTGAAAAATAGTTTTTTGGACAATTCTGTATATTGTTTTTTTTCATGATTTATATACTACGGAATCGACTCACGCATTTGTTTTCTATCATTCCATTTCATATGAACCGTAATTCATTAGTAAGAATAATAATATTGAGGTATAGTTTCTATTTATTTCTACTTTTTCTTGACATATTGTTACATCGAAAGGATCTCAATGTGCATTCGATTTCGAAGTATAAATGAAATGTCACATTGGGCTAATTTCGAGTCACATTTTGCATCACATTTTGATGTCTCGAACTGACCAACGGGGCACCGAATAGACGTTTATGCGATAATAATGGAAGTCACTTTGCGATTCACTGGTGTGATCTGAAACATGAATGTGAATTCCACTACCATCTCTGAGATCATTCTGTGTTGACTGGGATATCCACCAGCAGTGACCATAATAGAGGGGAGAGGACCCCTCCCTGGGGACAGTCCCTGGCTGGCTTAAAGCTGACACTTTCCCCCTGTTAGTCAGGTGGCTTAGAGCTGCATTTTAAGATTACCGTTACCTGGCGGATAAAAGCACCAAATTTCGTATGAACGTACCTTAGGGTGTACCTACTAATTTTAGCCTAGGAGCCCTCTGAAATTTCGAAAAAAAATTGTTTTTTTTTTATATTTCGCAACCCATAAAGACAGTGACTGAGTACATTGTACCGTGGGAGCCCCCAACCCAAATATCTGTCAACGTTGTCCAAGTACCGAAACATACATTTCTATATTTCACGGTACATTTTAGACAACGCGGTAGTACTTCCAGATTTGGTATGTTGTGTTGCATTATGTTGACCATCTTGGATTAATTTAATTTCTTTTACCTCAATTAACCCTGGATTAATTTACTGTAATTTCAATCAATCAATATGCTGATAAGATATTTCTACCTCAACTTTATATGCAGCTGGGAAATTGCCAAAGGATAGATGTTGTTTGGGACACCTACATTCCAGACAGTTTAAAGGAGTCTACTCGGAAAAAATAGGTAAAGGGATTAGAAGGAAAGTGTCTGGCAACACCAAACTGCCACGAAATTGGATGGACTTTCTCCGTGACTCAATGAACAAGACGGAATTATTCAACTTTTTGACTTTCAAGATTGTGGAGTTCAAATGGCCACCAGGCAAAGATTTATGTGTCACATCAGGAAAAGCAGTTGCACAAATTGATTCAAACATACCAATGGAAAATTGCAATCATGAAGAGGTAGATACAAGGATTGTGGTTCATGTACTACATTCACTACAGCTAGGGGCAAAGAGTATATTCTTGTGCGTACTGTAGACACATATGTGATTGTAATCCTTATTGGCACAGTCTATAAACTAATAGTGATTCAACCTTTGTCCGATATATGGGTGGCCTTTGTCATGAACAAGCATTACAGGTTATTCCACATCAACGCGATCTGTATTAGCCTGGGGGAGTCAAAACCACGAGCACTACCTGTGTTTCACTCATTCATTCAGGTTGTGACACAACATCCGCCTTCAAAGGTGAGAGTAATAGTCCAGGAGCCCGGTAAAAATTTGGTCAGTCATTTCCTCTCAAGCGATATTTAGTGGAATGCATCAGAGAGTCGTATTATAAAGATTCGTGAACGTCAGCTGCGATTCCGTTGGTGGGGGGGGGGGCGGGGGGGTGATCAGCGCACAGTAGCTTCCTACGCACGAAGAAAAAAAATATATTCAATTATGTCCTCCTTCCCGGAAACATGTTAAATTGACGCAATCCGGATATAAGGTAAAATTTTATTTGAGAGGAAATCATAGAAGGTACAATTTTTTTTGTGTTCGAACAACTAGCTGTCGTATAATACACCATGCTATAGTCAGCTGATTTTTTCTTTCTTTAGCTTTAGCTTTAGCGATAATTTAACATGTTTTCAGGTAGGAAAACAAAATTGAATACATTTCTTTTTCTTTGTGCGTGGGAGGCTACCACCACTCATCCCCCCCACGGAACCGCAGCTGACGTTCACGAAGCTTTATAATATAACTCTCTGATGCATTCCACTAATTTTCGCTTGAGAGGAACTTGGTCATGGAAATCTGTCACTGGCTCCCGGACTATAAGAAGTCTATTTGGGAAGCATAGCAAGCATTTCAAGACGTCACTGATACATTTGTGTATTTAGCTACTCATCCATTCCAACTGCTGAAAGCTGACTCCGAACACTTTTAGAAGCTGGAGCGACAGACTGCTGCTCTGTATGATAAAACCACTCCTTTCAGCAGTATCAACCAGATAAGAAAGGAGCTCTTCTATCAGAAGAATCGAGCAATGAACAAACTTCCACCTACTGAGGATGCTCTTCTACAACATATCCGTAGGGCACTTCATCAAGCCGGTATTTGGACAACTAGCACAAAAAACACAGCAAGTGATTCCTTCACCGCACGATTTTGCTTGGAATAAGATTTAGAGTCATGGATGACAATTCCAGAGGTTTCCCGGTCATGCCGGGAATTGATTGAATGTTCCTGCAAAGGAGACTGCAGCAACTGCAAATGCGGGAAAGCCAATCTGGACTGCTCACCACTATGCAAGTGCAAGTGTTATTTACAATGACAGTTGCATACCAAATTCCATGGAATGAATAGCAATAACTTTTTTCCTGGGACTCTTATTAGCGTTACATTCATACTTATAAATTACTGTAATTAATGATAGGGATATATTTTATCGTATATTATTTAATAATATATGTGGACTACCCTAAGTTAAGTTTGTACTATACTTAGCTGGATTGACGCTGTAATTAAAAATTTATATTAAACTAGCTTGTGGTAAACGTGATATTTTGACGTATTTATTGGCCATTTTGGATTTTAGAGCCGTACATAATTTTGTTTAGAAATTCCAGAGTGCTCCTAGTCTAACATTAATTAGCATACCCTAAGGTACCTTCATACCAAATTTGGTGCTTTTATCCACCTCACTATGTAGAGAGGTCGTTATAGTTCTTATCCAGTCACATAGTATCGGTTCAGTCCCTCTAGAGACAGTGGCCTCACATATTGCAAGATGCGCCGATCGTAGTCAAATTCTGTGAACGGCATGTGGAAGTAGAGATCAATATCTACAATTTGTATATTTTGGATTTTTACCTGGTGGGAAATGTATTGAAAATGTCGCTGAACGTTGATCAAAACGCTTCAAACTGCGTCGGAAGTCATCAGAAGTCTCACTGAAGTTAACTCGAATTGAGTTCGGGCGACTTCATGTGCACTTTGAAGCATTCAGAGTAAGTTCCAGTGACATTTTCAACACATTTCCCACCTCTCAGGTGAAAATGCAAAATATACAAATTGCAGATATTGATCTCAACTTGTAAATGCCGTTTACAGAATTTAAATAAGATGATTTCCCTTAAATTGACGAATTTAGGAAAATTTGCCCTTAAATAGTTTATAACGCGATTGTGCAAAAATTACACATCGGACAGAAAACATCTTGCGCACAGTTGAACCACATGTTATTATCTATCAGTTTCCGTAATATTGTTTGTCCATCTTCAGATTTATAAAAATTATGAATTTTTGAAAAATGGTCTATTTTTCGAGGTGTTATGGTACATTAGAGATAAATCAAACAACTCTGAGTAAACGTGAAAACGATGAAATCCGCTGACGCCAATCAGATTTTGAAATAACCTTCAACGCTTCAATTTACGTGTACCTCTATTACATTATATTCTTATGAAAACCGAATCAACATAGTTCGGTAACATCATCATCGAGACAAGATGGACTCTTATCTCTATGGCTGAATGTAAATATTAATATTAATTTCAACATGGCATTGTTATCGCGCAAAGCAAATACAATAAATCACTAAACTGGTTTATTCTGTAAAGAGTTAATATTCAGACGATGAACGTTTTTGTGATATTAAATGATGCGTGGAAAAACTGGCAATCAAAGCCGAATAAAACTATTGCTGATAGTTGAAATGCATAAGCATAAAAATTACGTTTATTTTTCACTTGTCCACTACTGCCTTATAATACCTTGGCAACGGTTGCTATTAACAGACCCATAACGCCCGGGGCGTTATGGAGGGCATTATGAATCGTAACGCCCTCTAAATGTTTTTTCTGTAGTTCAATAAATTAATTACTCAGAAAAGTTTTATTTATAACTGTACATGAAAAGGGACTAATTATTTTCTCAAATAGAAATTACAATTTTCAAATGTTCCTGAAAAATTAGTACCAAGTTTGAAGTTCTGTGAGTTGACCGATGATGAACTCCTCAATGTGCATTCGGTTTCGTTCGGAACGTTAACATTTTCTTTTTCGGAAATGGAATAGGCTATCGATGTAGCAATTTTGTTCTTCGAGGAGATACTTTCTTCAATATAGCTCTCCGCTACCGCACTACTCTTCCATTTTCCATGTAATTTTAGTGTTTCAAAAAAAGCACCACCTTAAACAGAAAGCGTTGACGACGTTCGGCGTAGACAATGTCCGGTGTAACCTTTCGGGTTTTACAAATTAAGGTATTTCGCTATGATAAAAGGAACACTTCCTATAGTATTTTAACCTACAGGTAACTCAATGCATTTATTATTTCTGTAGGTTAAAAAAAACCTACGTTGTTTACATCCTTTTGGTCGTAGTGCAATGTAGGGGAGACCGGGGCAAAATGATCCAGTCGGGCAAAACGACCCCTCTCAAATTTCTGACGATGTATTTCATTTTAGTAAATGGCAACGTCTCCAACTGATCGAGCAATCTTTCATTCGGTCAGTTTCACTATCACCGTCCATTTGCGTGCACGTGTTATAAGTTTGTAGCATAAAACATTGTTTTTGTCGCTGTTGATCTAAGGTATGCATCTCACTATAAGGTCTATAATTCTGTACTAGTTGTTTTAATGATATGTTTGAATGGCAGGTATTGAACTCTACGTATTTCGCTAGATTTACGTTGTTTTAAAACTTCAACTTGATATACTATAGTTAATGCACGTGACTTAGTTTACAAGAGTAATAAATGGGGCAAAACGAACCTCTATGAGGTGGGGCAAAATGGTCCTGGATCATTTTGCCACACTGTATCTGTGTTTCAAATAAGCAAACTTTTTTGCGAAGCATATTTGAAAGGTTGTACTTCCGAGAATGCTATCAACGCTTTCAAGAAAACGGGCATTGTGCCTTTTGACAGAAACTTATTTACCGACATAGATTTTGCCCCAGCAGAGGTTTCAGAAAAGGATCAGTGTTCCTAATGTAGCTGAACACACACCTAGTATGGATGCGAATACAGCTCAACCTACACCTGGAACAAGTAGAGACGTCCAATCTCATCCTATCCCTAGAACAGATGCCATAGGTGACAATTATGTAGCAGATGACATTCAAGTTGGGTCAGTGCATACTATTGCCAATTTACCTTTTAAAATATCTGCTATAGATATTCGACCATTACCAAAAACAACAACCTCTATAAAAAAGACCAATAGACAGAAAGGAAAAACCGCTATTTTAACCAGTAGTCCCTATAAAAATGAGCTGCAAGAACAAATAAAAAAAAAAGAAGAAGCTGAAAACAAGAAAAAAGAAAGAGTAAAGAGGGGAAATCTCAGAATTTAGAAAAAAAGATGCCGAAGAGAAAAGAAAATGAAGAAGCCGAGTTAGAATCTGATTCTGAGTCAGACAATGATCCAGGAATGTTTGATCTGTGGTGAGTCGTATTCGAGGTCTGCAAGTGGAGAGGGTTGGATTCAATGCAGCCAGTGTCATCTGTGGGCCCATGACGCCTGTTCAGGGGCGGATGAAATTGATGACGTCTTCGTATGTGATCACTGTGCGTATAATCCGTTAGCAAAAAAAGTACGTCGTAGAGTGCTAGATTAAGGTATACGATGTATGAATAAATAATTTTTGTTTGGTTTATCAATATGTATATTGTTTATGTTTAGGGATCATTGCAATTATATCTTTTGTTTTCAACAATGGTTGCTTTATTTGTGATTTTTTCATAAATAAACAGTTACCGCATTGTTTTTCGATTTTCTTTTTATGGGATCATTATGCCCCACTAGGAGGGGCAAATTGATCCTTAGGTCAACACGTCATAATCCGTGAATATCTTACATTATACTTCGATTACAAGAATGGCCGTGCCGTGGTTTTATTCATAAATGATGACTTTACCTACACCTACTGTACCAAATCTCCAAATTACATACACCCTTAATTATGAACATTTAAACCTTAAAGGGATCATTTTGCCCCGGTCTCCCCTACTCTTTAACTTCCACTTCCTCAAAAATCTGTATTCTAGTTTAAACTTGAAGGAAGTAAGCGCAGCAGTATTTTGTGATCTGGCTAAAGCCTTTGACTGTGCCAATCACCAAATACTGTTGCGAAAGCTCCACCTTTACGGCTTCAGAGAACAAAGCCTCAATTGGTTTGAATCATATCTGAGTGAAATAACTCAAATTGTTAAAAGCGAGAGTATCTCAGATATTGGGTTTATTAGGAATTGTGTGCCACAAGGATGTTCTTGGGCCTATCCTGTTTCTGCTATACCTCAATGATCTCGCAAATTTAAAGATAGGGGGAATGTTCACTATTTTCGCGGACGACACAACTATTTTATGGCATGATAAAGATGCACGTGAGTTTCACAATAAAATGACTCGTGATATCTTGATTGTGAAGTAGTGGTGAAGTTCAAATATGCTTTCTTTTAATATAACACACCTACTGTCATTCCACTGTAACATACCTGACATACCTTTAGGGAATAACATAATCTCATCCTCCCACACGAATAAATTCTTAGGTATCCATATAGACAGTGACCTCAACTTTCAGAACCATGTTGTCGCGCTCAGTAAAAGATTGTCCTCAAGCTGCTATGCTCTACGAGTAGTATCAAATGAATTAGGTGTGGCGACTGCGAAAATAGCGTATCTTGCCCTATTTGAGTCACATGCTAGGTATGGAGTAGCATTTTGGGGAACATGTAATAAAACAACATTTTAAAATGATCTTTACTCTACAAAAGCGTGCGGTTCGATATCTCTGCAAAGTTGGGCCTAGGGTTTCTTGCAGAGAACTCTTCAAAGAACAGAAAATACTAACACTTCCTTCCGTTTACATTCTAGAAACAGCAAGCTTGGTGCATAATAACAAATCAATGTATGACATTATTCATGGGTCCACCCGTCAAAGTAAAAACTTGCGACTTCCTATTCCCTCTACAAATCTTATAAAAAAATCGCTATATATATATATATATATATATATATATATATATATATATATGTTCGGAAAGGTTTCCCATGAACTTAGTAATGTATATATATATATATATATATATATATATATATATATATTGTACAAGACTTTGTCTATGAGATCAAAAATCTTCTGACAATAAAGTATATTTTGATTGATTGTTTGATTGAACTAAGTTCAAGACTCCTATTTCGCTTTCTTCAACAACAATGATGAAACTTTTTGAGGTGCAGGTCTTGGTTTCTGGTACCTTGATCGGTAAAACGGCTCCTGTCTTCAATGTCATCAATTGTCATCTTGACCACTTCATCACGTCTTAGCCTCCAAATACGCCCATTACCAGAATAACTTTAAGTAGCAGAAAAGTATCATCTGGAGCTTTTCTTATGAAAAGTAATACTTGTCCACCTTCCAACATCTTCACTTGTGCTGAGTTGCCGACCAGAACGCAGTAAATACTATGAGAAGAAATTTATGAAGTAAACAACGTCGTTTAAGATAATCTTTTCGTGAAAAATAAAATCTCACGCGTTCTCTATCTAGCTTTCTGGGGGCAGGGGGGAATAATTTCGACATTAATGTATTGTCACCGGAACTGAATCAACATCTGAAATTACAGCTTCATAGGATAGGAGGAAGTGGTTCTAATTCAGCTTGTAATACACATCTAACACACATACACACACATACACACACAGAGCAAGTTAAATAAAAGCTTTTAAACAGATAACTGAATTCTCTTTTCAACGACCCCCATGCCATTTGAAATATTTAAATTTATGTTACACCCCTCTGCCCCCTTCATCGAGCAACCACAATGACTTTTATTTGAATGGGCTAATGTGGTGTCTTCAACAAAAACAGTAAAACTTGCTGATGGCGCACTATTTGGTAAGTCGTAAACATAAATGAGAAATTGGACCGGACCCAAGACATAGCCTTGAGGAACCCCATATTTAATGTTGATTAATTTAGAGCTGATGTCCTTGGGATGAAAGAATTGAACTCTGTTTGTCAAATAGGACCTATGCCAGGTAGCATACCTATGTTGGTAGAATATTGATACAATAATCTGAACATATTGGCAAAATATTTTAAACGCCATACTGGCGAAAAAAAGCGAACAGTTGGCGATAATGGTGCAATATTACTTGCATAATATTGGCAAAATATTCTCGAAGGAATATTGTCCTGAATATTCAGCGATATTGGTACAATATCGCTGGTACAATATTATGAAAATATTCGCAATATATTCAAACGTTATATTGGCGAGAAACAAAATATTGTTTGGCCATGTGGACTACTTTCAACCCTACCACAAGATATTATCGAACCCACCAATGAAGACGTCTATTTTAAATTAAAAAATCAAGGGAAGAATTCAGCCCCAGGACAAGATCCGATAGCAAAACACCTACTAAGAAAACTAGAACATAATATACACCTTTACATCATCAAAAAATATGAACACTGCCTCAACTCTCAGTACACGCCTCCCGAATGGAAAACAGGAACGATGATCACCATCCCAAAACCCTCAACGGACCATAGCAAACCAGAAAATTATAGACCGATTACATTACTGCCAGTCATAGGAAAGAATTTCGAAAAAATTATGAAAAGTTTGATTGAGGAAGCCGTAGGGAATGCTATTCCCCAATATCAATATGGATTCCGGAATCACTGTTCTACCATCCACCCTCTAGCGATTATCACATCCAACATTCAAAGCTCTCAGGACAAAGAAGTGCGGAAATCTTTTTAGACATCAATGAGGCCTTTGATAGTGTATGGCACATAGGACTGCTCTACAAACTATTCCTACCAAACTCGTCCTGCGGACTCGTGGTGTTTTCTCGATACAATTCAGTTGAGTTCAGAAATAAAAGACAGACTTATGAGATAAATCCAATCACGAGTGGAATTTTATTAGACTATTTCACGAAGCATTAAAAGTATGTATTATGAACATGAACAATCAATTCATCATAATCATAATCAATTAACTATAATCATAAAAAATTACATAACTATCAATAATTTATTATATAGTTACGATGCGACCAAATACATCTTGGATGCGACTCATTTTGACGTTTCCGCCTACAATTATGATCTGTCAAAATGTCAAACTTTGCTTTGTCATCTATGGTTACATCGTTGAAAACACCAACGCTGACAGACCAATCAGAATTGAGAGAGCTGGTGTTTTCGCGATAATACAAGTTGTCTTTGATTTGCGATTGGTCAGATTACGTGAATATCTTGAGAAGAAGAGTGGAATAGTCTAAGAAAGACAACTGAAAACCTACATATATTATTGATTGTCTCTGAATTGCTTGGATGTTACGAATTTTTGGTCGAAATGAGTCCATTTGTAGATGCATTCCGTAAAAATCCCTGACGTTACAATGATAGACTAAGAAAAAAAAATTGTAATGCCATTTCATAGACAGATTTGTAATATTTCTCTTATACTTTCTCATGCCTCGAAATTATACAGGATGGTCGAAAAATATTTTTCACACGGAACTTTTCGAATATAACTTTAGCTTTCTGTTAAGAGGAACGAACACTGCATATATTTTCGACTATGTGACGTAGAATATGGTGTAGAATAGGACTCAAAAACATTTTTTGATTATAGATCCCTAGGCGATTTGTAACCATTTTAGAATTATTGAACTCTAAAAATTGTGAGTAGCTGAAACACAATGTATAAATGACCAAATATAACAAAACACTTTTAATACTTTTTTCTACATTCATGCAAAAAGCAAAACTTTATTGAACTATATTCAGTGGAAAAAGAAGTTCTTTATTGCACTAGTGCAATAAAGTGTTTATTGCACTCATCTGTCATTCTACTTCAACGTGCTGTCATCATGACAAACATAAACGTTTAAACCTACTACATATTTAGCAGATATTCTTCACTACGAAATATTCATATTGAAAATTGCACCAATTGTTCATTCAATTTCAACATTGAGGGTAAAAATAAAGTTTGAGTTAAATTGTTCGTAACGTATTAGTTCCTGTTTCAATGCAAATCGATATTAATAATAAAGTATTCAAGTTGCGCTTTTCATTTTCCTACACCTAATGCCGCACCTCAATAAATCATTTTTTGCTTTATGCATGAACGTAGAAAAAATGTTGTATGCAACTCGTGCAAAAATTGTTTATTGCACTCGACGTGTTGTCCAACTCGGCCTAACGGCCTCGTCGGACAATTTCATGTCGAGTGCAATAAACATTCACTTTTTGCACTTGTTGCATAATATACAGGTCGTTTCTTTTATCATGTGGTAACATTGCTATATTCTAAACCGTAACAGATACGAAGACGATTAAATGGGAGAAAAGGTAACTATTGTGGAGAACAGTACAATGGTCAAAGAAAATTTACAGGGAGTCTCGCCCTTCCCGAGTTATACAGGGAAAACCAAAAATGCTGTTATTTGTTTTTTACGAATAGAACTGTTATTTCTGGAAATATAAAAAAATTTATAAGGAAAGTTTTAATGTATTTAAAATGTACTATAAAAATGTAACAATGAATCTTTGATTAAACGTTTCGTGTCAACACGGCCACCATCAAAATTTTTTTTTCATATACGGACCTGTCTATTTTAGTACAAATATTGATAAAGCGATAAAATCACAATTCAGTGGTATATCACACTTGATATTTTTATAACATTTCATTTAAAATAACTAGCATCCTCAGTGACAACAATTTTTAATTACGGTCCTGTCGTTAGTTCTTTTGTAAATTATTTTGATTTCTTCAAAACCTATTCAACTATTGGCATACTTCAGACTTCACCCAATAATTTCGATAAGAAGATACCCCAACACAAGAACATTCGTATTTTTCCTTCTTGGGCATTTTTGTATTACAGAAATCCTTGTTTCAAGGCTGATTTCTTCTGAATCAATTATCATACTGAATATTTCTATAATTCTCAATCCTGGAAGTAACGAAAATATTAGTTTTTGGTCAAAATACGACTATTGTGTGATATGGTACAATTAAATAGCATCTCACTTCATTTACCATTTTTAAACAAGTAGGCTTTGCTTGGTTTCTATGGCAGGACAAATAAATGAGTTGTTGATACGTGTTAAGAACTGTCAGTCGTTTATACACTCAGTCATATCAAAGATGTATTCAAATGACGAAAGGACTGATATGCTATTTGCTTATGCAAAATCAAATAGAAATCCTCTTTTGGCAAAAAATATGTATGGTGAGCTATAACCAAATCGTCGTATTCCAAACATTCAAATGTTTAGACGATTAGAAAGAAATTTGAGAGGCTGTGGTGCATTTGATAGAAATAAAACTAGAAAATGAGTTGTTACTGGAAGTATGCGGAACCAAATAAATGTTTTAGGTAAGCAAATATTACTTCATAAAGATTAACAAAGTGACGAAAATATTTTTTTTCAATTTAGGATTGGTCAGTTACAAAAATATTTCTAATCAGGATTGTTCTTTACGAGAAATTGCCCACGAACTAGGGATTTCTGTAAAATCTACCAGAAATATTTTGAAAAAGAACAAATACAAATGCTACAGGATACGCAAAGTTCATCACCTCAATGAAAGGGATTACGGAAGGAGAGTACGATTTGCGATGTGGTTGAGACGTAGAAATAGGGAAGTTGGAAATATTTGTAATAAAATAATATGGACGGACGATTCAAAATTCACCAACAATGGTTGATTTAACAGAAACATCCATTATAGGTGGAATAATACAAATAAACATTTACATAGTGAAACCAATTTCCAGGAAAGGTTCGGAATAAATGTTTGGTTGGGAATTTTGGGAACAAACATACTAGGTCCTTTCTTTTACGACGAGCATTTGAATGGCGGAATGTATTTACATTTTTTATCCAATGAGTTTGATGGCTACTTAGATGAATTGCCACTGAACATCCGCCGTGAAATACAATATTTTCAACAAGACGGTGCCCCTCCCCATAATGCAGCAATAGTAAGGGAACATTTAGATGCAATATTCCCAAGAAAATGGATTGGAAACAATGGACCAATTGCCTGGCCAGCTCGATCCCCAGACCTGACTCCTTTAGATTTTTTTGTCTGGGGATACATAAAGGATAAAGTTTTTTCGACAACTAGTGCAGATATCGACCATCTCAAACAAAAAATAAGAGATGCATGTAATAGCATTACACCCATCATGCTAGAAAATTGCCACAGAAATTGTATGGACAGACAACTTATGTGCATTCAACAAAGAGGTCGGCGATTCGAGCATTTAATGTAGGTTATCATGAAGAATTCATTTTCTGTATTGGTTTTATTTTCACTCAAAAATTCAATATGAAATAAATTGTTTTCTGTTTGTTTGATTTCTTCTACTCTTAAGTAAGTTTATTGCCGAGGTAAATTGCTATCGTTCGTCTCTGAAACTACAGATATCATTTATTATAGTGTAAACATAATTTTAATAGATACATTTATTCAAAGCGTCACTGATAATTTTTATATCGGAGAGTTAGGTTTGTGGAATCCGTAAACGACCTAATGACAGGACCGTAATTAAAAATTGTTGTCACTGATGATGTTAGTTATTTTAAATGAAACGTTATAAAAATATCAAGTGTGATGTACCACTGAATTGTGATTTTATCGCTTTATCAATATTTGTACTAAAACAGACAGGTCCGTATTTGAAAAGAAATGTTGATGGTGGCCGTGTTGACACGAAACGTTTAATCAAAGATTCATTGTTACATTTTTATAGTACATTTAGAATACATTAAAACTTTCCTTTTCCATTTTTTTATATTTTCAGAAATAACAATTCTATTCGTAAAAAACAAATAACAGCATTTTTAGTTTTCCCTGTATAACTCGGGAAGGGCGAGACTCCCTGTAAATTTTCTTTGACCATTGTACTGTTCTCCACAATAGTTACCTTTTTTCCCATTTAATCGTCTTCGTATCTGTTATTGTTTAGAATATAGCAATGTTACCACATGATAAAAGAAACGGCCTGTATATTATAGTCGTCCAGGAGCAGTTTTTTCATCTTTCTATTGAAAGTGTCGATGGATTGACTGTTTTTTATTTGTTCAGGGATTTGGTTAAACTATTGTAGAGCTTGATATGTAGCTCTTTTTTGACCAACATTTGTAGCACTTGGTAGTTTATGATGGTGTTGATCTGTTCTCGTGTTGTAGTGGTGTATATCACAGTTTTGAGTTAGATTAATTTCTGTTTCAGTTTGGTTGTTTTTAATTTTATAGATGATTTTCACACTATCCAATTTAACTATGTCAGTGACTTTCAAGATTTTTAGATCTTTATAGAGCATTGCTGTGTTTGTTCTATATGGTAGATTAAATAGAGTTTTGGCTGTTTTATTTTGGGCTATTTGTAGTTTATTAATATCCTGTTGCCTTGCTTGTCCCCAAAAAGCAGCTAAGTAAATCATGACTGAATGATGGTTTTTCGGGTTTTTAGGCCGACGTTTATTTAGAGAAAATCTCGACGTTTCGCCAACACGAGTGGTTGGCATTTTCAAGAGAAATGTTTACAGTTTCGATCACTGAACACTACTTGTTTTCAAAACAGGGTGCCAATTTCCCTATTGAAGTGTGCGGTATCCTTTGCCCTAAAGCCGACATGAGAACTGTTAATAAGTTGAAATTGGAGAAGAAAAGGTTGCACAATAAAGCATTTTTTTTTACTTCTTAGATCTTTTTTCTGACTGACTTTTATCTCTTATGAAATCCCAACATCCACCAGGCGAACAAACAATCCTTCATTATGACACTCTCCAACAATGCCTCCAGAAGATTAAGCGCTTACCGTTCTCAATAGAAATAAACAATTCGGTTTGTTCGCAACTTAAAAGTGTAACATCGCTATCTGCCCCACTATACAGGTGTTAATGATAACAGGGGGTGACGTCACGCCAGAGTACTTATGCTTGCGGGACGACGTGTCAGGTACTACGCCCCGGGCGGCAGGTGAAAACTCGCGTCCACATTGTGCTCCAGGAGGTGGTGGGACCTAGTGTACCTTGAAGATGGCGTCGTGAAAGGTATGTGGGTTTTGGTTATTTTGTTGAAAGGGGTTTTTGTTGGTTGGGAAACGTGTTTTAAGAGGTACAATCGGCTACATTGTGGGGGCGTATGTGGGCTATTTATACAGGGGTGTACAAAATATAGGAACTGAATCACCGGTCTTGGTACTCATTTTCAAGAAATGTTGGCAATTCTTTAAATTATTTCATTGGTTTTGGATCTATATGACATATTTTTTGGTATAAACGAATGCAGAGTCAGTAAATGGTTCGCAAAATGGCTTTAAAGATTTGAATTATTGTTTCAAAATTATGGCATCCGTCATAGAGTTAGACACATATGGAAAACCTTTTTAATTTTGATTTCCCAGAAAATTTTACTGGTGCTAAAAGTTGGCGCTTCGTTCGAAATATACAATGGATTTTCAATAAGTTACCAGTGGCGTACCTGTAAGCGGAAAATGTGCCAAGATTAAACTAACTCCATTTGTCAAGATATCGATTTTTTTAACGAAATATTTACTGAAACTGACAACATATAGATAAATATAGATACGTTTCTCAATTATAAATAGTATTTTTACAAGAAACGTCATGCTGTTACGACTAATAATAATAATAAATTAGTAATTTTTTTGGTTGAATATGTCAATAACAATAACCAACATGAAACACAATGAAACTCACACTTATGATGAGCAAACTATGTGGCTTTTCCAACTGAAGAAGTGGGATTCCTCGTGGGATTCTGAGGTCGTTTCCAAATCTTGTAGGATAGGAGTGGCTTTCTGAGTTTGACAGCGACATAAGAAACCAGAAACTTTCTCTTGAAAATGCTAACCACTCGTGTTGGCGAAACGTCGAGATCTTCTCTTAACATACGTCGGCCTTACAACCCGAAGAACCACCATGTAAATCGATCTCTATTCAAATAGACGTATTCCAGATTTGTGAATATGAATATTGCTTGGAACCGTCCGGATATGTTCAGATTTAAAGAAATTCCTGTTGATTCTCTCTGCTTGAGGCCACATAATACTCTGATAGCGTTTTTTTGGAGTCTAAAGATTTTCTTCGCTTCATAGGCAGTCCCCCATAGGATTATAATGCCGTAGCTAGTTATGCTATGACATCAATAAGTGTTGAGTTTTCACAGTTTTTTGTACGAGAGCATTTGCTGAAAACCATAAATTGGCCTCAGTCAACGGGAGCTGTGATTGAGTTTCTGTTTCTTCAACAGTTTTAACTTTCACTAGGAAGGTGGTATCATCTGCAGATATTGCAGAACTAAATGCCCCAATGTTGGCTAACAAGTCGTTCGTATAGATTATGAAGAGAATGGGCCCAACGATTGATCCTTGGGGTACTCATTGAATCACTGATTCTGCTTGTAATAAATCATTTTTTCACCAAGTTGACTGAAATCGATCAGTCAGATTGGACTAAAATTTCAAGAAGAAAGGACAATATTTAAAAGTAATCAAATTATTGAAATATTTGCCATACGGAGAAATACGGTTATTTCAATTTCCAAAATGATTACATTTTTTTGTTCACTAACCTAAGATTTCTTGCAAAATATGCAAGAATTTACGAAATGAAAATGAAATAAAATATCGTGGATTTTGAATAAAAGAAATTAGTTTTATCGCTTGATGGATATTTTTCCACCCCCATCAATGTGCTGTGGGTAAGTATTTCAATCTTTTTTGATATACGAACTGAAATAATTCTTTTTATCTTCGAGTATATCAAGTATTATGCTTTTGTTTCTCCTACATACAGATATTATTCGATTATTTTATGCATCTGATCAAAGTGAATCCAAATAATAATAACAATAATTCGACTTTGTTCACTAGCACATATATTTTGTTATATACAAATCAAACGACTATTAATAATAATGATATGTGAATCGACAAAGTGTCACTGAAGAAGCAGTGTTTTTCAAATATCAAATACAAGAAAAGTAACTTACATCTTATAGAAATATATGATTCTCTAAGTAATTTGATATAATATAATATAATATAATATAATATAATATAATATAATATAATATAATATAATATAATATAATATAATATAATATAATATAATATAATATAATATAATATAATATAATATAATATAATATAATATAATATAATATAATATAATATAATATAATATAATATAATATAATATAATATAATATAATATAATATAATATAATATAATATAATATAATATGTTGTTAAAAAGGCTTACATTGTTAGTGAAACTATGCTTGAAAATACGCTTTGTGTTTGGGGATAACAAGTTGGAGCCGATTTCTTGTGTGCAAATTTTTTATAATTTCGAACATTTTCAGTTTGTCGAAGAAATATCATGGACTTTGAAACAGAATAACTTTATGAACGGCTGTTAGAAGATGTTTTTTCCTTAGTTCTGACAGACGAAATTTCTGCGTATTCTTAAGAGCGAGACTGATATGATCAACTTTGCTAATTCCTAATGACAATTGCCCTCATATTATATAAACCAATCAAATGTCATAATTTTTCGAAAATTCAGCATTTTATCGGTATATTACTACTGAAAGGATAATTTTGGTTAGTTTTAGTTAATCTGGTGTACCTATGTCTGTTGCGAACTTGAGTTTTCTATGAAAATTAGACCTTGAAACGAAAAGTTAAAAGTTAAATGTTAGAAAGAGTATTGCTCTATTGAACTGAAATGATTCTAATTCGTGTTAGGAATTGCATGAAATGATGTGTGAGTATAGACAATTTGAGAATTTTGTCTACTTTACGGCCCGCCGGGCCATAATGCGCCCACGGGAGGTAAAGTGCCACTTTACGACCGGCGAACCGGGCGGTAAAGTGTACTTTACCGTCCGCTAGTGCATAAAGGGCTTTTTTGTACTCGCGTGTTTGTTGAACTCCTCTGCGCCTCATTCAACAAACTTCACGCTCATACAAAAAAGTCCTACATACTTTACGAACTTGTATCATAAATAGATATTCCGTGGCGCTATAGAAATCTTCAGTAATCATTAAATCACACTTATGATAACTGTCTCATTTTTATCAGATTATTTAACGAAATATTTTATCTATAATATACACAAACTTTCCAAAATTATTTTGAGAGCGTATCAAGGCAGGTACTTGGGAGAGGCGTTATCTTCAATTGAATTTAAACTATAAAATAGATGGATATAAAGTATTTCACTTGGGACATCTACTCTTTAAATTTGAACACTTACTGATGAAGAACTGATTCAACATTCGGCGTAGTTTAAAACTTTGAAAGTTGCTTGTCCCAACGAATACTCACAAGGTATTGATTTCTCAAAATTCGGAATATCTCCTTTATAGTTCATCTAAACACGTTTTCAAATGTAAACCATTCGAGAAGTCATAAGTCATAATTCATTTTAATAAAAATCACCGACGCTACTGGCTGAAATGAGGTTAAACGAATAAAAATTCTAATCGTCGTCGCCACAAACATCGATAACGTTATCAAGAAATACTCTACCTGACTTATTTAACGTTTCCAATCGCTTGTTCCCTCCAATTTACTCAATTTCGATAAAGATCGATCGTAACTATAGCAGTTGTTTTTTGACTGTAGTCAATGACATAATCGATAAATTCAGATAATAAAATTTTACATTTATTATAGTCCGGGAGCCAGTGACAGATTTCCATGACCAAGTTCCTCTCAAGCGAAAATTAGTGGAATGCATCAGACAGTTATATTATAAAGCTTCGTGAACGTCAGCTCCGTGGGGGGATGAGCGGTGGTAGCCTCCCACGCACAAAGAAAAAGAAATGTATTCAATTTTGTTTTCCTACCTGAAAACATGTTAAATTATCGCTAAAGCTATATCTTCAAGAAAGAAAAAATCATCTGACTATAGCATGGTGTATTATACGACAGCTAGTTGGTCGAACACAAAAAAATTGTACCTTCTATGATTTCCTCTAAAATAAAATTTTACCTTATATTCGGATTGCGTCAATTTAATGTTTCCGGGAAGGAGAACATAATTGAATATTTTTTTTCTTCGTGCGTAGGAAGCTACTGTGCTGATCATCCCCCCCTCCACCAACGGAATCGCAGCTGACGTTCACGAATCTTTATAATACGACTATCTGATGCATTCCACTAAATATCGCTTGAGAGGAAATGACTGACCAAATTTTTACCGGGCTCCTGGAGTATTAGGAAAGATAACTTGGCTTGGTAGGTGTAAAATTGTAGACATTTTCACTGATTCACACACAGAAGCATAAATTAGTCTTTACTTCAATAGTGGAAATGGTAAAATATGGATATTTTGCCAAAGATAATGTTTTTTTTATTTGACTACTTGTTTTACGCTCAGGTGCTCTTTGCCTCTCCTCCCCTTTCTCAAGACTCAAGATTGGGACTGAATAAAGCACTCAAAATAAAATTCAAGTGACTCAACGTGATAACGTATGGCTCTATAGTCTGGTGGAGCAAGGGTCATAAAAAAATGGCCTGGCGAATACTGGAAGCATTCGCTGGAGAGAGAGAGGCAAGATGGGCAACATACAAACTCAACCAAGCGGCCATTAGTCTACCGCAGGTATGTGCCATGAGAGGCAGCAGCATGCTGGAGGGCATAATAGCTCACAACATTCTAGGAATGCCCTCAGACATCATGCCTAAAACTATCAACCTTCACACGTCCTACACTGTGGTATTTCCCGAAAGAGAAGACTAGGTCCGGATTCAGTGGCGGATTTACCAGCAGGCTGAGTAGGCTGGAGCCTAGGGCGGCAAATTTTAAGGAGCGGCAAATTTAGTTCATAAATTTATTATTTCGGTTTACAAATAAAAAAAAAAAATTATTATACACACACATAATACGAATTTCTAAAATTGGAGAGAAATTGAAATATTTAACAAAAATCGAAATATTCTCATATACAGTGCTAATTAATAAATATTTCAACATCTCTGCATGAACAATTCCTAAACGCTTTACTAATTATACATTAATGATTATGAACTTTTAGAATATCGCGATTCGATATTATAATCGAAATTTAGTAATTTTTACATATATTCTTCACTGATAACTGCTATAATTTTTTCTCCTTGTACCTAATAATTATGAGATCTGCTTACCCAATTCAATCGATATAATATTGATGGTCTAATAAAAATACTGACTAAAATTGACTGATTTTTATTAAATAAAAAACTAGTTCAATATCTTATAGAGATCATATTAATCAAATAACTGATAGTTAAACGACTGTGACTTGACAATAAAAAAATTCTCTCCACAAAATATGAAGTGCTCATTAGAAAATTGATACATTTTATCAGTTAATTATTTTATTTGCAGTAAGAAAAAGTTTGGAAAATCCAAATGAGCAGGCCTTAAGCGCTCATGTCGTACACGAATTATTTAAATTAAATGTTTACATCAGTATATTTGATAACTTTTTCGCAAAGCCAACTTTTTCAGAAAATGCCAATCGGAATGAATTAATTATAATAAGATAAAACAATACTCAGCTGCAATTTTTTATTCAACGGCTTCTCTCCAGTTAAACAAGTATATTAAAAAAAATTGAAGTGTCAGAGCAGAGAAGAGCAGAGAAGAGTCAGAGCTAATGAACAAGATTTCGTATGACGATATAATAAATGATTTTGCGAATTCAAAGTCTCGCAAAAAAGTATTGTAATGCTTTTATAATTTAACTTAAATCATAATGCTAACAAATAATAAAGAAAAGATATATTTATTGTATTGTTTTTAAACTGTGAGTGTAATAATAAATGTTAATCAACGTTCGCCAAATGTATGTTTTTACGTAAGCTTAATTCATATTTTGTAAGTATTGTATAGTTTTAAGACATACCTTACCTTACTTCAAAAGTGGTATACGATTGAGATATTTTTTCCTTAAAATAATGTTTTTTGATAATTCTTTGCTGTAAAAATAATCAAGGATCTAACACGGTACCATAGTTCTCAATAATAATAACTATATGGGAAAAGTTGATGTAACGAGGATGATGGAGCACAAATTATAAAGTTGGAATTTTATTGATAGAAAATTGATATGATTGTGGACTAAGATATCAAAATTTAGAGGCGGCAAAAATTGAATAGCCTACGGGCGGCAAATCTATAAATCCGCCACTACTCCGGAATGAAACCAACCTATGTAGGGCAAATGAACGTTGGTTCACCGATGGTTCCAAAACTCTGGAAGGCGTCGGAGCCGGAATATATGGGATGAACCCAGTAGTGAAACGCTCATTCAGTATGGGTAAACTAGCTACGATATTTCAGGCAGAGGTATATGCCATTGAAATGTGTGCCAGGGAGCTCGAAAATTGACACCACACACGAAAAACAAAGAAAATATTTTCAGATAGTCAAGCAGCACTGAAAGCGCTTGAATCCAACTGCTTTAAATCTAGGGCAGTATGGAACTACAGAGACACCTTAAACCGACTGGCGCAACGCAACAACGTTACCCTACCAGGTCAAACAGGCCTAGAAGGAAACGAAATAGCGGACACCCTAGCAAAAGGGGGGGCCGAAACAACGTTCACTGGACCAGAACCGGTAATCGGTTTATAGTACAGGCTAAATAGGATATGACCCAAAAAAAATTGGGCCCTTTTGATTTTCTTGATTCTGGGAAGTTTTGGGGTACCGAATAAGTCTAGCAACGCTTCATAAAAGTACGGGTTTTCGAAATTTTGGTATCCTAGGTTTTTTTTCCTAACCTCAAAATTTTCACCTTGAAACGGGTTTAAATACTCAATAATAGTTTGAATCGCGAATAACTCGAAAACTACGAGGAATTCGAAAAAAAGACCCGAAGCAAAAAATTTTCTACAAAAAAGGTCTCTAGTCATTTTTTCGTTGGAGCCACTATTTCTGAGTAATTCTCTCTCAAAGCCGAAAGCCGGAACACCCGCTCGCGAATTCCCGCCAGTGCGAATTCAAGCAAATTTACATCCCTATGATTTAAAGGGTATGGGGTGAATTTTTACTTAAAAATTAGGGTGGTGAGGGAATCAAAAGTGTTTTATACTTTTGTTGTACTTCTTTCTCCAAATTAACCTTCAAAAACTTGTAAATACTCCTGGCACATACAATTTCGGAAAGTTGCTATCTTGAGTATGGCGGTTTAATGAGTGGGAAGAGAACAAACTGCTAAAAGTTGAGATAGCATAACCATTTCCCCTCAACTAAGGGATATTGGCGTTACGGTCACGACATGACAGGACTGACAGTGTTTTTGAGTACATGAACCCATTCTACGATGAAAATTTTGAGGTTAGGAACATTTTTTAGGGACCAATTTGTAGAGAATTTTGTCTACATTTTTTGCTTCGGGTCTTTTTTTCGAATTCCTCGTAGTTTTCGAGTTATTCGCGATTCAAACTATTATTGAGTATTTAAACCCGTTTTAAGGTGAAAATTTTGAGGTTAGGAAAAAAAACCTAGGATACTTTATTGGAAAGAATTTTGTGCTTTACATTTTTTGTTCTAGCCATTTTTTTCAAATTCCTCATAGTTTTCGAGTTATTCGCGATTCAAAATATTTTTGAGTTTCAAGTCCCAAAATTTCGAAAATCCGTGCCCGTACTTTTATGAAGAGTTGCTAGACTTATTCGGTACCTCAAAACCTCCTAGCATCTGAAAAATCAAAAGGGCCCAATTTAATTTGAGGTTTTAGCACTGCCAAGAATGTCATAACAGCTTGGGCAGACAATAAAAGACTCGAGTACTGGCGTAGTCTACCGGAGCAAGCCCATTCCAAAGCATTTATTCCTTGTACAAGGAAAAAACAGGACTCTGACAAACTGCTATATCTCAGTAGAGCGCAACTCAGAGATATAGGATAGGTTTGCGTACTGGCCACTGCAAACTCAAACATCACATGCATAAAATCGGACATGCATAAAATCGGATTGCACAAGATGCAGAGTGCCGGCTAAGCATGGAGGATGATGAAACGGCTAAACACATTCTGTGTACATATCCTGCAGCGGCCAGAACCAGATTCTCAATATTTGACGATACGACAGGAAGGCCAGAAAACCTGGTAAATTGTTCTCTCAATGCATTCCTCAATTTCGTCAATAGATTGGATATACTGGGAGAAATATAACCATATGGTGAGCCACAATAGGCCATTGGCCGCAGTGGGGGGCCTGATACGGGCCCACTCATGTTCAAACCTAACTCCAGTGGCATTTTCAACACATTTCCCACCTCTCAGGTGAAAATCTAAAATATTTAAATTGTAGATATTAATCTCCACTTCCAGATGCCGTATACAGAATTTGAATACGACGATTCCCTTTAAAACGGCGCATCTTGCAAGATGTGCCCCTAAATTGTTCATTGTGCAAAAACTACAAATCGGACAGAAAACAACTTGCGCACAGTTGAACCACATATTATTATCTATCAGTTTCCGCAATATTGTTTGTCCAGCTTCAGATTTATAAAAATTGTAAATTATTGAAAAATGGTCTCTTTTTCGAGGTTTTCCCGGATTTTCTCAGAGTAAAATGAACCGTCGTATGAAAATCCATTTTGTAGGTTTTATAAATTTCTACAAAAGTTCCATCGACTGTAAGACGATTCCTTGAATAATCTTTGAGATATTTCCAAAAAACCAAAAAAGTTGTAATTTTTTTAGTATTGTTTGTTTAAAAAATCACACAAAGCGATTTTGCTGGGGCGAAAACCGGGGGTTTCATTAACGAACTTATAAAAATTAGTATAGGCCATTTGCGTCTTTTAATTTGTGTTTTAGCTTGGTCTATCTGGTATCTCTACGATAGGAAAATACAGGGGGAAAATATTGTAAATGCGTGATTTCCCACGCGACCGTTATCATCATCGCTGTCGAAAAAGTTGAAACCATTAGATAATAAGCAGGCATTTCATTAAGTATTATCAGTCACCTCGGCTCGTTACATAAAAATTCTTGGGACAGTGCGCAAAGAGTAATAAATTCGACTGTTTGCTCATGATAGTCATATTTACCCGATAAGAGGCCCTAATTTATTTAATAATGAAACAATGGCACTATAAACTAATTAGATAACACTATAAAGTACCAACTGAATTGATTGCACAACCGGTATATTTTGAAATAGGCAAATACGTGGTTTGAAAACATCTTCGGTATCACTGGAGAGTTGTTTTTGCAAAACGTGTCAACAACTTATCCAAGCTATAGAGGTTTTTTCCCCACAAGGGAAATTGTCGTATTCAAATTCTGTAAGCGGCATTATTATTATTATTAGATGGCGGGGCTAGCCAGTGGCTGAAATGCAGGTAGTTCTGCGCTCTCATTTTCCTGGATGCCCTTATGACCTGGTTTTAGACAAGTTTTACCCTGTTCTGTGCTTCCAGGTCGTTAAGGTTTTGGTTTGCCTCTCAAACCAGTTTGGAAGTGAACCTGCATGAACGCAGGGCTTTAATCGCCGCCTGACTGTCGGAGAGAATAGCTATGGGTAGGTTTCTAGGACCCCTCCTTAGAATCTCTCTCGTGCAGACGGATGTCGCCGTTATCTCGGCTTGGAATATAGAGGCTTGAGTACCGAGGCTTAGACTGTCTTGCCTCAGTCTCTCCCTGTATATTCCAGCCCCTACTCCTTTGCTAGTCTATGAGCCATCTGTGTACCAGATTTCCCCTCTTGACAGCATTGGTATGGCCCTTGATGTAACTTCCCCGCCTTCTATGATGGTGGTGTATGTTCCATCAAAGGAGCATGTTGGAGTCATTTTGTCCGACGGCATTTCAGACGTGTCGATTCTTATGAGCTCCAGTATGCTGGAGTGGCCTTGGTTATTGCCCCTCCATTGCTCCAGATATTTTAGCCTGTATGCTTCTATCTTCGCCTCTGCTGCAATATGCAAATGCAGGAGAGGGAGGTTAGGTTTACCTCCAAGCTAATTTTCGATGTGCTGGACAGCACCAGTGACTCCGAGCATGGCCAGTCTTTGTAAACTAGCCAGCTTCACCCTGGTTGTCACTTGTTCTACCTTTGGCCACCACAGCAGGGCTCCGTACGATATCGAGGGCCTAACAATTGCTGTGTATAGCCAGAGAGACTGCTTGGGTCCAAGTTCCCATGTTTCGCGAAAGGAGCGTCTGGCCATCATCAATGATGTCCTTGCTCTTTTCAGCACTTTCTCCAGATGTTTGTTCCAGGTGAGCTTTGAGTCCAGGTTCAGCCCCAAGTATTTCGCCTCTCCTGACATCTGTACACTTTCACCAAAAATTCGAAGAGCTCTGTTGGTCTCCAGGTTTCTTTTTCTGGTGAAAGGAATTATTCTCAATTCAAAAGGGCTATAATTAAACCAATACATAAATCTGGTTCAAAAAATTCCATAAAAAACTATAGACCGATTTCGGTCATATCAAATATCGCAAAAATATTTGAAAAAGTGCTCAAATCGGGGATAGTGTCCTATGCTACAAAAAATAAATTGATTAACACTCGACAATATGGTTTTCAGCAGAATAAATCAACTCAAGATGCCATTGCTTATCTAACATCGCGATTAACAAACAATTTGGACAGCGGGAAAAAAACAATTGGTATTTTCCAAGGCATTTGACACAATAAGTCACTCCCAGTTGTTAGATGTTTTGGAAGATTTAGGACTCAGAGGTGTAGTAAGGAAGTTGATGGAAAGTTACCTAACAGGACGAACACAGCAGGCAAAAGTAGATCGCTTTACTAGTACTGAGCAAATTGTATTGTATGGGGTACCTCAGGGTACTGTTCTGGGGCTATTATTGTTCATTCTTTACATCAATGACCTTTTGAATTCAAAAATTTCTGGAGAGGTTATTAGTTTCGCAGATGACACTGCTATAATATTTGAATCGCATACCTGGGAAAAACTGAAAGAAATAGCACTAAAAGACATGAAGTTAATAAAAAAATGGTTTGACTATAAACTTCTTACAATTAACTTCGATAAAACATTCTATCTGCCGTTTTCATGCTAAGAAAACACTAAGCCTCCCTATTTGGTCCTCAAAATTGAAGAAAACATGGAAATAAGAGAAAATGATTCGATTGAATATTTGGGCATAAAAATTGACAAACATCTCAGATGGAACGTGCACATTACAACACTATGTAACACGTTGAGAAGTATCCTCTATAGATTCAAGTACCTAGCGAAATACCTAGAAAAAAACATCTGAAGATGATCTACCATGCTCTAGTAGAACCCAGAATTACATATGGAATCATAGGATGGGGTAGTGCACTCAAAGAGCATATAAAAAATGTGGAAATATTACAGAAAACTTTCCTAAGAATAATTTAAAAAAAAACAAATCGATACCTACTCGTCTGATAATTTATTCTCTGAATCTGAAATTCTTGATATCCGACAAAATTATTTCCTTATGACATCGTGTTTTGAAATGAAACATAAATTGAATCTTCATATATATGAACATACTCATGATACAAGAAAAAAAAAGATGTATAAAACTCCTCTTGCGTCAAAATCTATAGGACAGCGAAACTACTCATACTTAGTCCCACGATTTTTCAATTTCATACCTCCTCAAAAAAAAAAAAAATAAACAACTTGTGGTTATTCAAAAAAAAACTGAAAGCACACTTACTAAATACAAATAGATGGAAAATTCATAGCTTGATTGAGATGTGAAAAGAAAAAAAAGAAAAGAAAAAAAAAAGGAAAAAAAAAGAATAAAGAAAAAAAAAATCCGGTATATTGTCATGTGTACTTATGTATGTTATATTTATAGAATTACTCAATTGATCGACATCCTCTACAGACAGTCTACGACTTTGTGGAAAATGATTTATTTACACGAATATGATTTTATCTATGAAAAATGTACTATCAAATTATGTCTAGTCTTGGTAAAGTACGTGTTTTATATATACTACATACATATTTTATAAAACTGTACTTTTGAAATCCTATTCTATCAATATTATATTCCATACTCTACATTTGTACACTATATTTACTGTAAATAAAGATATTATATTATTATTATTGTGGTTCTGTAAACGGCATCTGGAAGTACAGATCAATATCTACTATTTGTATATTTTGGAATTCCATCTGAGAGGTGGGAAATGTGTCTAAAAATTCTATGAGTTGTGTAAATACAGCATATTCGAGTATTTTTGAGAAGAATGGTAGGATGGAAATTTGTCTAAAGTTTTTTGGATCGGATAAACTGCCTTTTTTTGTGAATAGGAATTACTTTTCCAAACTTTAGATCTTGAGGAAAGTAGCCTTCGAAAAGACAGTGATTTACTATGTCTGACAATGGTTCTTTTATATGGGTCATACAACTCCTGATAGCAAAAACGTTCACTCCTTTGATATCTTCAGTTTTTTTATCATTGAATTCATTTAATATTATTTTAATATCGTCTTTAGTAACTGGTCTGAAAGACATTGCATTTTGTAGACGTGTACTGTTAAAGTCGTATTATTATCACTACTTTATTATTATTTTCCTAAGGTAGATGTGGTAAGCTGCTAGCTAAATAACTGGTACTGAGTTTATACTCATCACCTTGGCCAAAATTCGAAAATAAAGTTCCTGAACAGCCATTTTTATATCAGAAACGTTGAACGAAGGTTTTTAGTACATTCCCCAGTAAAATTGGCTGTGCATGCTAATTTCTTATGTGAGCACGATAATTTCTCGCATAGCCATTACAGGTACGATAAGCTTTCCCAGCTTATCAACTCGTTATGAATAATTATTTGAAAATAAGGAAATCCGAACGCCTTGCACTAAATGAAGAAGGTAAACTGAGTTGTACCGAAACCGAGTGTAGAAAACACTACTTGATATAATTAATGAGGTTCTTATTATGCTCAACAATATGAACATCGATAATTTTCTGTGATGACCAATCTTACATACTTACAGTATCGTTGCATGGTCTACACAAATCAGTAGCGTAGGTACCTTGTTTCACTTACAATATAAGTGATCACTTTTATGGAATCGATTTCGCTCATTTTTATAATCCCACATAATCTAAATGCTTGATGGTGACTAGTGAGAGAACAAATAAAAAATTAAAAAGATAACGCGGGTTTGCCCTTAGTTAGAAAAGCAATCGTGGACACGTGTTTCTGGCTTTTAGGCCTTCGTCAGTACGATGCAGTCAAGTTTAAGGGCGTTGAAAGTGAAAACAGAAAACAACGGAGTTATGCCAAAAATATACCTAAGACAGGATTTTTGTACCCGCTGAATCCGAAAAATTTCTGAAGTATCCAGGCAGGGACCATAGGGAGACAATAGTTCAAATGACAGTACTAAGAAATCAGTGAACAAAATTTTTGTTGATTTTTCCAAAACGTTACGATAGGTATGTAACATTTTCAAGTTGGCATAAGCTCGTTTCACGCATTTACCAACATGATACTTGAACCGCAGCAAGTCTGTATCTGATTCCAAACCCAAATTACTAGCTATTCTGACATACGATATATAATCTAGCAATCTCAATATCAACGACATTTCCAATTTGTGTTTTATTTTTAACGACTATCAAAATTTGTGTTTTAGAAGCTGATGTTCTGAAAAGATTCCGAGCTTAGATAGTTCTTCATTGATTACGATATTTGTTGAATCAATATCAGCCTCTAATAGGGGAAATTTAATTAGAGTATCATCGGCGTACATGAAAGGTTTACATGCACTCAAACAAATAGTAATAATACATGAGTAAATTAAAAACAATAGGGTGCCTTGAGGCACCCCATAAAAATATTTTTCGTATCAGATTTTCCTAGACTAGTGTCGGAAATACCTCCAACGTACTGTCGGATGGCTGGGCTGCGGCTTGTTGGATATGACAACACTACTTTGAAACTAAACTTTATTTCGTAATTACAATCCAAAAAAGATCAATTTGAAAATACTGTCACGTTTTGACAATCCCCCGTTCCTCCAACAAAAAAACAATCCACCCCTTATCCCTTTTCAAAGGTGGCTTGAAATCAAAATGAAAATATTCATAACACTAGTCACAACAAATTGTCCACAATCCGTAAAAAAAAAATTATCGAAGTTGAAGAAAAACCTTAAAACCAGTAAACTGCTTTCGAATAATCTAACAGAGTCAAGGTTACATAATTTCCTGTATCAATATACCTGAAAATGTCATCTGTAACATCCAATAAGGCCGTAGTGCAGTTATATCCATTCCTGAAACCGGATTGGTTCTTTGGTAAATATTATATTTTTCAATGCATGAAATAAGCTGAAATTTCATATTTTTTTTTCTAAACTTTGGACAAAACAGGCCGTGAAACCAGAAGAGAACGGACAATGAAGGTGAACGATTTGAATATGGTCTTAGTAAAAATTCTTGAATGTAAATACAACAACTTGGTAGAATTCAATGCACAAAATCCAAGTAAGTCTTTCCTCTACAAAGGCCAATCTCACAGAGGTTAAAGTAATTCTGTCAGGAGTGTCCATACCAATGCAGTCCTTCATATCACGCAGATCGTTTTCAAAAAGTCAGCATAAGAAGCAATGTCTCAGATCTCGCAGCCGTTACGAGTGGAGTACCTCAAGGGTCCATATTAGGATCTACATTGTTCATTGTCTTTATAAATGACCTAATTCTCTTCGACAGGAGCAACAACATGTGTTGTAGTAAAGCATCATATGGTGATGATACTAATATCTTGATAGCACATGATAACTATGGTGAATATATTCTCCAAACTCAAGAAATATATACTGAAAAAGAGTTCTGGGTAAAAAAGCATAAACTCTGTTTGAACGAAAACAAAATTGTATGCACTTTATTTAATAAGTCAATAATTTGTAATGAAACAATTTCTTTGAATGCAACAAGACACTTGAATAACAAAAACACAGTAATATGCTATAGGGCTAACAATTGATTGCAATCTCAATTGGTCAAAGCATATTGTACGAAATTGGCTAGGACGATATATACTCTGAAAGTTATCAAAAGGCAATGCAGTAGATCTATATTACGTCAACCATATTTTGCAACGATTCATTCTCATATTAGATATTCCATACTACATTTTGGGATCATGCTGCAGTGTTTTTGTCCTTCAAAAAAGGCTATACTGACCTTGGCCAATTTAAGCTATAATGAAAGTTGTAGGGAACATTTTGAAGAGAAGAACATTTTGACATTTAGTATATATCTCAGAGATAGCCTGCTTTGTTTTCAAGAATAAATCTGCTTTTGACATGACTCGCCAAAACCATCAATATGCTTAGACATAAGAATTGAATGCTACCAAACAAATATGGTACTAGACTATACCAGAAGGGTTTTCTATAATGAATGTTAAAATTTTAATAATCTGCCCTCAGTTATAAAGGACATACGTACATTCCAAAAGTTCAAAAACGAACTGAAGTCATTATTATTAGTGAACAATGTGCATGTCAATTTTCATATACATTTATATGTAGATTCAAGTAACTTTTTTTATTTTTCCACTATGTTCTATTTTATCCAGACACTATTTCTGTAAGCAATGTGTTATTCTTATTAACGATATTTTAATGAAATGAAGAAGCTATTATTATCATTACTGCCTCGGGAAGTGTTCTCTGAGGCATACAGCCTCCAAAAATTCAAGAAGAACATCAATTCCCACCTACTTTTTCTTTGAACAGTACAGGATTTTCCTTCTCGTGGGAACCAGAATTTCGACCATCCATTAAATCAATTGATTTTAATAATCTAGCAAATATAAATGGCACTAGGAGTTAATAACAAAGTATTGGATGCTGAAGCCTATAACTGGTATTCACATTAAAAACTCGACATAGAGTCTTCCCAATTTGATAGCTTTTTTCTAGTAACCGCGACCCCCTTAAAAAAACTATTTTGACGCCACCACTGCAACAGAATTACAATAATTGTGTCTTTGGGTTATTTATCCCACTGACGATAATTTGGAGAGTACACAAAAACTAGATGCAGGTGAAAATAAGTGGTAATTATGCTGGTAGACTCATGATTAGCATATTAGGAACTGGGTAACCTAACCAAGACAATTGATGTACACCTCAGTGTATTGCGGAAGATTCTACCGTGACAATAGAAATAGATTGTGACATGGTTTTAGTTCGATTAGATAATGGACATCAAAAAATCGGTAAGCGTGGGGGTGGGTCCATTTTTTGGTAGAGAGAATTTTCAATTTTTCCTCATTATCTTCAGATTATACAAGATTACTATACTGAATCTTATTGAATCAGAGTTGCTCACGTTTGATACTGGAGTCAGATGAAACAAAGCGTTTCGAATTTTGAATTTTTTTAGCATCTGTAAACAAAAACAATAGTAGTATAAGGCTAGAAAATATCTCAATTTTTCTAAAAGGTGACATTTTACAACGATCCTTCTTTTATTAGTTCAAATAAAAAAGTGTCTGTTGAAGTAAAGTTTGGAGTACCTCAAGGGGCCGTACTGGGACCTATGTTGTTTACCTTTTATATGAACAGAATAACCCAAGTAGCACACCTATATTGGTTAAATATTGGTACAATATTGTGAACATATTGGCGGAATATTTGAATGCAATACTGGCGAGAAAAAAAAAATGTGAACATTCGGCGATATTGGTCCAATATTACTTGAATAATATTGGGAAAATATTCTCGAAGCAATATTGGCCTCAAAATATTTGGCTATAATGGCACAATATCGCTGGTACAATATTCTGACAATATTGGCAAAATATTCAAACGTTATATTGCCGAGAAGTAAAATGTGAACATTTTGCGATATTGGTCGATTATTGTTTAGATATTTCAAAAATAGTATTGGTGAAATATTCTTGAAGCAATAATGGCCTCAAAACATTTATCGATATTGGTACAATATCATTTGGATATATCTTGGTAAATTATTAAATGTCTTTTAGTTGATCAAGGTGACACCAGAGTCCGCCTTTTGATCGCCATAACCACTGAGTAAGCTATCTTGAAAACAAGGTATGAGAAGTATTTAATATACTTCCGTAGGTTTTAGAAGACGTTCTACAAGTAGAGCCACCTAGCGGATTTTTATCCAGGTTTGACCATGATATAATTTTAATATGTTTCATTGAATTTTCGGCCAATAGTCAAAATGTATCTTTATCTAGATGTAGGAAACAATATGGAGACAATATTGTTAAATATAATTTAACCAATATTGACCCAATATGAGTTATTACAACTTGTTAAACATAGTTGAAATGATATTCAACCAATGTGCTATCAAATTTGGAAATACAATATAGTTTTTCATCCCTAGAATCGACATGACTGGAATATTGGGATTGCAATATTTATTCTAGATGTGGAAAACAATATATGGACAATATTGTATTATCGATATTGGTAGAAATTATTCAACCAATATTACATGTGACAATCTACATTCAAAACAGGTTCAACCAAGCTTCCACCAATATTATTTTTTATTTACAATATATACATATATATATATATATATATATATATATATATATATATATATATATATATATATATAATGGCCCAATATGGAACCAAGATAGAGCAGACATAATGTGCTACCTTGGAAATAGTTGTTGCCAGATAATAAGTTTTGCTGACCATGCAGCCATTATTTATCAAGCTAATAGTAGGAAGGAACTCAAACATTATGCAATAAGTGACCTGAAAATCATAAAAAAATTGGTTGGAGCGTAACTTGCTAACAAGAAATTTCGAAAAAACTAAATTTATTACATTTTCTTGCATAAATAGAAACTTGTCAGACTACGACACTGTCAAACTCAATGATCATCACAAAATTGAAGGAACAGTCAATTAAATATTTGGGCACAACCATAGAAAAACACTTGAGATGGGATAAACATATAGAAAATATTACCAGGAATCTCAAATATTTAATTTACAAATTTAAACTTTTGAGAGACATTTTAGATAAAGATAAACTGAAAATGGTCTATCATGCTCTAGTGTGTTCTCGTTTTAATCATGGAATTTTAGGGTGGAGTGGATCAATAAATACACATCTGAAGAAAATCAATAAAATCAAATAAAAAAAATCTAAAAATGATAGTGTGGAAACCGTATACATATCCATCTAATGATATCTACATGGAAGCACATATTTTCAATATAAAACAATTATTTTACCGATCCATAGTAATAAGTCAATACAAAAATAAATCATTCACTCATACCTACATATAATACGAGGAAACAAAATACACCTTAACAAACAAACTCCAATTTCTTCGAAAAGAATTAGTCAACGCAGCTTTACATATCTTGCACCAAGAATAATTCAAATTTTACCAGAATGTCTGACAGAAACGGATAATCTTAATATATAACAAAGTATATATTTTCCTACATTTCATCTAAAATTCCATCTATACTTTTGATTTTAAACTATATTCTAAGGAAATGTTCTTTTAACATATTATCAATAATTTTTTACATATTTAACTTTACTTACTGCACAAATATGTCGTTCTACATTTTAGCTATGATTTTATTTATACTATATTAAGGTGACTCTATGTTCTATAATATCTGTCTGAATTTTATCTACAATTTTATTAATAGTGACTGATTTTAATTTTTGGTGATTTGAGGTCTTAAATTAAAGAATGCTCTATTTCTTTCAAGCCAACGTTTTGTCAATTTATTTTGACATCTTCAGGGCACTGTAAGATACAAAAATTGATGTTTTAAAAAAATCAATGAAACATTATAAAAATAAATAATAACAAACTAATCAGTTTATTTATTAATAGTCTTGATTTTGACACATTGTCTAATACTGTTTAAATTTTACTATCTAATTTATGTGTAGAATTCTCTACGTTTATCTGTACTTTTGGTTTTACTCTATATTAACTGCAAAAACATATTTTTCACACATAATTTGATCTATATTTCACAAATATTTTTTTTTCATTTATTAATAATTTTATCTATGAGATAGTTTAACTAAGAATAAACAAAAAAATTAATTTATTGAATAAAAAATCTCAAGCACTGGCTAATTGCCTTGGTGAGGCCCTCGGTTTATTGAAGGTTCAAAATTCAAAAATACCATTTTATTGTATATGATTATTACTCAATAAATTATACAGTGTGTTTCACTCTCATGGAAACACCCTCGTATTTTCTGTAATTTTTGACGTAGAACAATGAAAATTTCAGGATTCATAGATACACTAGAATTGAACTTATAGCACAAAAGGGGTCATCCTACGTGATATAAACTGCCCGCCAGCAGCGATGGAACCACCTATTTTTTCATCGCTGTTGGCGTGCACTGTATATCACGTAGGATGACCTCTTTTGTGCAGTGAGTTTATTTCTAGTGTATCTATTGGTCCTGAAAATTTCTTGGTTCTACATCGAATATTACAGAAGATATAGGGGCGTTTCTGAGAATAAAGTGAATCAAATTAGAATTTTTCAAGACTGAACATTTTTCAGGAGACAAGTGTATTAGCAGTAATATTATTATACTTAATTTATCAGTTCTGACCACAAGGTGGGGTACGCCCCTCAACTTTTCAAATGTTTTGAATATACAGGTTTCAAATTTTGTTATATCGCTATAGTACTTATTTTGACTGAGAATTTACCACTCGTGGTTTAACCCAACACTTTTTTTTAAATGACACTCCGTACATTATGTCAGATTGTCCGAAAGAGCTTCCAATTTGGGATATGATTGTTTTTCAAAATTGAAAATTGATTGAAAATGAGCAGATATACAGTTGATTATTTAATGGAACAAGGTTGGCCATGAATATCAAACTTCAATCATCTCAACTGGAACTGTACTGGAAAAACTTGGAAATTCTTGAAATTACTTGTGAGGATTTCTTAGAAAAGAATGTTGGTCAAACTAGAAAGTGCTCGAAAACACGACTGATCCACCACATCGCTCATAAAATTCTCGAAACCCTGTACTCTGTCTAAAATTAGATCCTGGTGGACACACCATTTTTTGTTTTTTTTTGCTCTAGACTAAACTAATATATGTTTTTTACAGGATAGCATTCGACAAGAGGGTTGAAGCAGGATTCCTGGTATAAATTCGAAAGTAAAGAGAGCTATCCGTCGACAGTATATATTTTACACTGTCATGGAGTTGCTCTCTTTATGGGCGGATTTATTTTCAACATAAGCTGACTCGGAGAAGACATTTCAAGTGGAATTTGGTTCTGGAGAAGAAGCGAAAAACACCAACAATTTTATAGACTATAGTTATTAGTTATAGTTATATCAACGTATTTCTGTCGAAAAATAACCTATGAAGGAGGGTATATGCTTTTCTGGATCCCATGCTCCCGGTCATAAGATTTTGCACACTTATAGATTTTAAAAAATAAAGTATTTCTCAAAATATTAACTTTCAAACTATTCCTGAACATCTTCAAATAAGTTCTTCACTGCAGAGTCTGTGAAAAATCACTTTAATGAAACGAAAGAAACACAATTTTGTCTTATTTCCACTAGTTTTTTATATTTACGACCGGTTTCGGGCTTTATCCCATTATCAAGTATAAAAACTAACTAATACAATTGTACTCTTAAACCTAGTTATATAGGGAGTTTGCAGGTAAACTGGATGGAGAGGTAATTAAATGAAAATAAATGAAATCAAATGAACATGGGTGAAACGATATAAATTCAATACTGGAGGTTATGGAAATTACCTGGGTTGTCAAAATCACAAATTCAAAAGTGGAGACCTACATAAATCGAGTTGCTCATTGAGGGTTCTATATTTCGGGTTTTTAATTGATTTATTGATTTCCATGGCTTCCAACAGATTCATTTTCTTTCCTTTATTACATGTGTGTAGGATTTTGAGATTATCTTTATTTATCTTGTGTTTGGATTCTTGCAGATGTTCGCACATTGTGGATTTTTTGTCGAAACAGACGTGTTCACGGAACCTTACGTCAAAATTTCTGCCGGTCTGGCCTGTATATACTGCAGAGCATTTCCCACATTCTAATCTATATATCCCTGATTTTTTCATTCTATCTCGTTTAGGTTTTGCGTTGAACAGAATTCTGCCTAAATTATTATTACTTATGAAAGCTGTTATTTTGAATTTAGAAAAATAATTTTGAATGTTTTCTGAAATTTTACCTGAGTAATTAATGCTACCATATTTACGTGTATTGTGTGCTTCGATATTTGGGTATAGTTCACTCATAGCCGTTTTATGAGTTTTACCTGATATTAATTTCTCTATTAAAGAAACTGGTACTCGATTGTTTACCGCAATTTGTTTAATGATGTTTAGTTCATCCTGGAAATTCTTATCAGGTAAAGGGATTGCGAAAGCTCTGTGTATCATTGATCTAAAGGCGGATAATTTATGTGACATCGGACTGAAAGAATCAAAGGGAATTGTACAGTCTGTGAAGGTGTTTTTCCGGTAGATATTAAATTGAAAACTATTACTAACCCTTGAAATACTTAAATCTAAGAAGTTAAGCTTCTTGTTTTGTTCAATTTCTACCGTGAATTTAACTTTGTTATGTAGATTATTTAGGAAGTTCAAAAATTGAATAATTTGTCTGTTGGAACCATCAAAACCCACTAGTACGTCATCAACGTATCTGAACCAAAACACAATATG
The DNA here is from genome assembly GCA_944452925.2 of Chrysolina oricalcia. NCBI lineage: Eukaryota > Metazoa > Arthropoda > Insecta > Coleoptera > Chrysomelidae > Chrysolina > Chrysolina oricalcia. The sequence goes on along the minus strand of OX101822.2, from coordinate 3,327,236 downwards.
TTTTTTAGAAAGGGGGTTCTTAAGGATGAGGGTATTTTCTAGGTTGTCCATGAAAATATCTGCCAGAATGGGACTCAATGGTGAGCCCATTGGGAGACCAGAGTTTTGTAGGTAAAAGCTATCATTATATTTGATTTATGTAGGTCTCCACTTTTGAATTTGTGATTTTGACAACCCAGGTAATTTCCATAACCTCCAGTATTGAATTTATATCGTTTCACCCATGTTCACTTGATTTCATTTATTTTCATTTAATTATCTCTCCATCCAGTTTACCTGCAAACTCCCTATATAACTAGGTTTAAGAGTACAATTGTATTAGTTAGTTTTTATACTTGATAATGGGATAAAGCCCGAAATCGGTCGTAAATATAAAAAACTAGTGGAAATAAGACAAAATTGTGTTTCTTTCGTTTCATTAAAGTGATCATGAATTTCCACAAAATAAACAAGTCATCAATTACACAAATCTGTGAAAAATGATAAAATAGACATATGGCAACACAACTCCTGGGTTTCGATGTAATATATTAGACCAAAAGCTATAGAGATTTTTTCTCCACAAAATAAAATACGCAAATGGCCTATACTCATTTTTATATTCCGACGTGTTATAATGATATTACTATGGATTTCATTTTTAGTGTCAAAATGACATTCTGATCTGATGAGTACTGACGAGGGCTATAATGAAAAAATATAGACACATTTGAAACGTTAAAATTATAAACAATCATTATGGTACTAGCTGTGTTATCTTCGCAGATAGTACCATAGGGATCGTCTTGCAACATGCGCCGATTTAAGGGAAATCGTCGGATTGAAATTCTGTTAACGGCATCTGGAATCAGAGATCAATATCTACAATTTGTATATTTTGGATTTTCACCTGTGACCCAATTTTTGAATTGTCGGAATTGGATCTCTAGAGAAATATTTCAAGCAATACCTATTTTTGAAATATCACGAGAGAAATATTTCTCTTAATATTGACAGATGAAATTCCTAGTACCCAATGCAGCAGAATTCGAAAATTCTCCTAGGAATTTAGTTTTCAGGTTAAAGGAACTCGAAGATTTTTTCTATGTATTGATGAAATCATTATTATTCAGGTAGGTATACAGGGTGGGTCACGGTCGATGGTACCTTAGACGTTTACGGAGAACGGGACATAGGATCATTCAGAAAATTTGGTTTCTCAAGTAGTTGCTCTTGGTCTATCGATCTAAAACATTTTCAGCAATGCAGCGTTGCCGCTTATACCTGAAAGTAGCAGCATCTTTGTTATTTCAAATGGGTCACCCTGTATATTACCGCATTTTTGAACTTGTCATTTCTTTTTGATTATTTCTGCCCCATACTCCCCTATACCTATCTCTAACGGTTTTTGAGATATTGGTTATTTTCCATATTTTTTATCCAAAACAGCTCGAATTGTATGTTTATTTCTGCGGTATTTGGATTCTTAGGAAGTTGCAATTTTGAGTTTAGTTCATCAAGATCATGTACATTGATTCTGTATAGAGAAGTTTGTTCTGCATTATACAGGGTCGTTCAAAATTCATGATCTTACTGCTAGATACGAAAAGGGTTGAAAGTGCGTTTATTTAAATGGAACATCCTGTATATTATTAAATATCCTGAAAGATGACTAAATTCCCTTCGAATTGATATATCATGTTCCTATACCTAAATAGCCAGAATTCCGAGATAATAGCAATTTTCACTTGTAATCTCCCAAGTGCTTGAAGTGAAGCGACGAGGGTAATTTTCGTTGAAAATTCATGTACGAGATAAATTTACGGATATTAATTCAAGCACGAGAGGGATTCGGTAAAAAAATTTCACACCGAGAAATGAAAATCATCCAACAATTCATAAGAAATAACTAACGATGGTTTCACCTGAACTACTTATAACCATTGAAATATTGATATGTAAAATACTTAACAAAATTTTCATCAATAAATGTGTTTAAATTTGGAACAAAAAAAAAATAAAAATGTTATCTTCTTATCGTGGATTGAACCATCGACCTAGCGACTCATAGGCCGCAACACTACCGCTAAGCTACGGGACTTGTGATAAAGACTTGTGACAAATGGTCTATTGAACTTCTTCTGAAATATGATTTCAGAATTGACAATTTCTGCAATAATCGTGGAGAAAATATTTTCAGACACATTCCAAATATCTAGTAAATAAGTACATAATTATCTCCTTTCATATGAAAACTAGACCTCCATTTGTACATTAAAGCAAAATATCAACTTGTCACATGTCAAATGTTTGACAGAAAAAGAACGAATTTTTTGATTGGCTACAATGATGGTACATGACATTATGAAAATTTGACAATTAGTGCACTATTAATAATACCGTTGTGTGTTTCTTAACGAAAGTGACTCAAAAATAATTTAAATGGAGGGAAATAACTATTCAAACGAAGTTCTGATGAAATTTTGTATTCTTCATGAAAAATGTGAGGGAATTATAGCAAGAACGTGCAGAAAATTCAATGAAACGTACCCTGATTTACAACCAATGAACAAAAGGAAGTTTGTACGATTACAACATAATTTCATTATTTATGGATCAAAATTGAAAACGGAACGACATTTACCGAAGCCTATCACTTCAGATGAAGACAACATAATAAATGTTTTGGCCTATTTCCATGGTAATTCATGCACCTACTCGAAAAATTTCCGGCAATAATTCAAGCCGAGATTCAAGCACTTGAGAGATTACAAGTGATAATTGCTATTATATCGGAATTCTGGCTATTTAGGTGATGATATATCAATTCGAAGGGAATTTAGTCATCTTTCAGGATATTTCATAATATACAGGATGTTCCATTTAAAAAAACGCACTTTCAACCCTTTTCTTATCTAGCAGTAAGATCATGAATTTTGAACGACCATGTATAACGCAGAACAAACTTCTCTATACAGAATCAATGTACATGATCTTGATGAAATAAACACAAAATTGCAACTTCCTAAGAATCCAAATACAGCAGAAATAAACATTCAATTCGAGCTATGTTTTGGATAAAAAATATGGAAAACAACCAATATCTCAAAAACCGTTAGAGATAGGTATATGGGAGTATGAGGCTGAAATAATCAGAAAGGAATGACAAGTTCAAAAATGCGGTAATATACAGGATGACCCATTTGAAATAACAAAGATGCTGCTACTTTCTGGTATAAGCGGCAACGTTGCATTGCTGAAAATATTTTAGATCGATAGACCAAGAGCAACTACTTGAGAAACCAAATTTTCGGAATGATCCTATGTCCCGTTCTCCGTAAACGTCTAAGGTACCATCGACCGTGACCCACCCTGTATATAGGTATGGATATTGAACAATTTGGAGGCTGCAATGGCTGAAGCATGACACAATTTTTTGCGTGACCAAAATTCGTTCCACAATTCGTGAAACAGATTTAGGAAGCACACTTCTCAGAAGTTATTGCTAGAAATCGATGACAATAGCTACAAGCTCATCCCTGTCGAGTTTTTGCAATGAAAAAATAAATTAAACTTTTAATATCCCATGTAGATGCGAAATTATTGACCGCTGTGTTTTTTTCAATTCTCATTATTCATTCATTATCAGTGTTAATGTTTTTAGTGGCCCTCCGACGGTTAATTTTGTTGTAATTTATTGCGCCCCTTTTCTTTTTATGTGCATGATTTTTAAGAGGCCATGAGCGCAATTATATTTGTGGCGCTTTTAAGGGTAAAAGAGTCAATTGATAACTCGAAAACGGTTCGTCGTATCGATTCCCAACAAGGACAGGATTCTAGAGGACATTCAATTCTAGGTACGTGCTGTAATGGAAATTGAAACTTCAATCCACTTTTTCACAAAAAAAATCTCAAAAATGTCCCAAAAATGCAGTTACTTTGAAGCAAGTTTTTGGGTAGATGAACAAATAATTTCAAAAAAACATTACAGCACGTACATAGATCAACGTTTTAACTTTCCTCTGATACCAAATTTGTTTCGATTGGATGAAGATTGCTTCAAGTTTTAATGGAAGAGAAATACCATTACAGCTTCATCGATTATCTGTAAAAAGCATCGTGAGGTGCTGCCGCAGACGTAGGTACATAGAATCGAACGTCCTCTAGAAGCCTGTCTTTGTTTGAAATCGATAAGATGAACCGTTTTTGAGTTATCGGCTCTTTTACCAAAAAAAACCGTCCCTGATATGATCGCGCTCATGGCCTCTTAAGATCTTGCCAACTCTACGATAAGAAAATGTTGCTTCACTTTATCGCTTATGTATGATTCCACCAACATACCTTTTCCAGCAAACCCCAGTTTTATGTTCCCCAGTAATGGCATTCAAGTTAATGGCAATATTATCATTACTATCCCACCTTTCTTTTGCGATATTACGAGTAAAAGTTTTCGTAAATTCACCAATTCTTAGTTCTGCATCATCTTCTGCAGTTCTAAGGAATTTTTTTTGAGCGATGCTTATGAATCTTATTTTGACGTCTATTTCCAGGAAGTTATAACAAAACCTAGCAAAAACCGTATCTTCGAACGTCAAATTCAAATGTATGTCCCTAAAAATCCAATTTCTTAATTGGTCAAAAAAATTCTTATATAATCGCATGCAAGACCTACGTCTCAAAACTAAGCTCCTAGGAAATGACTTTGTACGGTGTTCAAAAATAGCGGTTCTCTCGTTTCATTGTTTCACGTGGAAATTTAATCTAGAGAAATATTTCATGAGAGAATCAATTCCTACGATTTAAAAAAATTAGGTCCCTGAGAGGTGGGAAATGTGTTGAAAATGTCACGGAAAGTAGATCAAAACGCTTCAAAGTGCGTCCGAAGTCACCCGAAGTCACACTTAAGTTAGCTCGAGTTGAATTCGGGCGACTTTGGGTGCACTTTGAAGCAGTTAGAGTAACTTCCATTTTCAACACATTTCCCACCTCTCAAGTAAAAATCCAGACTATACAAATTGTAGATATTGATCTCTACCTCCAAATGCCATTAGCAGAATTTGTATAAGATGATTTCCCTTAAAACGGCTCAATAGTTTATAACGCGATTGTGCAAAAACTACACTTCGGACAGAACCCATCTTGCGTACAGTTGAACCACATGTTATTATTTATCAGTTTCCGCAATACTGTTTGTCCAGCTCCAGATTTATAAAAATTAGGAAGTTTTCCCCGGTTTTATAAGTGGAAAATGCACCGAATCGTAAAGAATCCATTTTGTAAGTTTTACAATTCTTTCCAATACTTATCGATATATTCGCAAATGTACAAAAAAGTTTTATTATTTTTCACTAATTTTTGTATAAAATATTCGACAAAGCAATTTTGCTGGGGCGATAACGGGGGTTTTCATTTACGAACTATATTATAAAAAGTATTTTTGTGTCTTTTATTTTGTGTGAAAAGGGCCTCTCCTTTTATCTACAGCTTGGCCTATATAGGTACTTGTTGCTGAATCGATGATAATAATTATAGAGCATGTCGGGGCGTGGCGCAGTGGTTAGAGCGTCCGACTCTGAGTCGAAAGGTCCAGCCCAGTCAACACAGAATGGTCTCAGAGATTCACATTCACATTCATGTTTCAGATCACACCAGTGAATCGCAAAGTGACTTCCATTATTATCGCATAAACGTCCATTCGGTGCCCCGTTGGTCATGTTGAGACATCAAAATGTGATGCAAAATGTGACTCGAAATTAGCCCAATGTGACATTCCATTTATACTTCGGAATCGAACGCACATCGAGACCCTTTCGATGTAAAAATGTAAAATTGAAAGGACTGGTACTTATTCAAAAATGCGCTTCACTTTCTGCTTCTCCTGTATGTCTAGAATAAAACAAAGCTCACCATGTTTCAACAAAAATAGAAATTATACCTCAATGTTATTATTCTTGCTAATTAAATTACGGTTCATATGAAATGGAATGCTAGAACACAAATGCGTGAGTTGATTCCGTAGTATATACTTTTCACAAACAATAAAAAATTATCAAACTCTGTCTAAATCATAAAAAACAATATACAGAAATGTAGAAAAATCTATAATCCAACTTCAATCCTCTGGACAGCATTTTCTTTGCAGCGAAATCAGTACCTATCCTAAAAATGCCAAATTATGTAAATCACTGAATTTACCTCTCTACCTTTCTACTCACCGTTCCAGTTCTTGAAGGGATACAGTTCTTGGTAGAAATAATAATCGAGCAATGTTAATAAACACATTTGATTTAAGTATTTAAATAAAAAGAATCAAACAGAACACTACATACTATCAGAAGTACCTATAGAATATTTGAAGGATGGCGTCAACCAAATACAGATTCTACTTGACTCTCGATTCGACAAACAACTCTGGCCATTTTGTGTCATGATGGTGATGTCATGCTCAATTAAGTTACCAACCTAATTCCTTCTATACCGACAGAATTGCAATGAAACTAAAATTCATGTTAATGTGCTTTGCAATTTTCTTCACATTTTGTGCTCAAAGCGACACTAACGAGAAGAAAATTGTGAACAATTCATAACATTTGGCATCACTAAGTGGTAACAGTGATGTCTAAATGTAACTCATTTTGTTACCATAATAATCATGAAAGCAACATCTCCTAGATGTTTGTGTTAACTGGGAGAGTTCGAGCCCCAGCCGCGGCTGGGATTTTTATTGAGTTAGTAACAAGGCCTATTCAGAACACATGGCTAATGACCATTGCAGTCGATGCCAAATACCAAAGGAAAAAAAAATTTAAAGCAATGTTGCCGTTTTGCATTTTGTGAGTTAAATTTGATTTAAGAACTTATTAAATAAGATAACTTATTCTAGATTGAAAAGGAATGAAAATGCACTACTTTATTACACATTTCTTAACATTTGAAATAATTTGAATTTTTTTTGAAGAACCCCCAAAATTTCCCTTTCAAAAGCATGTCCTCCTTTATAGTGATAAAATTTATTTTTTAAAAATGCCATGGTTTATAAAGTAGTGGACTGTCTCAATTGCGATTACTCCGACATATATAATTATGTTCATTCTGTGCTCCATTGTGAAATAACATAAAAATTTAGGAATGTAACTGTCAAATTTGTAACTAGCTGATTTTAGATTTTGTAAATTTTTGTCAACAATTCAGTAGTTCTAATACTATCACTATTATTACTTTTTGAAATAATAATACATAATTTCAAGTTACGTATATCAAGTACCACCTCATTCACCCACTTATACAGTGAGTTTCAATATGTTTGCACCATTTGGGAAACTTTTTTATTATCCATTTGTCAGAAATTTTTATTCTTGATAAAAATTGTTGCTTGCGGGAAACTTTTGAACGGTGTACAGGGGAGAACAAAAAATAGAACTTTTGATTAAGAGTAAACTACCCTTATTTTCGATATTATTGAAAAAGTTTATTCAAAAAAGTTTTTTCAATTTGAAAACAATATTCAGATTTCAAATCACAGTCACCTACGCAATAAAGCTCGAAAAAATATTTTTTTTATGGTTGTAGCCTCAAAGAGTACTAGTATCTCGTGCACCTTAAGTGCCTTCCTAATATTACTACGATAATAAATCAATACGAAATTTAGTCCCACGGACGGATTTATCAAAAATTTCTGGTCACGTGGGTACAAGGAGATTGTGCGGGTGTCAAGTCTTGTTGAATAGAACGCAAATATTCTGACGCTTCCTTTTTACGTTTAAAAAACTGCACTGTATTTGATGAGAAAACGTTTATAAATTGCAACAGAAAAGCATAATATATGTTCCTGAATCCATAAATAGAGTTTGTGGAGTTAATGTTTCAAGATCCATGCAAATATATCTCCAAAAAGCGGTAAAGCTGAATTTGGTATCTTCCGTTGTCAAACTTGACAAGTTAAATGTACATTGTCCTGCAAGAGCTGAGCTTTCCTGTAAGTTTCATCGACACTGATTGTTGATTTCCTTCCTGTCTTGTGGACAGGTGGTCCTTTTTGCTGATGTAACCAGATTGAATGTTTATTAAAAGTTATGATGTGCGACTTGGCTGTCAATTTCTCAAATTTCTGGTACTCGATTTGAAACACGCAGGATCATCTACAGTCCAATTATATCGAAGCACAAACCAACCACTACCGGAAAGGATTGTTAGGTCTACACCTATTACAATTATTAACAGAGATATATGAAGAATATGGACAATTTGATTCCTAGATGTGCATTTCGATAACAAAGTTATCTTCATCAGTAGGGATTACTAAAAAACTAAATCGTCATACCACCAGTCATATTTATATTACATAATTAATTACCATGAGGTAATCTGCTTAGTAGGTAGTGACCCTACCAAATGGACCATTATCATAATTAAGCAAGGATTTCGAATAACAATACTTTCATAACAATCTAATTTTCTGTAATCATTTACAGGCTTTATTAATTTTAAATTTTGGATATTAATTTTGTGATGAGTTTCTAATAAATGATTCGCAACACTTGGTTTATTTTCCGCGAATATTTAGCATGTGCCAAATGTTCGCGGAAACGAACATTCGTAGATCTTTTGGTTTAGCCATAATATACACTATCGCAGTTTTGACAGCTAATTTCATAGATTCCTGATCTCTTTAAAGTTGGAATTTTATCTTTCGGATTACCTAACAACATTTGAAGACTGTTCGTACTGATGCTATGTAAGCTCGTAAGCCGTGTATCGTGTGTAATTTTAATACATTTTTTTCCTGTCTAGGTTGTTCTATTGTGGTTATTTGTCTTAAGGACGTTCTGAACTTTTTCTTTTTCAACAAATCATCTACCATTTTCGGCGAATACCCATTACCAATGGCTATTTCCTTAATGGTTTTTATTTCTCGTTAAAACCATTCTACACTGAGTGGAAAGTGTGGAAGATGGACTCATCAACTTTTTCTCTTTGAATATTATTGAGATCTAATAAATCTCTCAAATATTCCAAGGTTACTGCAATGGAAACACTGGGAAAAAGCGAACTGACATCGAACGAAACCAGTCTCTCCCCGTCCAACAGTTTCAAGTTTTTTATTCTGTCAACGAATTCATATGAATTCTCAACAGAAAAACTTTCTTGCTGGATATCCAAATTTTAAAATTAATAAAGCCTGTTGATGATTACAGAAAATTAGATTGTTATGAAAGTGTTGCTATTCGAAAAAGAGGCTCGAAACCCTTGCTTAATAATGATAATGGTCCATCAAATTCCAAACTATTTGATTTGCTACCAGTAAAGGAATAATTGAGTGCCGTTCTTGTTTTGTTTATAGGGTGGGGTTGTACTTGTCCATCAGGTAGGGTCACTTCCTAGTAAGCAGATTACTTCATGGTAATTAATTATGTGATATTAAAAAGACTGGTATGACGATTTAACAGTTAGTTTGGTAATCCCTACTGATGAAGATTTTTTGTTATCAAAATGCTCATCTAGAAATCAAAATACTTTTTGTTCTGACTGAGTGACACCACAAGCGTCCAATATCCCATTTTCGTTGCAAAACATGTGTTGTTTTCTGATGAGCATGTTTCCCCTCAAAAGTTCGCTAAATTGCCGATGGTGCGCCGACGAAAACCCAAATTTTAAAATAGAATACAAGAACCAATATTTCTTTCCCTAACAACACAAGTACATCTTATGGATATCCCTGGGACGTCCCTCATTCACTAAGAGGATATCCCTGGGACAACCAGTGTTGGGACATGGGACATACTAGGGACGGCCCATGGACATCCCTTGGCTTCCAAAAAAGGCATACCTGGGACGTCCCTTCAGTATGTCCTAGGGATGAACCGGGTACTACCTAGAGCACCCCAAAGTTATCCCATGGGTGTACCATTACCAAAATAGTGAATCCCAGGGACATCCCTCGTAAGTCCAAGGGACATTTTCCATTGATATAAGGACGTCCCTGGGATGACACTATCGGTTCATACTAAGGACATCTGCTTTACATAAAAAAGATAAATAAACTGTCCCAGAAATAAAACACCAACATTTTAATAATGATATATTTTGATAAAATAATATTAACCCAAATCCGAACAAATGAAACACAAATTTTCATTAAAATAACAGCAGTCATAGCAGATTTATAGTTTTGAAAAGTCAAGAAAAAAAACATGTTTGTATTTTGGGATTTCCATAAGACTAGATCAGTTCGATCAGTACAATAATAATGATTCAAACAAAATCTGAAAAGTCAAGAAAAAATTAACATATATGGGGATTTCCATATAAGACTAGATCAGTTTCGATCAGTACAGTAAAAAAAAACATTAAATAATATTATAATAAAATATAAACCAAATCTAAAATTCAAGAAAAAAAGGAAAATATTTAGGAATTTACAAGACTATACTATAGAGAGGGAAATTTAGGTTTCAATATTTGTAATAAACCTGTAATTGCTGAATGTGTAATATTATGTTTCAAAGCCCACTCAGTTAACTCTGAATTTAAGTCTATGTGCTCATTATTTCGATTTTCAAGAACTGTTTCGAAATGAAAATTTTTAATGGGAGCTTCTCCAAATAAAACACCAGATTCCCGAAGGACGGAATCATCAGAATCTTCAGAACTTGAAATACATGCATTGATCAACTAAAAGGGATTGTTCTATATTTAAGTCTGATATTGTGCTTTCATTGCGTTTTGAAGGACCAGCTGGATATGGGATCATGGGAGATTCATTATCCACAACTGGTGATGATTGACCCATAAAAGGCCCACTACTATGTTCTAACGACAAAGTATCATTATCATTTCTTGTTCTTTTATAATATTTGTTCAATAATTGTTTCCTCTCTAACATAGACAACGCCTTTCTTTTATAATCCATGGTGATAGAAATCCAAAAATATTATACTTAACTTATTTCACAAAATTTAACTGAAGCACACTACACTATTTGAAAAACCTTGATAAGGTATCCCACGCCACGATGCAATCATGAGATGAGTTATTTTCCCTCGTACTTTTTTTTGAGGTTATTCATTACGACATATCATATAAGGGTGAGTTCCCAATGCATCGTTTTTGCTTTCACGTCGCTCGTCACGTCTGATTGGCAAATTCCCAACGCGATTCACTAATTCGCCAATCAGAATACGTAAAGGCGTGACGCGCGACGCGAAAGGCAAAAACGATGCGTTGGGAAGTCTCACTCGCATAGAAACCACGAATGCCAGGAATACTTTCACTACTATAAAATTCTTTGCCGATGCACGCTAAACGCCAAACAACAGAACACATAAAGACTTCTAGAACCACGAGGCATCCTCGTCCCTTCTCTGAGACCGGACGAAAAACGTGATATTCTTGAAATATATAGAACCACGAGGCATCCTCGTCCCTTCTCTGAGACCGGACGAAAAACGTGATATTCTTGAAATATATTCTTATACGAACCTGGTTGTTGCTTTGTCTTTTTCACGCACATATTTTCTATTTCTACATCCTTTTCTACTCGTATGGATATTTGTACGTATGGTTCAAGAATAGGTCCCGAACCAAGCTCGTAGGTGTGTTCGATGAATTATTGGACTTAACTAGAACAAGAGATAAAAAGAAAAAGACTGAAAAATAGTTAACCAGAAAATAAACGACGATCACTAGCTGGTAATTTTATCAGTAAGAGATGACAAATATGCATCTTCAATCAATATTTTTTTGTTGCATATTCATTCTGGATATTTATAAGGACATGATTGGGACAACTCTGGGATGTACCTGTCGGGACGTCCCCTGGAAATACTAGGCGGGATATCCCTGGAATGTCCCAATTATATCCTTGTACCGACGGTACACTTCGGGACATAAAAGGGACGTACCTAGGACATCCCTGTGTTGTTAGGGTTAAAACAAGTTGGTGGGGCATTTTCAATAATAAATAAATTTGTCAATTTTTTCCGTGACAATATAAACAGTGAAATTTTCTTACATTTTTTTATGTATGAAATGCAAAAAAGAGAACGGCTATGGTTCCAGCTTGACGGAGCGTCGTGTCATAGTAAGAATTTAATTAAAGAATACTTCGATGACAAATTTGAGAGTAAATGGATTGGTATTGTAGATTCTCAATGAATCCATGGCCAGCAAGATCTCCCGATCTTACTCCTTTAGATTTTTTTCCTATGGGGGTACCTTAAGGAGAAGGTGTGTGCTCGAAGACCATTGCAAATTATCGATGGATCAGACAATGTTATTAGGCAGTGTTGAGCCAGTATACCAGCAGAAATATTTTTTAGAAATTGTCCAATAAGAATTTTGTGCACGAACAATAAAATGTTTGACGATGGAAGGAAGACATGTGAACATTTAAGGATTTATAGTGATTGATTATTCAAGTTTCTGAACGTTTTTTCCAATTTGGTTCTTATTTATGTTTAATACATATGTAAATTAGGACTACCTACCCTTTAAGATAACACTGTGATAAAATATATCGTAAACATACAGATTTGTACTATTCAATTGTTAAGCATTAATTAATTTAGTCAATTATTCCTTGTCATTAAATCATACTGATAGTTATTATGGATAAACATACAGAGTGGAATATTGAATTTGCACCAAAAAACTGTTCAAAATTCAAACCATTTTCTACCAACATTGATATACTATTTCGAATAGATTTCGTATTGAAACATTATTATAGTTATGAGAGAGACGCATAAGGTATATCTGAGATACCTTGTACTCTTCATGAGGCTATAACCATAAAAAATAGTTATTTGTTTGTTTTGTTGTGTGGCTGTGATCTCAAGTCTGAATATTGCTTTCAAATTTAAACAAATTTTCTTTAAGTATAAACTTTTTCAATAATGTCGAAAATAAGAGTAGTTTACTCTTGATCAAAATTTCTATTTTCTATGTTCTCCCCTGTACACTGTTCAAAAATTTATAATTTTGACAACTCAAATCCGAGTCTCCCGCAATGCACCAATTTTTATCAGGAATAAAATTTTCTGTCAAATGGATAATAAAAAAGTTTCCTATATCGTGCAAACTTTTTGAATCTCACTGCATATATCAACTTTTCTGTAATTACCTTGTTTCAACAAATAAGTGAATAAAGTTTATTTAATATTATTGAAGTCGATTTTTTATTAATTATGTGTGTACAAAAGACAAATTGAAATCTCTGGATTCTCTGGTATGAATTTTGAACTGCCCTGCAATGTGAAATCCTCATTCTTTGACTTTAAAGACATTTTACGGTTCACCCTCATTGATCCCAATTACGAAATAATTCATAGAACATAGGCACCTACTAGTTTTGTCTAAATTTGTTCATTTTATTTTTAATATTTGAATTATAAATGAATTTGAATGACACCAGTTTTACTGTTATTGAAATTACCTACTTGCCACGATATTTCTGACGATTACTACTATTATTATTATCTTCTGATAACGTCACCTAATCTGTCTTTTTAACGAGAACAATAATGGACGCGAGTGGACTGGTATTGAATATATCAAATTCGTCATAGACTCAAATTCATTTTTGCAACAATTACATTTTTCACAAAGTGGCGATTCAATGATGGAAATCATCAAATTACACCAATCAATAGAGAATAAAACAAGTAGGCGTTTATATGATGACCTACTGAACAGGGCCGGCTCTAAGCTCGTTACAATAATTAAATGATTTTTTTTTAATGCCACATTTTCTTTCTGAATTCGAAACAGAAACTAATAAGGAATATTCACGAAAAAATTAAATCAAGCTGAATCGAGTAAATATGTGTCTTCATTTCGATCCCACAGTTTTATAGGCACGAATAGCAAAATCAGAGTTTTCATAGGCTTATTCACTTACTCGTTTGCAGGAAAGGCCTAAAGTAAGTAGATTTACGTAAAAAGACGTAGAGTTGGCACGCTGAGAATACACACATTCTGTGCCTGGTTCTGCCATCTGCCCTCAGATCTGCCCTAATCATTTTGTCAGAACTTATCGATCGGTACAATAAACAATGGTAGAATACAATAAGGTTATTCAGTGACATCCTAGCTTCAGAGATGTCGCTTTCTGCAAGATCGAAAATGTAACATTTTGGGCATATTTTAGGAGATGTAAACACCGTAACATGACATGCCGATAGTAACATAAATGTTACAATTACAATTACACTTAGCACAACGTTGAATTATAGGTAGGCCATCACAGACACACTTACATAGCGCATAGTATAGCATCATTGTTTATATAGAATATAGTTAGTCAACCTTATGGGATTATAATTGGATCAAAATGGATGCGACATGTAGATGGCGATAGTGAGCTCGCATCCAAGTCATGTCGTAACTTGATTGAAACAATGGGACAGCATTAAAATCAGGGTTTTTTGAAGGAACCTGCATTAAAATGACGTCAAATATTCATGTTTGTAACTAATCACGCTAGATGACACTCGCGTTTGCGTCCAACACCAATTACACAGGCATTGACTAACTATCTTACTTCTATATAAACAATGATAGCATGAAGACATAACTAAAATAACAAATTAACAAATTTCTTCCAAACAAAATGCGAGTATTCAACCCCACTGAAATTTCGATTGGATGAACTTTGTCATGTATCCATATGCTATGCGCTGCCAGTGTGTATGTGAAGTGTGAATACCTTTAGTTGTTCCCTGGTTGTTCCCAGATTATTATTGGACTCGAATGGAGGCAACATGTAGATGGCTTCAGTGACGTCGTATCCAAGACATGTCGTACCTTCAGCTACTGGCCTCCAAGTCATGTCGTAACTTGATTCAAACAATGAAAAAGCATTAAGTCAGATTTTCTTGAAGAACCCTGCATTAAAATGACTTCGAATGTTTATGTTTGTAACTGATCACGCCAGATGACACTTGCGTTTGTATCTAATACTGATTCCACAGGCAGGCATTGACTAAAGGATCGTACATACCCTCGCGAATATTCGCAATTTTTCTGCGATTCGCAAATCGCAAAAAAATCGCCACATGGACGTTCATACTCATACGGCAAAAAATTGCGGTAAATGATGAATCATGAAATGTCATTTTTCGGTATTTGAGGTTAGACATTGTTGTTTTTTTTTTTCATTTTTCTGAAATATCAGTTGCAAATGAAAGAAGTAAAGGAGAATTGCTCACAGTCTCACTCACTGTTTCCCAAATGACATTACTTGTTTCAATTATATTTTGTAATACGGAGGATATTCGAATTCGGTATGCTAAAGACATCGATCTCATGTTGTCTTCAGAAGATCAACAACAAATTTGATAAGAAACCCAATTTACAAGTTATAGTATACCTAACTAGAATCTATTCTCAGATGATTCAGCAGATCGAGTAAATAAAACAGTGTCCTTAAAAAGTCAGATCCACGCTTTTTATTGGTGAAGTTCTGCAAGAGGCTCAGGAGTTCTTAGGACACCTGCTACATGGCCATGTTAACAATAGGCGTGTTCTTTTTACCAAGAATCTCAGCTCATTTCAGTTGACAGAGAGATGTCAGTATTCTTTTTTTTTTTATTTCAAATTGAGATCAGGTGAGATTTTTACCTCCCCCCTTGCCGATCGAGCACACGCTGGATAGAAATATCATTCTTAGATTTTTGTTAATTTCTCGACTGTTTTATTGGACTGTTTTTGGTCAATTGAGAGTATTTCTGAAAATCTCATATCTCATAGATGAAAATATCATCTCACATTAAGATGAGATAAAATTTAAAAGAACACTCCTATTGTTAACAGATCATTGCAGAAGCGAGATTTGATTTCAAAAAAAATATTTGTGGACAACAGTTCGTCGAACTAAAAGCAGGTCTATTGGGATGCTAGATCCGCATCTCCCGACAATAATAATTATATCCCTGAACATTTTTATCGTGGAATATTTGACAAAAACTGCATATAAATATATAAAAACTAAACATAAACAGCATTGTCTAAAGATATATTTCAAGGTAGTTAAATGAAAATGGCGAAGGTATAGAACAGAATAATCTGATCTAAATTTTGTTCCGTGATTTGTGCGAATTCGCAAAAAGTTAAAATATTTTAACTTTATTGCGGCATGTCTGGCAGCCATTTTGTTCGCTGAAAAATCGCGAAATTCGCACGACTATGTTTTCGCCTTAACAATGATGGATTTTACTGGTTCTCACTATAACCGTACAAAAGTTCTCTGCCGCATCACGGAGTACTAGATTTGGGTACGAAGGTACTGAATCCTTTCACCGAATGAGCATGACTATGAATCAAATTGCAATAAAAAATGCGAATGCTCGTAAGGGTATGAACGAGCCTTAATCATAGTCTTCTCATTCAGTAGTTCTATGCCATGTTTGTGTCTGTCACATGTCAATTCCTTATGTTTTGTTGTTCCATGTCATTCGTGACAGTAATAGGTTAGAAAACTTCGAAATGTTAAGAAACAAGTAAACATTGATATTTTGTCAAGCTTCTCATATCTGAAAATACTTTTTTAATTTTTCAGTATTAAAATACTCCCTGGAGCACTAGTATGCGAAGAAAGCAAGCTACGAGGAGACATAACCATTGGTTCGGGAACCATAATTCACCCCAGTGCAATTATCAGTGCAGAAGCAGGCCCTATCATCATTGGAGATTGCTGCCTAATAGAGGAACAAGTCAAAATAATACACAGGTAATAACAAATGCATGCCCATTAAACTTGAAGCTAAAAAATAAACCATCACGAAATTTTTGTTGTACACATTTCCTTTCAGGCTGCCATTCGACCAGAAAAACAAGGAAAATACTACCCCAGTACTGATCATTGGCTCCAACAATGTATTTGAGGTCGACTGCACCGTGGAATCTCCGAAAATTGGAAACAGCAATGTGTTTGAGTCAAAATGCTTTGTCGGCAACAAAGTCACTGTTTCGAATGGTTGTACAATAGGTGCTGGATGCAGGGTGACTGAAGAGCAAATTCTGAAGGAGAATATCATCGTCTACGGATCGAGGTGTCTCATGCGGGAAGGACTAGACAAACCCGGGGTGAGTGTATCAAAAAAATAAATGCCCAAGAACACTTCCCTGTAGAACTCCAGCCATTTTCTATTTCCTCAGAGAGTTCATTATTAAACCTTAGTTTCTGTTATCCAGATAATTAGCTAGCCATTCCATGTCTTACCCTCCATACCAACATATCTTAAATTTTGAATCAACCTATCTTCATCCACAGTTTTGCAAGCTCTTTAACGGTCAAGAAATACCTCACCAGTCAATTGATTTTCTCCTAGACTTTTTTTCCAGTTATCCAGAACACATTGTAAGGCTTTTTCACAGCTATACTTACTTCAAAACCTAACTGAACATTGTTAACAATTCTATTTTCCTCTACAAAGCTTGCTATTTGCTTATATACTGTTTTTCAAAGATTTTTCCAAAAGAGCTCAGCATATTGACAGTCTTAAAATCATTGGATCAAATAACTGTTTATTTATTTATTGAGAAACTGAGTGTGAGATTGAAGTGAAAAAAAAATTTAAAACAGAATTTTATTGAGGAAAATGGGATTGTTTTTCTTCAGTGCTGGTACTAGAGGTGTGTTTTTACTGATCATTATTTTTTTCAGCCGCAGACATTGCAGATGGAGACTCTCTTAAAGATGCTGCCAAACTACCACCACATGAAGAAACCCAATAAGAAAAACTAAAAGCAGCACCCAAAATTAACAAATCGTACTTGTTTAATAGTTTTTATTTCACATTTTTTACATTATATTACATTAAATTTATATCACCAGCATTGTGGAAGTGTCATTTGATTTTTATATGGTTGAGGTGAGTTTTTGTATTTATTCTAGCAACTTTGGGAGGGCCCTAGGGTTCAAATATAGGACCAATATAATTTATTTGTAAATAATCCTCCACAGCAGACGTCTTCCTCTTTGCTAATGATTTTGTTTGAGGAGTTTAATACAGTTTTTCTGATATGATATCTTCAAACCAAACGGAGCTGCAACACAAAGAGAATGATCATAGAATAGACCATAGAAATATTGAGTGCATAGCAACAATCCCCAAGAACATCTGTTTTTTGTTTTAAACCCAATAAAAAAATTCTCTTTCATATTCATTTGTCTGGAAAACCCATGACTCAACCTAATATGGCCATTTTCAATTCGTTTTATGAAGAAAACTTCTTCCTACTACCCAGAAGATGTCAAAATGGATTTGACGAAGCAGTTATATTATCACATTTTATCTAACGGTGTATTATTGTAGTCTGTGATTTTATCCAGGTTTACATTTGTGGTTGCATATCTTCAGAAAATAAAAGATCGCTTAGTGTACACATTTTAGCTTCTTCTATTCACTACCAGATGGTGCCATCAGCTCCAAACTGTAAAAATAGTACAAGAAGGAACAAAGTTTCTTTCATATCTTGTAATGTATTCCCTGCGATATTGAAAATGATAAAAATATCCATGATCTTGGATCTAATGTCGGACAGAAGTTGAGTAGAAAATAGTGTCGATTATTTGAGTGATCTTTGAATTTTCTGTCAATACAGAGTTGGTCAAATGTAAAGTTTTTACCTATATCATTGTTTATATAGAAGATAGTCAACCTTATGGAATTATAATTGGATCAAAATGGATGCGACATGTAGATAGCGATAGTGAGCTCGCATCCAAGTCATGTCGTAACTTCAGTGATCTGGCCTCCAAGTCATGTCGTAACTTGATTGAAACAATGGGACAGCATTAAAATCAGGGTTTTTTGAAGGAACCTGCATTAAAATGACGTCAAATATTCATGTTTGTAACTAATCACGCTAGATGACACTCGCGTTTGCGTCCAACACCAATTACACAGGCATTGACTATCTTACTTCTATATAAACAATGCCTATATGTAATTTGATAGATTCAAACTACTCTTTGCATCGTGTTGGGTATATACAGGGTAACTGGTAAACCATATAGATCATACTGAAGCTGGTGATGAACAAGTTGATAACCTGTCAGAAAACCACAACTTGACCTCACTAAAAATAACCTTACAGGGTCCTGCAACTGCGCTCCGGTGGTCCATAGCTTCTAAAAATAGCTTTAAAAATTTCTTTCGAATGCAAGCATGTTTCCTTGAGAGAGTATCTTTGGAAAATATTCCGAAGTATACAAGGTGACCCAGAAAAGTTCACCAAACCTAACTAATGTTTTTTGTAATGGAACACCCTATATTTCATCACATGGTTGAATAGAGATTACTTTGACCATTCAAAAAATATAGGGTCATGTATGTTCATCAACGTTATTTCCGGAGATATATCGATATTACTCCAAAAAACATAAGGTATTCAACACTCTGTAACTCCTCGTGGAAAAATAATTCTAAAAACTTTTGGGAGGCGAAATGACTCCAGTATGGTCTAGTTTCTGTAACACGACACACAGTTGAAATTTCATTACTTTTTGTGTACCGGATAGATCGAAACGCAAATTGAAATATATCTTGTTTTTTTCAAATGGAAACCCATATATATATATATATATATATATATATATATATATATATATATATATATATATATATATGAATGGTTTTTTCAATTGGAACTTTACGTTATGTTCAAGGTGAAGTAAATACCAAGTGTGATATATCATTCGAAACGAAATTTTATGGCTTTTCCAATACTGAAATTGAATAAATGGGTTTCCATTTGAGAAAAAGAAGATATATTTCAATTTGCGTTTCGTATCATGTTACAGAAACTAGACCATATTGGAGTCATTTCGCCTTCCATAAGTTTATGGAATTAATAATGAAATGGATTAAGCAATCCAGACTTCTGCATTTAACCTATACAATAGGTATAATCTTCAGACGAAGTCGACACCATAGTCGGAGTGCTCTTCGAATCTTGGGGTCAAGATATTTTTCGATTGCGTTGGGTGAGCTACCCTGCGCTGATGATTGGCAAGGAACCATGAAACCGGTCCGTAGGTGTTCCCTCGTGTGGGTTGAGACATGTTTTGGCGTTGAGATTGGGAGAACATTGCAAAGTAGTTCTTGTAGAATACTTTGCCAAGAATCTAACAGATATAATTCAATGGTCGTAGGGGGCAGTAGTTGTTTTCTGTTGGAGACTTGCCGACGATTATACCTATTGTATAGGTTAAATGCAGAAGTCTGGATTGCTTAATCCATTTTATTATTAGTTTAATGGGCTTCTGCCAAGTAGTGTCATCAAATATTTTCTTCTGAGTTTATGGAATTATTTTTCCACGAGGAGTTACAAAGTGTGGAATGCCTTATGTTTTTTGAAGTAATATCGATATATCTCCGGAAATAACGTTGATGAACATACATAACCCTATATTTTTTGAATGGTCAAAGTAATCTCTATTCAACCATGTGATGTGTGATGTGAAATATAGGGCGTTCCATTACAAAAAACATAAGTTTGGTTTGGTGCATTTTTCTGGGTCACCTTGTATACTTCGGAATATTTTCCAAAGATACTCTCTCAAGAAGGGAAGATGCTTGCATTCGAAAGAAATTTTCAAGTTGCGCCGTTTAGAAGCTATGGACCACCGGAGAGCAGGACCCTGTATAAAAAAAAATTGAATTCCTTTCTCAGATCATTTTGCTATGTTCCAAGCAAATAAAGGAGAGTTCTATGTTAATTCTCATTTCCGATAAATATTACTGAATAGTAGTTGTAATAATCGCAGGAGGAAAACCAATTTGGATCCTTCAAGATTTCTGTTATGAAACTTTGAACTTCTTTTGAGAAAAATTAATTTCCTACGAAAACCTGGACATTGGGCAAAACAATTTGCTCGTTTTGTCCAGAATCTGAAAAGGTATAGAAGTTGCCATGATTGTTTTTCGAAAAATAGATATTGCTGATGATGGAGTAGGAAAGGGGGGTATTTTACGGTGGATCACAAGGATTTCAGTTTCGTTCAAAAATGTGTTCAGAGAACACCGTAAAATCCAAGAGAGGTACGAATTGGTGTTGTATCGAATTTGGGATACTGGTATGCCTCGGGGAACACTTCCTAGGCAACGAGTCACTGAGTTATGCCTTTCGTTGAAAAAGAGACGTTGAGCAATCTTAAAAGTTAAATCTTGATGAAACTGAAATGAGAAAATATATTTCATGGGAGCATCGGCCATATGAAAGTATCTACATATTAATAAAAAAGAGTGAGTTGGAAAAATGTTCAGTTTATGTTTAACAGCTGCACTCAATATTTTTTTGTTTTATCGATATACGTGAAACCGCCATAACAAAAATAGGAAAAATTATTAAATATGGCATTGCTGTAAATAAAAATTACTAAGTATAACTTATTCTAACATGAAACCAATGAAATATGTATTTTATGGTGAAC
The DNA here is from genome assembly GCA_944452925.2 of Chrysolina oricalcia. NCBI lineage: Eukaryota > Metazoa > Arthropoda > Insecta > Coleoptera > Chrysomelidae > Chrysolina > Chrysolina oricalcia. The sequence continues at coordinate 3,305,821 of OX101822.2, read as the reverse complement.
TGAAGTATACATTGTTTAACTATTTGAGAGCAATTTGTGAGAAAAAAGGCCTTCTTCAAAAAAATATGTCTATAAAATTGTGATGAGACAATTCAAACGCAGATTTAATCTACCTCTCTTCAGCCATGTCATAATTTTCTCCCGACTGAAATCAAAAATGTTTCAAACATATACTCTTTCAAAAAAGGACCAAATATTATCTTCTCTCTCTCACTGTTTAAATATTACAACCATCTATACCTAATTATTATTATTATTGTTACTGTATTTTCCCCAAGTGTGATATTTATGTTTCAATATTCCTATTTATGTGTCATTTAGCTTTTTTAAATATATTTAGATAATTCTATTATATTTTAATTGTTTTACCAAGATTTAGACCATACATATTTATGTTTCAATGTTTCTATGTGTTCTGAGTGTTATCTAGTTTTATTTTACTATATTTACTACAATTTTCTTATATTTCAATTATTTTAACAAAATTTACAAGATAATTCTATATTTACTAATTTATATAGGTATATTTACTACTACTAAAATTTCAATTTAACTCGATTTTAAAGTGTGTTGTACTAATAGTTGTCATTTTTTTTCTTAGAATAAGTTATCTGCCTACGCACAGGCACTGCCTTAGTGGGTTCTTGTTTATTCGAAATTATTTTTTACCAGAATATACCATTTTGTTACTTGAATGTTCACTTGAAATTGGTAAAAATTTTATTTACTTTGAATAAACTTATTATTATTATTACCTAGGTAGATACATTTTTCTGAATTGAGCTGAATTTAGAGAATACTTGAATTTCAGAACGGATCTTTGGAAGTTGGTTTTCAGCACTTTTTGTGAAAAAGTCAAGGTTTGTGAGGTTTCTTATTTTTTAGGTAATCTTTAAGGAAACTTGTAATTTAGATCAAAAACCAAATAAGTAGCGTTTTTTGTTTTCATTGTTATGATAGGTTCCACCCTTTCAATAAAAATTCTTATTCAATGTAAAAATGACAATAAACAAAAAAGTTTATGAACAAACCAAAAAGTGAATTTCTTATTTCAAAAACTACCAGCTCCGCACTACAAAAAAGTTCATGGGGTCAAAAAGGGCTTAACCCGTGAAAAAATGTCTCCCTGTAGATTCTTACAGACATTAGGCATGCTGGATGATATAAGCCCTGAAACTCAAACTAAACTTCAAATTTGAAATTGAAATCTCGAAAACTGAAAGTGCTATGGAGAAAAAAATTAAATAATCTTGAAACTTTAACACTCTGTAGGAAAAAAAGTTTTATGTTGACCTGAAAAATGCGCCCTTAGAATCTTGAAACTGGATTTTGAAACACCTTGTATGAGTGGATTGAATGTTTTTCGAATAAAAAACTATTGATTTTAGATTTTACGTTATCGTCAAAAAAGGCAAATTCTATCTATTTCTCTGGTTGCTAGATTGTAAAGAATCATCAAAATTCGTGATTTCTGTCTCGTAGTCTATTTTTCCATTCGAAAGGTTCACATATTTATAATTTTATTTCTTCGTTTTAATACAAATTAAACGAAGCAGTTTTTCAGTTTCACGCATGGGTTGCTTCGTTCAACGGCGTCTCAAAGCGAACTTTTACGAGGCATGACTGTGTGGCCACATGTGTTCACCTCGTTCAATTTGATTTATGTGGATGTGAAAGTGCAGACAGTTGCATTTTTTGTGTCTTACTGAGAATGCAACAATGTTATTCTGGTAAACACTGAAATTGAATCGGTCATTTTGAAAAGGAGTCATATCTACTTTTTTAAATTTTTCATGAGAGATAAAAAACCTTTTATCTTTAATACTGTTTGCAAATAATATCTAGTATCTTGTTTTTTTACTTTAAAAATGAATTTCGAAGATCATGAATATTAAAAAATAATGTTTTTTGTTTTAAAAGAGCTTAGAAATTGCCATTTTTTGAAAAAGATATGACCCGTTTTCAAAATGAACAGGCCTTGAAAATAAAAAAAGAATATAAAGTATTGTTTATTTCAAACTTAACAGTGATATATGTTTTTAGAGCAACATTTAATAATTTTCTTCAGTTCCTTCAGTGTCTTCAGCGGTGGTAGTGGGCCATTCACAAATACTGTTGTAGAATGTCTTGTGCCTATGTGGAATATATTGCTGAAGCTTTTTTGTGTCTTCTATTTTCTTTATGTTGATTGGGATTTTCCCTTGATAAGCGGGAAAATTTTGAGGATCGGGCACCAATAGTGACGAACTGCCCCGCTGTAAAGTTTTTGAAAGACGAAAACGTTCCTCGGCAAGGCTGGCAATGTATGGTTTGGCAAATACTACACCCACATGTTCCGAGTTGAAGCTGAATTCATAATATGAGTTAATACCGAAACTAACCTTTTGTTCTTTCGGAACTTCCTTTCCAAGACTTCGTGTAGACAATACTTTCTTCTTAAAGAAATTCGGCCACCACTTTTTGAAACCAGCTACATCTACATGAGTAATATGTCTGACGTCGAATTTAGAGCGCGTGGATGGAGTAACGATTAGGTCTTCATAATCTTCTACAGAAAAAATCCGGTACAATGGATATTGCATCATCCGAAAACTTTAGGCGGTGGGCGGGGGAAAACACGATTCATTTTGATAAGGGGTCATCTCCAGTTTTCCACATGAACTGATTTTTATGTGGTGGGTAATGGCAGCAAGAATGTCGAGAGCTAACCCGTTTTCATATGGAATGGATGCATCTAGGCGTGTTAAATGTAAAACCGGCAAAAAGTTGAAATGTCAAAAACAGTGGATTTGACCCCTTTTCAAAATGACCGATTCAATTGAAATCGATGTTAGAGGCATAATTTTTTATTGGGCTAATTGAAAATTATATTTGAATTAGCCTATGCTATCCGTCATACGGGTTTTTCGGAAACTTACTAAGGATTACTAACCCGATTAAAGAAATTAACCCGAGTTAGGGACCTCATTAATCCGAGTAGGTTTCAAAAAAACCTATAAATGCACATGCAAAAAAATTCTTGAAGAAAATTTGGAAGATTGTCTAACGAGTATAAATCAATGGTCGTAAGGGTCAGTGGTTGTTTTTTGTAAGATGCCTAACCGATGAAGTTCCTATTGAAATAAAGTTCACTGTTGTGAAAACTGGAGATTGGTCAATACTGCTGGCACTTATAACAACAAAATCGAAACTTTTTTAAATAATACACTTCTAATGGAAAAATTGATTCTTGGTGATAAAAGATCTTTCACTTTCACTTGGTAATTTTGGATACTTTGATGATATAAGCAATGTAACTCTTAACCCTTTATTGGCCGATTCTGATCAAATCATGCGCTATATTTCATGGACCTTGTAACCATATGGTATCATCACATTCAAAAGCATTTGTTCTTAGTTCCGCGTAGTCCTTCGATTCACAGGCAACGAAACCATTCAATAATAAACAAGCTTGGGAGGGGGATAAAGTCACAAATCGATTTCGCGCCACCTACTGGACAGTTCAACTTTTTATGATTTGTGCTCGTAAAATGTTTAGCTAAGGTTGCGTGTAAACAGTGTGTACATAAAGTAAGGAATAAATTCATTATTTCTGAATGTAAATATATTTCGGAAAAATCCTCGGACAGGTCGATTTTCTTTTCCGATGGTCCAATTTTTGAACCCCACCCAAAATATATAGGGTTATCCATAATTGAGTAAAAATGACTTTGGTGATATTTTTAAATTGGACACCCAGTATATTTTTCCATATTTGGTTAGGGATCGTCATTACGAATCCAGTGATACCAAGTTTGATGGGATTATGTCAAACGGCTGCGGAGATATGACCAAAAAACTTTTCCATATACCCAATGAGTGCGACAGAGACTTTTAACCTTCTGAATCATGTGGAGTCTCGCAGTCATACGATCCCTAACCAAGTATGGAAAAATATACTGGGTGTCCAATTTAAAAATATCACCAAAGTCATTTTTATTCAATTGCGGATAACCCTATATATTTTGGGTGGTGTTCAAAAATTGGCACATCGGAAAAGAAAATCGAACTGTCCGAGGATTTTTCCGAAATATCTTTACATTCAGAAATAATGAATTTATTCCTTACTTTATGTACACACTGTATGTAAATATTGATATTCTGAATACGTTGTGAAGTTATGCTGATTTTGTTAGGCCATTTTGATGACTTGCCCGATAAGGGATACAAAAAATTTGTAGCCATATGGTGACTTGAACCGATAAAGGGTTAAAGGATATTAAAATGTAGGAATTTTCATTACTCACCATCACGTTGATCAGTTGTGTCTAAACTGTCAACGGTAATTTTTTTTATTATTGAATTTTAAATAATTTCTTTACCATATATTTACATATCTACTAGGAATTGATTGAAAATGGTCAACATGAAATCAACCAATCAGTCAAAATATACTTTATGCACTTATACACTTTACCGCCCGGTTCGCCGGGCGTAAAGTGGCACTTTACCGCCCGTGAGCGCATTATGGCCCGGCGGGCCGTAAAGTACACAAAATTCTCAAATTGTCTATACTCACACATCATTTCACGCAATTCCTAACACGAATTAGAATCATTTCAGTTCAATAGAGCAATACTCTTTCTAACATTTGTTCATAATCGTTGGCAATTTTTTCGCTGATGATCTATTTATTTGAAATAGATTCTCCAATATAGCACTCAGCTACTATAGTTTCACATTCCTCATATTATGTTACCCTTAATTATTGTATGCATAACGTATGAAACGTGTAGACCATTGCAATTCAAGTCAGTATTTGTGATTCGCGCTATAAAACCGCTAGTGCATAAAATGTTGTTTGTATCACGTGCGTAAAATGCGTTTAAGGTCTTCGGCGTGTGATGGCCCTCGGCTAACGCCATCGGGCCATCATCCACGCCGCAGGCCATAAACGCCTACTTTACGCCCTTGATACATAAGTAACTATTATTGTCCAGGTCCCCCCCCTTTGTTAAACCTTTTCAATTGATGAATTAGTAGCTATGTCTTGAGATTTTCAGGTACCTACATTGTATTGTCAATTTTTATTTATATTATAGGTAGGTCGTAATTACCTCTATTGAGAAGACTATTACTATTGTCTAGGTTTGAGTTATTCTTCTATATTCTTATTTTCTCTCACACTCTTGCCATAAAATGTATTTTAAGAGACAATAAACGTATCTATCTACCTATAAGAAGTGTATTTATTCAAGTAATGTTCAACGTAGAATAATTAAGAGAAGTGTATTACACTCGTTTGAGAATGATACTGTGTATCGAAACATGTCGCGAAGACAATAAATCTGTGGAAATTTAATCGTTTTATACCTTAGTGTCATTAAAATTTTCACTAAGTTTCCTACGAAGATGGCAATCAATAGTTATAACAAGATATTTTATTTTATTAGTTATTTCTTGATACAGTATCACTGTCATTATCTATTTCTAATGTAACATAGATTATTTTTGTAACTTGTTGTAGGAGGAAACATCGTTTTATCAAAATTATTAGTGAGAAATTTGTGACCTGTCATCCTTATCAGACTGGATTTCATTTCTCAGATTCTCCCAGTTATTGGATCTATGAAATATACCAGTATCATTGGCGAAGCTTTCTATGTTTCCAGATGATCCAATGCTGAGTAGATCGTTTACGTAGATGTTGAATAGGATCGGTCCAACAACCGTTCCTTGGGGTACTCCGTATTTTACCAATTCGAATGTAACACACGTTTCATCAATTATGAACGAAATAAATTTTGTACAATTCCACATATTCCCACATCCTGCAAGGACTCTAAGCTGTTCAAGATCAACAGTTTCGAATGTCTTTGCAAGATCTAGAAATATACCAATGGCTGGTTTGTTATTATCGATCATTTTATACATCTAGGAATTGAATGGCATCTTCAGTAGACTTGCCGCTCTGGAACCCAAATTGATTTTCAGAAATTATTTTGTGTTTGTTAAGAAATAGCGCCACTCGTGTTTTCATCATTTTTTCAAATATTTTCCTGAAATTGGTTACGAGATATATGGATCTAAGATTTGATGGTAGATTTTTATCACCTTTTCATATGTGTTTCACTTCTCATGGAAACACCCTCGTATCTTCCGTAATTTTTGACGTAGAGCCATGAAATTTTGAGGATCAATTGATACACTGAAAATGAACTCACTGCATGAAACGGGTCATCCTACGTTATATACACTGCACGCCAGCAGCCATGGAACTACCCATTTTTCATAAGAAATTTTTGGTCCCGAAAAATTCTAATTTGTTTCACTTCTTATGGAAAATTTCATGGTTCTACGTCAAAAATTATGGAAAAACGAGGGTGTTAACATGAGAAGTGAAACACACTGTATATTATATTTAAAAGTCCAAGTTTTTATTGTAATTTTCGGTGTTCGTCCGTCATGGCGTTTTATCTGACTGATTTTTCAACAAAACGATTCGCCTCATCACAAAAAAATCGGATATCTGAAGCACTGAATATTTCATACGAACTCGTTCATCATATAGTTCACGTCAATTTGGGCATGAGAAAAATTGCTGCAAAATGGATCCCCAAATGTTTGAATGTTGACCAAAATCTTGCAAGGATAGTAGCATCGCGTTCGATCTGTGCTTGATTTGAAAACGATGTAGACTTCTTAAACCGAATTGTTACTATGGATGAGACTTGGGTACATTTCTACGATCCAGAAACAAAGCAACAATCGATGGAATGGCGACACTCCGGTTCTCCAAGACCTATGAAATTTCGTGTCCAAAAATCTGCTGGAAAAGTTCTTGCTTCAGTTTTTTGGGATTGCCATGGAGTAATCTGATTGATTTTTTGGATAAGGGTAGAACAATAACTGGAGATTACTATTCGACATTACTGACCACTCTATGGGAAAAATTAAAGAGAAAAGACGCGGAAAGCTATCCAAAGGTGTTTTGTTTTTTCAGGACAACGCCTCTGCACACAAATCTCATGTTGCCATGCAAAAAATTCGTGATTTAGGGTTTGAATTACTAGAACACCCCCCTTATTCACCAGATTTGGCTCCGTCCGACAATCATCTCTTTCCTCAACTGAAAAAAAGTTTAAAAGGTCGTAAATTTTCTTTCAATGAGGAGGTAATAAAAGCTGTGGAGGTCTGGTTTGCAGAGTAAGAAGAAACATTTTTTTTGAAAGGTCTAGAGACGTTGCAGGTTCGCTGTGATAAATGTATCCAGTTAAGAGGAGAATATGTTGAGTAATAAGAAATTTTGTTTGGTTCTATAGTAGGTTAAGAATGTTTCAATATATCTTCGTAGTAAACACTATGGCAGAGAACATAATTTATAAACTGAGGCACTACATTGAAAAACACACAAGAACTGTACAAACTACGAAAAAACACAACTTATTAAAAAAAAAAAATGGTTGACTAAATCTCTGCTGAATCGTATCGATGAAAAAAACAATCTTTATTCATTAGCCACAAAGTATCCAAATAATATTGAGATGAAAGAACAGTATAAAAATTGTAGAAACCTATTGAATAGAGAAATGAAAAATGCAAAATAGTACATTATATACCGCGGGACTGAAGTAGTACATTTAATCCTGAAGGTAAAGTTTATGGCCCGACCGCAGGGAGGGCCATAATTTACCTGAAGGATTAAATGTACTTCAGTCGCAAGGTATATACGATACTTTTCGTACTTCCGGTATGATTTTATTAATTATTTCAATAATTTCAATCAGTTTTTTCTCTCTTCAACTCATTTAATAAACTGTCTTTAAAATAAGTTACCATAGTAACATTGCGTTGTGACAGTTATAATTTAGAAACATTGTCATTACTAGTGTCATTGTAAAGAAACATTGTTATTGATAATTATTGGTATCATGAGTGAAGAAGGTGTATCTGATATTGATAAAAGAGCAGCCGAAGTAGGTGAAGAATTGTTACCACCGAAATCTAGAAAACTATACGAGCAGCAGTACGATGCTTTTAAAAAGTGGTGCCGCTTAAAAAATGTGAGACAACCTACTGAAAATGCGCTGTTAGTCTACTTCGATGATAAATCAAAAGCGGTTTGTGCCTCAACTCTCTGGGCACATTACTCAATGCTGAAATCGGTTATTAACATTAGAGAAGATATTGATATAAGTAAATTTCCAAAATTATTAGCTTTTTTGAAGAGAAGAAATGAGGGATTTAAGCCAAAGAAGTCAAGATTTCTCACGTCTGAGCAGGTAGATCAGTTCTTACGGGAGGCTCCGGATGATAAATATTTAATGCTTAAGGTAAATTTGGAAATTTGTTTATATTCAGAAATTTTAAGAAATCAATTTTTTTGTAGGTTGCACTTATTTTGGGCGTTGCGGGAGCTTGTCGTGGAAAAGAGTTGGTTGATTTAGAAATCGACGATGTGAGAGATTTGGGCGATTCCTTCCTAATTGCGATTAGAAACACCAAAAATAAAATTGACCGAAATTTTGTGATAAAAAATTCAGAAAACAGTGCCATCAGTTTTGTGGCGATATTTCGGAAATATGTGGCATTGCGAAAGACAGGGACAACTCATTCAAAATTTTTTGTTCAATACATCAACAAAGAATGTACTACGCGAGTAGTAGGAAAAAACATGTTTGGTACATTTCCACGGCAAATAGCAGCTTTCTTGAAATTAGAAAATGCGACGTCTTATACGGGACATTGTTTTAGACGCACATCTGCGTCTTTGTTAGCTGATTCGGGAGCAACAATAGACGTGCTGAAGAGACATGGAGGATGGAAATCCTCCAACGTGGCCGAGGGATATATTGAATCGTCTATTAAAAATAAACAAAAAATTTCAGATAAAATATTTGGTCAAGTCGCCGATTCGTCCACTATAGTTATGCCACAGTCCTCATTCTCGCTTCCTGTTTCCGCAGGATCTTCGAAACAAACACCAGTTCAATATGAAAAGGACCTATCTGTTACTCGTCAGTTACCTGCTGCATTAACCCAGGAAAGACTGGTCAATATGACGAACTGTCACAATATTAATTTGAATATTAACGTTAATTACCATTCTAATTAATTATATTTTTCAATAAAATATCCCTTAAATTCGTTTGTTTGTGATTTAATCGTTCCGGGAGTTTCGTCAATATTTAATCCCGGAGGGATTAAATGTGACACTTTAGTACCTGTCACAAGGGAGTGAAGTTGTCACTTTAGGCCCGGAAGTACGAAAAGAATGTTTCAATATATCTTCGTAGTAAACACTATGGCAGAGAACATAATTTATAAACTGAGGCACTACATTGAAAAACACACAAGAACTGTACAAACTACGAAAAAACACAACTTATTAAAAAAAAAAAAATGATTGACTAAATCTCTGCTGAATCGTATCGATGAAAAAAACAATCTTTATTCATTAGCCACAAAGTATCCAAATAATATTGAGATGAAAGAACAGTATGAAAATTGTAGGAACCTATTGAATAGAGAAATGAAAAATGCAAAAAAACACTACTGTAGAAAATTAATTGAAAAAAATCAAAATAGTTCGAAAGCCCTATGGGAGTGTATAAACGAGGTCAGTGGGAAAACACAAACTGAAACAAGTATTAAAATTATCGAAGCAAAAAATGGGGATCATATATCTGATACATTACAAATTGCTAATACATTCAATAATTATTACAGTGATCTGGGAAAAAAATCTAGCAAATAAAATTCCTCCCATTAATAACTATAATGAAAATATGAGCGGTCTTGAAAACACATTATATATGAATCCAACGGATGAAACAGAAATCATCGCAGTAATAAGAAAATTGAAACTAAAAAAATCCCCCGGGCATGATAATATTCGTTCCGAAATTCTAAAACAAGTTGCCAACGAAATCGCTGCACCTTTAGCTTTTTTGATCAATTACTGTTTTGAAGTAGGAGCGTTTCCAAAGGTATTGAAACATGCTATCGTCAAGCCGTTATATAAAAGTGGGGAAAAAATTAAAGTAGAGAACTATAGGCCCATCTCTTTAATTTCCAATATTTCAAAAATTATTGAACATCTTATAAAAGCTAGACTCACAAAGTTCCTAAAAAAATTCAATATTTTGTCAGAAAATCAATTTGGCTTTCGAGAGGGGAAATCAACGGAAGATGCTATATACAAACTTACAACATCAATTTATGAGTCCCTAGATAAATCATTGCCAACAATTAGTATTTTTCTTGACCTCTCGAAAGCCTTCGATACAGTCAGTCACCAGAAATTGCTGAACAAATTGAAATATTATGGGATCAGAGGAAACGTCTACAATATATTAGAAGATTATTTGTCAGGACGAACTCAACAGGTGCGAATTGATGAGGTATATAGTAGCCCTAGAAAAGTAACTTATGGTGTTCCGCAAGGGTCTGTTCTGGGACCAGTTCTATTTATTCTATACATAAATAGTTTATTTAAAATAGGAAGTTTGGGGGAAATCCTTTAGTTTCGCAGATGATACTGTTGTTACATATAAAGCAAACACTTGGAATGAACTCCGAGAAAATATTGAAAATGACTTTCCTAGCATAGCTAAATGGCTTCAATTCAACAAACTTACTCTCAACTTAAATAAAAGCTGTTATCTACCATTCTGTTCGTATTCAACAGGATTACCACAATTGGGAAATATCTTGGTATAATGATAGATCGACACTTGAGATGGGACCTGCAAATGAAACACCTGTCAAAAAAATTACGAGGGGTACTTCCAAAATTCAAATTTTTGAAAGAATTTTTGGATCAAAAACATCTCAAAACAGTTTATTTCGCATTGGCGCAATCACAACTTACATATGGTATTTTGGGATGGGGTGGTGTAAATGACCGGTTTTTGGATAAAATCAACATACTACAGAAATGGATTTTGAAAATAATTTTTGAAAAAGACATCAGTTATTCATCTAATTGTTTGTATAAAGAAGCGCAAATAATGGACCCGCGACAACTTTTTTGTTTAAAAATTCTCCTGTTTCTAAAAAGCAGCAAAATAATACTGAAGGATCATAAACATACTCACAATACGAGAAGACAAGATGAGATATTTTTTCCTCGAAGTGAAAAAACAATTGGCCAAAGAAGCGCCCCGATTATTTTCGTTGATACCAGCACACCTAAAAAGTATTTTAAACTTTCATTACTATAAAAGTAAACTTAAGTTATGGATAATGGAAAAGGAGCGTAGTTTTTTCATAAGTTATTGAAATAAGACAAAACGCGAAAGTGACAGTATACTTACCGAATATGACCCAAGCAAACGACTGTGACCAATTAAATAATTTCCAAAAAATAATACCGAAAGTGGATGTACTTACCGAATATGACGCCAGACACACGATTGAGACTATATTTTATTCTATTTTTAAATGTCACGCACAAGCAGCATTATGACTGCTTCAGTGATTTTGTCCCTGTTCATTCACAAACATTGTTTAATTATATTACATTATTTATATATTTTATATCTACTTTAAAAGAAAAAAATATCTGTATTTGTATTATTGTGTACTTTGTGAAATTTATCTGAAAAAAATTGTGAATAAACCTTTTTATTATTATTATTTATTATTATTATTAGTTTAAAAAAATAAGCAACCGATTGCTATCAAAATTCGTATTATACAAAAACACGGCATTCTATAAGGTTTGGGTTTGGGGAGTTCTCAGTGTTTTCGGATTGTATTTATGCCAGATGTCAAAGATAACAGTTAAATCAAGGTTGCACAAGTGCACAAACTTACACTCAGACTCGAAACCAGATGAGCAACAATAATAATTCCTATACCCTGTAGATCCTACTTTTAGTTCTACGAGACATCAGCAGGAAACATGTTCATTTAAATTTCGAAAGCATACTGCTAAATTCTCGCTAAAACGGATGGGCCGCCAGTCTCACCTCTTAAACAATTCAGTCACACGAATACACCGAAAATTATGGTTCCCATGATCAAAGATACAGACGGTTACGATTTTATTTTTATTTATTCAGGATTATTGAGAAACAGTGGTGTAGTAGCAATTTTTTTGCACCGTCACACCGTTAATAAAATTTTCCGTCTACCTACGAAATCGACTTTTAACCCCTGTTAATAAACGATTTGATATCAATGGATGCTTTCGAGAAATCGTCTAAGTATTAATGACCATTATTAATGGTCGATTTGTCATTAATGGTCGATTTCTCTATGAATGCATGCTTGTTGCATAGGCAACCAACATAAACGTATTCAAATATTATGTACGCCAAAATGGATATTGACGATACATTTTTGTTGCCAGATGTGGCCCAAACTGCTAAGCATTTTTAATTTTATTGCCAGAAAAAAATTAGAATTCCTTTGTTTCAACAAGAGTGTTGTAGACGGAAAAATATTGTAATCAACTCTTGGCGATCATTAATCGTCCTCATTAATACACTAGTTAATTAAATAACTATTAATATACAGTTATATGGAAAATATGAAAAAAGAAATTGTTTTAACGAAACTACCAGGATTTCGGAGAAAACCCCTAAAAAGTAGAGCTTGTGCAAGCAAGGGGGATCGAAACTACGAACTTAATTTTTGTATTGGCGAAGTTGCCAAGTTTACATTTTCGGAGAAGTACTTACCAGCCAACTTTTCAATTTGAAATCCTGCTGTATATTTTCGGACTATCTACTAGAATTTCTTTTGTTGATTCAATGATACCGTGTTTGGATGGATTTGTACTGGGTTCATATCAAATAAATGAGAATTTGTAATCCAGATTATTATACAAGGTCCTGCAACATTGCGTTAGGCTTTCATAGCACTTATACCATAGAAGTTAACGATTTTGTTCAAATGTAAACTCAAACTGTTGACGAAGGTGCATTACAAGAAAATATTTTCAAATATTCAAAGTGTTTCATAAGTGTGTGGCAAATTGAAGTTGAATTTTTTCAAATGGAATACCCTGTATTTTTTCCATATTCAGAATCACCCTAATGACCTTAACTTATGACCGCAATATTAGCACCAGCCTTTGGCAGGTTCGGACATAATTAAAAAAAAAAGTACGTCACACCTCCCAATTCAAAAATTCATATGTTGTGTGAATTGACCATTTCACTATAAATCAACTGATAATTACATTTGGGATGGTTATAGGATGCTATCGTATCATTTTTGAAGGAACGCATCATACAGGGTCTTCAGAATAAATGTTTGAACTTTGAGAATTTGGAATCGAATTTTTTCAGATGTTTCAAAGGGAACACTCTGTATATTTTTCGATGGATCGACGTAGAATTGAAATACAATTTTTTTTTGTATGATGATAAATTGCTTATTTCTAGCCGTTTTAAAGATATTTATGAAAACTAAAACTCGAGTGGCGCAAAATCATTATTTATTTGAAATAAAACGAAAAGATCGAAATATAACGAATTATGAACTGAAAATCAATGTTCGAAATATGCCATTTCATGTATCAACATAAATTAATTAAACAATGGAACGACCTCTCGTTGTTTGTGACTTTTCGGATATCAATCCTCATGATTGTCAGATGCATATATAGTGTCAATGCTATTCACATAATTTAAGTATTCTTCTGTTCACTGGATTTGACGTTGTCAGTGTACGGTTTGGTTTCAATTTAAAGTTATCAAAATGAATTTTGATAAAGATGAGCTAATTGATAAGGTTTTTGTATTAGGGGATAGTGGAAGAAATTGTCTTCTAGCTAGTAAAATGTATGCTACCCTTTATCCTGAGAGAAGACATCCTGAAGAAAAAGGCTTCAGGAGATTGCTTGAAAGATTTGTTGAAACTGAAAATGTGATGTATAAAAAGGAAGGAAGAAGTAAGCCTGTTAACAACGAGGAAAACGAATTGGCGGTATTACTGACTGTTACTGAACTGTAGACTGTGTAAATCTTTTAAATTGAGAGACATCATACTTGTATTTTAAATGTAATTATTTCTTGTCACTTATACTATTATAATGTTCATGAGTCTGAGAATGTATATGCTAGTGTATATGTCAGTACTGTCAGTATTACTGAATATAAAAATGACCTGCTACAAATGTAAAAGTAACGTAGTTAAATAAAGTTCTTTTCATCCTCATATCAGCCAAAAAAATCAAGCGATCAACGATACTGATTTTCAACGTCGCGTTGAATTTTGCGATTGGGCAACATATAAAATACAGGAAAATCTCATGTTTTTAACTATGTTTTATTTTCTGATGAGGCAACTTTTCATAGTAGTGGGTGTGTGAATTGAAAAAAATTTCATTTTTATTCTACGGAAAATCCACAATTTTTCAAACAAATAGACCACCAGCACCAATGGTCATTGAATGTGTGGGGTGGAATAATTGACAAAACTGTAATATGACTACATTTATTCAACGGGTATCTCAATGGACCTATGTACTTGGATTTCCTAAGGACTATACTGCCTGGGTTACTGGTGGATTTACCTCAATATACTAGAAACAAAATGTGGCTTCAGCAAGATGGAGCTCCAGCACATTTTTCACAGACTGTACAGGATCACCTCCAAGATACTTTCTCCAACAGATGGATTGGAAGAAATGGAACCACCAGGTAGTCGGGTAGATTACCTGATCCAACCAAACTCTACTTCTTCTTTTGAGGACATGTGAAGCAAACAGTTTACAATGATCCACCAACAACTTCTATGAATATGCAACAAAGAATAAAAAATGTATTTGCCACTATTACACTAGATCCGTTGGCAGAAGTTGAAATGTCTTTCTGAAAAAGAATCAGATTGTGTTTAGAACAGGGTGGAAGACATTTTGAACATTTACTTTAGTTTCCATTTCGTCATAATTTGTTTTTTCAATTTATTTGAAATTAATAATGATTTCACCCCACCCGAGTTTTAGTTTTCATAAATATCTTAAAAAGGGCTAGAAATGAGCAATATATCATAAAATATAAAAAATAAAATATACAGTGTGTTCCGTTTGCAAAATCTGAGAAAATTCGGTCCAAATTCTCGAAGTTCAAACATTTATTCTGAAGACCCTGTATGACGCCGACCTTCAAAAATGATACGGTAGCATCCTATAACCATCCCGAGTAGAATGGTCAGTTAATTTACAGTTGAATGGTTAATTCACACAACATATGAATTGGGAGGTGTGAAGAAAGTTATATACAGGATAAACTTCAAAGGGAAGAAACCAATGTGCTTCAATTTGATGAACTGGAGGAAGCAAGTATTTTAAGGTTTCGCGTGTATTTCAGATTCCGTCATAGGTGCAAACATAATAATTATGTTGTAGGTACGAGTAACATTTCACGTGTCAGACGATATAGAACATGCACTGGACCTTCACTATTATTGCATGTGTAAGTCCGAGGTTCGAACTTTGAGCACATGCGCTCATGTGGCAAGTGTTTTGTGGTTTCTAGGATATGCGCGATCCAAAAAAAACGTGAAATATCCATCGACATCTTTATTAAATGACATTACCGATGCTGCTGAGAGATTACCACACGAAAATATTGATTATGTTCCAGAAATGATAGACTGATTTTAAACTGAAGTAGGTACCTACCTACTGTTCTTGTTCATCAATTGTTTGTTGATTGTTGTTTGTTTTAATGTCCTGTGCACCATGGATTGGGTGTATTGGGGAAATCCCCTATGTATCTTAGTAAAGCCAATACTGTTCGACATTATAATAGTGTACTCAAACTGAGAGTAATGACAAAAAATTAGAAAATTTCTTGGAAGAAATTTTTAATTACAGGGTGAATTACGACCTATACGCCTTTTCGCAAGTTTTGTCATTACCTAGCGTTTGTGTCATACTGTATATCGATTTGTAGTTAAGTATCACTAAATCTCAAAATATTAAATAAAAATATACCAACTGTCCCCAAAAAAACTGTGACTTTTTGACTCGCCTAGTACAAAATTTGAAATTGTCGATTTTGACATTTTCAAACGATGGGCATTTCTGTGTGTTACTTGGTTTGATCACATCTTCATTTTATAAGATCGAATGAGAATTTAATTTTGGATAATGCTTGAGTCACCCCGTATCTAATAATTTTTTTTATTGAAAACCAGTCCAAAATAATTGCCTTATGAGTAAGCAATATTTGTCGCGCAAAACTCTTTCATTGGAGATGTTTTTCTACGAGCAATGTCACTTTGATAAAATGGCCATTTTCCAACTTCAACACTCTGTAGCTCGAAAACTTGTCATAGGATTGAGTTGGGCCCATGGACACTCTTGTTCAGGGGGTCATATTCTACGAAATACCAAAAATTAAAAAAAAATTAACCGGTGACAATTTTTGATTAAAATGTGAAAATCTTGGCAACGTGGAATCTGATCCCTGAAAATAAAATAGATTTGTGAATCCCACATGGAGCAGATTCTGGATGAAAATAATATACAGGGTGATCCATTTAAAAAAGGGGGCAAATATTGTGCCCCGGATTAATGGTAATCCCTGTATAATCGAAAATAATTTTAGGGAGTAGCACAAGTGTCCAATAACTTCCGACCAGATTTTGTCCTCCATTTTAAAAACAATTCAATGAAAGCCAATGTTCCATTGATACGGTGCGGGATCCTTTTCAAGACAGCGTTCAGCCTACGCCACTGGTATAGGTGATAGTAAATATTAAAAATTCGACAGAAAGACACGCCGGGCTGATTGATACTAGTGCCATCTTGAATTTTAATAAGTCGGCTGCGACGGACAAATGAATTGTTTCACTTGAAATATGGCAGGGAACTTACGTAGAAGGAATGTGATTATCACTAGTATAGTACCACATTATTCGTAAATAATGTTCATTGATGAGGATGCGTTGCATAACAAATTACAATGTCGTTGTTAATATGCAGACGTTGATAGAGAGGTTAATGTTCACGGTTTTATTGTCGGGAGTCGATATATCTCCGCCATTAATTTTTTTGCGCATTTGTTTCTCATCTAAAGTACAACAAACAGATAAAGACACTACTAATTTCTACAAATATAAGTCTATAAATAAATGTATTATATGGTTTTCCGAAAAAACGTCTAAGAAGCCCTCATTAAGAATCATGCTGTGTGTATATGATTGTTCCCAGTGTTATTATTTGAATATAGTACTGCTAAAGCAATGTTGACTTAAAGAATAAAACAAATTTCAAACTTTGAAACTAACAAGTTTTTCATTAATGAAGGAGTCCTTCAGGGAACTGTTTTAGGTCCAATTTTATTATTACTTTATTTCAAAATATTTCCAGAATGGATCTAGGTGATTATATTTGATTTGATTGAATAATTTTTCAACATAAACTTTAACAAATAATTGATCTCAATTTTAAAATAGAACATGATATTTTAAAGCAAACTTCACAGATGAGCTATCTAGGAATATGGACTGATGAAAATTTGAAGTGGGACGGAAATATTGAATTGCTTATTAAAAAAATGTCGTCCCTTATTGGAGCCATGACAAGATGTCCCAAACTCGATACAAAAACTGCAGATATGATTCTACATTCTCATATAATTAGTAGAATTATCTATTTCACAAATATTTCGGGATCTTGTTTAAAAAAATATTTCAACAAAATTTCCACTTTATATAAAAAAATCCTTGAAAGTTTTGCAGCGTCTTCCATATGATACACCAACAAGTCAACTCTATATAATTACAGAAAAATGTTCGTTAGAAGAACTCTACATACAGTGCGACGCTAAATTATGGAACAAATTCATTATTTCTGAATATAAAGATATTTCGGAAAAATCCTCGGACAGGTCGATTTTCTTTTCCGATTGGCCAATTTTCGAACCCCACCCAAAATATATAGGGTTATCCGCAATTGATTAAAAATGACTTTGGTGATATTTTTAAATTGGACACCCAGTATATTTTTCCATATTTGGTTAGGGATCGTCATTACGAATCCAGTGATAACAAGTTTAATGGTATTATTTTGAACGGCTGCGGAGATATGGCCAAAAAACTTCCTCCTATGTCTAATGAGTATGACTGCGAGACTCCACACGATTCAGAAGGTTAAAAGTCTCTGTCGCACTCATTGGGTATATGGAGAAGTTTTTTGGCCATATCTCCGCAGCCGTTTGACATAATCCTATCAAACTTGGTATCACTGGATTTGTAATGACGATCCCTAACCAAATATGGACAAATATACCATTTAAAAATATTACCAATTTCGCTTTTCCTCAAATGCGGATAACCCTATATATTTTGGGTGATGTTCAAAAATTGGCCCATCGGAAAAGAAAATCGACCAGTCCGAGGATTTTTCCGATATATCTTTATATTCAGAAATAATGAATTTGTTCCATAATTTAGCGTCGCACTGTATAGAATAGAAACTTTGAAAATGTCTTTCGATATTGTCAATAAAAAATTAAAATCAAACATCACAATAACTAGAAATTCTGAAATTCATAGTTAGATAGCGAAGTGGTCGTGGAGTTAGAGCGTTTGGCTTCCACCCTGGCGGACCGGGTTCGATCCCCGGTCGCGTGTCACTGAGCTGAAGTGGCTTGGATTCCACTTTTATTTAAACTGTAGGTCCCGGATCTCCCTTGCGAACACAAGCTCTGCTTTTGAGGGGTTTTCTCTGAAAACCAGAAAGTTTCGTAAAAACTAATTTTACAATTTTTTTTATCATACTAGGCAACATTTCATATTGATCAGGCTAGTTCAATTTTTGGATAAATAAAATTCGCACATTCAGCTCTGTTAGTTTTTGATAGATTGCCAAATGAGATCAAGAATTCCAGAAACATCCTACAATTTAAAAATCGATTTAAAAGGTACATGCTTTCAAAAGGGTCAGGTAGCCCAGTCGCTAGGAATCGCACGTAAAAAGGTAAGACCTCGTTAATCCTTGGCTCGCACAAGTTTCGACTTCTGAGGGCTGCCGATCGTAAGGGGACGACAGCTGGTTAACGAAAAAATCAGACGAATAAACAAAGGAAATAATATCAATTTTGTGTTTGTGATATATTCGAAACCTCCTCTACTTTGGAATTACCAACGACTGGTCTTTGTGTATCTTTTTTTATGTTATTCATTAATCTGGTTTTAGTTTTTCAACTTAAATTATTAAAATGTTTATAAACAGTCTACATACCAGTTCTACGTAACTGTCTGACTGTTTCGTTATTCTTTTAAGAAATGTTATATTTCACTTTTTAATTTTTATGTATTTTTTTTAATTCCTTGTATTATGTAAAAAAATATATAAATAAAGTTTTGGTTGTGAGACGCAGAATAGGCATATATGCAGCTTATGTTTAACTTCTGATTTTTTAAACCTTTCGCATATTATCCATAGAAATAAATATTATATACTTACTCTAGAATGCTAATCCCGCCAATTTTCACGGTAGATCGTTCCCAAGTTTGAAAATCATTTGGTGTTCCAATTCAGAGTTTTGTGTCATGAGGCAATAGAACCCATGTCATTTGAAAGAGAGAAATTTGTCAGAGTATTCAGGACCTTTTTAAACCGAAGTAACCTTTCAGGGATAGATTCCTCCGAATTTTAGGCGCGAAAGGAACTTATTTAATACGATAATGTACCCTATCTTACTGTAATTTTAATGACCGTGCAACAGTGCTTTTTCATCAATAGGAAGACTTGTCACTAAGATCTGTCACTCTTGACAGAGATCAGAGACGGTTTTTGGAATTTCAGATTTTGTCTTGTCGTTTCGTGTAGTATTTGTTGTCGTTGGTTCTTTCATAATTCGTGAATTTGCATTAATCTTGTCCCTTTAGGATATTTTCTGGTAAAACTTGCGAATGTGGACATGCGCCCGATTTTCATGAAACTTGCACAGATTGTGTAAAACATGATAAAATCACTTTACCAATCGAAATTTTTCCGCGGAAATGTATGTGAGAACCTTTTTTTGGCGAAAATCCTTCATAGTGTTCACTTCACAAATACTCCCCAGTCCAAGACAATTCACGTAATTTCCAATCCAAATAACTGGTCATTAACTATAAACATAAACTCTCAGAAGTATAAAGGAGATTAATTGACTGAATGAAGCTCAAGAAATTACGGAGTTCAAATTTTAAAGTCGATTTTCAAAAATATTTGACAAATTCAATGACAGCATTGACAGCTCTCATGAACATGGATACATTCAAATGCAACGTTGCCAATTTTCACTTCCTTAGCGTGCGTCCACCTCCTAAAGGCTCGTTCATATCCTTGCGAAGTTTCGCGATTTTCTTCCGATTCGACATACATGGCGAAAAAATTGCGCTGAATGATGAATAATAACATGTAATTTTTCAGTCTGGAGTTAGATATTACTACATAACAATTATTTTTTCGCCGAATAGGTCGAATCACAAATATTTCCAAGGGTTCCAATTTAGGTTAGGTGATTTTCCCTTCTGTTGCGTTAAAATATTGAATCTGTGAGCAGTTATCGAGGCAGAATATGAGCGAGCGAAGCGAGCATCTATTTTTATTTAGGGTTTCAACGCTAAAAAGTGATCGGATCGTAAGCAAGTTCTGTAACAATAGTGCCAAAGTTAGGTTAGGTGGTTTTCCCTTCTTTTACGTTAGGAAATGGAATCTGTGTGCAGTTGTCGGGGCGGAACAGGGGCGAGCGAAGCGAGCATAATGACGGCGAGCGCAGCAAGCAACTATTTTTGTTTACGTTTTCAACGTTGAAAAGTGATTGAATAGTCAGCAACTTCTGTAACGAAAGTGCCAAAGTTAGGTTAGGTGGTTTTCCCTTCTTTTACGTTAGGAAATGGAATCTGTGTGCAGTTGTCGGGGCGGAACAGGGGCGAGCGAAGCAAGCATAATGACGGCGAGCGCAGCAAGCAACTATTTTTGTTTACGTTTTCAACGTTGAAAAGTGATTGAATAGTCAGCAACTTCTGTAACGAAAGTGCCACAGTTAGGTTAGGTGGTTTTTCCTTCTTTTTACGTCAGAAAATTGAACATGTGTGCAGTTGTCGGGGAGGAATAGGGGCGAGCGAAGCGAGCATAATACGATGGCGAGCGCAGCGAGCCACTATTTCTGTTAATGTTTTCAACGCTAAAAAGTGATCGGACCGTAAACAACTGCAGAAAAAATTACGAAGTTAGGTTAGGTGATTTTCCCTTCTTTTACGTTAAAATATTAAATGTGTGTGCAGTCGTCGTTGCCCAATAGGGGCGAGCGAAGCGAGCATAATGACCGTGAGCGCAGCGAGCAACTATCTCAATTTACTGTTTCAAAGCTAAAAAGTAAAGGGATCGAAAGTAACATCTGTAACAAAACTGCCAAAGTTAGGTTAGGTTGTTCTCTCTTCTTTTACATTAAAAGATTAGATCTGTCGTATCAGTAAGATCGGGACGATCCCTCCGTCATTTCATCAACACAAAAATCATCTTCAAATTCAACAATTTTTTAGTTATTTACAACATAATTTCAAAAAAAAATAACCTTCAAACTGATCCCGGTTTGCAGGAATTAAAATAAAACTGGCAACGTCGCTTTGTTCTCTTTGCAGACTTCACCGTGTTTGACATTTTACAATTGAATTAATATCAATGTTATGGATTTCAATTTCAAATGAATTGAAACTAATGATAATTTAAAACCGTTCCCTGTATGAATCGTTTCTTGTTTGGCTTGAAATTAGCATTTTATAGTTACTGGTATTTGTTGAAAGTGAATAGACAGCACAGAAGCAGACAGTTAGTTCAATTTAAACTGGTTATAATTTGTATAATCATGGGGTATGTACTGCCACACATTTTATCAAAAAAGTCCAAAAAAACGTGTTTTCCGCAAAAAAAAAACTATCTCATCATCAATTATTCGCTGTTTTAAGGCATCTGTGAAAATTTCGTTAAAATCGGCCAAATGTCCATATTCGAAATTTTTTCCGCTGAAATCAATTTTCATTCTTTCTTGTACTTGCTTCAGAGCGAAAAATAATAATAATAACAGTACTCTACTTTCTGATGGCCTTTGCTGAATATTTGGGATCATAAATATGTGAAAATATGGAATCCCGGAAAAAAGCGCACAGGAAAGGAGCGCACAGGAAATAAGCGCACGGAAAAAAGCGCACAGACATATAAGCGCACATGAAATAACCGCACTCGGAAAAATGCGCACATCGTGAAAAGCGCACTTGGAAAAAACCGCACGTACATTAATGCGCACATTGAAAAATGCGCACACGCAATAGTTTCTCTACCTAACTTCGGAGAAATAAGCCCGTACTAAGACTTTTCGGACACACTGTCCCTGTGTATATAAAAAACTGCAGTTGTTTGTGTAGTATTTAAACAAATAAACAAAATAGACTTTAATGATGTCACAGCTCGAAAACGTACCAGGTTGCGGATGTCCACCCACTTCCAAGCCACTTGCTAGGACTCCTACTAAGCATTTCTGAAGAAAAATTCTCCATACTCAAATTGTCCCACAGCATCCTAGTCCAGGTCCTGGATTATATGCAAAATTATTCCGTCCAATTATTAGTCTAATCTAACCTAAACAAACTAACCTAGCTCGAAAGTTGGGAGCTTGGAAGTTGAAGAAAAATTCATTTTGAGGGTAGTATTTTATTAGTCTGGTCTAACCTGAACGAACTAACCTAGCTTGCAACTTATAGAAATATAAGAAACTTTACGCGATTGTAGCCAATTCAGTGGAAAAGTATTATGAAACAGAGGACAAGTTATCTTATTTACAAAAAATAGCTAATCCACAGTAGTTTATATTTCTGTTTAATCGTTACAGTTCGTTCCCTCTTATTCTTTGGAAATTTGGTTTTCCTTAAAATTAAATTTATAATATGAATTTGCGTTTTTTCTCTGTGCGCATTTATACATGAGAGATTTTTGCCTTGTGCGATTTAATCCATGTGTGCAGTTTTCCACGTGTGGATATTTCTTGTGGGCATTTGTAACATTGCGCTTTTTTCCGTGCGCATATTTCCTGTGCGCTTTTTTCTTTTGCGCTTATTTCCGGTCACCGAAAATATGTATTAAAATCTGATAAATAGCAGGTATAAGTACATTGAGTTTTCCAATACCTTATTTCTCGAGATTCAGAATTTACGTTTTGTTAATCTTCACCAGTACCATAATATTTTACTAAAACTGGGCTTGTTACAAAAAACACTGATCACGCATATGCGCATGAGATTAGTATTCTAGAATAAGGATATAATATATATTTCTATGATATTATCTAGACTCAGCAAAATCTAGAATGTCTTTTAGAGAAACAAACAAGTGCTTTCACGCACCCTGGCCAACGTCGCTAATATCGCAACCCTTATGAAGCAATCAATGGAATAAAAACAGTTGCTGTAAACAATTTTTCACGCTAGAATTACTTTCAATGATCCCCGTTCCGTGCATTTATCCCGATTTTTTACGCTGACGTTCGTTGTTCGCAGCTTGATTGACGCCAAAACAATGACTTGACAGAATGACAGCTACACAAAGAGATTTTCGAATGTCGTACGAAGCGTCTGATTGCAGCAAATCTCGCTGAAATGGAGTGGCTGACTGCGTTTATTATACGTAGTCAGAGCAATAATTTATTGTGGAGTTGTTTTGTCTCTGAATTAGGTGGGTAATTGTTGTAAACCAACCTTCCATATTTTGCTTTTAGAATAATAATAATTATTATTGAGTTTTATCTCAGATTAGTCGCGTGCAAGGTTATATTATAATTTCTTGTTTTTCTCAGTAGACATTTGAAACTTCCTCTATTGTCAATTACGAAGCTCATAAAGCTCACGAAACTTCATTTCATACGTAGGAAAGATGAATCCAGTAACTTATTTCAAGCACATACGATTCATCTCAGCAAATTCCTTCTTTCTTTGTTCAAAAGCAGAAGCAAGTATAGGGTTAACGATTATATTGTCCATATGTAATGCATTTTATCGCTTTATTCGCATGTTAGTTTTGTACCAAACATTTTTCCATAATAGGGAATATGCAAGTGATTTAAATTTACTTGATTTTTTCACCTCCGATACTTTATTGTCTTGACATTACACCTACACCATTAGTTTATCATTTAGTTTGTATTTAACTCCACAAAACTTAAATCAAAAAGTGCATAATAAGCGCGCGAAATTCAAATTTACGAAACGCATCACCATTGGTCGAAACGAAGAATGACGTCACACGGCACGATATGACATTTATCTTTTTCATAGAAAATTTGTTTTTATTTATATATTTGTAGTGTTTTCCATTACATAGTGCGATTTTGGTCTAGTGACAATTAAATTATCAAGAGTAATGACTGAAAGTGGTTTTGTCAAAGCACAATCCGACAATACCTGAACTGATTAGTAATAATAGTTTATCAAATGATAGTTTTTCTTTTGTAATTTAGGTGAGGCAGGTATAAACAGAGTTATCTTCCGTTTGATATACAAAACATTCATGCATACAAAACTTACTTCTGATCAATTCACTTCGTGTTAACTATAGAAATACAATGTACTCAAATTGAAATGATCTTCACAACAATGTAAATGTGATATTGGAGATACTTCGCCTCTTCTCATAACCTTACACCATTGTTTACGTATTTTCGCATCTCTTGGAAAAGAAAAAAAATTTATTTGGTGTACTTATAATTGTGTTTTGACATTCCGGTACTAGTCAATACCTATAAAATGGTTTTTTAGCATTTTCTATTATCGTAATAGCGATTAAAACTGCAAATCCCTAACCTAATCAATAACTGTCAATAGTGTCAATGGCCATAACTATAGAAAGGCTTGTTCATTGAAGACTGCTCTGGTTGATCGAGATCACTTTCACATATGTTCATCTCTCTCGCTAACACTTGTACTGCATTTGCCTTACTCTTTTATAAAATATCAACTTCAAGCAAGTAGAGCAATCAGAGTACGTCTCAACGAACGACACTGAAGAAAAACAACACTGATCGCGCTACGTGACTTCATCCACAGCGCGCGAAAATGGAGGCGTTCAAATATGTCAAATTCAATCGGTATTTTATATATTATTTTAAAAATTAATTCCAAGACTATCAACCGTATTTATATTTTTCACTATGTTGTAACGAAGTAAAAAATGTATTAAACAAATAAAAAAAAAATTATGCATATTCCCTATTAGTGCAATTTTAGCAAAACCATACTTAGTGAATAAGAAAACTTTGTGGGATAACAAAGTGTATTTTTGTGTAACAACCTGTCTGAAAACTTTGAAGAAGTGAGTAAACGCCTACGGGGAAAATCAACATCTCCATTTTATTATTTTTGATGATCCACTTTAACATTCTGAGTAACATTCTGTGACCACTCACAGATCTCCCCATTTTGACAAATAAGGGAGAAGGTTACAACATAATGAATTATAAAATACATCTTGTAAAGTGGCATAGCCAAGGGGGGGGGGGGGCTCCGAAATCTTTCAAAAGCTTCGACGATTTGGCAATTTGCCATTTTGAAAAATAATAGTATATTATTCAACAAGCGTATAATGATGGCTATTACCCACGAAGATGAAATTGCAACACGAGTGTTGTAACATCTGAGTGGGTAATTGCCATTATACGCGTGTTGAATACTATACTTTATCCACAACTATATACGACAATACCTTTGTCATTAGATAGGTATGATCTGGAGCTTCTTTTATAAATTTACTGACTTCTTCGGGAGTAAAGGTTTTAGAATTTTATGATGACCCTCAGACTGAAAAAGGCCTGCAACTTCATGTAAGTCTCTAGGTGGATACTATGGTAAATATTCAATGTACTCTTCAGCATAGAATAATATGCCCACAATGATGATGACTTGTATTTTTCAACAAGTTCAACAAAATACACTAGGATAACATTTTCAGAAAAAGACGATGTTTTTTGTGCCAGTTGCCAATCCATAAAACTTTTGTACACCGCATCATATTTTGACTTGTTAGGTAGGAGATTTTCTGTAGCGCTAGCCGCTAATTTTAAAATGTCTGGCGGTGTACAAGACATATCTTTTAAATCAGATTCACTATTAGACATTTCTCTAATGATACCAGAGATAAGAATGTTCACAACAAATAACTCACAAACCAACTGACAGTATATCTACAAATACAGTGACAAGTAAATTTACAAATTGTCAAATTTGACGCAACGATTGAGTAATATTATTCCATCGAACTGTCATTATTATTCAATTCTATGTGGTATTGCATGGCATTACTTGATAAAAATCTCATATTTAACAGATTTATTAATTAATAGTTGTGGATAATAGTTATTTATTGTATAAGTGTTTTAGATATCATTTTATTTGCGCAAGAATCTTTAAACGCGAGAGCGAAGCTCGAGCGTTTAAATTTCTTAAGCAAATAAAATGTATCTAAAACACGCATGCAATACAACGTTTTATTCACAATCACATTTATTTAGAATCAGAATCGCAGAAATTTTTCATCACAAAATGATTTGACGTTTTGCTCTGACAGCGGCTGTCACCTCCTCAAAAATCATTGAAATAACATACAAAAATATCGGGAGGTGTTGAATGGTTGCTATGTATTTTCGATTGTTTATCGACTCCATTTGTAAAAATTTGTGAAGTTGGAGAAAATAAATAAAATGTGATTGATATTCAAGATTGTATTTTTCAATATTCCACTAGTGGAATAAAGTAATTTCATTATTCCACTAGTGGATAAAGTGGTACTTTATACGGTTCATAAGTGTGGATAAAACTTCAATTATAAGGTGATTGTGAATAAAATATATCACTTGAGTTATAGACATTTTCTATGAATAGATATTCATAAATGAGATGATGGCATGTCTTCTGAATGTCAGTTATCACTCATTAAATATGTGAATATGCAAACACTTTTTATTTATTTATATTGTTTATCAACGTCTGGTAGAGATAAAGCGAATTTGGAGAATAATTATGTCTGGCAAATATTATCAAATAAAATCGTGGATTTTTTATAGCTCATATCACACATTTCGAAGTTATTTTGGAAGAAAAAAACTCACATCTACTTTTTTCGAAGCTTAACTATATGAGAGACAGTATGTGACCGCAGTACAATACTATTCGATTCCAGGAGGTTTGATTTTCTTTCAATTCAACTTTCAAAAATCTAGCACACATTTATTTGTTTCTGGGTTTTATCCAGAGATATTTTTCGAAACTAGATTCAATAGAATTATACATCTAATAAACAAATTTCCAAAATTATAATGGTTATCAAACTCCAGTTGAGGTGTTGTTGTTTTAATTTTTTTTGTTATAGGAATTAAGTTTCATTTCAATAAAGTTCTTTTCTCAAAGAAACAGTAGGAGTTTTTGGCCAGTTCTGGACCTTTCAGTGACCTTCAGGAATTTGTCTGGTGCATTTGTGACCTTGAGTGTCCTTGTGGAACGTAGAGTCAGGGTTTGTATTTGACCTTGAGATGACATTGTTAAAAGTTGACAGTGATTGATGCACACACTGTAATGAAAAAAAAACTGGATTTTCTTTCAAGATTTATTATTTATACAATTCCATTTTGGTGTTACATGATAACTTTATAAGATGCGATATACAAAATACAGATGATGAACAAATTAGTCTCAGTCGGTCTGCTCATCATAGAAGCTGAAAAAATGAACGAGTATAATAAACACAGTATGTTAAGCTTTGGGAGCAGTAACCAGAAAGTAGAAAGAATAATCAATATTGGGAAATAAGTGGTAATAGGTCTACTATTTTACCTAGCGGTTGATTATTGAAGGTGTCAATATTTATTTGTATTATCAGTAGTGATACCAGAAGTGATTGAATTTTCGCGATAAGTCTGTCGATTCATTTTTGAAAGAAACTGAATCTCTTCAGTCGGGTTAAGAAATAAAAGACAGACTTATGAGATAAATTCAATCACGAGTGGAATTTTATAAGACTATTTCACGAAGCATTAAAAGTATTATTATAAACATGAACAACCAATTCATCATAACCATAATCAATCAACTATAATCACAAAAAATGTATTATACCTATCAATAAGTTATTATATAGTTACGATCCGACTCATTTTGACGTTTTCGCCTACAATTATGATCTGTCAAAATGTCAAACTTTGCTTTGTCATCTATGGTTACATCGTTGAAAACACCAACGCTGAAAAACCAATCACAATTGAGAGACAGCTGGTGTTTTCGCGATAATACAAGTTGTCTTTGATTTGTGATTGGCCAGATTACGTGAATATCTTGAGAAGAGTGGAATAGTCATAGGAATCAACTCACCTGATCTACAGATGTTATCACTATCGGGTATGTCCTTCTCCACCAATGTCTTAAATTGATCCAATGGGCAGAATTCCTCACAACCTGGTATCCTCAACAACACAGGTGCAGATTGTTTGTTACTATAATAAATCTGAAAAATCAACAATATCATCAAAGTATTTGAAAAGTGAGACGACACTTGATTGAGAGAATATTGAAAAAATTCCATTATCGGTAAAACTATAGAAAAATATATGGTAAAGAGCAATAATTATAAAAGGGAGATTAACGTTGTTAACATTATCTAATTATCCATGTTTTGACACTTTTTATTTGATTATTATTCGTATAATTCATATTACATTTTTAATGTTTTTAGTAACATTCCGATTGTCCATAAATCTGTACTATATAACCTACCTACCATCCAGTATTGAGTAGAAGATATTTTGGATGATTTTCAGTTTAAACCTTTATTTTGTGTAAATCAACATAATCAATCAATTTAAATGAATATACACTTATTAAATGCCATAACAATACAATATATCATTGAACATTGATAGATCTTTATTTCAGTGAAGAACTCTAATATACATATAAGAAATGTGAATGTGATAGATACATATGGAATAAAATACTATAGAAACAATGAGTTAAAAAAAGCAAGTAACATATTAAAAATAAATGAAGAATGAACAAATAGTATGATCTCAATAAACAGATATGCAAATATAAATGAGACATGTAGACTGAAATGTTTAGGATACCGAACATATGCAAAAAATAAGATCAGCTAGGTTTACAAATTCATATAATAAATTATTGTTTTCTTCAATATCGGTTTTTATAGAAAATTACTTGTTTTGGATATATTCCTCCGATTTGGTTTTGAACTGAATTAGTGGAGTAGATAACTTAACACACTCTGATAATTTATCGAACCCCAAGAAACCCCTGAAAAATTGTGAATTCATGGTATTACGATGAGAAGTGCTAGAAACATAGATCATAATGAAACATAGCATCTGTTTTTCGCTGAAAACTAACTGAGGTCATCAAAATTGATCTTATAGGAGTGATGCGATTTGTTTTCAGTATTATTCTTATTATACAATTCTGAAGATTTTGAAGCATAAGCAATTTACCTAAATTAACAGATATACAACGTAGTCGAAAAGAGGCTGAATGATTGAATTATACATAGTGATTTCACTCTCAGTTGATAGTTGTTGAGATATTGAACGTATGACTATTGAAGTTCAAAACATTATCTAGAAAGAATATCAAGTTTCAGTTTGTTTAGATTCAAACAGGTTGAAAAATTCTAAAAATATCAGTTTTGAAACTTTGAGAACAAGAAAACAAGAAATGAAATGGACAGAATGATTTTAGAATAGATTTTCACAAAGAATGCATGATTATTTAATTACATTATTTTTGAACTAGAATGACGGTTATCACATTTCAATTGCTTGCAGCAGGGAAATACAAATACACTTTTACCTTGAAGCCATATTTCTGATCGATAAAATGCAACTCCATCAATATATGGCTGCCATAAGATGGAACATCCTTCTTATCCCAAACATTGAAAATTTGCAAAAGAGAAGCGATATTGTTTTCATGTCCAGACCATAAGGATATTTTCTTCTCTGCTACTTTTCCATCTACCTTTTCTTGTGTGTCACTCATGATTTTTTTCAGGAGAAATCCTGAAAATTGTAGTTAAAATTCAATACAATTTTATCTTTCTTAGAATAGAGAAAAAACGTAAAAATAATTTTTTTACTCAGCATATTATGGCCTTTAAAAAGATAGTAACGTCTCTGAATTCTGTTGCTAGGGAAATTTATTTTTCGAGTTTCCGTTATTGAAGATACAATTATCTGAATATTTCAAATCGAATGATGAACTCAAGACAGCTTGGTGGGGTTTAGAGAAAATTTCTATTATGGAATTGCTTCAAAACTATCAACAACAAGATGAAAAACTTTAGAAAGACACATCATATCAAAAAAATAGAAATGATATGGTGTTCACGGCGTAGTGGAATATACAGGGTGATTCCAAAGTTGATGCTTCCTTTCAACTGTGTGTAGAACTCGTTGAAAAATAAAACAGTTACATTATTACAAAACTTGTACAATACGATCCTATGTAACTCAAATAAGGCGTTCAAAGTTGTCACAAACTAAACTTTTCATAAACCCCCACAGAAAAAGTCAAACGGATTTAGGTCTGGCGTCCTTGGTGGCCATGCAAGTGGTCCATTTCGACCAATCCACCTATTCGCTTATTTTTCAGTTTTCTAAAAAAAGTTATTTGAAAAAGCTGTTTATTTTAACGAGTTCTATACACCGTTAAAAATAAATGAACTTAGGAATCACCTTGTGGAATCTAGGCAGACTCATGAATGATACAGGAGTAAGATATAATGGAAATAGTATTTTAGAACCATTTATTTGCTTAATATATTTGAATTGTATCAAATTGCAAAAGAATAAACTTTTTCAAGTGGTTTTTTTCGAAATACGCATTCGCAAGAATTAACACGTTTTTGAATTTGTTAACTAGTCTATGAATGATAATAATTACCTGCAGCTAACTGCCTCAAATCCTTTGTTGCTACAATCACTTCATAGAACAATAAAGTGCTATTTTTCATTGGATAAGGGTACACTGATGCTGCCCAATCCGGAAGAGTATAATTTAGTTCACTCTAAAATTGAATCATGAAATGAATAAAAATCATTAGAAAATAAAGCAACTTTTCTACTTGACGTTTTTCGATAATCTAATAAAATATCTCGATTTTTCTCAACTAGCATGGAAAAAATTTAAATTTAAGAGAAAGCATAGCGTGATTGGAAACTTTTGTAAGCACAATTTCTCATAATTTCTGAAAGAAAACTCACCAAAATTTCCAATCCAAAATACAATGAGTGCACTCTAAAGAAGTCACAGTTTTCTCCCGTATTCTCACTTATGTATTTGAAAATATGTTCGTACTGATTAATCAACAGTTTTCCCTCCGTGCTCTGAACATAATTATAGAAATAATCATACCATTTAGGGCATCCAAAACAAAACAGTTCCTACAAAGTATTCAAAAATACAAATGAATATGAATTTCTAATTATAGTCCGTAAATTAAAGGCAGAGAGTAGTAAATCCTCATTTCGTATGCAAAGTCCAAAAAAAGGGAAGCTCGTGCAAATTTTGATGTAGAACGTTTATAAAAACAGCTAACAACTGTTTTCTTCATTCACTTATTGTGGCTCACCCTATGGTTATATTTCTTCCAGTATACCCAATCTCTTGACGAAATTGAGGAATGCATTGGGAGAACAATTTACCAGGTATTCAGGCCTTACTGTCGTATTGCCAAATATTGAAAATCTGGTTCGCATCTTGTGCAAGACCGATTTTATGCATGTGATGTTTGAGATTGCAGTGGCCAGTATGAAGTTACAACCAATTGAAGTTATTTTCAAATTTTGATTACAGAAAAAGGACCCCGCAACAAACCTTATAGAAAATGGCTCTCGGTGAAATTGGCTGTAACTTTGTGATATTGTAGATATCAATGTCCTGAATAACGGTCTCCATGGGCGCAAAGGTCCAAAAATGGAAAGTTTTTGAGATAAACAAGGTCAAAGGCTATCAAATTGACGTTTTCAGCTATCAGTTGTAGTTACGTATCGATTGTTCCAACTACTCGATACTCCTAAAACTCAATGAAAACTTTTACCAGGTAGTTTTTAGGGTCGCTGATAATAAATCTGAGGTTAGAATTGGACAATTCACATCGATGGTCTCAATAAGGTGCAATTTTCGATTTTCTTGAAACTCGATGAAAACTTGACCAAACTAGTTTTTAGGGTCGCTGATAAAGAAACATGGGCCATAAAGGAATTTCATCTAGTTTCGGTAATATCAAAAATTAGATCATTTTGGAGGGCGGGCATATTGGGCCCAATGACATGAATTTTCAAATTCTGTCCCCAGAATCGAGATGAGGTACCCAAAATATCCTGGGTCATGTGTTGCCTGGTGAATATTTTAAAAACATATTTTAGTCTGGGTTGAGACTACCTAGGTTACGCTCGACATCGAACGAACATAAAATATCCGTATACAGGTTAATTGAACGTTCTAAACGACGCTTATTTCGATATGGCACAAGAACATGCAGTCGTGAAATAATAATTAAATAATATAGTTTCATTCGATTATCATTAAATTGATTTAAAAAATCTGTCTTTTCCATAATCAAAAAAAAGATAAGTTCAAACTAATGTCGATAACTGCACCAACTTCATCCTTCATAGGGTTATTGGGTGATAACCGACCGTGAAAACCCTTGTGCCAAGTTTCCATCAAATTCGAGAATTCCGAAAAATGGGCCATTTTTTGGAGTGCTTTTCCTATTTTGACCCAAGATTCGTTATCAGCGACCCTGGGAACCCCTTGGGCCAATTTTCACCGAGTTTTGAGAATATCGAAAAATTGACGTTTTTGAGGGATCCATATTGGGACCACGGATGTGAGTTTTCTAATTCAGACCCAAGATTCGTTATCAGCGTCTCTGAAAACTTTCTGGGCCAAGTTCTAATCAATTTTCGAAAAATGGGCATTATTTGGTGGTTCATATTGGGACAATTGATGTAAATTTTACAAGTCTGACCCCAGTTGGATGAAATTGAATGATTTTCGAAGTCTCCATCTACTTTCACTAACAAAGTTTTAAATACGAAAACACCTAGATATCTTTCAGAAAAATTGAAAACTTTCTCAACAATGAACGATTTCAGAACACGCAATAGACAAGTTCTTGTTATACCTCCTCACTCCACTGTAATGTTTACGAAATGTTTTTCTTATAAAGCTGAAAATTTTTACAATAAGTTACCCAATGAATTCAGATTGTATGCACTGAGTAATTTCAAAAAGAGGCTAAAACGACTGCACCTTGTATTTTTTGTTGACAGATTCCGCTACCCAACCCAAGATTGCCATAAAAAATTATTAGATACATATCGTCGGTGATACTGCAATACGAGCTATGTCCAGAAATATCCATTTTACAGAAGAGTGTAAAATGATAATAAGTACTACATAAGAATTTCTACCGGTCATTATTTTGGAATTCAAAGTATTTATTACAAAATAATCGCGCGTAGAAATGTTTATGTAGTACTTATTATCATTTTACAGTCTCGTGTAAAATAAATGTTTCGTGACATAGCTCGTATTGCAGTACCAACCACGCTATATGAATAAAACAAAAAAAAATTACGATTTCTAATTTGTGTAAGTAATTTGTAATGCTGTATCTATTTATAATTATTATTTATTTCGTTATTTTTTATTTCATGGTCAAGTTGAAAAACAGCTATAGCTGACACTTCGCCACTTCATCATTTGGTTTATCTATTTTATATTAATATATTGGTTTTATGTATAGATATTGAAATGATGAATAAAGCCGCTTTATTATTATTATTACTATTATTAGATTCGTTATCAGCGACCCTAAAAATCTCCTAAGCCAAGTTTTCATTAAGTTTCGGGACAATGGAGTCGTTGGAACAAGTAATCTGTTCAGTAACTATCTCTGATAGCTGAATACATCAATTTGACAGGCTTTGACCTTGATTATCTCAAAAACTGTCCATTTTTTGACCTTGCGCCCATTGTGACATTTAATCAGGACATCGATATTTACAATATCCCAAAGTTTCAGCCAATTTCACCGAGAGCCATTTTCCATAAAGTTTGTTGCGGGGTCCTTTTCAATAAGTACATTAGTACAGTATTTACAATAACTATATAATATAAGAGTCGGATGAAGATGAATCATCTTCATTAAGGTCAATGACAATTGGATCAATATATTGTCAATTTTCCACATAGCATGTTTTACGGAAATAACATGGTCAATGCATTTTCTCCAATTGTCGCTGGTCACTTCACTAACCGCACATTCAAACAAAAACTGAACATCTTCCATTTTGAAGGTCGTATATTTCCGGGCTACATTAATTTTTACTTGAGCCCGTATTAGTTCTATGGGATTCAGCTTGCAGTGATACGGGGGAAATCGAAGTACCTACTGATATTCCACGTGAAGCAGCTAGTTTGTCAACGAAGTACATTATATACTTGTTTTTGTGGATTTGAGCGATGCTATAAAGTTCTTTTTTAGTGGATCACTGAAAAAAAAACAATTATTTTTGAGATAAGTCACTACAATAGTTTGCCTTTAGTCTAATAACTTGTGGGTGAATGTTCTTCTAATCTAGAAAGGTGACTATCATTTTTCATAGACCTACCCGGTCCTAGAAATTACGGTACGTCTATGGAATCGATGCATCTGAGTGGTTTATCACTCTATGCCTTTATTTTACTAACTACAATAGCTTGGCATTCATTCAATACATGATTTACACCATATTTCTCCACCATACCTTGTCTGCGGACCTTTCCACATACGTATATGGAATTGGCTGCCAATTCACTCCCTCCAACCAGATCAGATCTTTCGTGGGCGGAAACAACCCCGCTAGCACCGCTTGTAGGGATGCTTTCGATCTGTTGTATTCGCTACTTCTAGCATCCATCAGTTTTATGTTGTACTCTTCATCCAGAAAACCACTGTAACGGCTCCTCAATGCTTTGCCCAAATTATATGCCGTTAATGTTCCTTTCTATAGAAAAATAATTCAGAAATTGTGAATTTTGTCAAATAATATATAATATCCGACCCCGAAAACCCGCAAATACAAATTTTGAATAAAATCGGATCAGAATCACAAAACTCGTCTGCCTTCTTGGATTCGCCATTTTTAATTCATGAGTTTTTGACAAAACATTCATAATATTCCAACCTGAAAACCCCCACATACCAATTTCGAAAAGCATTGGATACAAAACTTGTCGGCCATGTTTCAGCAGTCATCTTTAATTCAAGAATTATAAAGTTCGATTAGAATCGGACTATAATCAGAAAAATCGTCTGCCATCTTGGATTTGCCATGTTGAATTCATGAGTTTTTGACTAAACCGTGAAAATCACCACATACCAATTTTGAGAAGAATTGGATCATGATAAAAAAACTTGTCCGCCAAGTTGGAGCCGCCATGTTGAATTAATCAATTTAGACAAAGTATTCATAATCCCCAACCCCAAAAACCGCCACATACAAATTTTGGATAGAATCGGAGCATAATCACAATACTCGTCTGTCATCTTGGATTCGCCATGTTGAATTCATGTATTCTTGACAAGAGATTCATAATTTTCCATCCCGAAAATACCCAGATACCAATTTTGAATAGAATTGGACAATAATCATAGAACTTGCTAGCCATCTTAAAATTCATGAATTTCTGACAAACAATTCATAATATTCCAACCTGAGAAACTTGACATACAAATTTTGAATAGAATATGATGATAATCACAAAACTTGTCCGC
Organism: Chrysolina oricalcia; assembly: GCA_944452925.2. Lineage (NCBI taxonomy): Eukaryota > Metazoa > Arthropoda > Insecta > Coleoptera > Chrysomelidae > Chrysolina > Chrysolina oricalcia. The sequence goes on along the minus strand of OX101822.2, from coordinate 3,270,012 downwards.
CATGTTTCATGATCTTCGACCCCGAAAACTCCCATATGTAAATTTTGAATGGAATCTGACCATAATCAATCAATCAATCAATCAAAATATACTTTATTGTCTGAAGAAATGTATCCTTATTGACAAAGCGTTAATGAGCATAAAGCGTGAAAAATATCTAGTGGGTGTATATATATATATATAAAGTAAATGAATTAAGTTTGGTAAACAAATCATTAAAAACTATTGCATCACAGTTATACTTCCTGGTATTTGTGTAAATATATACATACATTCACAGACAGTTTAAAAAGGTTTAGCAAAAACATTGGTAGGTGATACAATTGTGCTAGTCAATTAATATTTGTAAATAATTAAAGTTAGACAACTAAAATAGTTACACAGTCACATTAATAGTAAAATAAGTTAAAGTTTACACTAATATTAATCAAAGTTAAGCCAGTACAATACAGGTGTCACAGACATCACAGTCACATTAATAATAATATAAATAAAAGTTAGACTACTAAAATATATAAAAGGGTTGACTAACAACTTAGCATTGTCACTACTTTGATTATATCAGAAAGTAATCTTGAATGTCGTAAATAACTAGTTCAAATTTCGTCTGCCATCTTGGATATGCCATGTTGAATTAATGAATTTTTGACAAAAAATCCGTAATGTTCCATCCTAAAAAACCCCACACCAATTTTGAATTGAATTGGATTGTAATCACAAAACTTGTCTGCCATGTTGGAGCAGCCATGTTGAATTCATAAATTTCCTCCCACCCACTTATTATATATATATATATATATATATATATATATATATATATGACATCTACAGTCAATAATATATACAGGGTGGGGCACCGAAAACGAAACAAATCGAAAATCTTAAAAACGCATTTGTTGTGAATAAAATACAAAAACACGTCGAATTTTAATCCAAGGGGGACATCTTCCTATCATAACCTCAACTGTCATACCTCTCCCCCCACCCCTTGGGCACCATCCCTCAAACAATTTTAATAGGGAAAGTAGTAAGTGCGACACATCATTTAAAAGGAAATTTCATAATAAATTCAGCCTTGCCAATTTTTGCCACCTAACTTTTTATTTTGGCGCCCTCTTGTGGGAAAAACAACTGTTCCGTATTCCAAATTGTGATACTGCATTTGCAAGCTATTTTGACATAAGTTCGGTGACAATGCAATATAGAACATTTCTAAGAGAAAAAACAAAATGGCGGCTCCAAAATGGCGGACATGACATGCAATTATGGTCCGATTCGTTTCAAATGTGGTGGTTCGCAAGGTCGGAGATTCTGATTTGTTTATCGATGCAAAAAAACAAGATGGTGGTCCAAGATGGCGGATGAAATTTGTTAATCTGGTCCAATTCGAATCAAAATTAGTATGTTGGGATTTTCAGGGTTAGAAATTATATTTTTTTTCTCGGTGCAAATAACAAGATGGCTGGCAAAATTTGTAATTGTGGTTCGATTCGAGTCAAAATTGGCACATAGGAGTTTTCAGTATGAATAAAATCAGTTAATTAAATTTATAAAAAAAGCTTTCATATAAATGCGCTAAAAATAAATAATGGCAAATAAACGAAAAAGAGGGAAGGAAATAATATTTTTTTTTAGATGTGTGCGTAACAGATTCGAAAGATTGCCGCGAGTACAAAATATGTATTTTTGGGCGATAAAATTCTGTTTCTGTTACGCAAAGAATAACCTACGTCACACATCTGAAAAAAAAAATTATTTCCTTTTTAGCGCATTTGATTGAAAGGTTTTTTTATCAATTTAATTAATTCATTTTAGTCATACTGAAAACTTGTTAAACACCCATATGCCAATTTTGAATCGAATCGAACCACAATTACAAATTTCGTCCACCATCTTGGTCCCCACATACTAATTTTGATTCGAATCAGACCATAATTACAAATTTCGTCCTCTATCTTGGAGCTACCATCTTGGTTTTTTGCATTGACAAACAAATCATAATTTCCGACCTTGAAAACCACCACATATTAATTTTGAATCGAACCGGACCATAATTGAAAACCATATCCGCCATTTTGGAGCCGCCATTTTGTTTTTTCTCTTAGAAAAATTCCATAATGCATTGTCACCGATTTTATTTCAAAATAGCTTGCAAATGCAATATCATAATTTGGAATACGGAACAGTTGTTTTTCCCGCAAGAGGGCGCCAAAATGAAAAGTTTTGTAGCAAAAATTGATATGGCTGAATTCCTTATGAAATTACCTTTTCAATGATGTGTCACACTTTCCCTATTCAAATTGTTTGGGTGATAGTGCCCTAGGTGTGGGGAGAGGAGGTATGACAGTTGAGATTATAATAGGAAGATGTCCCCTAGGATTAAAAATCGACGTGTTTCTGCATTTTATTCACAACACATGCATTTTGAAGATATTCTATCTGTTTCGTTTTCGGTGCCCACCCTGTATATAGAGTAAGTAACATGAAGTTGTGACTTGGTTCTAAGTATTTCTCATACCTTACATGCTAGAAAAAAGTGGAATACTCACATTAGTCAACTGCCCAAACCCATGAGGTTTGAAAAAAGACTCGTTCGTATATTGACTGGCCTGGTATACATTTTCAATGTCCGGTGTTCGATCTCCATGTCGGAAAATCTACAAAATCAAACAAGTAGTCCAGGGAAGATAGAAAAAAATAACTAAATTTGGCCGTCACACAGATATCGAGATGCGGTTTTCTGCATTGTGTTCAGGAAGGTCACAGCAAATGAGTCTATAGGGTGTGGTTTCTCGCTTTTTTGAAAAATGCTTTCTGGGACGGAAAATGCATTTTCCAATTGCATCACTACTTGCCCCATTACAGGAACGACTGGAAAGTCGGAAAAATCGCTCGGAAATTGTTACTCGGGGGTTGTCGGGGCTGCCGAACTCGATTCTGGCATTAGAATCACCCGGTGGTGCACGAGGGCGGCACTGTGGGGGTGTGCGGGTGGTGAATTGGGGGAGAAATGGCTGCGTACATGAAAATCGATCCAAACTCGCTACTCGGGGGTTTTCGGGGATGCCGAATTCAATTCTGGCATTGAAATTACCCGAGGGCGCTCGCGGGCACCTCTGTGGGGTTGTATGGGGGGGAATGGCAGCGTCCATGAAAACACCCCCGGAGGCGCTCGGAGGTGGCTCCGTGACAAATGGTAAAGGAGAAGGTGAAAAATCACAAATTATGAAAAGAATACTTATTCAAGTAACAGATAGGAGTTTTTATTAATCTTGACTCATAAATGGCAATTCTTAACTTAAATACTAAACATCTTGTTCGAACTCTTCTTCCTCTCCGTGCCGCAAACTATGAAAATAATACTTAGTTAAAATAACAGATTGAAGTTCTTATTAATCTTGAATTATTCATTTTAAAATTCAATTGTTAACTTAAATACTAAACATCTTGTTATACGTGAGTATACGATTTTTCTTCTTTTCTTCAATTATTTAAATTGTATACCTCCACGCATCTCGGGTCTCAGCCTGGGGAACCTGGGGGACCCCAAAGGCCTGCGGGGATGTCCGATGCCAGAATTGAATTCGGCATCCCCGAAAACCCCCCGAGTAGCGAGTTTGGATCGATTTTCATGCACGCTGCCATTTCTCCCCAATTACACCCCCGCGCACCCCGACAGAGCCACCCCCTTGTACCCCCGGGTAATTCCAACGCCAGAATTGAATTTTGCATCCCCGAAAACCCTCCGAGTAACGAGTTTGGATCGATTTTCATACACGCAGCTGTTTCTCCACCAATTGACCACCCCCGCAACCCCCAGGGAACCGCCCCCGATGAATTCCAATGCCAGAATTGACTTCGGCATCCCCGAAAACCCCCCGAGTAACGAATTTGGAGCGAGTTTCATGTACGCTGCCATTTCTCCCCCAATTCACCCCCCCGCGCACCTCCACAGACAACCCCCGACAACTCCCGAGTAACAATTTCCGAGTGATTTTTCCAAGTTTCCAGTCGTTCCTGTAATGGTGCAAGTAGTGATGCAATTGGAAAATGCATTTTCCGTCCCAGAAAGCATTTTTCAAAAAAGCGAGAAACCACACCCTATAGACTCATTTGCTGTGACCTTCCTGAACACAATGCAGAAAACCGCATCTCGATATCTGTGTGACGGCCAAATTTAGTTATTCCGGCTTTAGTTGACCTCAAATAGCGGTGCAAACCAAAATCTTAATGTAAGGTCCACTTAAGTCATAAGGTAACCGTAAGTTGAACCGGTGCAAATAGCTGTTACAGCCGTATGCATAGTCAATCGCCAGAGTTTCGCCGTTCGCTACACAAGGATTATAATGCACAGTCGAGCTCCAAAAGAGTGACAACAACGCGATAAGTCACATTTTGGCGAAACGCTGGCGATGTACCACTTTTTTGGAGATCGACTGTGCATTCTAGTTCTTGTGTAGCGAGCGGCGAAACTCTGGCGAGTCGCTGGAATTGACTATGCATACGGCTGTTAGTGTATTTTAAACCAGAATTTGGTGTTAGGTTGGTGTTGAAAAATCCCTAAAATGATTTCCCCAATTTTTTACTTTTCAATTGGTCGAAGTTAGCCTTGGAAAATGTATATACAAATGTTTTATTAACATGGAGGCAGGTATGTCTGAGTACTATTACTCGAAACAAAAAAAAATCAACTAGAAAATGATGAATGAGGGAATATAATAATTATTAAAAAATTGTTACTTTTGATCAACACTGTATAGCGGTATTAGACTTACCGCATGTACAAACACTAAACTGCTTTCGCAATTCAATTCGAAAATTGTACAGAGAAACGAAAGCACCGACAAGAACTTCATATTGAATGTTTACAAAATACAATGCGTTAAAAATTGCAATGTTCGTTATCTCTTTGAATAAATACTCTCAATTGTCGATGAGGTTATTAATTATTAATCGCTTGATTCTACAAAAAACAACAACTCGTCATATCCCAAGATTAATCAGTAACATTTCCTCTTATTTCAACACAGAATTCAATGTACGAGGTTGGATTCTTGAGACTGTCCTCCCTCAATAACTTCCATAAAAGTCATTTTATTGAAAATTTCACACCGCAATTTTTAAGCCAATCAGAGTCTATTTTTTTGTTTGGTTACCATGGAAACCCAATGCTTCCATGCAGTAATAGAGGTTTTGTTCATAACAATTTCGGACGTTCTGAAGCACCACAGGTGTAATGTTCCAACATTCATCAATGATCCGTTGACGTAAATCATGTAAAGAATCTGGTTGAGTTTTATAGATGATACTCTTCAAGTGACCCTAAAGAAAAAATCTAACGGGCTTGAATCTGGTGGCCTTGCGGGCCACTCCACTGCAAAAAGCTGGCCTATCGAGTTATCAGATGAGTAATTTTTTTAATGTAATGTAAAAATCATATCCTGCCAGACCTACAGCTGTACAGGGTGTACCAAAAGTCGGTACCATCCTTTTCATTTCCAGAGAAAACGTATTTTTTTTCACATGTTTTGATTGGCATTCCACTTAGTTTAAAAAATCTGGCCACACCAAATGTCTTGCCTTATGCAGCATTTCTGGTCTGACAGGATATGAGTTTCATAATGGTACTAGTAAGCACTTACATTGAAAAAAATTATCATCTGGTAACTCGATAGTCCAGCTTTTTTGCAGCGGGCTCTTGGACCATATTTCACTAATAAATTTGTAAAAAAGTTACTGAAAATATTTTCATGATTTTATGTATTTGCAAGCGTAGAATAGTTTACTACCTGCCGTTTAAAAGGGCAAATGAGAATATTAGATGCGTTTTTCTGATGTATTAAAAAACTGACGTTAGATTATTCCTCATTATAGTTGGACAGGATAGGATTTTACCAAACAAAAAGGAGTCATTCCTAGATAAAGCCCGTACTACCTACAAGATTATAAATACTGATGAAAGTGAAACAAGCGTAACTTTAGATTCTCAGCCGATAATTGTCTAAACTTGTTTTCTCGACGGGTCCGAGCGTTTTTTTTTCTGCGAACGATAGATATGAAATATCGGCCTTGATTCGTTTTCACTGGGCCACCCTGTATAAATGAACGAGTTGTGCTGTCTTGCATTTGTTAGTTATATTTCATTTGATGTTACAAGGTACTCCTGTCAGATCAATAATCAAAAAATTGTCATTTAGGCGTCTTCACGTTTCTCGAGTTGCTGATGTTGCCATGGTAACTTTAGAAAACGTGTGTTTTTGAAAGATCGATTCAAACACGGTGAGGCGTGCTTGAAATAGGTACAAAGGGGCACCAATAAAAAAAAATCATTTTTGATTAGTAAGAAAGGACACTCGTATTAACTAAATGTTAATGCTTAAGTAAGTAATATTTTGAAACAATTCGGTTAAACTCAACTTTACGAATCCGAGAAAACTTGGTAGACACATTGAGTAAATTTTTCTGTATTGTGCTAAGCAGATTTTCCTCTGGATTTTGTGAACTGCACTCCAAATTACAATCATCAGTGAGGTACGACAAATATTTTAAATTTGAGTGAGACATTTTGTAACGATCCTTTTGTGACACTGATTATATAATTGACATATACTCCTTACTCAGTAATATGTCCCCAACTGGTTCGTTTACAAAGGTTTGTCTTGGGGATCGACGCTCAAAAATCCCTGCATGCTCGCGGCTACGCTCGAAGTGGAGATGGTCGTGGGTAAAACTACAGGTGAGCGTTTAGGTGACTAATAGAAAAACAAATTCACCCTACCTGTAAAAAAATAATTGTGGGCACCACCTAGTTCCCTTCTACAGCAGGTTCGAAACTGGCTTCCTCTTAAAGAACTAGGAAATCGGAAAAAGGAAAGACCAATTCCCAAAACTATAACCCTGTATATTTAAAATTTGGAACAAAACACACCCTGTACATTTATGGAAAGTTATATGGTTCAAAAAAATTGTTGTGCCAACGGTAATGTATATGATGAATTAAATTGACAATGTTTGTGTTTGGCAATTACGATAAATTCAGGTATTATTATTATTTTCGGTATCCAAGGTATAACTATGAAACGGAATGCTTAAATTAGTTTCATAAACACAAAAATAGATTCCTAGTGAGTGAGTAAATATTTATACCGTACGGAAAGTGTACCCTCTGAAGATTACCAAATTATAAAGGGACATCGGCGAATGGATCCATTGGCAGAGGTTTATTATGTGCAAATCGTGCGCTTGTATATGATGTTATGGGCTTTCCGCAGATATTTTACAACAAAAAGTACCTATGTATACCAGTATGTTATTTACCTTTTTAAAATATAACTTTACGAAAGTTCTAAGGGTTTCAACCCTTCAAAATAATATTTGACTAGTAAATAAAATAATAAAGATATATCACACAGTTTATAACCACTTATCTGTTGGTGTATGGACTTTATTCATCCAAAAGGACTCTGGAACAGGAATTCTCTGGACTTGCAGTCTCTAGCAGCTACTTACAGCTTCCAGATGAGTCTGATAGGACTCCAAAATAGTTTCTCAACGTACTACCGGTTCAACAAGAATATGAGCCTCTATCTCGACATGTAGGCATCCCATAAGAAAACTTGGCCTCGAACAGAAACATAGAACTCCAGCAGCAACGTAGGACTCCAACAAAAACTTGGGCCTCGAATAGAAACGTAGGCCTCACCCAAACACTTTGGCCTCGAACAAATACTTGGCCTCGGACAAGAACTCGGCCTCGGACAAAAACTTGGCCTCGGACTAAAACCCTTGTTAACAAGGGTTCCACACAAAATACAACAGTTGTAGGACGACGAGATGAGTTATGTGATGGTGATCCCCTCAAGGGGTTTGAGAAGGTTATCTTAAAAAAAACCAGCAAGGTTCCAGAACAGCGCTCCAAATCCAACGACGCTTCCAAAAACCACAACGCTTCCCAAAACTACCATACAGCAACAAGATCAAGGATCCCCGACATGGGATGACACAAAGGTCACTAGATATCCTCAGATATTTTACTTGAATGCACGAACCTACGGCTCTTCACAATAACTTTTTCATCCAGTTCCTACTAACACGACAGCTCACAATAGTTGCACAACTATTCTTGAACTTTTTTCATTTTAATTCGATTCAAAAACACTTTTGTAATAATGACGTAAAAACTCTGCCACAAATTACATTCATAGGTTATTACTCTACACTACCAGTGAGTTGAACTGTCAGCTAAATGTTAGTCTACAATTTTTCTGAAGACACCTAAGCTGTTATTTGTTTCATTCAGGTATTTGGAAATGGCAATTACAGCATTTACAAATAATTTTTTTATAAAACGTTCCACCTACTTTAGTCAACATAATTTATTACTGTAAAATAAATTTGTTTAAACTCATTTTTAATAATTTTATTAAACTAAAATCGGTGGAACATTATTATTTTCTCAATTTTTTTAGAAACTTTGTACCTACAATAATTATAACATTTGAATAATAAAATAGCTATGTTCCACCTATTTTAGCGAACATAACTTAGGTTATAACTGTAAAATTAATTTGTTTAAAACAATTTTTGCTAAATTTATTAAACTAAAATCAGTGGAACATTGTTATTTTCACGATTTTATTTAGATACTTTTTACCTGCAACTATAACACTTGAATTGTAAAAAAATAAGGTCCCCCTGTTTTATTATGCAAAACTTTATTTGCAATAATAACTTCAAAGATAATGATTAGTACCTTTTACTAATATCGGCAGAAAATTGTGATTATTGAAATAATTATCCCATTTACCATTTTTTATTATTAGCTTATCCTATTTGATCTTAATGTTGAAAATACAATTATTACAATTTTCAGTTTTCCCTTTTTTCTAATAGCTCTTTGAATAAGCGAACTGGACAAAGTTCTGAGTTGTCATTATTTATAACTAGCCACTTATTATCAGTTAATTTTTTTGAACCCCTTGAGCCGTTTTCTAAAAAACTGTATATTTCATGTTACTCTAAAATGGTTTGATTCATACCTCTTTACTCGAACATGTATCTCTTTGCATTTATCGGTCATTATGCTGGAGTTAGTTGTCTTCGAATTACGTGGATATTAAATATTAGTACCAGGGAAATATTCATGCCAGTCAATTCATACGAGTCGAATATGATGTGATTCATCCCCGTATCACTATTTTAGATGATTGTGCTAGAGTTAAAAAATCAGAGCACACAATAATGAAAAGATTGTGATGCTATCGGTCTCATCACGTTTTGAAGCCGTTTAAAAATATTTTCTCAGGTGATTTTTCTTGCTGCTCAGATCACATGCGTAAAAAAATGGTAATACATCACCTCTTTGCATTTATCGGTCATTGTGCTGGAGTTAGAAAATGGGAGAATCGAAATATTGCGAAATTTGAATGTTTTCGAATTACCTACGTGGACATTAAATATTAGTACCAGCGAAATATTCATGCCAGTCATTTCATACGAGTCGAATATGATGTGATTCATCTCCGTATCACTATTTCAGATGATTGTGCTGGAGCTAAAAAATCAGAGGACACAATAATGAAAAAATATTGATGTTATCGGTCTCATCACGTTTTGAAGCCGTTTAAAAATATTTACTCAGGTGATTTTCCTTGCTGCTCAGATCACATGCGTAGAAAATTGGAGAATACATCACCTCTTTGCATTTATCGGTCATTGTGCTGGAGTTAGAAAATGTGAGAATCGAAAAATTGCGAAATTTGAATGTTTTCGAATTACGTGGACATTAAATATTAGTACCACGGAAATATTCATGCCAGTCATTTCATACGAGTCGAATATGATGTGATTCATCCCCGTATCACTATTTTCAAATGGGGTTCCATAAGGATCTATTCTTGGGCCTATTTTACTTTTGCCGTATTTGAACGATTTGGTATATATCAATATTGAAGCTACTTCCACACTCTTAATATAAAAAAGTCTTTGTTTTCCACGCCAATTTCTATTCAAGCACTGAGAAAAAGCGAAAGAATTGTGTTACATTTCCATCTTCCACGGCATCTTTCTAATAATAAACAACACTGAGATATCATTTCATTTGAGATTTATTTTTTCACAATTATTTCAATAAACATTATAAACAATCATTGACATATTTATAATGAATCAGTCACAGCATTATAACATAATATGAGATGAATGAAAAACAGATGAACCAATTATTCTCCGTCAGTCTGCCCGCCAGAGAAACTGAAAAAAAAAATAATAAGTTGAATGGGAATAGTTTGTTGAGATGTGGAAATAATCAAACCAGAAAAGTAAATGATTCCATGAAAATTTTCATAAGCATTGTTTTGGATCAAATACCTGTTCCACAAATCTTGTCACTATCGGGTATATCCTTCTTTACCAAAGCGTTAAATTGATCCAGTGGGCAGAATTCCTGGCAACCTGGAATCTCCAGCAACTTGGGTGTAGATTGCATGTTGCTATAATAAATCTGGGAAAAGAACAAAAAATGTAAAACAGAATTTTTTTACTGAAATTTTTCTTGAAAATAGTCTATGAACAGAATTCAATCAACGATAAAACTACAATTTAATATCTCAACAAATCTAAAACAATAGTCGAGAGATTTGACTAAAAGTGACTAGAAGGAGATGGAATAATTCCAACTATGTTCTCCTGCACGAGGCAAATAAATCAGGTTAATGCCATGACGGGTATTGTTTCGTTTCCAAAGAACACCTACCCGGTGAACGAAAACGTCTAATATGGAGGAAGGTCAATTAGAAATACTTCGAAAGAAATGCTCAAAATAAGTTGAAATACTTCGGAAAATATATTCATAAAAACTGACATCAACTAATCAATAACACGTTCGTTTGACAATGACAATTACTACTATAAATTTACAGGGGGATTCTCAACAGGTATTGAATGACATCCGTCAGATGCTTATGTGAGGTTCCTAAAGTACGCCACTATTGCGAGTTCTCTGTCTAATAGAATAGCAAAATTTTGTTTGATTTGGTTGCCAAAATTAGGTTATTTATAGTAAAATTAGACGACACCTTTGAATCTAAGAATAGAAAAAAGTTCGTAATCGGATATCAATTATTGTAACCCTCAGAAGTATCTGAGAGACTTGTGCGAGCTAAGGACGACGTAGCCATTACCTTTCAACGTGTTATGCCATGCACGAGACGCGGTGATCATGCCAGGAATTGAACCTACGCCCTTGTGGTTGAGAAGCGAACGCTCCCCATCACGACCACCAAGGCCCATGGATACAAACATAATACAGAACAAGCTACAAAATTTATTCGATTGCTTTCACGTTATTTTTCCAATTGTTGGCAAAAAATTTGGCAAAGTAGGAAATATTGCCGCCTTATGTTTGAATTTCACTATTCGCCTCCCATTTCGTAATTAAAATTAATCTCTTAAACGATATTGTCTGGAAATTTGAATTCAATCGGATGTTGCAATATTTTTATGGGAATTTCCTTAGAAATAAATCAAAAGCAAGTAATGTTTTATTTTCTTCAATTGCCTACCAAAAAAATCTCAATTCCGGAAATTATATCTATTTCAATATACTCCAATTCTTTCTGAGTTACCTACTAAATCTGAGATCTTCAACTGTAACCGTTATTTAAGAGCAACTTTAAGTAAAAATATACGGCATTGAACTCCCAGCTTAATTTTTATTTGGATTGTTCATTGTAAATTCTTGGAATGTTTCTAAAAATGTAATTGAATTTGATTAGGGATTTTGAAAACCACACTATGGATTCACGAGAAAAATCGTTATCATTCACCTTGAAACCATATTTCTGATCGATTAAATGCAGCTCCATCAGTACATGGCTGCCATAAGATGCAATTTCCCCGTCCCAAACATTGAAAATCTGCAAAAGAGCAGCGATGTTGTTTTCATGCCCACACCACAAGGATATTTTCTTTTCTGGCACATTTCCATCTACTTTGTCCTGTGTATCACTCAGGATTTTCTTCAGGAGGTACCCTGAAAATTGATGATGCTCATATTATATTATCTATATTCCAAGAATATAGAGAAAACTCTATAAAAAAATTAGAAACAATATGAAAACACACCACTAATGAGTGGTTTTTACATTACTTCTATAATCATTCTCTCTGTGATTTCGAGGTGACTCGCGCTGTAATAAAAGATTTTTTTTTTTAAATATTTTTGCGATTTCCATCTCCTCTACGGTTTGGTACAGATATTTTCCTATGTGTACGCATTGGTATTGATGTGTTCAACAGCCTCTGTGTTATTTCGAGGTGACTCGCGTTGTAATGATCGAGAAAATGATTTTTTATAAATATATTTGCGATTTCCATCTTCCCTACGATTTGGTACAGATATTTTCCTATGTGTACGCATTGGTATTGATGTGTTCAACAGCCTCTGTGTGATTTCGAGGTGACTCGCGTCGTAATAATCGAGAAAATGATTTTTCATAAATATTTTTGAGATTTCCATCTCCCCTACGATTTGGTACAGATATTTTTTTATGTGTACGCATTGGCATCGATATGTTTAATAGCCTCTGTGTGATTTCGAGGTGACTCGCGTTGTAATGATCGAGAGAATGATTTTTTATAAATATTTTTGCGATTTCCATCGCCCCTACGGATTGGTACAGGTATTTTTCTATGTGTACGCACTGGTATTGATGTGTTTTATAACCTCTGTGTTATTTCGAGGTGACTCGCGCCTGATAATCGAGAAAATGATTTTTATCAGAACCGAATCACAGATTCTCCCAATCCCAGCAGAACAGCATGGAAAGTTATATTCGAACTTTCAAATAGGAAGGGAAACTTACAAAAGAACATTCAAATTATGAATGACGACACCTTGCAAGATAACCCAGGTGATTTATCTAATTTATTCAATAAATATTTCATCGATGCTCCTTCAGAAATAATAATCAAAATGAAAGTCGATGTTAAACTGAACCACCATCCCGTGAACATGAATCAGCATTCCATTTTTCTAGAGCCTTTTATTCCAGAGGAATAATTTTCGTTGCTCAGCAACAAAATAAAAAATAAATACTCATCCGGTCCTGATGAAGTTCCATTATTTCTCATCAAAAAATCTCTACCCTTCATTATATTGCCAGTCACCTCTCTCGTCAACTTGTCATCCCGAACTGGGTCATTTCCTAAAACATTGAAAGTCGGCAAAGTCATCCCAATTTTTTTTTCAAAAGCAGGATCCTGAAAAAATGAAAAACTATAGGCCGATTACAATAAGTCCAGGCTTTTCCAAGATATTTGAATATTCTTATTTAGATAGGCTACTAAAATTCATAAATAAACCCAACATTTTCTCACATAAACAACATGGTTTTCGCACAAGCAAATCCACAAATAGTGCAGTAATTTCGTTTATTGAAACAGTAACAAGGCTTCTGGAATCAGGAGAATGCCCCGTTGGCATATTCTGCGACCTCAGCAGGGCATTCGACTGTGTCAACCACTGTCAACTTATGTCAAAGCTCTATTCGTATGGTATAAGAGGTATTGCTTATGACTGGACCCTGTCATTTTTGAAGAATAGACAACAGTTCGTCAGTTTGAAATATCATAGTGAGTCTACCACTGTTAACTTTGATTCTGAACGCTTGGACGTCACGATGGGGGTACCACAAGGATCTGTTCTTGGTCCAATATTATTCCTACTCTACATAAATGATATCGACAACTTCATCACAGATTCATTCATAACGATGTATGCGGATGACACATTTTTAGTGATGTCCGATAATGTGGATCATCTACTGTTTGAGAAGTGTGCGAGTACTGTGAAGTCAGTTGTGAACTGAGTTGGTGAGATTCCAATAAATGATCAAACACTCAACAGTTTAGAGGATATAAAATATTTGGGGATAACCATGGATGCACGTCTGAATTGGAAAAAGCACTGTACTCTCGTGTGTTACCTATTCCGAAATCTCAGAAGCATTTTAACAGATCAACAATTATTATCGTTATATCATGCTCAAGTTGCGTCAAGGCTGAGGTATGGCATATGTATATGGGGTAACTCTACACTTGTATCAAATATGTTCATTGTACAGAAAAGAAATATTCGTATAGTAGCAGGAGTTCCTAGCACATTTTCTTATAGAGACTCATCCCGAAAATTCAGGATTTCAACCTTAACCTGTATATATATTTTTGAATTGTCCGTTTAGGTTTTTAAAAACAAGAATACGTTTCTGCTCAATGAAAGTATTCACAATGTGAACACTAGACATAAACATGATTTCCGATTTGTAAATACAAAATTGCCTTAAATTCTCCGTCAGTGCTAGGTCTTACTATTTTTAATAAGCTCCCTAGACATTTGAAAGAAATGACAAACTTAAAAAAAATCAGTTGCTTGTTGAGGAATTATTTAATTGAGAGTTGTTTTTATTATTTACAAGAATTTTATGAAATTTTATTTATTGCTACATTTGTTGGTTATTTACTCTGTGAACTGTACTGTTGTAGCTTTATGTGTACCCTGACGATTCCAATACATGTAACCTGTGTCTAATGGAAAATAAATATTATTTTTATTATTATTATTATTATTATTATTATTATTATTATTATTATTATTATTATTATTATTATTATTATTATTATTATTATTATTATTATTATTATTATTATTATTATTATTATTATTATTATTATTATTATTATTATTATTATTATTATTATTATTATTATTATTATTATTATTATTATTATTATTATTATTATTATGTACATTTCCCACTGAGAAAATCCGAGAAAACCTCGAAAAAGAGAAAAAATTTCAAAAATTTATAATTTTTATAAATCTGAAGCTGGACGAACAATATTGCGGAAAGTGATAGATGATTATATGTGGTTCAACTGTGCGCAAGAAGTTTTCTGTCCGATGTGTAATTTTTGCACGTTCGCGTTATAAACAATTTAAGAGCACATCTCTCAAGATACGCCGATTTGAGGGAAATCGTCGTTTTCAAATTCTGTAAACGCGGCATCTGGAAGTAGAGGTTTTTTAACTTCGTTATTAGACTCCTTGGAGATCTGATAAAATAAACTTCTCTGAAATAAATTGTTCATGATGAGAGATTTTCCTTCTTTGAGCATTACTATCGAAAATAAATCGGTTTCATTCTAAAATGAAACAAATGTCTTTTGGAAGAAACTATATCCTTTACCCGCAGCCATCTGCCTCAAATCCTTTGTCGCCATCATCATTTTGTAATACGTCGTTGTTAGGTTTTTCATTGGATGAGGATACACCGGTGCTGCCCAATCCGGTAGAGTATAATGCAATTCACTCTAAAAGAAAAACAAATTGCTAATCATTTAAAGCAAATCGAACAATGTTTTTTATTTCAAGATTCAATGACTAACAAGCTAAAACTTACAAGTATTTCGAATCCAAAATATAGGTAGTATACTTTGAGCAAATCGTTGTAGTCCTCTCCTGTTTTTTCGCTTATGTATTCGAATGTTTTTTTGTATTGATCGACCAATGGTTTTCCCTCCTTGCTTTCCAAGTAATGATTGAAATTCTCATCCCAGTTGCGGCATCCAAAACAAAATAGTTCCTACAACAAGATACCTCTTTCATAATCAAATAATTTCTATGGCGTTTGATTGTGTCGATCACTATTTACTGATTCTAGACTATGGAGTCCTTGGTGTTGTTCAATATTTTCACAATCAGTCCTTGTAAACAAGGAGTTCCTCAGGGATCTATACCCAGACCACTGCTATTTTCTTATCTATGCAAATGATAATTTAGCTTCATAGTCTTTTCAAGGAATACATAGTAGCATTTGTAAATGATACCAATGTTCTTGTCACTGATCACGGTGCAGTAACACTTTCAAAAACAACAGAAACCATATGTGAGAGAATGATTTCATGGGCTGATAAAAACCATTCAGCACTCAATATCAGCAAACAGCACTGGCAAAATTCACAATGCAAAACATCACCAAGACTTTCAAAACCTATGAAGACAGCCAACTAGAGGTGACGTCCAACTCAGTAACGAGAATGCTGAGTCTAATTCTAGACTAAGAACTCATTTGAAGTCGTCATATTGATACACTATGTGATAGACTGAGAGAGAATTATTATGCAAAGAGATTTCTATCAAATAATTGTGGAAAGAAAGTTAATTTCAAAGTATGTCATGCAGCTATTGGCTGTTACTTGCGCTATGCCATTTTGAACTGGGGTATAAGCTCTTCTGCTGAAAGAGTATTCCTTCTGCAAGAGGATGGGCCAGACATCCAGAAATTCTTTAGGAGAACTGAAAATACTCACAGTTGCCGGTCTGCATATATCTATCAAAATCAAGACAGTCATTCCAAAACCACCCTATATATTCGAATGCAACATTATATATATATATATATATATATATATATATACGAGCTGTTTCTACTAATAGTAAAATTTATTGTTCTACCATACCTTGTCTGCGGATCTTTCCACATAATTATACGGGATAGGCTGCCAATTGAGTCCCTCCAACCAGACCAGATCTTTCGATGGGGGAAACAACCCCGCTAGCATCGTTTGCAGGGATGCTTTTGTTCTGTTGAAATCGCTACTTCTAGCGTCAATCAGTTTTATGTTGTACTCCTCATCTAGAAAACCGCTGTATCGGTTTCTCAAGGCTTTGCCCAAGTTGTAGGCGGTCAATTTTCCTTTCTGAAATGAAATAGAACAGATCAAAAAACCAATAGAGTAAGTTTGTAGAAGAATAAATGAAGGAATGTGTCTAGTAATCTTTGGAGACGTCGAAGGCCTAGGCTTAGCAACAAATCTGGCATTCAGAACAAGCGGGCCAAAACATTTTGGTTCTCGGCACGAGTTGAACGAGTAAAACCTGATATGTCTGCTGCTGTGAGAGACTGTTATTAAAAAAATTGGTGAAACTCAAATCTGGAATTTCTTGAAAAATTGTATCGTTTTTCGAAAAATTGTTTCGTACATCTGAAAGCATCAGTAGTCTTCAGCAGCAAACATATTTGAATTGGTCTCAATTTGGAGATATGGCACTTAAAAATCCAAGGTGAGGTAGTGATTTTCCAGAAATTTAAAAAATGCTCATTATCTCGAAAACGGTGAGATTTTTACTGAGGTGTAATTCCGATATTCTGAACAGTCATGACCTGGTTTATCATCAGTTTCAATATTGTACAAGGTTTACCGGACACCCTGTAGATATAAAGAGGGTATTTGTAATTATTCTGATTGCTCTTTTCTGAAGTTTGAAAGTCTTTTTCAGCTCCGCTGGAATTTCGCCAGAGAATGATCCCATAACTGGTGTGAGAGCGGAATATGGAGTAATATTTAGTTTTCAGTGAATCGTAGCTGGTGATTTCTTCAAAATCATGCTGCTCACTGAATTTTGATGTATACAGATTTACATAGGCACAAGAATCCAATTATTGCCCCATTTTCCTTCGAAATTTATTTTGTCGTTAACTTTTTTCTGGATGCTCTGTATAAACCACATTGCCTGCAAACAGCCTTCCCGCGTTTTATTTTGTTCTCATCTTAGTCATCTTTGAAACAAACTTCTCCATATCGAGTCTATCATCACGTAACCTCAAAAGGGACAAAAATGAGTAAAATGAACTTAGAATTTCTCATGGAAATTGGTAGAAAATGTCGCAGAACCAGCATAGCATTTCTACTACTACTACCATTCAGATTATCACACCTATGGGATCACTTCGAGCATAATTGTTTCGACATGTTGCAAAATATTCATTATTTTTCATATACGAAAAAGTGCAATACTTACATTAGTCAGCTGTCCAAAGCCATACGGTGTAAAAAAAGACTCGTTCATATATTGACTGGCCTGATACAGATTGTTTTTTTCCGGTATTCGGTCTCCATGCCGGAAAATCTACAAAAATCGAATTACATTGTTCAAGCAAGTTAGTTTTTCATTGTACACCAAATTGAGCGAAAAAAAAGAGTTTGACATTTCATTCATTGATGGAGTTACTTCGCTCTGAATTTCAGGTGGAAATTAAACCGAAACAAAATGTCATTAACAACAAAAAAGTCAACGTCAATCGATTTGATCTACAAAAAACAATAACCTCGGTTTCGTCATAAAATAAAATATAGAATTATTAAAATAATAGCCATGTCGGGGCGTGGCGCAGTGGTTAGAGCGTCCGACTTCGGGTCGAAAGGTCCGGAGTTCGAGCCCCAGTCGCGGCTGGGATTTTTTAATTTAATTTGACCGATTAAATTATTTAAATCTCGTGGCTGAACTGGGGTGAGTCCTGCACAATTCACTGTTGCGTTCTAGGGTCACTGAATCCTAGAAGGCTTTGGCCTTCTTACGGGTATGGCCAATGGGTGGAGTCTAAATAGTTCCAATGTTCCAAAAACACCACGAAAATTAGGTCCGATGTTTAAACTAGTGACACATGTCAAAAGTCGATTTTTATGTCATTGCCGTCATTGGAAATGTTTTCAAAAATAGTTTTAGGAGATTCACAGTAAAGAAAGCAGATTGTCCCAAGTCCCAGAATCTTCTGATGAGCCCTGCTGTCGTGCTGTCACTGATCCAACTTAGGAATATGTTGATTACTTTTTTACTGATACAAATATTCCTTTCTTCTGAAAGTGAAGTACCTATTGTGCAGTGAAAACCTGCAAGAAAACCTGCAAGAATACCAAAGTCGTAAATTATATTGTATTCTCAGAGGTGAGTTCAAGATCATTTGGTTTATAACTTGTTGATTAGTAGATTGAAGAATACATTTTTCCCATTTTCCTCACTAAAGACAAATAGGTACAGATTATATTTTGATTCAAACTTTTTTTTCAGGATTGTAACAGGAAACCTTGAGAAAGAAATGGCTATCAATACTATCAATATTGAATAACTTAGTGTAAAATTGTGACAGAAATCAGGACCACAACTAAATTAAAAAATGAACTTAAGGTGGCCGTTCAATGGCATGCAAGCTGGCTTCTGCTCGGACGGCGAATCGGTGACACGTAAATAACTCAAATTTGGTAAATATATTTGGAACATAATGGAGTACTTGTTGACACTGTCGAAATTAATTTTTTTCAAAAAACTCGTGATTTTTTTTGCAGAAGTCAACAAATCGATATAATTCACGTTTTTGGAAAGTGTCAACAAGAAGACCTATTGAAATCGTTCAAAACCCAACATAGACCAATTTTTTACACCGTGTTTTTGAGAAATGCGAGCAGAACTCGGAATTAGGCGGCTATATTCCAAAATCTAGCAGATTTATAAGAAATTGCATCTTATTACTCACTGAGTCAGTTCAGCCATTTGCGAATAGATTGCGCCACAGTAGAATTCATTATCATCAAAATTATGAATGAACTCGAATTTGGGTGATGGCAATGAACAAGCACAGCACTATGAATAGAGTAGAATAAAAAATGTTGACGAATATTCGCATTGAGCGGCGAGAAATGCTTTTTATAAATTTTGTCGCTTCATAGGCGTGCATATGAGGGGCAGCTCAATATATTCTTTTGTTCTTTAATTCATTCATCAGATTCTGAAATAAGAGTCACTATAGTATGGAAAGGTTTTATTGAATTCATAGATCGTTTTTATACATATCCACATAAACTTATTAATTTATTTTTAATGATGCGTTGACCCGGACGTTGCTGTATTAAAATGTCTTATATTCAAATATTTCAAATTACCTTTTGTAGTTATATATCGGTTATATCCTTAAGCTTTGTGAACGAGAATTGTATTCCTTCCGATATTAAAGCATATTTTGATGGATTGATAGAGGGGACAGTGATTTCACAGTAGAAAATTGTAAAATTGAAATAAAAATTGAGTGTTGGAGCTATTCTGTAAAAAAATTATATACCCAGTAATAAAAGGAATAAGTCTCTTCAATTTCATATAGGTATAATGAAATTCTTACCTGATAATCATAATGGTAGAATAGATCTGAATAAAATTTGTGTAGGTAAATATCCGTAGTGACACAATCATTAACAGATAAATCATCAAAATAATCCACAGTATGATTGAATTATTAGCAGAGGCGAAACTTTCGAGGCGTTAGGAAATTTGCATATTGATTGAGATTTTAAAATGGTCTGATATAAATTCTTGAATATTACAGTTTCATAAAGATTTATAGAAAAAAAAATAGTCTAGTGTTGAACTTCGATCAATATATAGGTACACATATACTGTGAGTCAAAGATAATAATAATAATAGTAAAACCATTTTCGTCATAATTTTTAGCTTCTGTCGAAACGAACATCGTCGGAAAAGAAGAGTAAAAAATAGAATAAATATCGATAAATCTTTGAACTCTGCAGGCTTCACCCTAAGCATTCTGTTAAAGTGGTGGTTCTGATAATAGGTGTCCTTGGTTTAATGATGGACACCTTGCTTTCGAATCTGAAAATTATACCGGCTTGCCTTTATACGATAGAAATCCTTGCCGTATGAATGCAGAAGGCCTTCATCTTTGGTTCACTTCGTTTGATCAGGGCACATGAATCTCGGACCAAATAATCACTCACCCTACGGATGTAGGGACCGGATATTTGGGTAACTGATACCAGCGTGCCCTCAAATGTATAGCAGCTTCTGAAACAGGTCCGGCTTGGATAGTCCTTACGGATAAAATATCTCGAGAATATATTGAAAAAAATTGAGATGATTTGGAACATAATGAAATCGTTATACATACGTAATACAACATCAAACGCGGAATGAAAAATAATTTTAAAAATGTATATATTAAAACAGAGCCGCAGTTAAAAAAGTTCCCAAATAACTCAAAACTCCAATATTTGTTGGAAATTGTATACTGCAACATAAATGGTCTCGTGTACTATTTAACCGAAACTATAGTCAATTATTGCCGTTTCCTCCGATGTTACCACGACGGACATCTTTGGACTCATTATACTTGCTGATCACTTTTATGTGCCACAAAAACTTGAAAAAATTATAAAAAAAAGTGGTGGTAGGGTAACAGAATATTCAAAGAGGTGGGCAATAATGAAACAGATGAAAAAAATTATTTCTTTTTATTTCCCGATGCAATTGCTTCTTCTATCCATGGTGGATCATAGCATTTCTCATTTCGCAAGGAACGTTGTCGTATTATATCTTCCAAAACACAATCCTCATAAAACCTTTCCAAAGTTGGTACCATCTCTTTTTTCCATAAAATTTCGTCCTTTTTTATTTCTTCTATGAATATTAGCTTACTTGTGCACTTCTTTCATAATATACTATATAGGCTTCCATCCAGAATGGCTGATTTTGCATTTGTATAAATCATCTTGAAACACTCTATTTCAGGCCTCCGTGTATAATAACTGATTTTATATTTGTATAAATCGTCTCAAAACACTCTTTTGCCTGCCTAAGTCCTAAACAGGAAAGTAAAAACTCTGTGAGCTGTGGAAACTCAAACTGGTTTGCCTGAAAGTGACAGCTTCACTTAGTCATATCACAACACTCTGTTTTGCCAGTGCCAGTGCTTCAGCCTCTGCCCTCAAACATTACTCGCACTCATTGCAGTTTGTTGATTTTCAAATAACTATTCAATCATTATAATTGAGAAACAAGAAATGACGTCCGGCCACTGCAATCAAACATTACCCGCACTTAAGTATTGCAGTTTTCTGATTTTCAAATAACTATTTCTCCATATAATTGAGAAACAAGACATATCTACTTACCTACCACGATTACATTGATCACACATTTCACTTACCCGAATTCATGTTTTTTTACACCACTCAAAACTTAAATATCCAAAAATAACAATCCCCTTATTTTACACAAATAATTAAAGCACTGCACTGATCAACCTACAAATCCGTTGAAATGAATTATACACAAACAAAATCTTCAATTTCAATCTGGTAAATATATTCAAGGGTGCAGAATTCCTTAATTACTTGCTGCCTGTCCATACAAATGCATGTTGCCAAGCATTTATAAAAATAAAAATCTTTGAGTTCATTTTTCTTTATTTATCCATGCTTGTACTACAAAACATGGGAACATGGGAGTTGATATTTCAAGAACATTATTCAACGGCATTTTCGTCAAAAGTCATATCTCTCTAGATATCATTCAGCCAGAATAAGAATTAATGATTGAATATATAAAATAAAACGAGAATAATTGTGTCATCTGACATCACTGTTCAGCGGCGTGATATTTTCATTTTACGATCATAGGAGCATTGTCTAAAGAAGTATAGTCTGTCAACCTTATGGGATTATTATTGGATGACGATGGGGTTTATTAGTAGATGGCGCCAGCACGATTGCCCCCAAAAAGGAGACAAACGAATGAGATGGAAAGTGTCGTAGTAATCGCGTAAAGTGAATAATGAATGGACATTATTTCGTGTTTTTGATTGGCTCAGTGTCCGTTCCACCTGCCACTTGCAATTTGCATGTAAACGAGAGAGCAAACTAGCGAACTTTCGTGGTGTTTGGCATTTCATTGTTTTTGTCTTGTTAGGTCTCAGTCAGTATTCGAATTCACATAGTAGATATTTTCAGGGTGATTTCTCTTGACTAATGTCCAACGTTCTTGATGACAACCGATGATTGGTTTCATGTTATGAAGGTGATAATGCCATTTCCGACAGTTACCATATTATTTTCTGTTTTTATTGAGAGCTTTTATTTAACTTGCTCGCTGTGTGTGTTAGATGGGTACAAATCTTGCAAGCTGAATTAGAACCACTTCCTCTTATTCTATGGAATTGAAATTTTTCGTGTTGCTTCAGTTCCGATGACAAAACATTAAAGTCGAAGAAATTGTCCCCTCTGCCCCCCGAAAGTTAGATAGAGAACGCGTAGGGTTTCGGAAGTTTTATTGACGGATTTGGACGTCAGAAATAACAACGAAAAAAAAAATAAGTAGGGAGGGGGGATGCCCCCCTTCTCTCGAAAAGTTGGAAAACTAACTCGTGAAATTAAAATCGGAAAAATCTCTAAAAATCGTGAAAAATATCTGACAATCGAATGTTATGGTTTATAAAAAGGAATTGTCTCCCCCCGTCCTCCGAAAGCTAGATAGAGAACGCGAAGGTTTTCGGACGTTTTTTTGACGGATTTGGACGTCAAAAACTACAGCAAAAATAATAAATTAGGGGGGTACTCGCCTTCCTCTTTCCTCGAAAAAAAAAATGGAAAAATCGCGAAATTATAATCGGAAAAATCTGTAAAAATAGTGAAAATAATTTTGCCTCCCCTTTCCCCCCTCAAAAGCTAGGTAGAGAACGCAAAGGAATTCGGATAATGTTTCAACAGTTTCGGACATGGAAAATAATGATGAAAACAAAAATAGATCGGGGGGGTTCGCCCTCCTTTCCTGACACAAAAAAATAGGAAAACTCGAAAAGTAGTGAAAATTATCTGGCCATTGAACATAACGGTTTTAAAAAAATTCACCCCTCTGCCCCCCCTCTAAAGCTATTTAGAGAACACGTACAAATTAGGAACAATTTCCAACGGTAAATTAACAGGCAAGCGACCGTGCAACAATGGCGCATTGATTGAAATGAACAGACTAAGAAACATATTCACAGAAAACTAAAATAAGAAATAAATAAACTTAAAAAACCTTTTCAGATGAAAGCTTTTATTTAAATGCACTAAAGCGAAAAACCCATAATTTTGTTACATTATAAAATTTTAAATGATATAAAAGCTTGTCGTGTGAATAAATCTTGAGGTGATTTTTGAATTTTATATACTATAAGAATTACATATATACTTCTCGCGACAAGCTTTTATATCATTTAAAATTTTATAATGTAACAGGATGATGGGTTTATTCTTTAAAATTTATTATCTTCTTTTTAAATAGAAACTTTTCTCTAAAATGTTTTTTTTCAAGTTTATTTATTTACCATGAAGTCAAAGTTGTAAAACCTAATAAGGGTTTTTTTTTCGAAATTAGGTACTGATATAATGGCATTATCTGCGACTGAATTTGAAGTTTCAGTCGATCGTTCGAAATAACCTCTATAGGTAAGTGGATATCCTTATCAAAAATGAAACTTTATGACTTCATGACCAATACGCACAGAAAACTCATATAAAGAAGATGAAATAGTTATTTATATATGATACAAAAATTCGTAAATTATGACTTTTTTTATGAGCATGGAAACACGTGAGTACAAAAAAGCTCTTTATGAAAATGTATCTACAATTTTATTTCTACGCCTGTTATTATATTGGCAAATTGTAGCAATTGTTGAGTATATTTTATTCTATGAAGTTTTCATTTGATGACTTTCGAGTAAAATCTGACGCAAAATACTGTCTTTTGGAATTATATGAACGATGCGTAAAACATAACTTTACGCATATTTGATTTTTTCACTTACGTGTCCTGAAAAGTATCACTTTAGGCAGTGTACGTGGACACTGCGTAAAACCATAAATATTTCCATCTCCCCGATGATCGTGCATGGTCAGTAAACTATATTTTTTTTCTACAACCGCTTACCAAAGTAGGTAGCCTTTGACGCTTTTAGATCTCAACGCAAAGCTAATGTTTTTTCAGAAATGTTTTGTGACAGCTTTTTCGCTCTAGTGCGAAAATATTGAAGAAACGGTCGATCTCTCGATCTCTTTCGTTGAAAACGAACCAATTCTTGCATGATGTTTAGTATAGACAATAAATTCATAACACTCTTAGGAACTGTGGTGGTGTTGAGAGCGTAGCTGCTATCAAGCTGAAGGCCTGTGATTCGATCTCGACATATGTACTTTTTTTTTCAAGCAAGTTATCTTGTTTTGTTAGAGATGTGAATTATTGGATATTTGGATAGCTTATTCCTTTGGGATTACTATTGATGAGTGTTTATTTTCTCATGGGTAATGTTAGGTGCCTATGTTGAATGAATTGTCAATCGTTTCTATGTTTAAAAGCTGCGTTTGAAGAAAAAAGCATGTGTATATTTCGAGACCAAAGTGCCATTGCCGCTCTCCAAAGATTACCGCGCTCCTCGCGCTCTAAATACACAAATAACTATATTGTACAACAAAAAATGTATTTTTAGGCCCGTGTAGGAGATGAATGATTTCTGGTGACAACCTCCTTTGAAACTCTCCTTATATATGTCCATATACATTGTTGATAACATCGAACCATCAATTAAAGAACACCTGTCCACCAACACTTGAATTTTCCTTGAATTGTCCTTGAACTGGCCTACCCAAATAATTCTAGATCTATCATGGACGGATTCGGACATGAATCACAAAATTTGTCCTCCATCTTGAATGCTCGTATTGGTCTCCAACACAACAAGCCCTTGTATAGGTACCAATTTTGAAAGAATCTAATCAAAAATCGTATTCACCATTTCGAATTTTGAAAAAATACAAAATCTACCTACTCGAGATTCGCATTATGAATAGTTGGACAATAAATCACAAAAATTGTTCGCTATCTTGTTTTTTTCTCTTGTGAATGTCGTAACGAACCCGAATGAATTTAATGGACACCTGCCAAATTTAAAGATGATTGGATCAGTAGAATTGGCTCAAAATTTCCACTGAAGTTTTGACCCCGTTATACCTAGACAGTAGATGCTATACCTGTTACGTGTGAGTGAAACTAAACAAAAGCTTGTACAAATAATACTGATATATTATTATTTACCAACTTATTGGGTGCCTTCAAGCACTAATGAATATTCTTTATGTGTTTTCAAAACATATCAACTGCGATATAATATCGTAATAGAACATTTTTTGTACCTATACTTAGGGATCATTTTTCAGTAAGAATATTGCTACATTACGTGTTTCATTATATTAGTCTTAATTACAGCAATATAAAATTTTACCACTGATCATCATCTGATATTCGAAACATCCGAATGCAAACTTTGACTCGTCTTTTATTCTGCTAAACATCTCACCAATGACAATATTCTGCACATTTGTGAATGAAGTGAATGAAAACTGGCGTTCTATTTTAAAAAGAGACAGAAGTATAGTTTTGCGTGCCATCC
Source organism: Chrysolina oricalcia (assembly GCA_944452925.2). Classification (NCBI taxonomy): domain Eukaryota; kingdom Metazoa; phylum Arthropoda; class Insecta; order Coleoptera; family Chrysomelidae; genus Chrysolina; species Chrysolina oricalcia. The sequence goes on along the minus strand of OX101822.2, from coordinate 3,243,900 downwards.
GATAACGTCGCCACATTACTGGATACATTTTCAATGTTTCCAGTAAAATAGTATAGATGTCTCAGGTGACGGCCATCCAATGCATTTTGCACAGGGATTGTTCGACTATTCTTCTTTAGACAATGATAGGAGCAATAATTGATGTCGGTAACAATGCTTCATTTTTATGGTTGCATACTTGGATAAATATTCATTCGGGTGGCTGGTGGCTCCTCTGTCGGATTAGTTTGTCAAGGATGATTAAACGGCCACCATGATTTCAATTCCTATATAATATAACAATGTTTCACCTTTGACTGTTTTTGCTTTGATATGACTTATCATTTCACAAATTATTCTCATCATTCTTTTTCTAATAATTTTGTTTGATTCCTTCATCAATTTTTATTTCATATGTATTGCTGTTGAACAATTTATGTAAAAATGTAATCCCTCTCTAAATAGAAACGTTTCTTGGGATCAATAAATAAAGTGTGTGCAGTGTAAGTATAACAATTTTCGTGTTCACTAGGAGTCTAGGACTGACAATTTTTTTCTGAATTGTCCAGATTATCAACCCATTTTATCAATTTTCAGAATCATTTAGGAACAAAAGACCCAAAAATGGTCATGGAAAAAAGTCGCCAATTCTAATAAGCACATAGAATGGAAAAGTTGTAAATTGCAAAAATGGAACGTTTTCTTTCGAACAAGTTAAAAAAATTTATATTGATGTTTATCTTAAGAAAATTGGTTAGACCATAATAATGTTAGTATATTGGTAATCTCTTTAGAACAGCTGTTTTATTGAAGAGTGAATGGCTATATTTTCTTGTTTCAACCATACCATATGAAGGTCATAATTCACAATCTCAAAAAACTTCTTATTTATGATAGGAATACAAAAAAAGAATTCATTAGGTATATAAAGGAATTTTTATAATCATACAAATGAGAATGTACAAAAATTTAAGATTGTAAATGGGTGGGCCAGAAATGCAGTATTTCAATCATGTCAATATTTTTTTGATATTTTGTAGTACATATATGTCTGATAGGTATTAATTTTTGCCTTAAGTTTTTTGCTAAAGCTTGATTTCATCTGAGAGGCATTCAGCAAATATATTTGACACGTTTTATGTTCACGAATGCTAGGCACTTCTGTAAGATTCAAATTCGATAATCGATATTTGGTTTTTGAGTTATTAGCAGTACCTCAAATTGACCCAATTTTGAAAATTTGTATTGATCAAACAATGGTAGGTATATATTGTGACTAAGAAGTATTTGGGAGAACAGTAATACCTATCTAATTTTGAATAATGAACCCATTAATGGAAGAAGTTTCAGTGTTTTTATAAAGGGTTTGTAACTCTGTGGCTATATTTAATCAATCATTGGCAACTTTCACACATCATTGTGAAAACAACACTAGGTTCTGCCCTTCTAAAAGAAACTCTTGTGTCTGCAGCAGAGATGGTCGACGGCTGAATCTCCATGTTCCATAATGGCTGGTGGTCGAATCACAGAATATCGGGGCCGTGTCCGTGAGTCGACGCTTTTTTGAAATTCGAGTCAATTGTACACCTGACAATTTCAATCCATAAAAAAAATTAGAATTGATATGTATCCATTGAAATTGAACATGATATCCATAATTTACTTATTTGACATTCTGACTTACAAAAAAAACAACCCAACTTTTTTTTCAAAAGTATTGGTTCTCTCTCTCTCTTATAACCCTTGCTTCCTAATTGGAGCTTTTGTGGGTTATTTGGAACATTGGAACTATTTAAAGAGATTAAAATAATCAGCTTTTTGCATCAGTTTAATTCCAGATTATGTTTCACCAATTGGAATACGAAACGTGAAAAGCAAAACATAAAAATAATTTTGGGTGTGAACTCCACTTAATACGTATAAACAACGAAATCCTCAGTCTGGCAACGCTGCCACTCGGTTCCCATTTAAAATACTTTGCCATAAAAATCCCACGCTATCGCTGTATTCTCGGGTTATTTTCGCCTACAGAAGGTGTGTACTTTTTGCTCAACACCGTATAACAAATTCATAAAGTGGATGTAGTTAAAAAATGTCACTTACCGCATGTACAAACACTAAACTGTCTTCACAATTCAATTCGAATACCAAATAAATGAATGAAACTAGTGTCAAGAACTTCATATTTTTAAATAATAAGTGTACAAAATTGTGATTTCTGTTATCTCTGTTTGTAATCGCTTTCGGTTCTCGTTAAGGTTATTAGTGGTACAATTCTACGAGAAATAAGATAGCAAGTATAATCTAATGTATTCCTCATTATTGACGTATTTTAATGAACAAGGTTGGATAAATTGTGACGTTTGACTGGATCTAAATTGTTTCGAAGGAAAAACCGTCTTCCTGGCAATTCTTACCTTTGGGAGAGCTGTCCAAAATAATTGTTTTAAGTTGGCTTTGTATACAAACGAGTGCCCGACATATTTGGTAAATTTTTATTGCGTAGTTGTTTTCATTGCTTATATTGTTACTGTTTGATAATAACTACAATAATATTAATTTCCCGCCTAATTAACATCTATGTTTAATGTTTTTAACCATTATACTTCACTAGCAAAGAGTCAACACCTGATTATTTCCTCCTCAATAAGGTGTGAATTTTAGTGGTTTCAAACATAATTTGTTATTCAAGTTTTATATCAGTGTGTGCGGAATTTTCTGACCTACATCACTACTCAATATTTAGAATAACATATTCCTGCAATTCCACATAATCTGGACCTAATCGACTGTCCTCAATCAAAACCGTTAGTGCAAAAACTCAAACGTCCTCTGCCTTGCGTAAAAAAGCTACAAAAACCTATCTTTGCAAAATCAATTTACTCTTATCCTCTAGCGATAAATAGTAAACAGGGTTCGCCTCTACTCAAGATGCCACTAAAATGCGATACGCCTGCAGCTTTGGACTGAGCATGCGCCAAACTCGAATTTAATTGATGTATGAAGAGGATCATTTAATGGCGGAGAAGCAAGAAGAGGAAGGAAAAACAAGATTGCAAACCGTGTTGAAAATACGTGAATTTGTTTTTTCGCTCGCAATTTACACAGAAACCCAACCTGAGCAAGCTAACCTAGCTTGCGATTCGAAAATTCGTTGAATTAGTTTTTCGCTCGCAATTTACACACAAACCTAACCTGAGCAAACTAACCTAGCTTGCGAGTTGAAAATGCGTGAATTATTAGCCAAACCTAATCTGACCTGACTCAAAATATTGGATGCAGTTTTGTCTACAGCAAGACAACTTCATTCCCCCGATAAAACCTCGCTGTCTACGCCGGTTAAAGGCCGGATGGGAACGGATTTCTCGCAGCAGGGCATGTCCACATGGCGCCGAATGGAAGCCGACGGACAATAATTGAAGAGAGAGAATGCTTGATGCAATTAGATGAATGAATTCCTCACAAGTTGTTTTTCATAAATATGACGTGTGTCACTTTCCTTTATTAGCATGATTTTGAATATGTTGAGCCACAAAAGCCTCAAATTGGGCTATTAATTGTAACAAGCCTAAATAATTCCCATTGTGAGGTGAACCAACAATTTCGTCACTGCCACGAAACGAAAGACCTCGTTCTGCTAAAAACTTTTTACCAACGTTTCTCGTGGCAGGTATTATACTCGTACCTATACCTACGATTTAATGTGACGAAATCGAGTTTTAGATTTTCAGGTGGGAGTGAAGCACAGCCAGCGCTTCGTGTTTACGGCATGTAATGCAAGATATTTTACGCTCCTATCTAAATTAAATTTTTTGACGGTCAGACAGGCGTTGGAGCGCGGGGCCCCCCAATTCGCGGAGCCCGTAGCATTTGCTACTCTTGCTACGTGGCTAATCCGCCACTGCTTGTAGATTAAAATGCGATTAATAATCTTCGCCTTCATTAAGACACTAGTTGATTGAATCACTATAAAAAACAGGCAGTATTAACAGTCATTTCCAAAAACCCCACACAGCCGTAAAAGTATCTCAGAGGAAGAAGAGGGAGTGTGTTTAACGGTTTTGAAAAATGGTAAGACAGATTTCGAAATCTCGTGATATACTACTGCACAAAAATTCAAAGCCTTTACAAAATTCATAAATACTTTAAACGAAACGGATTTTATTCCAAGATTTGAGTTTTCCGCATAGTATCAAGGAGAATACGAAGAAAATTTACGTTTCCCAATAAATATTTTTTATGGAATGATGAATCAACATTTACAGCTAATGGGACACTAAGTTCACAGAACTGGTAGGTCGTGGACTACAGAAAAACCACATTTCAAGGACTAATATTCATTTGAGGTAAATGTCTTATGTGGACTGTCAAACAATACTGTGAAAGAAGAAGGCTTTGATGAAAACCGTACTGCCAACCTATATTTGCAATTTTTACTACAAGATTTATTACCAATTTCGACTCAAATACCGCGTAGACAAAGAGGAAGAATACATCCATAAGCTAGATGGAGCGACTGTTCATTGTACTGCAACAATACGAAAATTGTTATTGAAACCATCTAAGGAAAATGGATTGGACGTTACTCACAGTATCCCATGCCAGCTCGCTCACCAGACTTATCCCCAATAGATTTCTTCATTTGGGGTTCATTGAACAACGAAGTTTGCAATCATATTTCCTTTGCGGATAGATAACATATAAAAACTGTGATTACTAATTGTGGTAGAACCATAAAACAGAAGCACATTACGGATGCAGTCAACTAGGTTGTAAGAATAACTGAACTGTGCAAGTTGCGGGATGGACATCACACTGAGATGTAAAATAGTGACAGGAATTCTTATTTGGCAACCATATCAATCATTTGTTTGTATTTAAACTCATTATTGAACATCATTTTCTTGTTTCGATATTGTATTATTTTCAGTAATTTTACTAACACTACGATTCAAAATGAACTCATTGCCATCTGGAAACTCTTACAACCATTTCAAACAAGGAGGTTTAAGAGTTGTTACAAATGTATCATTAGGTATTTAAAATGAAAAAGGTAAAACATGTGCCTTTATGAAATTACAGTAATATAGTACGACCAGAGTGGATAATATATTTGTATTTTAAAGAATTAAGGAAATGAAAACCGCAAGAAAGCCACAACGGTAATTTGAGTATGAAAGAATTAATTTATTTAAGCATAACTAGTATATCAGCTTTGAAGAGCACATTGGCGTACTAAAGGGCAGATCGTAGTTGGCCAATTTCCACAGAATTGGTTGAATTCAGAGAAGATGTCTCAAACAACTGAAAACAAACACACAATACTAACTTTAATTTCGATCTTTATTCTGTAAATTGTTTCCCTGGTCAATAAATATGTACTTAAACTCATAAAACGCTCCTCAATATATTCAACTCGTCAGTTTAATGAACTTGGATTGTCCATATTCTCACCTCCAGACTTGTCGAAGACTCTTTTATATACTATGACTGCAAAATATATAATCACTTACCGCGTTATAATATCGAGTGATTATCCAAATTTTAGAAAAATAAATAAAGACTTTCTAATTGATAAAACCTATTATAGCCTGGAAGAATTTTATACGGATAATTGTTAATACTTAATAATAATATCTTTATTTTCCTTGTTTGACAAAGTTATAAAATTTGTATAGGAATCGTCTAAGAAAAAGAAAAAGCAGATAAAAATAATCCCTGAAAAATGGAATAAAACTACCTACTTATACACATAAATTCTTCAAAACTATAACAACACTTTTCAATAAGAAAATCTTTAAGTTTTCGTTTGAAGATATAAACGGTTTTGGATTTTTTTATTACATCTGGTATCAAATTATAAACACGTGGGGCCATCTGATCAGGAGAATTAAAAGCTAATTTAGTTTTAACAAATGGTACAAAAACATAGTTTTTTTGTCTTGTGTCAATATTATACTTATATTTATTTAGTACAAACAATTTATTTGTATTTTCAAAAACAGATAAGCACAAATCAAAAATTAAAAGACTAGGAACAGTTAAAATTCTGAAATTTTTAAAAGCATTTCTGTAAGAGTCACGGGGACTCATGCCATTAATGATTCGTATGAGATTTTTTTGTGCTATAAAGACATCAGAGCAGTTGGAGGAAAAACCCCAAAAACACACTCCACATCTCAGGCTAGAATCCACCTGCGCATAGTACAGCTTCAGCAGCTGATCAACATTCAAAACCTGCCTTATATTTCTGAACTGATATGATATAGAATTAATTTTTTTTATCAGAAAATCGCAGTGATTCTGCCAATTCAAATGTTCATCAATGTATAGACCCAAAAATTTCAAGCTCTCACATTCTGTCGTTATATTGTCAGAATTATCATTGACTCTGAAACTAATAATATCACACTTCCGTTGACGATGATGAAATCTCATTGAATCTGTTTTTTTGCATTCAAAAACAAATTGTTCGCAGAAAACCATTTATTGATATTTTCAAAAACTGTATTACATTTTTATTTCAAAACTAACTCTGATCTGTCAGAGACTATAATTGACGTGTCATCTGTGTACATTGTAATGAATGTTCCTGGTGCCGAGTATTCCAAATCATTAATATATAAAACAAACAATATGGGTCCCAATATCGACCCTTGAGGAACTCCTAATTCAGAGAAGGCCATGCTGGAAGTTGCATAGTTAATAGCGACATATTGTTTTCTATAAGAGAGATAGTCTGTTATCCATGCCAACGGTATGCCCCTTATGCCATACGGAATAGTTTATTTAAGAGAATGTTATGATCAACACAGTCGAATGCCCTGCTTAGATCGCAGAATATCCCAATAGGGCACTCGCCTGCTTCAATATAGTTCACAATCTCTCTATGGTATGATTGTATAGCTGTACTAGTTGATTTTTTGGTCAGAAATCCATGTTGGTTTTTTGTAAAGATATTATGATCATCAGAAAATGATAAAAGTCTTTTCAAAAAAGCATATTCGAATATTTTCGACATACTTGTAGAAATTGTTACTGGCCTATAATTTTCCAATAAGTTCTGATTATTCCTTTTATACACTGGAATGATTTTACCTATTTGCATCATATTTGGGAATAAACCTTCGCTGAATGACAGATTCACCAAATGAAGTAGAGGTTTAATCAAAACATGAAGACTCTTTTTCAAAAGAAACATTGGGATTTCGTCATGACCTGAAGAACTTTTATTTTTAAGTTTGCTATTCAGTAATTCATACAGTTCGGATTCAGTATAAGGGTGTAAAAAAAACGAATTACTAGGAGATGGAATGTTTCTCGCGTAAGATTGATAATCCAAATTTGTCTCATCAATTTGACTAGATGATACTTTAGTTGACTCGATAAAATAATTATTAAATGTGTTAGCGACTTCTTTCGGTAAATCAACAACAGCGTCCCTGCCCTTTATAGAAATATTCTTAGTGGTGCATTTTGGTTTATTAGATAATTCAGAGACAATTCTCCAAGCGGTTTTTGAAGGATTATCAGACTCATCAATTCGTTTTTGAAAATAATCTTTCTTTGTTGATTTTACTAACTGAAAGTGTTTTTGTTTTTCCGTTTTATAACTATTCTCAAGGTCCTTCCGAACTTTTTTTAGATTGTAAAGGTCTTTCTACTTGAAATTTTTATTTTATTGTTAACCCAATTATTATTTTTAACAGTCTTATTGAAGATTTTACGCTTTGGAAAATTAATTTCAAAGTAATAGGACAATCTCTCCCAAACACACTGATAAGCCAAATTCATATCAAAAACACCAAACAAATTTCCCCAACTTCTTCCTAACTTATCTCTACAGTGTTATTAAATTTTGATGTTGTTCTATTGTCATTTATTTTATATCTGATATATTCTATTTTTGTATTTATCAGATCGCAGAAAGTGAAAATTGACTATCAGTTGAGTGCTCCACAGAAGGTTACTATTGGAGTTCCTCAGGGAACGGTGCTTGGACTGCTATGCAGATGACACAGCTATTGTTCACACAGGGGACTCATGGCAAAATGTTTATAAAGGAACTAACCGACTTGGAGTGGACGAAAATGCTGATCAATCTTCATTAGATGGTCACAAAGGTTCGAAAGGAAAAATTAGCAGAAGTACTGTAGGGTAACAGTGGGGAAATGTCGGCCATCTAAGCCATGTCTTCAATAATATCTCAATAATCGGGTATATTGAAGCGTGCTATCTAAAGAACGGAGCATATATTACAGAAATGATAAAAAAAACTAAAATAATGGAATTATGATTTCTTCTTTAAAGTCCTTCAGTGGCTGTAGCAAAATGGCGGCCTAGGATGCCATTACCTACCATCCTACTTCCATCCACCCACGTTCAGCGTCTGCAGACGCTCCATTGGCCCACTGTCCACTCCAGTAGCATTGCAGTCACATATGTCTTCGTTTAGTTACTGCTTTTTCAACAGTACCGTCTTCTTTTGAACTGCTCTTTTCTGTCACTGCCTCTGCCTTTTTGCAGCTTCTTCCGATATTTCATCCAGTTTCACGGATTTGGTTTTGTTCAGCTGCATCATCTTCCTCTTGAATGTTGTGTCATGTTCTTCTAGATGTGAGTAACTGTCAATGCTCTTTTCTATTGCGTTAGTGTTTTCGCCTATTCTATTCTGTCTATTCCTGATGGCCCAGATAATGGTAAATGGTCATAAAACGCGAAATTCCCACTGGTTCCTGAACACCATCTTCATGGAAATTTCCTTGATTTGCGAGAAGTATTTCATCCACGTTGGTATGAGTTTATTGTCGATTGAGAAGCTGTGAATGAATAGAGAATAGTTAGTTCAGTGTTTCGTTAGCCACGAACCTCAATTTTGTAATGGTAATGGTAAGTGTGGATGGTGACTGATGCGCTGCGACTGATTGGATCTATCGTGCCCCAACTTCTTCTGCTATCTCAAGGTTTTCTCGTTTACAGCAGCCCCTCAAGCCTCAATTCCTTGAGGGATTTGATGAATTTGAGGGGGTCTATTCGTGCTATTTCTCCCACAGTCAACTGATGTGATCCCAGTATATTCAACCTCTTGTGATGTGAAACATAACACTCCATCAATATATGGTGGGGTGTTACTGGATGTACCCCACAGAATCTGCAGGTGCGGTCCTCCTCTAAGCCTAGCTTCCTTAGGTGTTCTTTGAGTCTGCAGTGCCCCGTCAGAAACCCCGTGATTGTCTTTAGACTAGTTTTGCTGAGGTTAATCAGTGTACTCGGATCTTGCTCGGTCGAAATTGCCGAGGAGATCTTTGGCCTGCCTTATCTTCGGAAGCCTTTGCCAGTATGTAGCTCTCATTGCTTCTTCAGTTTTATTGAGTTCTTCTTGGAAGTAAGATTTTCCAAGTCCGCAGAATGGTTCTGGCTAGATCAGTGGTGTTGATGCCCTTTTTCGTGCCAGCGTGTCTGCTTGTTCATTGCCCTCCACTCCAACGTGCCCCGGCACCAAGAGGAGGATCACCTTGTTGTTGTTGCCTAGATCATTGAGTTTGTCTAGGCATTCCCAGACCATCTTTGAGTTGATGTTATATAAGCTCAACGCTTTGATGGCTGCTTGACTATCGGATAAGATTGCGATTTCCTTGTTCCGATATTTCCTGTCGAGGTTGAACTGAATGCACCTTTCTATGGCGTTAATTTCCGCTTGAAAAATGCTGGGGAACTGGCTCATGGGTTCGGAGTATTTGGTGCGAGGCTCCAGTTCCATCGGGAGTTTTGGACCCCTCCGTGTACCATGTTATGGTATTCTTTCCCAGTGCAAGAATGGACTCTAAACAGATAAAAAAGATTTCTTCAATCAAGAATATACATACTCTTGAATAGAATAATCTTCTGAAAAGAATAATCATTTCTAATCAATGAATATTCTCCCAGTTCAAGCTGATTGAGATATTTGCTTCTTTACATAAATAGGCAACTTGCCTTAAAATTTTAATAAGAAAATGTTATTGAAAATCAAAAGGGGACACTGTGATAAGACGTATACTCACCAAAAAATTATATTTTCTCATTTCACGTCGTACATATGAAGGATTAAAAGTGTCCTAAAATTCAAATGTTATCACGTGAGTCGCAAACGCGCTAGCATTGGCCGTGACGTCAGTCATCATGAATAGGTTGGCGCCTTAACTCGACACATACAGTCACATGCTTAATTTGATAACGGGCAGATTGTGTTTGGAAAAAATTGGTTTGTGGAAGTGATGATAAAAAATGAATGACGAAGGATTCTTTAAAGGACAATCTGACAATCTACGAGGGCTGTTTGGTAACTCCGTGACTATTTGAATAAAGAAAAAAAAAATTGGCAAATAAGCGTTTTATTTTTCAACATAATCTCCTTTTAGATCAATACATTTAGTCCAGCGTTTTTCCAGTTTTTTTATTCCTTCCAAATAATAGGTTTTCTCAAGGCCCTCAAAATAGGCGTTTGTTTCGGTTATAACCTCTTCATTCGACCCAAATCTCTTACCACCCAGCCATTTCTTCAGGTTTGGGAAAAGAAAATAGTCGCAAGGGGCTAAATCTGGAGAATATGCTGGATGGGGTAGTAGTTCGTAGCCCAATTTATGAATTTTTGCCATAGTGACTACACACGTGTGCACTCGTGCATTGTCTTGATGAAGCAGCACTTTTTTTTTCGCTAAATGTGGTCGTTTTTGCCTCAAATCAATATCGAATCTGTCTAAAAGCTCTGAATAATATTCGCCGTTGATCGTTCTACCCTTCTCTAAGTAATCTATATGAATGACACCGCGTGCATCCCAAAAAACTGTGGCCATAACCTTGTTGGCTGACAGACGCACCTTAGCCTTCTTTGGTGCACGTTCACCAGTTGACACCCACTGTTTTGATTGTTCCTTGGTCTCTGGGGTATTGTGATGGATCCATGTTTCGTCTAAGGTTATATAACGGCGTAAAAACTTGCCCGGATTGCGATTGAACTTTGCCAAACACTCCTTTGAAGTGGTCACACGGTTGCGCTTGTGGTCGAGTGTGAGCAATCGCGGCACCCATCTCGCGGATAGCTTCTTCATGTCCAAATATTCATGTAAAATGTGATGTACTCGCTCAGTTGAGATGCCTACAGCCTCAGCTACCTCACGTACTTTTATTCTCCGATCGTCCAATATCATTCCATGGATTTTATCGACGATTTCTGGCGTGATGACCTCTTTTGGGCGACCTGAACGTACGGCGTCACTTGTGCTGGTACGACCACAACGGAACTCAGTAAACCACTTCTTAACCATTGAAATTGATGGTGCAGAGTTCCCATAGTATTTATCAAGTCTTTCCTTGGTTTCAGTTATGGTTTTTTTACGCAAAAAATAATGCTTAATCAACACACGAAATTCACTTTTTTCCATTTTTGTTAAAATTCACGAGGTTGTCTGCTTCTAATTGCTGTCAAACACAAACCAAATGTCGCAGCTTGCTCAAAATTTGACAGTAGTCTATTGAAAGATGGTGGTTGACAGCAGCAGTGTTGCATTTAAAGTTACTGCGCGGGAAATTTAAAAAGTCACGGACTTACCAAACAAGCCTCGTACCATATGTAGATATGTTTATGGTTGCCACATTTATACAAAATGCGGAATGTTTTTCACTTGGAAAGTTCGAGGCGTGAAGGCAGATGAGTATGTATTGTTTTAGAAGAGAAGAATGAAATATACCTAGTCGCTTTCAAAAATCGACACATTAATAGGTGATTATTGAAAGAAACAGTCTATTTGGTAGGTCAATATTTATACATTAGATTTCAAACAGAAGAAAGACAAATAATTTCATTATATTGGTCATTTTATACAAATTTTGATTCAGGCTTTAGTCGTAAACTTAACATCAACAAAATGTTCAACAAAGTAAATGTTTTATTTGTGATAAATAAATACGCATTCAAATATATTTGTATTACAAGTTTCATTCAACTGGCTTCTTCCGTATGCCTTTCCTGTTCAAAATTTATAAGGGAAATTTGACCAACTAGTCTTTCGATAAACGTGAAATTTGGCAGGTATTAATAAGTGACAACGCATTATGAAAATTTTGTTGAAGTAAGTAAAAAACAAAACGACGGCTCCAAGTGATATGTGGAGGATTTAGGGTCCGAGATTTCGAAATTTTTCACTAATTACAGAAGTCGGATGGGTTGTATGATCAAGGTTCTATTCAAAATTGGTGTATGGAGATTTTTGGGGAACAGTATTATGAATTGAATTTATTGTCAAAATATGTAAATTTAAAATAGCGGGAGAGTTTTGTGTATCGGTTTCTAGAGTCAGAAAATGTAACTTTGCGTAAAAATTAGGTACCTAATTCATGATGGCGGATTTTAGTATTTTTCCTTTTCAGTGCATTCGAATAAAAGCGGTTCTTAATTTTTTTTGTTATTTGCAATCGCAGAAACAATTGAAACATTGACAGTAGTATTCAGTATGTTTTCTAGAATACATCTTTTCTAGATCCGGAACACTTTCCTACGGAGATGCTGCTGTGGGGTGGGTACAAGTTCGAAGGAACAAAAATGTGTGCACTGTGGAAGGCAAAATTACACCTGAACACATTGTTAGGATAAAACAATACACCGTTAGATGCAATATTGACGAAGAAGAGGAAAAAGTATTGGATTGTGCTGCTTAGCGATATGTCTCTTTCTTCTCTCCTACAAGCTCTCAGCCATTTTGAACGACGTCTGCGATCTGCTGGCAACATTATGAATATTTTGTCCGGTGTTCTAGCTGTGGTGCTTTTGCACATCGGTACAATGCAATATTTATAAAATAACTTTTTATTTTCCATGACGAATATAGATATTTCACTGCAATTGCAACGGCACCTAATGAACCACACCACTCTTCCACACTCTGTAACTGAATAGAATAACTTGCTCCATGTATTTATTTTCCGCAGTGGTGAGAAATGACGTCACGACCGTTTCCGGGCTTTTAAGCTTGTTTGAAATGAGTCGCTGGCGCATATTTTGCATAGCTTATTGTTTTTCATAATTGAACATTTTTATGCAGTCAATTGGAGAAAGGCAAGTTGCCTATTCTCTTGAAATGAATTTGCTTGCAGTGAAAACATTATACTTCTCATCCTAGAAAACATTCACATTAACTCATTGTGAAACATAATCCTCTTAACACAAGAATATAATTCCTTGGTAGATATCACTACCCGTGCCACGTGACACATTCAACCAATGAGCAATCAAAGCAGCTGGCGACACCGCGACCTGTGAATTCGACTTCCATTTCGACCATTTCATCCAGTTTGACCATTTGGGTTGGAGGTTATGAGGCTATGCGTACCGATATGAATGTTAGTTTTGTGCCTAGTGGAAACTGTTTCTATACAATAAAAATGCAATATCGAAAATTGAATTATGCTCATTACGGGCCAGTTGTGAAAATGAGTGAAATATATTTTGGTCTTCTACAGTTATGTGTCTAAAAGCGAGTGGCGTTGTTTATATATTCAATCAAACTGTTATATGCGTCACTAGTAACTGATTTTATTGAGAATACAGTTATTAAACTTAAAACTATTCTCATATAAAACCATTATTTATACCTAAATTGTTCCTAGTTGTGAATCTATGCTTTGTTTAATCCAGTGGCGGATTTATAGATTTGCCGCCCGTAGGCTATTCAATTTTTGCCGCCTCTAAATTTTGATATCTTAGTCCACAATCATATCAATTTTCTATCAATAAAATTCCAACTTTATAATTTGTGCTCCATCATCCTCGTTACATCAACTTTTCCCATATAGTTATTATTATTGAGAACTATGGTACCGTGTTAGATCCTTGATTATTTTTACAGCAAAGAATTATCAAAAAACATTATTTTAAGGAAAAAATATCTCAATCGTATACCACTTTTAAAGTAAGGTAAGGTATGTCTTAAAACTATACAATACTTACAAAATATGAATTAAGCTTACGTAAAAAACATACATTTGGCGAACGTTGATTAACATTTATTATTACACTCACAGTTTAAAAACAATACAATAAATATATCTTTTCTTTATTATTTGTTAGCATTATGATTTAAGTTAAATTATAAAAGCATTACAATACTTTTTTGCGAGACTTTGAATTCGCAAAATCATTTATTATATCGTCGTACGAAATCTTGTTCATTAGCTCTGACTCTTCTCTGCTCTTCTCTGCTCTGACACTTCAATTTTTTTTTAATACACTTGTTTAACTGGAGAGAAGCCGTTGAATAAAAAATTGCAGCTGAGTATTGTTTTATCTTATTATAATTAATTCATTTCGATTGGCATTTTCTGAAAAAGTTGGCTTTGCGAAAAAGTTATCAAATATACTGATGTAAACATTTAATTTAAATAATTCTTGTACGACATGAGCGCTTAAGGCCTGCTCATTTGGATTTTCCAAACTTTTTCTTACTGCAAATAAAATAATTAACTGATAAAATGTATCAATTTTCTAATGAGCAAATTGTCTCACTTCATATTTTGTGGAGGGAATTTTTTTATTGTCAAGTCACAGTCGTTTAACTATCAGTTATTTGATTAATATGATCTCTATAAGATATTGAACTAGTTTTTTATTTAATAAAAATTAGTCAATTTTAGTCAGTATTTTTATTAGATAATCGATATTATATCGATTGAATTGGGTAAGCAGATCTCATAATTATTAGGTACAAGGAGAAAAAATTATAGCAGTTATCAGTGAAGAATATATGTAAAAATTACTAAATTTCGATTATAATATCGAATCGCGATATTCTAAAAGTTCATAATCATTAATGTATAATTAGTAAAGCGTTTAGGAATTGTTCATGCAGAGATGTTGAAATATTTATTAATTAGCACTGTATATGAGAATATTTCGATTTTTGTTAAATATTTCAATTTCTCTCCAATTTTCGAAATTCGTATTATGTGTGTGTATAATAATTTTTTTTTTTAATTTGTAAACCGAAATAATAAATTTATGAACTAAATTTGCCGCCCCTTAAAATTTGCCGCCCTAGGCTCCAGCCTACTCAGCCTGCTGGTAAATCCGCCACTGGTTTAATCTATGAAAATGGCTTCCATTCTATATTTTATAACCAAGTGCAAAGTGCAGATTTGAACTCAACCTCCAAGTTGATAGAAGAATGGTACTCATTATTGAAATTGCAATGTTCTTGTCTCAACCTACTTTCATGATTCAACAAAAAAATTGTCCATTATTGAAGCTAAAATATTCTTGCCTCAACCAACTTATGAAGCAAGTGTTTTTTCAAAATATTTTTCTTGCAAGTGGCCAAGAGGATTCCGTCAAAAATTCAAACTAATATTTGGTTGGACCTATTCAAGAATACAATCTGTTTGAATCAACGCAATTAAGCGTTGATGCAAAAAATCCTTTTTATCAGTGCATGTTCCATTCTCTCTTGGTATTCAATTTTGTAACTGTTTAGATATGATAAGTGATAATAATTGATGAGCACATGGTGACAAAAGTAGTTTATTATTTAGTACCAGCACGCCATGACCTGACGCAATACAACATGGAACACCCTCTGGAGGTATCTACCAGATTTTGGTTAGGTTTCTTACAATGTTACCAACCTAACAGTAACATTGTCTTCTATTTTTAGCCTGTTGAAATACCTTCTCGTCCGCCACTGAAGGGGTGTAACCGACAGAAAAGTAGCAATTGTAAACTCGCGCAGACGATCAATTTGCTTTAGACATTACCCTAATGACACGCCATTATGCTATAAACACCGTTTTGAAAAAGCACATCTGACTATTTTCCGGCCGTCTTGGCAAACAGCATTAAAATTTTAACGTGTTTATCCGTCATTACAGGTCCGATCAAAATTACACGGGGGAAATTCGATTACAGGATTTTCGAAAGTAAATAAAATGTTTTTGAAGGTAAATTATCAGTATTTGAAGGCTGGATAAGTGTGAATTGGCCATGTGGCAGGAAGGGCAATAGAAATATAACTCATATTAGTCACAAATGTTTTTGAGTGGTTGATTGAGTGATTATTTGTTGCTTTCAACCGATGAGCATACTCTAACCGAACATTTGTCTGATGCCTATACAGGGTGGATGATACACACTTTACCTTCTATGCCGACGATACCTCTGTAGTAATTTCTGATAAATCAAACCCCATACCTATACTTGAAGGCTAACATATAACTTTTTGTAATTTCGTTTCAATATGGCGACTTTTTGTTTACAATTTGAATGTCAAAATGACGGTCATATTTGCACAAGTGCGAATATGAGAGTTCATATTCACACTAGTGTGAATATGGAAATCAGTTTTGATGTTCATTTGGAAGTATGAATGGGATGCTCATAATTTCAGTAAATTCAGTCAACTCAGTAGATTCATTCTTTATTCGATTATCAACAATATAGGTAAATGCCTCCTCCGCGGCAGCTTCAATATTACTTAGCACATTATTTTCTGTATCAGAATCACTCATTTTCGTTTGAATTTAATCAGACAGTCCGTCAGGTAATTCAATATGTTTGTATCTATCCATGACAACTGTCAACTGACGGCTATATATCCGGCAGTGTCTCCGCTACCGACTTCCCGGCAACCGAATCGCAACCATCATTCTAGACTCGTGCTATGTAAAGTACTAAGCAATATTAAAATAGTTATTGACAGATGCCCGTATTCAGTGTAATCCATGATTGTATATGAATAAATATTCCAACGAAATTACAAAAAGCCATGTATATAACACATTGCAAAATAGCGGGTTTTTTGCACACGACGTGTTGGACCACTCGCTACGCTCGTGTTCCAATGTTCACGTCTGATGCAAAAAACACGCTCATTTTGCAACTTGTTATATAAATAGCTATTATGCGACATTTCTTTATGGTTCTAACAAAACTCTCTTTCCGTAAACGAGACCAAAACACAATATACGAGATTATATGATATAAAAATCGACATTTTAAATTTCCTAGTCTGATCATCTAAGCCGAAAAACTAATTGTAAATCTTTAGTATCTAAACACCACTTGCTGAACTTTATGATGAAGAACCTGAGAACAACAATTCCTCATTACAGTGTGAAATTGCTTCTCAAGAGTATGTTTTCCAATTCTTCCGACCTCCCTGATGATCTTAGAAGAGTGAAATAGATTTTTGTCGACCAAAATGTATTAAAGGCCTAGCGAAAGAGATGCAATTCACGCATCAATGGAATGAGCGATTTTCTGTGAGTGATACTTCTGATGAATAACATTCTCCCTTATTTCATTTATAGATAAGAATCTCCAATGGAAACATGGACATTTAATAAATAATAACTATCTGAATGAAAATGCAAATTTTCACTTTCAGATTTTTTTTCTCTTAAGTTATATAGGGTCTTTCTTAATATCTATCAGATGTAGTTCAGTTATTATTATTATTAAGTCCAGCGTGGCTTTAGCCGGGGAAGTAGTTGTTTTTTGTTAAAAAGTAACTTCAATTTTATCGTAGGTTTTTTCCATTTCCCGAGGAGTCATGTATTGATTCAATTTTCAATTGAGGAATGTTTCTCTTTAAAACATGAATCCCTTCCAAGAGAGGTTATCTTGTACGATGGAAAACAGCGACTAAATTCCAACTTTCAGTCGCAGATGATTCCACAACTGACTTTATGAACATCCTGTTCATATTTTCAATAAAATCAACCTGAGAACAGTTTTAACGACAAAAGAATTACTTATCGAGGACCAAAACGCAGTACCTCGTATGTATCAATATTGTCGAAAATGAGATATCCCTTTGAATTTGAAATTGCTGTCACTGTCGCTATCTGTCGCCCAAGAGATGATTCTTGATGATCTGAACAGAAATCTGTAATTTCGAATAAACAGTTCCTTGTAACTGAAACATTGTCTAAAGAAGTATAGTCAGTCAACCTTATGGGATTATTATTGGATGAGGATGGGGTTTATTAGTAGATGGCGCCAGCACGATTGCCCCCAAAAAGGAGACAAACGAATGAGATGGAAAGTGTCGTAGTAATCGCGTAAAGTGAATAATGAATGGACATTATTTCGTGTTTTTGATTGGCTCAGTGTCCGTTCCACCTGCCACTTGCAATTTGCATGTAAACGAGAGAGCAAAGTAGTGGTGTTTGGCATTTCATTGTTTTTGTCTTGTTAGGTCTCAGTCAGTTTTCGAATTCACATAGATATTTTCAGGGTGATTTCTCTTTACTAATGTTTGTGGGAAGATGTCCAACGTTCTTGATGACAACCGATGATTGGTTTCAAGTTATGAAGGTGATAATGCCATTTCCGACAGTTACCATATTATTTTCTGTTTTTATTGAAAGCTTTTATTTAACTTGCTCTGTGTGTGTTAGATGGGTACAAATCTTGCAAGCTGAATTAGAACCACTTCCTCTTATTCTATGGAATTGAAATTTTTCGTGTTGGATCAGTTCCGATGACAAAACATTAATGTCGAAGAAATTGTCCCCCCTGCCCCCGAAAGTTAGATAGAGAACGCGTAGGGTTTCGGAAGTTTTATTGACGGATTTGGACGTCAGAAATAACAACGAAAAAAATAAGTAGGGGGGGGGGGATGCCTCCCTTCTCTCGAAAAGTTGGAAAACAAACTCGTGAAATTAAAATCGGAAAAATCTCTAAAAATCGTGAAAAATATCTGACAATCGAATGTTATGGTTTATAAAAAGGAATTGTCCCCCCCCC
Source organism: Chrysolina oricalcia (assembly GCA_944452925.2). Lineage (NCBI taxonomy): Eukaryota > Metazoa > Arthropoda > Insecta > Coleoptera > Chrysomelidae > Chrysolina > Chrysolina oricalcia. The sequence goes on along the minus strand of OX101822.2, from coordinate 3,225,146 downwards.
CCGTCCTCCGAAAGCTAGATAGAGAACGCGAAGGTTTTCGGACGTTTTTTTGACGGATTTGGACGTCAAAAATTACAGCAAGGAAAAATAAATTAGGGGGGTACTCGCCTCCCTCCTTTCTCGAAAAAAAAAATGGAAAAAACGCGAAATTATAATCGGAAAAATCTGTAAAAATAGTGAAAAATATCTGACCGTCGAAAATAATGTTTTAAAAAATTTCGCCTCCCCTTTCCCCCCTCAAAACCTAGGTAGAGAACGCAAAGGAATTCGGAAAATGTTTCAACAGTTTCGGACATGGAAAATAATGATGAAAACAAAAATAGATCGGGGGGTTCGCCCTCCTTTCCAGTCACAAAAAATAGGAAAACTCGCGGAATAGAAATCAAAAAAATCCGTAAAATTAGTGAAAATTATCTGGCCATTGAACAAAACCGTTTTAAAAAAATTCACCCCTCTGCCCCCTTCTAAAGCTATTTAAAGAACACGAAGAAATTAGGAAAAATTTCCAACGGTTAATTAACAGGCAAGCGACCGTGCAACAATGGCGCATTGATTGAAATGAACAGACTAAGAAACATATTCACAGAAAACTAAAAAAATAAATAAATAAACTTAAAAAACCTTTTCAGATAAAAGATTTTATTTAAATGCACTAAAGCGAAAAACCCATAATTTTGTTACATTATAAAATTTCAAATGATATAAAAGCTTGTCGTGTGAATAAATCTTGAGGTAATTTTTGAATTTTATATACTATAAGAATTACATATATACTTCTCGCGACAAGCTTTTATATCATTTAAAATTTTATAATGTAACAAAATGATGGGTTTATTCACTTATACATTTAAATAGAAACTTTTCTCTAAAATGTTTTTTTTTCAAGTTTATTTATTTACCATGAAGTCAAAGTTGTAAAACCTAATAAGGGTTTTTTTTTCGAAATTAGGTACTGATATAATGGCATTATCTGCGACTGAATTTGAAGTTTCAGTCGATCGTTCGAAATAACCTCTATAAAAATGAAACTTTATGACTTCATGACCAATAAGTACAGAAAACTCATATAAAGAAGATGAAATGATTATTTATATATGATACAAAAATTCGTAAATTATGACTTTTTTATGAGTTCAAAAAAGCTCTTTATGAAAATGTATCTACAATTTTATTTCTACGCCTGTTATTATATTGGCAAATTGTAGCAATTGTTGAGTACATTTTATTCTATGAAGTTTTCATTTGATGACTTTCGAGTAAAATCTGACGCAAAATACTGTCTTTTGGAATTATATGAACGATGCGTAAAACATAACTTTAAGCATATTTGATTTTTTCACTTACGTGTCCTGAAAAGTATCACTTTAGGCACTGTACGTGGACACTGCGTAAAACCATAAATATTTCCATCTCCCCGATGATCGTGCATGGTCAGTAAACTATATTTTTTTCTACAACCGCTTACCAAAGTAGGTAGCCTTTGACGCTTTTAGATCTCAACGCAAAGCTGATGTTTTTTCAGAAATGTTTTGTGACAGCTTTTTCACTCTAGTGCGAAAATATTGAAGAAACGGTCGATCTCCATAGTTTTCGTTGAAAACGAACCTATATTTGCATGATGTTTAGTATAGACAATAAATTCATAACACTCTTAGGAACTGTGGTGGTGTTGAGAGCGTAGCTGCTATCAAGCTGAAGGCCTGTGATTTGATCTCGACATACCTACTTTTTTTTTCAAGCAAGTTATCTTGTTTTGTTAGAGATGTGAATTATTGGATATTTGGATAGCTTTTATTCATTTGGGATTACTATTGAGTGTTTATTTTCTCATGGGTAATGTTAGGTGCCTATGTTGAATGAATTGTCAATCGTTTCTATGTTTAAAAGCTGCGTTTGAAGAAAAATAACATGTGTTTATTTCGAAAACAAAGTGCCATTGCCGCTCTCCAAAGATTACCAAGAATACACAAATAACTATATTGTACAACAAAAAATGTATTTTAGGCCCGTGTAGGAGATGAATGATTTCTGGTGACAACCTCCTTTGAAACTCTCCTTATATGTCCACATACATCGAACCATCAATTAAAGAACACCTGTCCGCCAACACTTGAATTTTCCTTGAATTGTCCTTGAACTGTCCTACCCAAATAATTCTAGATCTATCATGGACGGATTCGGACATGAATCACAAAATTTGTCCTCCATCTTGAATGTTCGTATTGGTTTCCAACACAACAAGCCCTTGTATAGGTACCAATTTTGAAAGAATCTAATCAAAAATCGTATTCGCCATTTCGAATTTTGAAAAACTACAAATCTACTCGAGATTCGCATTATGAATAGTTGGACAATAAATCACAAAAACTGTTCGCTATTTTGTTTTTTTCTCTTGTGAATGTCGTAACGAACCTGAATGAATTTAATGGACACCTGCCAAATTTAAAGATGATTTCCACTGAAGTTTTGACCCCGTTATACCTAGACAGTAGATACCATACCTGTTACGTGTGAGTGAAACTAAACAAAAGCTTGTACAAATAATACTGATATATTATTATTTATATACCTACTTATAGGGTGCCTTCAAGCACTAATGAATATTCTTTATGTGTTTTCAAACCATATCAACTGCGATATAATATCGTAATAGAACATTTTTTTGTACCTATACTTAGGGATCATTTTTCAGTAAGAATATTGCTACATTACGTGTTTCATTATATTAGGCTTAATTGCAGCAATATAAAATTTTACCACTGATCATCATCTGATATTCGAAACATCCGAATGCAAACTTTGACTCGTCTTTTATTCTGCTAAACATCTCACCAATGACAAAATTCTGCACATTTGTGAATGAAGCGAATGAAAACTGGCGTTCTATTTTAAAAAGAGACAGAAGTATAGTTTTGCGTGCCATCCGATAACGGAGCCACATTACTAGATACATTTTCAATGTTTCTAGTAAAATAGTATAGATGTCTCAGGTGACGGCCATCCAATACATTTTGCACAGGGATTGTTTGACTATTCTTCTTTAGACAATGACTGAAATTACAAACTTTTAAACGCAGCAGCTCGTATTTGTGTCTCCTGTAAAATTACGTTTTTGTCTCATACGAGGAACTACGTTTGGGCCCTCGTTATGGTACATGGGATGAGATATGGATAACTTTTTGGGTAGGTTCTCTATCTCGGTTGATGGGTTTCTCGCTAAAAAATTAATCATTAGATCAATTGCTGATGTACTCAGAGCACTTTGAACTATCAAAATATCTTCTCTATATTGACCTCACTAGCTTATTTATATTATAAAGGACAACTTCCATATTCCTATCACAAAAACCTTGATATCATATGTCACCTAATAGTTAGAGAGCTGCGGGTTCTGAGACGTCTTTCGGTGAGGTGAAAGTCCATCCTTGGACACCCCCAATTCCAAATTATTTTTATATCGGGCAGGGCACACTACAGTACGAAGGGAAAATGTCTTTAGATTTTTTTGACGATTTCTATATGTCCTCGGATATTCAAATTCAAAATTCATTTATTAAATTAAATCCATTACATTTCAAGAGCAAGAACTTACGAGGATATATTGAAACATTCTTAACCTACTATAGAACCAAACAAAATTTCTTATTACTCAACATATTCTCCTCTTAATTGGATACATTTATTACAGCAAACCTGCAACGTCTCTAGACCTTTCAAAAAAAAAATTTCTTTTTGCTCTGGAAACCAGATCTCCACAGCTTTTATTACCTCCTCGTTGGAAGAAAATTTACGAACTTTTAATTTTTTTTTCAGTTGAGGAAAGAGATGATAGTCGGACGGAGCCAAATCTGGTGAATAAGGGGGGTGTTCTAGTAATTCAAACCCTAAATCACGAATTTTTTGCATGGCAACATGAGATTTGTGTGCAGGGGCGTTGTCCTGCAAAAACAAAACACCTTTGGATAGCTTTCCGCGACTTTTCTCTTTAATTTTTTCCCGTAGAGTGGTCAGTAATGTCGAATAGTAATCTCCAGTTATTGTTCTACCCTTATCCAAAAAATCAATCATGATTACTCCATGGCAATCCCAAAAAACTGAAGCAAGAACTTTTCCAGCAGATTTTTGGACACGAAACTTCTTAGGTCTTGGAGAACCGGAGTGTCGCCATTCCATCGATTGTTGCTTTGTTTCTGGATGGTAGAAATGTACCCATGTCTCATTGTCTCATCCATAGTAACAATTCCGTTTGAGAATTATACATCGTTTTCAAATTGAGCACAGATCGAACGCGATGCTACTACCCTTGCACGCTTTTGGTCAACATTCAAACATTTGGGGATCCGTTTTGCAGCAATTTTTCTCATCTCCAAATTGACGTGAACTGTAAGATGAACGCGTTCGTATGAAATATTCAGTGCTTCAGATATCCGTTTTAGCCCAATTCGACAGTCTGTTAAAATCATGTCATGAACTGCATCAATATTTTCGGGGACTGACACAGAAACTGGCCTTTCCGATCAGTCATCATCTTCAATGGAAAATTTACCTCTTTTGAAGCTTGCAGTCCAATTTTTCACGGTCGCATACGAAGGACATTGATCACCAAGAGTATTAAGCATATCTTCGTAAATCTGCTTACCTCTTAACCCTTTTAAATACATGTACTTGATGATGGCTTGATACTCCAATTTTTCGATTTTCACCTTTTCGGTAGACATATTTTTTCATTTAATTTATTGCGTTACTGGTTTTCTTTTTTGACGTCAAACTTCACTCTGACACTTCTAATAAGTTATTGTTCGTTGCTATGGTAACGCAATATTTTGTTTATGCAGGGAACTGGTCTAGGCTAACTAGATATCAATACATCCTCGTATACAGAATATAAATAAAATAACACATAATGAAATACTATATTTTTCCCACCGAAAGAACAGGGAAAAACAGGGAGTCTCGAGCATGCGAGGTTTGTATGGGTTCTTGCCTGCCTCCCGAAGGGATGTTGGGGTCCGCCTTTGCAATGTTAGTAGATACTCTTATCTATATGTGCCTGTGTCTAAGGTTATTTAAGACCTTCCCCACCTCCCCTAAATTAAGTGGGGTAACTTAGATATTTATAGAATTTAGGTCATCAAGATTTTAGAGTTTTGAAAGCTAGTTTTCGTGCGTTCGAGGGTTCTCAGAATAATCGACGAAAAAACTGGGTCTAACCCATGTGGTGCCTAAGGCAATGGACTTGATCCATTCTGGAATTCCTTGAAAAATATTCAGGGTCTGATAAATGAGGCCTTCGTGTTTTTTGTAGTTCTCATTATTATGAGATCTAATGCTGGTCATGTTTTTGGTCAAGGGGCTTCCCAAGCTGAAATATCTGTAAAATTTCTCTGATAAATCTTTTATCTTTTAGTCGGAGATGGTTTCTATCACGGCCAGATCACGTAGCGTATCTAGCCGAATGTATCTATCACTATCTGTGACGATACGGAGTACCTTGTTCTGCATCCTCTCCAATCTCAGCGTCTTAGTTTGGGGGAGCCTACAGAACACGGGACAGGCGTAAGTCATCGTTGGTCTGATTATTTTTTTATATATTAATTCTTTATTCTCCATCGACAGCTTAGAGCTCCTGGCGATCAGAGGGTAGGTCCTTTTGACCGCCACGCGGCGTCTGAAACGAGTAATTGCCAAATTATTGAGGTTTAGTCAGTCCTATATTTTTGGTGATGATTAAAACAAGATATAATTATCATCAATATTTTATCAAAAAAAAAAAACTGATGGTTGTTGTAATATATTTAGTTATTATTTTAAGACTCAGTATATGCGATATCTTAAGTTGTTTATCATTTCGAATGTATGATGAGGAAGAGCAGTATAAGAGTCGATTATGTGAAGAAAGAGTCGAGGTTAAATTAGAGAAATTGCTGGAAGAAGCGTCGAATCAAGCAGAATTGAAGAATTGGAAGGTTAAGCAGAAGCAGGGAGATAGAGAGCAAGAACAAGGGGCTTCTAGCAGTCATAATGAAAAAGCGAAGATTTCAGTTGGTAGAGGGAAATGTAAGTGCTGTGGGCAATTCCATACAGGGCATCAGAAGTGTAAACACAACAATTATATTTGTAATATTTGTAAACGTGTTGGACATCTTTCTAAGGTATGTTGCAAGAGTAAAAATTCAAATCAGAATGTAATTGAGGTAGAACACGATGCAGTAGAAATCAATAACATGTATTTTCATAATGATAAACCTCTATATTTGAATATTTCTATCAACAACAATGTGGTTAGTATATGCAGATCGAAAAGGGATCAGGATTATCAGTCATTTCTGATACAATTTACAATAGATATTGATCGAAATGTAGATTATTCGAATCTAGCATCATTCTAAGAAGTTTTTCAGGATTTCGTATAAAATCGTTGGGTTATATTGAAGTAAACTTGAAATATGAGGACAAGGTATGTAAAAACCCATAGTCTAGCAACAAATTGTGAATTTGGTCCTTAATTGAGCAATATATTGCGTGACAAATTCCACTGACAGTATATTTGATATAGCAAGCAATCAGAATGAAATTATTCAAAATTTTCGAAATGTTTCTGAATCACCTGTTGATAGAAATATTCCGATAACAGATGAGATGATGAGTTCTACTTCAAGACTTAGGTGTAATATTATTGTTCCAGTTTGTGTTTTGAATATTGGTTGGGATAGTTTATTCCTAAATGGGAGAAAATTCAGTTAATATTTTTGGACTCAGTATATGCGATATCTTGTATCATTTCAAGGTAGCAATGATACTAATTATTATAGTTGTGGAAGCAGAATTTAGTAATAGAAAGTCGATCAAATTGCCATGAAAAATAAAACAATATAACTTTATCTGCTGTCGAGGTGAGCAAATGAAAAAAATGAGAGAGAAAAGAGAAGGACTACATCGGGCTTATTAGCTTGTATTTTTCTGAAGTCGAGAAGTGAGTAGTTCCGATAGATTTGCACTTATCATTCTCCACAACGGACTCTATACTCCCTAAAGTTCATCGGTTTATCATTTCTAGTATTATCATTATTATTATCCTTTTCCTAAAATCATCGCGTAAAGAAGCAGCTATCAGCTCTCGTAATTAATGTATCCGACAAATTATAATTAGTTATAATTTAACGAGGTCCACAGCCGCCCACCATTAAAAATATCTCTCTACAAGCGTTAACAAATGATCAATCAAGTCTCTCTGGCGTCACTCCAGCCGTGACGTGAGAGATGGGCTTGAGCAGACTGGTAAAAAACTGTAAATTACCCGTGTCGATTTGTACGATCTCGGGAAAATTGTTTCGGTCTAAGAATAGATCGTGAGTGCATTTATTCTTCGAACAACGTTGTGAGACAGGTCAAATTTCAAAAACAGATAGTTATAAGGTTGGAAAAAACGTTTTTTTTTCGATGTATATTGAAAATACTGAAATGACAGATTATTTATTTATTGTTAATAGTAACAAATACAATGTCAATATACAGTGTTAAACCGCCAAACATTTAGAATCGGTGTTTTAGGCAAAAATAAGATTTTTGTTTCCTATGCTCATGTGTCCGAACTTGCTTCGTTTTCGATATACAGGGTGTCAAAGTTCATGGGCCTGCACGATCTCCTGATTTAACCCCTATGGATTTTTGTATAGGGAGTGCCGTGCAGCTTGCTGCATAATATGTCGTTCGTAGATGCGAACTTTTCACGGGAAAAAATGGAGCGAGATACGAAATACATTGAAGTGACAAAAAATATTCATTTTCAATAGTAAAAAAAAGAAAAATTAAACATACAAACAAGTGGAGTACAATGATTTGTCCTTATATCAATTATATTACCCTTTTGGTCGCCACTGTATTTTATTATTAGATTATAAGTTCATTTATTACCGCAAATAGTCATACAAAGTCTTATTACTATCAGCCAAATTGATAAAAAAGTGTTCTTCCCTAATTTTTTCTAAAAACTTTGAACACTCTGTGATCCGAAAACGGAGCCGATAATTGCATTTCTCATATTTTCTTATATGAGGGAAATATCCGTCAAAAAAAATTATCCTAGAAATGAACACCATAGTAATTTATATCTCTGTCAAATAAACTTGTTTAAAAAAAACAAGGATTACAAAGAAGGAATATTACGAAGAAAATTTTCCGGAATCTACACCTAGAGATTAATGGAAAACAATTTATAATTTCATCACTGTTGGAGAAAGGCTAACATCTGAAAACTTCCAAGAAATAAAGACGGCATTCCTATCACCTGCAAAATACGAAGAAATGTTGAGAATGATTGTATAACTGAACCTAGGAAAGCTTGTGGATTTGAAGAGATGTCAAATCAGAAATTGCATCAATTTCAAGATCCATATTTTCAAAATAGTTTCAGTTGGATATAGCAATTTTATCGTCAAAATTGAACAATCAGTACCAAACGTAAAAACTCTGACTCTATTAGCCTACCAATAAATAAGGGCGTTCCACAAGGATATGTTATGGGACTCATCTTGTACTTATTGTACAGGGTGGGGCACCCCATACGACACGGTCCCTGTGAACCAAATCATTATTTTTTTCTGGAATTTCTCCATTTCATTATATGTAAGTATATTGATTAACGCTACAAAAGGAAATTATTTTGGAGTCTACAGTGTAATATTTCAAAGTTGTGTTTTTTTTAAATGGAACACCCTGTATACACAATAGGTCAGGAAAAATGTGACATTTGAAAATAAACAATGTACGACTAATTTGTCATTTCGTCCAGTTCTGTATTTTCAAAAAAAGAACTGAAAATACTGCATTTCTGATATGTATAATTAGCAGAAACTTAATCTTTGAAAAATGTTTCTTATACATAACTTTTATGAACATATATGTAAGCATCCTCAAATAAGATGTGAGTACTCATAATTTTGAATTTACAATCTTATATGACATTTCCAATTGTAGTCCCCCTGATGATGGAATAAACGATTCCGAAAGCTTGGAAAAACTTAAAGAGTTTCCTTTTACATCGCTGCAGGCCCTACAATCAGTTTTACAATTATATATATATACAGGGTGTTAATTAAGTACGTTGACAAACTTCGGGAGGTGATTCTTTGAAGGTTTTCAGGACGAAAAGTTCATATAAACATATGTCCCAAACGGCTTGGTTTTCGAGATACAGGGCGATAAAAATACATTTTTTTCTAGATTTTTTAGAGTTAACTTCGACATTTTCGACAATAATCAGTTCAAATTAGGCAAATACAATCCATTCAATAGGGCGCACGATACAAAATAATGCATTTCTTAAATAATTCACAGGGTCCTCCTTTTTTCAGAGTCAAGCTTTGTTCAACCCTTCAGAATTTTTTTTCCGCCGCCACTGACATATTATGAGAAAGGAATAATCAATGTTGTTTCATTTAACATCTTTTTGATATCTTGCATTTTTTCATTTACTTGTACGGTTCAGGGGCTATAATGAAAATATTAATTTAAACATTTTCCAGTGTGGCATAACATTAGAAAATTTGAAAATTAAACATTTTCAATTATTGTAAATTGATGGAAATATTTTTTCAGAATTAGAAAAATCTACGATGAATAAAAATTATACAATAAAAAATATAAAGACAAGCTTTTATACAAATGCACTGAAAATGAAAAAATAATTTGTTTCATTTTTTGTTGTTGTTGTTTTGTTATTCTGTGAGTATCAAAATCTTTCTGTACAAGATTACCTAGATCAAACAATGAAATGAATTATTTTTTCCTTTTCAGTGTATTGTATAAAAACTTTAAAATGTTTTCTTTTTATAATTTTCATTTTTAACATTTTAGTTTATTTTTTATGTGAAACTGAAAATCTCCAACCCAAAAACCATCACATACAAATTTTGAACAGAATCGGATCATAATCACAAAACTCGTCCGCCATATTGGAGCCACCATTTTATTTTTTAACAAACATTTTTTTAATGCATTGTCACCAGAATTACGGAAACCTGCCAAATTTCAAATTAATCGGAGTATTAGAAGTGGGTCAAATTCAACTTTTATTAAATTGTTTGTTAGTTAGTTACAAGTGAAGCTAAATAAAAGCTTGTTATTGTAAAGATGTGATTTCTTTTTGTGATATCTAACAGAAAACTACTATCTCCCCGTCACTGCGGTACGCTGGATATTAAACTAGATCTGAGAGATATTGGGAAAACCTTAACTTTCAACCTGAAGATTCTGATGGTAAAAATGTGCATTTTCATTGAGATATTTGATTAAAAATGTTTTTACCCATCAGTCTTGATAGAGAACTCATACAAATTTTTTGTTATTTTAAAAAAGATATTTTTTAGTTTTCAATTGAATGTTTCCTTTTCAACATAAAAAACTTCCGAAAGGTAATCCTGTAATGGAAGATAGTTAATAGGGTTTATCTAATAGTCGCAGATCATTACACATTTGATTTTCATTTATGAATCTCTGGTCATAACTCCGAAAAACTAAATCAAACAAATTTTTGTTTCCGTACGGAGTACATTATTTTATCAGAAATTTCGGTTTGTTTTTTCTTCTGCAGTAACGCAGAAATTTTGTAATCAATTTGGATTCATAAAAATAGCAAAGTGGGCTTTGATATTAATTCATTTATTTAAATATCAACAACTTGACAGTTATCGAAAGTTGAGAAACTGTCTCATTGTTAATTCTTCATTAGTGCAAGCTATAAAGCAGATTCATTCAATATTCCTTTGGATAAAATGGTTGAATATACAAATTCAGAAATGGCAGACATGCACTTAATGTATGGAATGGCTGATGGTAACGCTCGTGCCGCCAGACGAATGCATCTAGAAAGATTTCCACAACGTCATATTCCCAGCACACAAATGTTCATCAATATTCACTCCCGTCTTCGTGAAACGGGTACTTTCAAGAGGTCTGCTGTTCTCATAGGAAGACCCAGGAGAGTTAGAACAGTTCAGATAGAAGAAGCTGTACTCAACGAAATTGAGCAGCATCCAGACACCAGTACAAGACAAATTGTGGCACAGTTTAACCATGTATTGGTATGGCAAATTTTAAAAGAGCAACAACTTTTTCCCTATCACATACAGCGTGTTCAAGCTCTTCTGCCAAGGGATTTTCCAAAGAGATTAACTTTTTGCACTTGGATTCGAAATAAATTGTTGGAAAATCCATGGTTTTTATCTCAAGTGTTATTCACCGATGAGGCATGCTTTTCCCGTAAAGCCATTAATAATTTTCACAACAATCATATGTGGGCTGATGAAAACCCACACGCCGTGATTGAAAACCATTTTCAAGAGACGTTTTCTGTGAATGTTTGGGTTGGAATTGTAGGGAATTTCCTTATCGGGCCACATTTTCTGCCTCATAGACTCAATGGTGACCATTATCGACATTTTCTTGAATTCATCTTACCTGGACTCCTAGAAGAGATCCCACTGAAGGAAAGAATTGGAATTTGGTTTATGCATGATGGTGCTCCAGTACACTTCAGATTGGTTGCACGCCAATATTTAGAAGAGAATTATTCTGATCGCTGGATTGGGCGTGGTGGGCCACAACTTTGGCCACCAAGGTCACCCGATATGAATCCACTTGATTTTTTCCTCTGGGGGCACCTTAAATCATTAGTGTACCGAACTCCAGTTCAAAGTGAAGAAGACCTGAGGAATCGCATACAGGAGTCATGCGGAATTATAAGAAACACTCCTGGTATTTTTGAGCGTGTCCGCCAGTCTATGGTTAGGCGCATAAACGCATGCATTGAAGTTGGCGGTGGCCATTTCCAGCAGCTGCTCTGACATATCAATTTCAATAATGGTCCTTTTCTGAACTTAATTTTATTCCTAGGGAATTTATGTTACTTTGCTCTAGTATTTGATAATAAAGTTATTCACTATTGAAAATGTCCAAAATTATTTTGCCATAATTAACTTTGTGCAATACATATTCAACCTGAGTTATGGTAAAAAATGTATGGGAGCTCCATAACATTACATTTTCTCTACACGAGCAGAAAATAGCTATTTGTGTAATGAGAACAAAATGACGTATTGCGTCACGCGCTAATCTTTGGAGAGTGGCAATGACACTTCGAGAAATGAATTATTTTATATCATGCGCACTATTGAATGGATTGTACTTGTCCAATTTGAACTAATTTGGATCGATTATTGTCGAAAATTTCGAAGTAAACTCCAAAAAATCCTAAAAAATGTATTTTGATCACCCTGTACTTCGAAAACCAATCCGCTTGGGACATGTTTATATGAACTTTTCATCTTGAAACCTATCAAAGAATCACCCTTCAAGTTTGTTAGACTATTTGCTTCTCAAATTTCTTTATGTTATGCGTTACTGGAAAATGTTTGCGTTAATATTTTCATTGTAACTCCTGAACCGTACAAGTAAATGAAAAAGATGTTAAATGAAACAACATTCATTATTCCTTTCTCATAATATGTCAGTGGCGGCGGAAAAAAAAATCTGAAGGGTTGAACAAAGCTTGACTCTGAAAAAAGGAGGACCCTGTGAATTATTTGAGAAATGCATTATTTTGTATCGTGCGTACTATTGAATGGATTGTACTTGCCTAATTTGAACTGATTATTGTAGAAAATGTCGAAGTTAACTCTAAAAAATCTTGAAAAAAATGTATTTTTATCACCCTGTATCTCGAAAACCAAGCCGTTTGGGACATATGTTTATATGAACATTTCGTCCTGATAACCTTCAAAGAATCACCTCCCGAAGTTTGTCAACGTACTTAATTAACACCCTGTATATATATATATATATATATATATATATATATATATATATATATATATATATATATATATATATATATATGTTTGTATGTATATTTTTATACAGTTTTATAACTTTGACTATTATCCTATTTTAATTTGACTACTGTCCTATTTTACCTTGACGTGTTTTATAATATTGTAAATATTTCTGAACTAAATAAATTCAATTCAATTCAATGAAATAAATTTTTGTTTCATTATTTGTTGTTGCTTCAGTTGAATAATAAGAAAAAAATTACGCAGTCTGTTTAATAAACTACTGTCAGAATATGAATGTAAATGACTTATTACTGACTTAATTTTAGTGAACAGTTACTATTTACGATGAACTGAAGTATAGCAATTGTCAATAAGAATTCTGTGAGCAAATCAAATAAATGTCGTTTCAAAGCTATCTTGATTCAAAAAATACATTGAAATAAGAACTACTATTTGAAAAAGCCAATATCTGAAAAACTATTAAGGTTAGGTATAGGGAACCACAATATGAAATGAAAGATAATCAAATGTTCTATTCCTCAGAGCAATAAAACAGGGGTTTCCATTTGGAATGACAAAGTTATCTTTGTCCGAAACTATAAAAAACTGACAATGATTTCTGAACATTCTGTATAATATTGAGAAAAAGGTCGAAATCAATAGCCAAAAACCTCTTCCAAGCATGGTCAGAATTCGAAGGGATGATTTCTATACATTTCAATGTTAATTAGTTTACCATTGTATATAGCATTTTCATAAAAAAATGAATAACTCGAGAACGGTTATAGTTAGGTACATAGTACCTTAAATGAAATCATATTATTTTTTCCTGACCTAACAAAATACAGGGTGTTCCATTTAAAAAACACAACTTTGATATGTCACAATTTTTTGAGCCACCCTGTAGACTCCAAGATAATTTTCTTTTGTAGCCTTAATCAATATAGATATAATGAAATGGAATTCCCGAAAACAGTAATGGTTTGGTTTACAGGGACCGCGTGTATGATGTGCCCCACCCTGTATAGTACTTCAGTTCCATTTCTAGATATCTAGTCACAAAAAGGGGTACTTTCGGGTAGTAGAAGAATGGTATCTACATGATTTCTATAAAAAGGTGCAAAGCTCCTAAATACAACTACCCTCATTTTTTTTCCGTTCGTTCCTAACTGCATTAAAAATGCAATGAATACCAACATAATGCTCACGACCAAAGTACAATTTACGCTAATTAACCACCTATTCACCCCATCATCGGTTTATTAGCTATTTGTTCTATAAACGATACTTCAATTAATGAAATAATTAAAAGAGTTTGTTCTATGGGGAATTGACGAAGTAGCTGCACTCGTTTCCACATAAAATATTCATCGTAATTACTGTGTTCCTTGGAAAATTCTCCGCCACAGTTGGTACAACTGTAATTTGTAGGTAATTGCTAATGTAGTTATCGGCCTCGATGATATCAAAATAAATTGTAGACGCTAATGTCGTTAGTTTGTCAGGTAATCTAATTTGATGATTCCTTGATTTTTAGTGGGGGGCTCGTTGACATTCGTGACAGGAAAGGTGAAAAGCGTGGGTGAAAACCTATTTTTTTTCTTTTCACGTTATTCAGCATTCCCTTCCCTTTCTAACGATATGGCACAAGTTATTGGTATCTAACTAGAAACTAGATCAAAAAAATTTACTGTTTAAATTCACTGAGTAGGCTGTGGAAACCATACGTCACTTAACAACAGTTGCTACTACTGCTATATTTCATTTTCATTTCTCAGCGATATAAAAGTTGCCAAAAAGAAGATTGGAAAAATTGGGAAAAACCAATACTCTGTAGGTCCAAAACTTGAACAGGAACATACAGCTTTTTCTTGCCTGTACTATTCAGCATAACTATTCCTTTCACCCACCATTTAGGGTTAAATGGAAGAACATTTCCCTTCATTAGAGAAATTGAATTTCACCCTTTATTTTCCAATTTCTACTACTACTACTACTATTACTATGTGTGGAAAATAATGAAGTCCTATTATTATTATTATTATTATAAATGAGAAGAATGTCGATTTATTCGGTTTATGAATAACGGGGCATTTTTTTAATATTCCACTTATAGGCCAAGCTGTGAATAAGAATGAGAGGCTCTTTTCACACAAAATAAAAGATGCAAACGGCTTATACTACTTTTTATCCGACATTTCCATAGAAATATACATACTTACTTTCTCTAGAATGCTTATCCCCTTCTTAAAAGTGTTGTAAAAAGTTCAGGCTAGTCCGCAATGCGCAAGCGCGTCATTAGTGATTTTTGTAACAGGCCCAGTTTTAGTAAAATATTATGGTACTTGTGAAGATTAACAAACGTTAATTCTGAATCTCGGAGAATAAGGCTGGAAACCTTATTGTCATTTGTATTTAGCCGATTTGAATCCATATTTTCACATATTTATGATTCCGAATATTCAGCAAAGGCTATCAGAAAGTAGAGTACGGTTATTATTATTATTTACCGCTCTGAGGCGACTGATTTTTGGTATCACATTCACTTTTCAGCTGTAGTTAACCAACAAAAACCTACGAATTACCCCAAATCGTCGTTGCGAATTTCAAGGAAGCACTGGATTGGAAAATAAATTGAAAGTACAAAAAACTATGAAAATGTATTTCAGCTAATATCATGAATAATTTCAACTCAAATTGGATTTATAAAATTGGATGCTTGGAAGCTCGAGTTTTTTTTTTAGAACGATTCATGTCAAAATATGCAACTGCATTTAATTTAATTCATTTGAAAATATTAACATGCTATTTCTGGTTACGAGTACCTTAGTGCAATTTCCACAATGGGGGTGCATGAAAAAGTGAGGCCAGAAGCATTGTCCTTACCATAAAAAAAAAGCACTTCCATATTGATATTAATTTTCTGAGGTGATACTATATATGAATGTTTAGTACTTTTTGTAGGAATCTAGAAACTCATAATATAAGCGGTGTGGCAGAAAGTTGTATCACTCGCCATGCAGGCTTAGGGTGAATTTAGTCAACTTTTGCATAAGCATTGTCATAAATAAACATAACGGCAACATCAAAGGTTTTTAGCATAAACTTAACTTTGTTGTATAAATGGAGCAATTTGATATAACAGATTCAACTTCCGCTTTTAACATATATTTAAACACAATTTTAAAATGATGTTGACTAAATGCACCTTTACGCAGACACAGTATTAGTACTGCACTAGGTTTCAAATTATTTTATTGTCGTTTTCACATAAATCTTCATGAGGAAAATGTATGCCACAAATTACAATTTTCTCACTCCAATGTTCTGCTGGGGTCTCTTCTTAAAAACAATTACCAAAAATCATGCCATTTTTGTCAAGCTAAAATAACATTTAAGCTATTTTGAGCAAAGCATATAGGTACATAACACAACACTAAACAGTTCATTGTTTATTTGTAGGAAGAGACGGCTTTAATAGAAATTGTCTTTAAAGGAACAAGATTAATGCAAATTCACGAATGATGAAAGAATAACCAACGACAACAATCAACACACAAAACGACAATAGAAAATCTGAAATTCTAAAAACAGTAAAAACCGTCTCTGATCTCTGACAAGTGACAGATCTTAGTGACAAGTCTTCCTGTTGATGAAAAAGCACTGTTGTATGGTCATTTTAATAACGTTAGTACTTTTGTAGGAATCTAGAACTCATTATATAAGCGGTGTGGTAGAAAGTTGTATCACTCGCCATGCATGCTTAAGCAGACACAGTATTGGTACTGCACTAGGTTTCAAATTATTCTATTGTCGTTTTCACAAGAATCTTCATGAGGAAAATGTCTGCCACAAATTACAATTTTCTCACTCCAATGTTCTGCTGGGGTCTCTTCTTAAAAACAATTACCAAAAATCATGCCATTTTTGTCAAGCTAAAATAACATTTAAGCTATTTTGAGCAAAGCATATAGGTACATAACACAACACTAAACAGTTCATTGTTTATTTGTAGGAAGAGACGGCTTTAATAGAAATTGTCTTTAAAGGAACAAGATTAATGCAAATTCACGAATGATGAAAGAATAACCAACGACAACAATCAACACACAAAACGACAATAGAAAATCTAGAACTCATTATATAAGCGGTGTGGTAGAAAGTTGTATCACTCGCCATGCATGCTTAAGCAGACACAGTATTGGTACTGCACTAGGTTTCAAATTATTCTATTGTCGTTTTCACAAGAATCTTCATGAGGAAAATGTCTGACAAAAATTACAATTCTCTCACTCAAATGTTCTTCTTAAAAACAATAACCAAAAATCATGCCTTTTTTGTCAAGCTAAAATAATATTTAAGCTATGGTGAGCAAAGCATATAGGTACATAAAAAATTTCGTTATCTACCAAAAATGATTTATTTCAGGTATTTTTCCATTACACAACACTAAACATCAGTTCAGTGTTTACTTTTAGGAAGAAACGGCTTTATTAGAAATTGTCTTTAAAGGAACAAGATTAATGCAAATTCACGAAAGATGAAAGAATAACCAACGACAACAAACACCACACAAAACGACAAGAGAAAATCTGAAATTTTAAAAACCGTCTCTGTCTCTGACAAGAGTGACAAGTCTTCCTGTTGATGAAAAAGCACTGTTACACGGTCATTATAATTACAGTAGCATAGGGTACATTAGTGTTTTAAATAAATTTCTTTCGCACCTAAAATTTGGAGTAATCTATCTCTAAAAGGTTCTTTTCGGTTTTAAAAAAGTCTTAAATGCGCTGTCAAATTCCTCTCTTCTAAATGACATGTGTTTTATTGCCTCATAACCAAAAAGTCTGAATTTGAACACCAAATTATTTTCAAACTTGGCAACGATCTACCCAAACTACACTGATGACGCGCATGCGTAAAAATTGGCGGGATTAGCATTCTAGAGTAAGCATATAATATATATTTCTATGGATATTTCGTAGAAAACCCTAGTTTTTGCACCTGCAAAATAGGTTTGTGGAATTTTTAAAAAAAGAATTGGTGTAAAAAATTACCCCTTTCTTGTTTTTTTGCGAATATCTCAACAAGTCTTGGAGGAATCGTCAATAGAACTTTCGTAGAAAATTATAAACCTTACAAAATGGGCTTTTACACGACCAGGGGTGCAATTCTCGAATCATTCGAAAATATACGAATGCGCAAATATTCGCATAAAAATTTTCTAATAGAAACTATTGACATTATTCTTGAAACCTCTTCGTTTTGTATCAATCGAATTTAATCCTAATCCGAAATGAAGTCGAACGTTCGTCCGGCATCGTCGCGAATTCCGGTTGATTTTGATTTTGACGTTTGGTGATACAAGTCAAAAGTATCCCTACTGTGAAAATGACTGTAATAAATACCAAAAATATAAAACGGAAGAGCAAAAGACGTTCCTTGTGGAATTTATGGAAAAACACCCGCAATTGAAGAGCGGGAAATTTACGCCATCCCATACTCATCAAAAAGCAAAAGAATTGTGGATTGACTTTACTGAAGAACTTAACCAACTGGTGGGTCCAAAATAGGACTAGAAATCCTGGAGAAAGGTAAATAATCTTAACTAGAAATGAACACCTTTCTGAAGTTATTCATTATCATTTTCAGTGTTGGCAAGATGCTCGATCAAAGGCCAAGAAGAAAAAAGTGACATCAATAAGTATCGTAATGCTACTGGCGGTGGAAAACCCATATCAGATGAATTGACCCACATAGAAGGACGTTTTGTTGATTTACAAAGTGTAATAGCTGTCGATGGGCACCAACAGACGCAAGAGTTGTTGGTAGAATTTGAAATAATAGATGATATGCAATCCAAGAAACAATTATAATGGACGTGTTACAAGGGGAACCTTACGATCATGAAACCATGGGAAACCCTGCGGATGCGCTCCTAGAGCTTACAGCGCAAGGTTCACTGCACTCTCAGCCATCAAATTCGACTCCTAGACCTACCCCAAAAGCAAGACATGAGTGTAAAGCTAAGCGGCCCTTTGCTACTTCAAGATTATCATCGTCAATATTGGAAACTCATAGTATATGACACTAAGGTAAACACGATTAAATTTCCACAGATTATTGTCTACGCGACATGTTTCGATACTCTGTATCTTTTTCAAGGGAATGTAATACATAATAATGTATTACATTAATACATAACGTATTATATTCGCTTAAAAAAGTTTATCGAAACATGTCGCGTAGACAATAATCTGTGGAAATTTAATAGTGTTCACCTTAGTGTCATGAAATATTAACATCAGGAAGTTCCAAAATGTCTATGTGTAACTTAAGCCTGATTCACATAATGGCAGTAGCAGTGGCGTCACCCCCCTCTATTGATAAGATAACCAATGGCAAACATGTTTAGACGACGCTGAAAATTCAAGGTCACGCTGCTGAAAGTTTGATTCATTTAAACTTTTTGCAGTAAAATCTAGCAGTGTTCGCATTTCTAACCTTAAAATTATCATCAAATCGAGATTGCTGTTATGATTCCTTTCTACTACTTTTAACAAACAATTAGTTGAAAATTTTCATCCCAATGTCACTCATTCGAATAACAGCGTCAAAAGGGGAGGAGTCACTGCCTTTAGTGCCACTGCTACTGCCATTATGTGAATCAGGCTTTACTCTTACCCAATAAAAAATATGACTTTTGACCATTGTTATGCAACCTACGCAAATATGGAAGGACATTACTATTGTTCCATATAAAACAATCGTTGGTACTTCCTGGGAATCTTTTGATAAGACATTTCGAAGGGATCATCTCGATGATGAAATTGTCTTGCGGGTTGAGCAATAAATATTTCAGCCTCTTCTAGATCTGCCAACGGGGCTAAATAAGCAACTTCATCTAAGTTTGCCATCATCACGATTTCATACTTTGAAACAAACTTCTGTCACATCTATATCCAACGTACTATCAAATTTTGTTCGAAATGGTTGTTTACGCATGTTAAGACCACTCGTTGCATATCATTCGCAAATTTGCGTATGCGCAATACATTCGCTCGCTCGAGAATACACTTTCCTTGCTTCTTGCGAAAATAAACCATTATCGTATTCGAAATCATAGTCGCATGATTCAAGAATTGCACCCCAGATCGGTGCATTTTTCACTGAGAAAATCAGGTAAACTCTCGAAAAAGAGACAATTTTTCAAAAATTCATAATATTGATAAATCTGAAGCTGGACAAACAATATTGCGGAAACTGATATGTAATAACATGTGGTTCAACTGTGTGCAAGATGGTTTCTGTCCGATGTGTGGTTTTTGCACAATCACGTTATAAACAATTCAAGGGCACATCTTGCAAGATGTGTCGATTCAAGGGAAATCTTCGTATTCAAATTCTGTAAACGGCATTTGGAAGTAGAAATCAATCAATCTATAATTTACATATTTTGGATTTTCACCTGGGAGGTGGGAAATGTGTTGAAAATGTAATTGGAAGTTACTATTATTATTACTATTACTCTATGGGCCTTCGACTGTGTCTCAAAGGTTCAAAGGTTCAAAGGTTTATTTATTTCTTGTTGGACAACATACATTGTATAAGAAAAGGTCAGTGTAAAAGTGTATACAAAAACGAATAAAGTATATGCTCTAAAATTCAATAGAATATACATGTAAATAAAATCATATAATAAAAACAGTTTAAAAGGTGAAGCATGCTCCAAAATTGAACGATGAGTGAACGAAGAGTTTACTGCATTCCATTGAAAAATTCATTCATGTTATACGGACATAAGTTTGTTGGATGTCTTTTCAGTTGATATTTGAACGTCTTTTCACGTTCTATATTTTTTATAGAGGAAGGTATGCGATTAAAAATTTTTGTTCCGATTCTTCCTGGAGCACTATATGTGGCGTTTACCCTGCTCAAAGGCAAATGTAGATCATTTCTATTACGGGTTTTGTAATGGTGTAAATCCTTATTTTTAAAGAACATATTCTCATTTTTCCTGACGAACACACATACCTCAAATATATAAACTGCAGTCAAGCTGAGAATTCCCAAATTTTTAAAACAATCTCGACGTGACTGATCTTTTTTCAGGCCAGCTATAATTCTTAGAATTTTTTTTTGTTTGACAAAAACGTTTTGAGAAAATGATGAGTCTCCCCAAAGGCATACTCCATACCTTAACCTACTTTCGACTTCTGTGTAATACAATTGAATCAGTTGATTCTTTTCCAAAATGGATTTTATATTCATGAACATATAGTGCAGAGAGGCAAGTTTTGCACCTAGCAGAGTGCAATGCTTCTTCCAGTTCAAACAGGAATCAATAGTGAGACCCAAAAACCTTTCATTTTCATGGAAGTCAATAACTGCATCGTTGTGAAATATTTCAATACGTTCCAGTGACTTTTGAGCTGTATGAAAATGTAGTAATTTGGTTTTATCTGTATTGAAGTATAAACAGTGATCTTTGAACCATTGACTCAGTTTATGTAGTTTCCTTTAGGCTGACGTTATCTCTACCAGAGAGTAGAAGAGTTGTGTCATCCGCATAGCTTGTGACTTTTATATCTGGTAGGATATTACCTATCTCATTGACATATAAAATGAAAAGGATTGGGCCCAGTATCTAGCCCTGTTGTACACCTAGATCAATTTGAATTTGTGATGAGAGTACAGATCGGACTGAATCTTCTTTCTGGTGATTAACTGACACATATTGAAGCCTTGCTTTAACAAATGATTCTATCCAGTCCAGACAAACACCCCTAATACCATAATTAAAAAGTTGGGAAAGTAATATATTGTGGTCAACACAGTCAAAAGCGCGGCTCAGGTCACAAAAAACACCTATAGGACACTCCTTCTTATCTATAAAGGTGACTAAATCACCATAAAACTGATAAAGTGCAGTACTTGTTGACTTTCCGGATCTGAAACCATGTTGTCTATTCGACAGTATATTGAGGTTATTCAAATACTTGAGTAACCTATCCAAGAAGCAATACTCAAAAACTTTAGAGAAGCTAGGACTCAGAGTAATGGGTCTATAATTTTCCATTGCTTCAGTACAGCTTTTTTTATGAACTGGAATAACTTTTCCTACCTTCAGAATACTTGGAAACCTGCCATCAGTAAATGAAAGATTCACCAAGAAAGTCAATGGTTCGGAAATTATGGTGATTATTTTTTTCAACAAAAACATTGGCACCTCGTCTGGTCCTGAGGAGCTTTTATTTTTGAGTCTCGTTTTGAGTAAATCATTTAGCTCATTTGTCGTAAATGGCAATAGAAACATTGAGTGGTTGAAATCTTGTACGTTCCGGAAACTAGAATGATTTCCAGACTGAACACTCATTTTATTTCGTAATTTAATTGGAGCATCCTGAAAAAACGAATTGAAAAGATCACAGACAGTTTTTGTCTCTCACTCCACTCTAGTTGATAAACTACGGTTTTATGGCGTCAGAGGTGTATCTGTCGATTTGATACAGTCCTACCTGAGTGACAGAAAACAAGCAGTTTATATAAATGAGACATGTTCTGACTTTCAAACTATTTCACATGGGGTACCTCAGGGATCAGTTCTTGGCCCGTCACTATTCATTATCTACGTGAACGATCTCTTTCACTTCATGTGCCTTAATAAATGCATTGCTTATGCCGATGACACGACATTAATACACTCTTCCACTCATGCAGATAGTCTCTTAAACACCATGGCTGATTCTTTGAATAGGGCTCAGAACTGGTTTAATGCAAATAACCTCAAATTAAAGAACATTAAAACGCAAAAACTGATTCTGAATAAAGGCATTGCGGGCAATGAAAAGAGTGTCAAGCTTCTCGGAGTACTTATCGATGATATAGACTATCATGGTCATCACATATAGAACAGTTATGTCATAAATTATCAAGTTCAATATTTCTTTTACGCAATTCGAAAAATCAACTCTGCGACAACACTGTACGGTCGTGTTATTTCTCTTTCTTCCACACACATATTAATTACGTCATACTGTTATGGGGAAACTCTGTTCACTCATATGAAGTCTTCAAAATGGTATCACTGGATTCGTAATGACGATCCCTAACCAAATATGGAAAAATATACTGGTTGTCCAATTTAAAAATATCACCAAAGTCATTTTTACTCAATTCAATTGCGGATAACCCTATATATTTTGGGTGGGGTTCAAAAATTGGCCCATCGGAAAAGAAAATCGATTTGTCCGAGGATTTTTCCGAAATATCTTTATATTCAGAAATAATGAATTTGTTCCATAATTTAGCGTCGCACTGTATACAAATGTGTTTGGTTTGCATAATGCATAAAATGATTATAATTCTCTTAATGTGCGGATTATTCTTATATGTGTGAGGGCCCCTCTTTTGTGGGGGCCCCGGGCAGCTGCCCAGCCTGCCCCCTTGAATCCGTCCCTGGCTATGGTCTTAGAGCAAATTGTTACAATACATAGTTGCTATCTATTGTGAAGACTAGTTGTCGCCCATATCGCGATTGAAGGTGCATTTTGTCACCATCATTTTAAAATTGTGCATAAATGTATGTTCAAAACGAAAGTTGAATCTGTTAAATGAAATGGCACCATATATACAACAATATTGTCGCGAATAGGGCTCTATAGGGAAGCTATAAGCCCTTCGCTTGGGACGTAGGTCAGCAAGATCCAGGGGTAACCTGATTCTTACTCAGGATACCCTCTAATAAATCAAACAAGTCACAAAAACACTTCAAAGGTATATACAGGGTGTTAATTAAGTACGTTGACAAACTTCGGGAGGTGATTCTTTGAAGGTTTTCAGGACGAAAAGTTCATATAAACACATGTCCCAAACGGCTTGGTTTTCGAGATACAGGGCGATAAAAATACATTTTTTTCAAGATTTTTTAGAGTTAACTTCGACATTTTCGACAATAATCAGTTCAAATTAGGCAAGTACAATCCATTCAATAGGGCGCACGATACAAAATAATGCATTTCTTAAATAATTCACAGGGTCCTCCTTTTTTCAGAGTCAATCAAGCTTTGTTCAACCCTTTAGAATTTTTTTTTCCGCCGCCACTGACATATTATGAGAAAGGAATAATCAATGTTGTTTCTTTTAACATCTTTTTGATATCTTGCATTTTTTCATTTACTTGTACGGTTCAGGGGCTATAATGAAAATATTAATTTAAACATTTTCCAGTGTGGCATAACATTAGAAAATTTGAAAATTAAACATTTTCAATTATTGTAAATTGATGGAAATATTTTTTCAGAATTAGAAAAATCTACGATGAATAAAAATTATACAATAAAAAATATAAAGACAAGCTTTTATACAAATGCACTGAAAATGAAAAAATAATTTGTTTCATTTTTTGTAGGTTATTCTGTGAGTATCAAAATTTTTCTGTACAAGATTACCTAGATCAAACAATGAAATGAATTATTTTTTCCTTTTCAGTGTATTGTATAAAAACTTTAAAATGTTTTCTTTTTATAATTTTCATTTTTAATTTTAGTTTATTTTTTATGTGAAATTGAAAATCTTCAACCCAAAAACCATCACATACCAATTTTGAACAGAATCGGATCATAATCACAAAACTCGTCCGCCATATTGGAGCCGCTATTTTGTTTTTTAACAAACATTTTTTTAATGCATTGTCACCGGAATTACGGAAACCTGCCAAATTTCGAATTAATCGGAGTATTAGAAGTGGGTCAAATTCAACTTTTATTAAATTGTTTGTTAGTTAGTTACAAGTGAAGCTAAATAAAAGCTTGTTATTGTAAAGATGTGATTTCTTTTTGTGATATCTAACAGAAAACTACTCCCCGTCACTGCGGTACGCTGGATATTGAACTAGATCTGACAGATATTGGGAAAACCTTAACTTTCAACCTGAAGATTCTGATGGTAAAAATGTGCATTTTCATTGAGATATTTGATTAAATATTTTTTTACCCATCAGTCTTGATAGAGAACTCATACAAATTTTTTATTATTTTAAAAAAAGATATTTTTTAGTTTTCAATTGAACGTTTCCTTTTCAACATAAAAAACTCCTGAAAGGTAATCCTGTAATGGAAGATAGTTAATAGGGTTTATCTAATAGTCGCAGATCATTACACATTTGATTTTCATTTATGAATCTCTGGTCATAACTCCGAAATACTAAATCAAACAAATTTTTGTTTCCGTACGGAGTACATTATTTTATCAGAAATTTCGGTTTGTTTTTTCTTCTGCAGTAACGCAGAAATTTTGTAATCAATTTGAATTCATAAAAATAGCAAAGTGGGCTTTGATATTAATTCATTTATTTAAATATCAACAACTTGACAGTTATCGAAAGTTGAGAAACTGTCTCATTGTTAATTCTTCATTAGTGCAAGCTATAAAGCAGATTCATTCAATATTCCTTTGGATAAAATGGTTGAATATACAAATTCAGAAATGGCAGACATGCACTTAATGTATGGAATGGCTGATGGTAACGCTTGTACCGCCAGACGAATGTATCTAGAAAGATTTCCACAACGTCATATTCCCAGCACACAAATGTTCATCAATATTCACTCCCGTCTTCGTGAAACGGGTACTTTCAAGAGGTCTGCTGTTCTCATAGGAAGACCCAGGAGAGTTAGAACAGTTCAGATAGAAGAAGCTGTACTTAACGAAGTTGAGCAGCATCCAGACACCAGTACAAGACAAATTGCGGCACAGTTTAACGTAACCCATGTATTGGTATGGCAAATTTTAAAAGAGCAACAACTTTATCCCTATCACATACAGCGTGTTCAAGCTCTTCTGCCAAGGGATTTTCCAAAGAGATTAACTTTTTGCACTTGGATTCGAAATAAATTGTTGGAAAATCCATGGTTTTTATCTCAAGTGTTATTCACCGATGAGGCATGCTTTTCCCGTAAAGCCATTATTAATTTTCACAACAATCATATGTGGGCTGATGAAAACCCACACGCCGTGATTGAAAACCATTTTCAAGAGACGTTTTCTGTGAATGTTTGGGTTGGAATTGTAGGGAATTTCCTTATCGGGCCACATTTTCTGCCTCATAGACTCAATGGTGACCATTATCGACATTTTCTTGAATTCGTCTTACCTGGACTCCTAGAAGAGATCCCACTGAGGGAAAGAATTGGAATTTGGTTTATGCATGATGGTGCTCCAGTACACTTCAGATTGGTTGCACGCCAATATTTAGAAGAGAATTATTCTGATCGCTGGATTGGGCGTGGTGGGCCACAACTTTGGCCACCAAGGTCACCCGATATGAATCCACTTGATTTTTTCCTCTGGGGGCACCTTAAATCATTAGTGTACCGAACTCCAGTTCAAAGTGAAGAAGACCTGAGGAATCGCATACAGGAGTCATGCGGAATTATAAGAAACACTCCTGGTATTTTTGAGCGTGTCCGCCAGTCTATGGTTAGACGCATAAACGCATGCATTGAAGTTGGCGGTGGCCATTTCCAGCAGCTGCTGACATATCAATTTCAATAATGGTCCTTTTCTGAACTTAATTTTATTCCTAGGGAATTTATGTTACTTTGCTCTAGTATTTGATAATAAAGTTATTCATTATTGAAAATGTCCAAAATTATTTTGCCATAATTAACTTTGTGCAATACATATTCAACCTGAGTTATGGTAAAAAATGTATGGGAGCTCCATAACATTACATTTTCTCTACACGAGCAGAAAATAGCTATTTGTGTAATGAGAACAAAATGACGTATTGCGTCACGCGCTAATCTTTGGAGAGTGGCAATGACACTTCGAGAAATGAATTATTTTATATCATGCGCACTATTGAATGGATTGTACTTGTCCAATTTGAACTAATTTTGATCGTTTATTGTCGAAAATTTCGAAGTAAACTCCAAAAACTCCTAAAAAATTTATATTGATCACCCTGTACTTCGAAAACCAAGCCGCTTGGGACATGTTTATATGAACTTTTCATCTTGAAACCTTTCAAAAGATCACCCTTCGAATTTGTTAGACTATTTGCTTCTCATATTTCTTTATGTTATGCGTTACTGGAAAATGTTTGCGTTAATATTTTCATTGTAACTCCTGAACCGTACAAGTAAATGAAAAACATCAAGAGAGCAAAAAGATGTTAAATGAAACAACATTCATTATTCTTTTCTCATAATATGTCAGTGGCGGCGGAAAGAAAAATTCTGAAGGGTTGAACAAAGCTTGACTCTGAAAAAAGGAGGACCCTGTGAATTATTTGAGAAATGCATTATTTTGTATCGTGCGTACTATTGAGTGGATTGTACTTGCCTAATTTGAACTGATTATTGTAGAAAATGTCGAAGTTAACTCTAAAAAATCTTGAAAAAAATGTGTTTTTATCACCCTGTATCTCGATACCAAGCCGTTTGGGACATATGTTTATAGGAACATTTCGTCCTGAAAACCTTCAAAGAATCACCTCCCGAAGTTTGTCAACGTACTTAATTAACACCCTGTATATATTAAATAATGAACCTGGTGCACACAAGACCTTATCAACTAGATACACAATAGAGGGACAACGGGCAAAGGGCAATATAATACACAAAAAACAACAATTAACAATTTGTTCCAAATATAAAATGCTCTTACCAAATGCAGACACTCAACGAACTTGGGTACATCTCTTAGAGGAGGGGTTTACACGAAGGGCTTTTCGCAGATCGATCTATCTTCCCAATAATTACCAATGACTCAATATTATTCTCTACTACGCTGGATCTCTCGGGGACTCGCAATACTCGCCACTGAGAGCTCATCTTTTCGGTTCTCGTGTATTTATTCAACTTTTGTAAATGTTTTTGTTTTTATTACGTGAAAAATTATTCAATGTCGAGCCACTGACATGCCGAATAATATCATCAATGGACTGCTAGTTTATACTTTCGTGGGTGACCCCGCTGTTATGTTTTGTTTATCAAATTATAAACTTCAATAACTAATTTGTTTACTAATTCATAAAATGTGAATTTTGGGAAAATAGATATGATCTGATAATATTTTAAATTAATTAGCGCCTTCTTGACAATATTAAGTTTATGCTAAAAACATGTCATTTTGAAAATCCCGACTTTATAAGAATCTTATTTTTACGATAAAATTATTGTCGAAAATTCACGTGTACCTAAAGTTTCATGTCATAAAATGTACCTATCATTCTTAAACGTATGCCTAAATCTAAAACTCCTGTACAAAATCATTTTCAAGGTTATGTTTATGTCAGTGCTAGTGCTAAAATTACGTTCATGTTGACTAAATGCACCTTTATACCAATATTTATTTTGACAAAACAACATTATGGAGTTGTCAAAATAGACAGACAGTGTTAGGTGTGTCATAAACATTTTATATTATTTATTTTTTTCCGTTAAAATTTACAAACCACCGGCCTCACAATGATGGAACAAAGTGAGTACCTTCCCACATCTTTATATATTTTGTACGTAACTGCTTCAACATGAACACTGAATGTATTCAATTGCAACAATACAATTTTTCAAGGATGAAATGAAATAATTCACCAGAAATGAACCAGTCTTCAATGACTGAAATTTACTCTGGTAAAGGTAAGCTTAGTGGACTCCAACCTCCTTTTTGGAGCAGACCTGGAAAGATACCTGGAAACGATCTCCCAAAGAATTCTGTTTTCTTCACATAAATCTCTTGACCCGGAGATTCGAAGTGTTATCCCTCTGCTCGCTAGGTGGAGCGGCTTAGAAACCGCTTCATCGCGTGAACCAGAGTTGACCAAGCAGCGTCCCACTTGGTAACAACACGACAATATTCCAAGCAGAGACACATGTCATAAGGACATGCATGTATGAAAGAAACCACATCTACATTCTAACCGACAGCCAGAGTGCTATAAAAGCTCTGAACTCAATACAGATAACGTCTATAGGCCAATAAACAGAGCAATTTTTTTCATAAAAGTTCAACTTAAATTGCTCTGCCGATTTATTTTCTGCAATTCGGTCGTCACGGAGGGTTGAATAATTAGCAATAAAGCTATCACCCCCTGGGGGGTGCAACCCCCCAAAATCGTAAAAACTTTTTTCTGGAAGGTATTTTCTTGACATTTCAGCTCTGAGCAATAAATATGAGTGAAAATCGGTATTAATAATGGGGGCGAATTATTTTCAACAATTAAACCCCCTCCCGGGGCATCAACCCTTTCCCGAAATCGTGTTTTTTTGGGGTATTTTCTATTAATATGTAAAATTGTCAGTCCTGATGAGTAATGAAACTGAGCGAAAATTTGTAAAAATAATAGGTATGATTGCGTGAATCATGAAGTTCTCCTATACAAATTGCAGAGATATGGCATTAGGGGCCTTGCGCTTCAGT
Source organism: Chrysolina oricalcia (assembly GCA_944452925.2). NCBI lineage: Eukaryota > Metazoa > Arthropoda > Insecta > Coleoptera > Chrysomelidae > Chrysolina > Chrysolina oricalcia. Next base: position 3,195,888 of record OX101822.2, on the reverse strand, counting down.
GGTTTGATTCTTATCTTGGAAATAGATACCAACAGGTCAAATGCAATGGCTTTGTCTCTGATTCGATTCCAGTTAGGGTTGGAGTACCACAAGGATCCATATTGGGGCCCACTCTGTTTCTCATTTATATCAATGATTTACTAGAACAGATGAGTCATGCTACTACTCGACTCGTAGCTTATGCTGACGATACTAATTTTCTTTTTGTGTCCGATAACATCGGTGATGTTATAACCCAAGCAGATCAAGTGTATCAGAATGTGAGTGAATGGGTTGAGAAAAATTGTCTGTGTCTCAATAATGAAAAATCAGTATTGATTACTTTTAGAACTGGCCATTCTCAGGTTGTAACTCCCAATACTATTGCTCTGAACAACGCTGATATTTGTTGCTCTGACACAACAAAACTTTTAGGTCTCACCCTCCACTGTAACTTGAAATGGGACACACATATCTATAACTTGGCCTCGAAACTTGCTAAAACCTGCTATGCACTCTGTATATCATCCCAACAATGTAGCAAGAATATTGTCAAACATTTATATTTTGGATGTTTCCACTCAAACCTGAAGTATGGTATAATGCACTGGGGAAACTACACGGATGCTCATAGAATTTTCATGTTACAAAAAAGGGCACTGCGTATTGTGTCAAAAATCGGACCACTAGAATCATGCAGAGAACACTTCAAGAGCCTCTCAATTCTTACAATGATATCGATTTTATCTATGATGTTGTTTGCTTTGTTTTCAAAAATAAATCATATTTGGAATCTGAAATAGTAGAACATACCTATGAAACTCGTATGAAAAACAGATTGCTTCCATCGAAACATTCTTCCAGCCTATATCAAAGGGGTATCTTTTATAATGGTTGCAAACTATTCAATACCCTTCCTAAATATATGCAGAACTCGAGAAATATTCACTTGTTCAAGAGGGACATGAAACAGTTATTATTGAAAAAAACCTACTATTCGCTGGAAGAATTTTATGGTGATTTCTGATCATTCCTATCTGTTTTTAAATCTCTGTTTTTATTTATACATTTATATGTCGTGTTCTTTTTTCTATTTTTGGCAAATTGGTTAGTCTTTTGGAATTATCCACCTTCTGACATTGTCGCATTAGTGTATTGTATAGTCATGTTACTGTATTATATTCTTTCGTGACTGATAATAAATGAAATGAAATGAAATGAAAAAATTATTAGAAACTATTTTCCCGCCCCTGTATTCGGGGCATATCCCCCGCATCGCGGAAACATTGGGGTGAGAGGGAAGGGGGAGAATATTTGAAAAAACTCTCAAACTACTACTCTTAGATATAAATATGGGTAAATAATCGTTGAGAACTGTCGTTATGGAGATTTAGAAGTACTGTTATGAAAATTATTCGCAAATTCGAGAGAAGATCAAATTATTGTATAAATCAAACGCGAAACGAAATATGAGAGTGTTTTTCAATGATATTTCAAAAATAAACTTACCATTTTCAATTAATAACAGTGACAAAGCACTAAGAGATGTTTCCTCGTCTCCCACTATCGATGTTATTCCAGTATCCAGTGTTTTCTGCACAGGAACTTTAATATTATCTGACGTTTACATAGAGCAACGTTGACTGCTGCCCAGTGCGCACCGACAGAACTGCGCCGCTGTATACTATACAGCGACGTGCTAGCTGCCGCATTGACAAGGTCCCAAGCCGATATTTTTCAGGTTTTAGAATCTCAATGAGTTTAAAGCAGATACACTTAGGGACAGTTTCTTTTGGTGCATTGTCTTCCTCGGTCTCGAATCCCCATATCCCATCAAGGACTGATTTTATTTTTAGATTGACTGGATTGCATTTAAAATTAGTAACCAATTTTGTATAAATATTTTCAATAAGAGCAGGGTTTTTTCTGCAAACTGGTTATTCATTCATGTTGATACGTGCTTTTATCTCTGAGTTGTTAGCATTTGAATTTATAAACTTCCTCAAATAAAATAACCTAAAATATACGAAGAATTGAAAACACTCGTATTTAAAACCAACATTATTTGGACCGGTTAAACGTTATGCAATTTGACAATGAAGTATTATTCCCCAACTGTTCATTTTACTTGCTACAAGTGATAAGACATTATTTCAGTAATCAGAAGCATTATTTCACGAAGTCAGGAACTTTAATATTATAAGATTTTCAATTGCAATTTTGCAGCTGGCAACTGCGCGTATAAATATAAATAATATCAGAATACAAAGCTGCGATCTTTACCTTCTAAATGACGTAAGATTTATCTGAACTGAACATTTATGTGAGGAGTTATAGAACTCTAGTTCACGCGCTGGTTGAAAAAATGCACTGATGAGAGGCAACAACGTCGAAACTAGTCTGCAGGTGGTCACCCTGTCCAAATCAAAACATAATTCTGCTGTTTGGTCACAGAGGGCACTTGCAATTGCGTCCTCTGATATTTTGAGGAACGTTGCACAAATATCTGTTAGATTTAATTCAATACCCGTCGTGTCTTAGCCAGGGGAGTACTTGTTTTCTGTCAGGTACTTGCCATAATAAGCTTGCTTAGTAGGTGTTTATGGGAGTAAAGGGTTCGTCATCGGTCGGCCACGACTGTTCGTTACTAAACGATATCCCAAAGAATTCTGTTTCCTTAACTATTTTGTGATCTGTTGCGTTTTTAATTTATTATTTCTTCGCAAAAAATGGTCCTACATGCTCTGTCTATTTGAACAAATGACTTTTGTGCATTCAAAATATTGATATCAAGCATTTTTTTTTCAATCCAGTTATCTCTCTTCAATTATTGTCCTTCGGCTTCCATACGGCACCATTAGGACATGCCCTGCTGCGAGAAATCCGTTTCCATCCGGCCTCTAACCGGCGTAGACAGCAAAGCTGTATCGGGGAGACGCAGTTGTCTTGCTCTAGGCAATACTGCATCCCATATTAATTTACACTTTTCAATTTTTAACAAACACTTTAAACTTTGGTCGATGCACGTCCTCAGACGGCGGACATTACACACATTAACCTGACTTCCATCACAAGGCCGCCGTCTGACCTCAACCGCTGCCGGAAGTTGAATTGATGAATCCAGTTATCTCACAACGAAATGGCTTCCGTCATAACAAAAAGTAGCCAGTATCAATGTCTTTTATCGAATCGACAATTAATCTTAAGAGCTTTGAAATAATACAATGCGACGTTGTCCCTACAATTCCAGCATACTTATTAAAATAAAATTTTCGTAGTGTATAGTTTTCAGAAGTAATAATAATATTATACTATTATCATTCGAAGAGTGTAGCAAGAGGGATAGCCTGTGCGGGTAGAGGCTATTATTATTATACAGGGTTACTCAGGGTTAAACCGCCAAACGCATAGGATCAGTTTTTAAGGAAAACTTGCTTCGTTTTTGAAATACAGGGTGTCAGTTCCTTGGCCGGTACGATATCCTGACTGACTCCTATGGATTTTTGTATGGGGTGTAGTAAAAACCAAGGTATTTTTCTGGAAAGGATTGTTCAAGCAGCTCTAAAGATCGTACCAGCAAGGTGCTGTGCAGCTGCAGAATCTATCGTTCGTAGGTGCGAACTTTGAATTGAAGAATGGTAGTTGAGTTGAGTAGTTTCTGTGAATTTTGGTTTTCCCCTGTTGTGATAAATTAATATAAATAAATTTGCCCTAGTATCAATCACTTAGATACTTGTTTCCTGTTACATACAAGTAGACGATTTATAAATTGTTCCTCAACAATGAAGAGAGATACGAAAATGATTAGCAAGACAAAAGAAATTGTATCTCTGATTGCTCAATCCTGAAAAAAATTAAACATTCAAAAAACCATGGAGTACAATAATTTAACAAGAAGTACGCGAGCGCGCGCATGCATTCTGTTACATTTATTAGTTTTTATTATAATGAATCTGGTTTTTCATTTATTGACAACTTTCTGACAATCTTTCAACATATGTTATTACACCGTATGTTTCTAAGTCCTAATATATAACACATTCTAATCACTACTTTGTCGATTTCTCTCAACTTTAAGTGAAAACGTTCATCCATTATTTGTTAGTGAAGAACAAGACAAGAAATACGCAAGCGAGCGAGCGTGCAACTTTATATAGAAACGCAATAAATTTCATTTGGATTTCTTGTTCAGGAGACCAAACTACGTCCAAAACATTTTTTTTTTGAAACCTTGTAGCGCCCGCTTAACGGAATTTCACCCCCAAATTAACTATTATATAACTTGCGAACTGACAGTGAAAAATTATTCATGTTTGATTTTTTTTCAGCGGATGAACACGACGAGGAACAATACTTCTGGGCCCTGAGAGCGACCTTCGTCCGTGAAACAGAAGGCGACGACTGGAAGAACAGAAGAGCAACCCCTTTGTCGCAGCTGGATGATGAAACCCGCAGAGGAACCCTCCAAGAATCCCCCTCGGGTTTCGACGAGAGCTACGCCAGGATAATGGCGTCTTTGGTGCCCGACGAGATCATCTACAACATCAGCGATTACTCCAAGAGGGAGTTTGAGGCTTGCCTACTCTTCGGAGATGTTTCTGGTGAGCATAGGCGTTGGTAGTAGTAGTAGTAGTGTAGGATCTTCCAAGCTTTTTCAGCACTTCTTCTGTGAAACGCCCCAAGGTCACTTGTAATAGGGGAGCCCAAGCTGGGATTTCGGGATTTACTAAAGCGCGGCAGATTAATATACAGGGGGATATCTTGTACCCGGTTAAGTACTTCCACCAAATATGAACCCCATATACAGTGACCGCCAAAAAGTATGTACCATTTGGAAAAAAAATTTATTATTGGAGTATTGTAAAAAATATTCTGGGGAAAAGTTTGTGCATGTCCGATAACCTAAAAATCGATTTTGACACATGTCACGTGATCGCTAGAATGGCGGCAAAATGAAAAAAATTGCAATGCAAAGGCAAAAAAAGGGGTAAGATGGCAAGATATCAAAAAAAGTTATTTGAAAGAGTCACTTACAATTCAATTTTATACACATAAACAAAGTTTCCAAAATAGAGAAGAATTAAGAAATCGAATAATCAACGCATGCAGATCGATTCAAGATACTCCAGGAATTTTCCAAAGAGTGCGAGAATCAATGAGAAGAAGATTGGATGCGTGCATACAGGCAGGAGGTGGACATTTCGAACATTTATTGTAATTTTGAATTAGATTAATATTTAGTGTTCCGTTATTTATGGTTTATTAGGAATTTGCTTTTGAAATGTTTCTAGGTTAAATAAAAAAACAAAATCTTTTTTTTTAATTTTTGGACAAACGCATCCATCGATTAATTTAAATTAAAATATCTCAAAAACGGCTGCTTGTAGCGACTTTTGACAAGTATTCCTTTTTCACGTAAAAATGATAGTGGAATATGTTTTTTTTCTAGAAAATTTGATACATACATGCACGAAAAAGTGACTCCCCAAAAGAGACAAAGACCTGTAGGTGGCGCCCCTACAATAAAGTGCCAAACAGAGATCAAATTTGAATTTCTCTTATTGAAAAGTCCCCAAATACCAATTTTTGTTCAAATATAGATATTATTTCAAAATTTATTCACGAAAAACCAAAATAATTATAAATTTTCAACACCCTCTATCTCAAAACTGAAGGCCTTGCGGACCCATGTTTTACTTTTTACCTTATAAATAACTGAGGAATCGTCCTGTTAAATATCGAACACTTATTACATAACACCCTGTATAAATATAAGGTGATTGGAATCAAGAGATAATGAGTAATAGACTCCCATAGAGGAGAGAGCCCTAGCGCTCAGATAGCCTTATAGGCTAGGTCCTTTTGGCCTTAGCTCTAAGTATTGGTTTAGTGATGGTTTTAGGTGAGAGTTTTATTTGTTCCCTATTATATTATTGAATGTCTCTTATTTTACAATGTGTATATAACTTTCCCCATTATCCCTGTTGTTGTACAATAAATGTTTATATTCCTTTGCTACCCCTTGACTTTCAATAGCTACCATCTGTAGCTTCATCCCAAGTCGCATTTAGTATAAGGGAAACAACCCCTTATACGGCTCAGGATGCTACCCTAGTAGCCCTAGTCGCGACATTATTATTATTTCCTTTTCAGGCTTCACCGACCTCTGCGAGAAATACAACAAGTCCGGCAAGGGCGGACCCTCGAGACTCACCCAGGTCCTCAACGCCTACATCGGGGCCATGGTGCAGGAGATCCTGTCCCACAGCGGCGACGTCTTGAAGTTCTCCGGAGACGCGTTCATCGCCCTGTGGAAGGAGACCGACCACCTGTCCTTGCGGGACGCCGTCCACGAAGCCATCGATTGCGCGCTCGTCATACAGAAGACCTACGGGACGTACCAGACGGACGTGGACGTAGTCGTGAGAGGTGAGTGGTCTATATACAGGGTGTCCCGCGAAGTTTAGAACAGGGAATATCTCGAATCACTCGAAAGTAGTGGAGAATTGTAATTTTGGGGTTCTGAATTAAAGAATTGGTGCAGCTATTTTTTATATTATATTACTCAATGAGCCTTTTGTTTTCGGTCACGTGACATCAGATTCAAAATTATTAATGGAACACCCTGTACAGGGTGTCCCATTTCGAGCCTCATCATTGGGATCTTGGAAACCAGAAGAGATACGAGGTAGGTTAAATGGAGGCAAAGTTGCGCAATTTGGTGCTCATTGTAACGCCGCTTTCATATTTGAAAAATTTCGAATACTTCCGAAGATTTTTGGAAAAAACCGATTATTCTCGATTTCATTTTTATTTTTTTGTGACTCTATTTGAATAGATATAACAAAACAAATTTCACATTCTCATTGCTACTTTTTCTGTTCTACACGATGGTGTTATCAGTTTTTCAAACAGATGTTTCGTATGTGAGCTGCCATCATCAACTTTGTTTTTTAAATACGGCCCTAGATTTTTTATTATAGATTTAAAAAAATTTTAATGTCCCAAAACAAATGATGTATCGTACTTATTCTAAAAGCTCTATAATAATAATAGCATTTTTCATAAGAACTCATGAGTTAGAGAGAGACAAAAATTAGATTTTTAATAGAGTTAAAACAATTTTTTTTTGCAATAACGCACTGCATAAAACTCAAAAACTAACATAAAAGTGGGTGGTTAATAAATAATATAATTGAAGTGTCATCCCTCAAACTCTAGGCCCTAGGCTATATTTACAAAAATAATTGCATTTTATCAAAGTGGCTGTGCATCGTGCATTCTGGCTATCTTAGTTCATTTGTTAATGTTAAATTATTCAATATTTTGACAGTTCACTGGTCGTTCAATAATCGTTAACGCTTATTAAACGAAAATGGCGTTTTCTAACGAAGGAAGACGAAGGAGACATGATAAGGATTTATTATATTTCGAATCGAAATTCAAAAACGGCTTGTGAGCGCTATTTGTTGGAATATCCAGAAAGACGGCAGCCGCATTATAGTTATTTTGCTAATATTGATAATAATTTAGCTCAGTACGGAAGTTTTGTTAAGCCAAGGGTTGAATATGGAACACGAATCGATCCAGAAGAGGAACAAATTATCTTGAACACTGTAAGTTTGAAAACTGTTACAAAGTAGAAAGTAAAATGAATAATTTTAAATAATTTTTTAAGGCCAATAATAATCCTCGAGCTTCAGTTAGAGTTTTCTCAGAAGAAGTAGGATTACCGCGAATGAGAGTTTGGAGAACTTTAAATAAGCGTGGATATAAACCTTACAAAATCCATATTAGTCAAATACTAAGACCTGGCGATGCTGAGAGACGATTAGAATTTTGTAATTGGTTGCAAAATAAAATTAATGAAAATGATGACTTCCTAAATAAAATTATATGGACAGATGAATGCAGTTTTTCAACAGATGGACTAATTAACAGACATAACGAACACTATTGGTCAATAGAAAACCCAAGGCAGAATCAAGAAGTAAGACCTCAGGGACGACAATCATTTAACGTATGGGTCGGTATGTGGCACAATAAAATTATCAGCCCGTTTTTTATTCAAGGAAAATTAAATTCCGATAGATATGCAGAATTAATAAGGACCAATATATTGGATTCCTTAATGGAAGAACCTTTGGGCGTATTACGTCAACTATGGTGGCAACAAGACGGTGCAACACCTCATAATGGGAGATGTGTTAAAGATTTATTAAATGAATTATTCCCTAATAAATGGATTGGAAACCAAGGTCCCGTACGTTGGCCAGCTAGAAGCCCCGACCGAAACCCTCTAGACTACTTTCTTTGGGGATTTCCAAAAACCGTCTTTATCGAAACACGCCACAAAATCTTGAAGTATTACGACAAGACCTAATAAGGGAGATCAGGGCTATCCCTGCAAGTACCATTCAGCATGCCATCCATAAACTTCACAGACTGACACGAAAATGCATTCAAGCAGGTGGATTACAATTTGAATATTTGCTTTAACTTTCATTGGGTATTCAATTTTATAGTTTTTGTTTGACTTTTTTTGGAATAATTCAAACATCATGCCTATTGTTGAACATCACACATTGTTTTATATCAATATTTAGGAGCTTATGAGGTCCTTAAAACAATGATGTATCGTTCTTTTTCGAAAAAAATATTTTAACGATGTCCTGCTAAGATCTTACCAAAAATCTATTCTCTGTCTCTCTCTAACACATGAGTTCTTATGGAAAATGCTATTAATATAAACTTTTCGAATAAGTGCGATACATCATTTGTTTTGGGACATTGGAAGATTTTAAAATCCATAATAAAAAATCCAGGGCCGTATTTAAAAAAACAAAGTTGATGATGGCAGCTCAAATACGAAACGTCTGTTTGAAAATCTGATAACACCATCTGGTAGAACAGAAAAAGTAGCAATGAGAATGTGAAATTTGTTTTGTTATATCTATTCAAATAGAGTCACAAAAAAATAAAAATGAAGTAGCGAATAATCGGTTTTTTCCAAAAATCTTCGGTAGTATTCGGAATTTTTCAAATATGAAAGCGGCGTTTTAATGAGCACCAAATTGCGCAACTTTGCCTCCATTTAACCGACCTCGTATCTCTTCTGGATTCCGAGATCCCAGTGATGATGCTCGAATTTGGGACACCCTGTACATTCTGGAATTTTTATGTTCCTCTCAATAAAACAATTTCCTTCACTTTATAGAACATTTTTCAAAATTTCCTAAATATTAACAGATTTGGAGTTAATATGGAGATTAACAAAAACATAAATACCTTTTTTTTCGTCTCATTTTGTTAATAATATTCACAATTTTTTACGTAAGGTAAAATCCTGAAAAATAATTTTTCTAGTGGTTATTTCGAATCCAATGATATCGCTCTTATTGTTAGGGACTTTATGTCTATTTTTCACGTTTTCCGACTTGTTAATTAGACTAATATCTTCACGATCACCCCCCCATTAAACAAACTCGAATTTTATTTTCTTCAACAATGGCCCAAGATTGGACCCTTGTAGAACTTCGACTATATATACACAGAAAATCTGGAGAGGTAGTCTAGACTAAAATTATTGGAAAGGGATGAATCATGAATATAGATCACTGATTTAATTTTTCACAGTCAAGCTAGCTGTGGCTTCCGGCCACCTGACCTTCTCCTTGGTGGGAGACCACGAAAACTCCCACTATCTCATGATCGGGCAACCCATCATCGACATCAAGGCTGCCGAATCGAAGAGTTCTGCAGGAGAAATCGTTATCTCTGCTAGGGTGACGCACCACATCAGTGCCAATGAGTATCTCATCGATATGGTGTCGGGAGGGACACTAGCCAAGGTGAGGAAAGAGCTATTTACATGAAAGGGAGGAAATGGATTTTTCCCTTGCATGAATCTATCTATAAAAATCCGAACGAGGAAAAATAATTCACTCCTGGGTAAAGTTCATGGCAGTAGTACCTTTTCAACATCTCAAGAAAGAATTTTATAGTTATAGGAGTAAAATTATATATCAGCTAACTTACAAGCTAGAGTGTAACGTGCTCTTCAATAGATGGCAGTGCAATCGTAAATGTAAGTACAATTTGACAATGTAAATTGTTGGCCGAGGCGTTGAGCCGAGTCCAACAAGCATTGAAGTCTGGGAATGTGCTTTTACTACGAGGTACACATACTATTTTTTCTGAAATCGCAATCAGCATTATCAAAAACTGAGGAATTCTAGATATTGTTTGCGTGAATTCAATAACTGTCTAAAATGTAAACAAGCCGGCAAAAAATTTCCCAGGTCGTTTTCGATACGGGAAAATACTTTTTCTGAAATCGTTCAAGAATGCCCACTTTCTCGGAGCAACTTCAGGCCTCAAAATACGCTAATCTAGTATTTTAGTACGTTGCTAAGCAACGAACTTTCCTGGACCGTTTTTGGACCTAAACGGTACGGGAAAGTACTTTTTCTACAACTATACTCCAAAACATGCTTTTCTGCATAGTTTTACGTTAACAAACATGATTATTTCTCACAATAATTGAAATTTGACATTAGTGTGCCGCAAAGTGACATTTCTGTGCCACAAAGTGACATTTCTGTGCCAAAATTTTTCAGTACCTAATTTCTAAGCAATACAGTTTTCGTGACAGCAAGGTGAAAGTATATTTTGAAAATTCTGCATTTCGAAGGGATATTCGATCAGGCAACTTCAAGAATGAATAGACAAAGTCTATTGGTTTATATAATATGAGGGAAATTGTCGTACAAATTCATAATATTCTGAACAAAAATCATAGACATCACTACTGCTGTCTCAAATACCCACATACACACTATCCATTGCTAGGCAACGGAGCAACATCTATCGAATCATTTGAATGGCAACAAACGTCAAGCATAAAATATTCGTAAAATATTCTTGTCCCGTCATTTTTTACTGAGATTGAACTATAATGGATAGCGACAGTTCTGAAATTGAAAATACTCCGCCAGAACTAAGAGAACAAGTTAATTCATTGTCATTGAATTTACTACCTTCAACTTCAAGAGGAAAATATAAGAATGAGTCACTGACATTTCATTCCGTCTTATAGTATAGTATTATTTTTAGCAAAAAGGGTGTTGTAGAAATAGTATATTGTGCAACACGAACAGAAATGCAATTTCTCACTCGTTTGAATTGCAGCACTCGCTTGCGCTCGTGCCGCAACTTTTTCAAACTCGTGAGAAATTAGCACTTTTCTGCACTTGTTGCACAATATACTATTCCCGTATCGAAAACGATACGGGAAAATTTTTGCCGGCTTGTTTACATTTTAGACAGTTATTGAATTCACGCAAACAATATGTAGAATTCCTTAGTTTTTGATAATGCTGATTGCGATTTCAAAAAAAAAATAGTATGTGTACCTCGTAGTAAAAGCACATTCCCAGACTTTAATGCTTGTTGGCCTCGGCTTAACGCCTCGGCCAACAATTTACATTGTCGTCCGGGAATGTATTGCTTTTACTACTTGATACACAATATACTATTCCCGTACCGTTTAGGTCCGAAAACGGTCAGGGAAAGTTCATTGCTTAGCAACGGACTAAAATACTTGATTAGCGTATTTTGAGGCCTGAAGTTGCTCCGAGAAAGTGGGCATTATTGAACGATTTCAGAAAAAAGGTTTTCCATTTGGATTGAATTCAAAATATTTATTGAATCGATTGTAGTTCAAGAAATAGAAACATGCTAAACTCGTTTTTTAAATTATCACAGATAAGAACATACATCCACCTACATTAATTACATAATAATACATCTCGGTTAAATACTTTCTACTTACTTACTATATTATTGTATGTTTGGTATAAATAATCGATGCTGGTTTTCAGAACATGAGGATTTTGTTAGTGAATTTTTCTGATCCTATCCTGAAATATCTATCATAATCAATCATTCTCTTGTATTCATCTAAGTTGTCTCTTCTCTCTAAATTGAAACAACTTTGGTTATGGGGTAAATAGTTATTTATGCAACAAGTGCAAAAAGTGAATGTTTATTGCACTCGACGTGAAATTGTCCGACGAGGCCGTTAGGCCGAGTTGGACAACACGTCGAGTGCAATAAACAATTTTTGCACGAGATGCATACAACATTTTTTCTACGTTCATGCAAAAAGCAAAAAATGATTTATTGAGGTGCGGCACTAGGTGTAGGAAAATGAAAAGCGCAACTTGAATACTTTATTATTAATATCGATTTGCATTGAAACAGGAACTAATACGTTACGAACAATTTAACTCAAACTTTATTTTTACCCTCAATGTTGAAAGTGAATGAACAATTGGTGCAATTTTCAGTATGAATATTTCGTAGTGAAGTACCTATTGCCAATCTCACAGAATATCTGCTAAATATGTAGTAGGTTTAAACGTTTATGTTTGTCATGATGACAGCACGTTGAAGTAGAATGACAGATGAGTGCAATAAAAACTTTATTGCACTAGTGCAATAAAGAACTTCTTTTTCCACTGAATATAGTTCAATAAAGTTTTGCTTTTTGCATGAATGTAGAAAAAATAAATTATTGAATCAAGAAAATTAAAAAGAGAATGATGGAATGAACACGATGAAAATTTCAAAAGATTGACAGATTTTCTTGAGACGCACAATTTTTATTTTCAAATCAATTTGGACTAAGAGAAATGTTCAATGTTACAGGAACTATTTATAAATCGTTAGATAATCAAAAGAAAACCTATGGAATATTTTAGATTTATAAAAGGTGTTTGAAACAGTTAAGTTGCAAATACAAAATTATTACGAAATTAGAACGCTTTGGCATAAGATGAATCTGACTGAAGCTATTTGAAAGCTATTTATATGAAACAGAACAAATTGTCCAGGTTGACCATATTAAAAGTTATTCTAGAAAAGTTAAATGTGGTGTTTCTCAAGGGTCAGTTCTAGGACATATTTAATTTTTTATTTATATCAATGATCTTTTATATACGAAAATTAAAAGAAAGTTGTTTCCTTCTGCCGACGATAAGGTTTATATACAGTGTGGTCCACTAAGTGTGCACCAAATGGGAAACTTGTTTATTATCGATATCTCAGAAAATTTTATTCTTGACAAAAGTTGGTGCATGTTCCAAAACTATACCAAGAGTACCTGAAATGGCTTTATGACGAATACCATACAGGATAGGCCAAAAAATATAAAGTTCGTTCAAGAGTAAAGTACCCTTATTTCAAAAAATATAGAAATATGTTGAAGAGAAAAGTTGCTTAGAATTAAAAGTTATGTTCAGATACGAAGTCATGGCCTGCTATTAGATTTTTTTTTCGTTTGGAAAATTATTGAATTACCCCCGTATGATACATATTTTTACTATTTTGATTTAATATGTATGTGAAGTAACCACAATCAAATCAGGTTGGAATATTTTTTATCAAATTAAAGTGTATTTGCAAAATTTACTTGGATTTGTATTTTTTTAGGTGACCGTCAACTTCATGTTTGTTGCAACGATATTTAACAGAACTCTAGAATAAAACAAATACTATTTTTAACGAGGCAAATACTTAACTAAGTAAATGTTCATATGAATAAACTGTCAAAATCTATCGCGGATAGCCATTAACAAAAAAGAACCAATAAGCGATAGTACAGAAACTCACAGTAGGTAACTGAACAGGTGCGAACAATAAAAATTATCGAAGCGTCTCTGTATGTCCACCTTCTCTTTCGATGCATCTAATTGTACGCTCATAAAATTCGTTTACTGTAGATCGCAACACATTAGCGAGAATATTTCTGCAATGAACTCGTATTGAAGTTTCAAGCTCAGCAAAATTATTAAAGGGGCGATCTCTGTAGACTTTTTGTTTTAAGTATCACCATAAGAAATAATCCAGAGGTGTAAGGTCTGGAGAACGAGGAGGCCATCGAGGATCGGTATTTCGTCCTAACCATTTATTACGAAATGTCCTATTCAGCCACTGAGAAACATTTCTAGTAGAATGGGCAGGACATCCGTCATGTTGGAACCATACTTTTTGCCGTTCTTCTAATACCATATCATCCAAAAACTCTCCTATTTCAGTATAAATGAAATAAAAAACTTGGTGAATTTGAATACACCGTTATGCTTATACAGGATGGCTGCTGACTCTGAGCTCGGTATATTTTAAATAAGTTCAATGAGAATCACTAATATTTTATTCGATTTTCAGCGTATTGAAATGGAACCATATAGTTCCATTTCACTATATGACAAGGCATTTTTATGTTTTCCAGGTTTTGGGTGTTGGTCCAAACTGGCGAAATATTCAAAGACACTATGAAAATAAAGAAGATATAGGTGAGTTTTCATCGTGTGTGCGCATAGGTTATGATTCCAGACAGCAGGGGAAATATTCCTGCTCTCTGTTGTTATGATTATTATTTTTATTGTTATTTGTACCGCTGGAGTTATCCTAGAGTAAATGTAACAGTGTGATTATCTGTACCAATGTATCATGCAATCTTTTCAGATTGATCATATCAAAAGTAATTCTAGAAAAGTGGAATGTGGTGTTCCCAAGGGTCAGTTCTAGGACCTATTTTATTTTTTATTTATATCAATGATCTGTTAAATACGAAAATTAAAGGAAAGTTGTTTTCTTATGCTGATGATACAGTTTATATAGGTAGTGAGAATACCTGGGAGGAAACAGTATGAAATGCTGAATTTGATTTATCAATTTAAAAAAATATTCTCAATCACGATTTACCAACTTTGAATTTAAAAACTCTTATTTTGTAACATTCACGTTGCATGAGAGTATGTAACCAAAAAAAAATAAAAAATTGAAGATGCCTGAAAAACGAAAAACTGTGTAACTGTAGCGAACATATTGCCATAGTTGATGTTATAAAGTATCTAGGAGTCCACTTAGATTCCAACCTCAAGTGGCATAACAAATTACTGAATTGATAAAAAAACTGAGGAAAACATTTTATAAATTTGGATTGTTGAGAAACATTGTCAGTCGTAAATTAATTATAAGTTTTTAATATAATCTCTTTCAGTCTAACTTGGCTTATGGTATAACAGGTTGGGAAAGTATATATAAACAAGTTTTAAAACCACTTACTTCAATTCAAAAGTAAACTTTTGAAAATTATTTTTTAAACACCCTTTAATTATTCTTTTAAGATTCTCTTTGAACAATATGAAATATCTGTCAATTACTTTATAAAGCATCGACAGCTTACATAAGAAAAAAATTATGAGCTGATAATCATATACAACATAAAAATGAAACAAAGAATTAAATGGATGGTTGAATATTACTGAAAAGTTCTCTACAACTTTGATGCAACAACATGCCATTAATACAGGTAAAATGATTTATAATAATTTGCTAGTTTCTTGAAAAAAAAAATTAGTTTTTTGGGATTTACAAATAAAATCAAAATCTGCTTGATTGAGAATTCTGAAAAATTGGAAAATTATTTGTATGTGAAATAATTTTGAATTTTAATATTTTAATAGATTTGGTTATTGTTTTCATTTATAGAAAATGTGACCAATGTTATTTAGGCATACATTTAAGTTCATTTTGCTATTTTTCTTTCTCTGTATGTATATATTATGGATATTCATCATGTGTATTTTGTTATAAGATTATTTCATCATTGATTTCACATGATCACGGACCAGTTTTCATGAGAAATTCATTTCTATATATAATGTATTGATATTGTATTAATAACAATAAAATAAATAAATAAAATAAATAAATGAATAAAGTTGTGTCCTAGGTCTCGTTTAAAAGATCATTAATATATATTTTACAATTTTTTTCAGAAAGATACAGTATTTTGTCTGCTAGCGCAAGTATGATTGATGAATTGGATGCAGAGACAATGCCCAGCTCACATGAGAGATTGAGCTCGGTAGACGACGATTCTAAACTGGCATCAACAAGGATTCAGACAGATCAATATGCACGTGAGTTCCAAAATATCTTCAAAATGTTGCCCAGAAATTTTCTCGCTATAGTGATGATGATACGCTAGAATCTGGATATTTATCACCATATCACACTAGATAAATATCTATTATAATGGACCTTTCCACGAGATATGAGAAAACACAGTAATGAGAAAGGATTTACGCTAATATCACTCGGAATTTTTTTTTCTGACCGCTAGTCTCTATAATCAGAAGAAAAGTGATTCGTGACGTCACGTTCATCAAAACTAGACTTGGCAACGTTGTTAAAGTTGTGCACCAAGTACTCATTCAAATATAATTTGTCGTATGACAGTTAACCAATAAGAATCGTTTGTCTCTGTTTAACTCGTTAGCATACATCAAAATTGGACACAAGTCAAGCAGTTCCATCAAATATTTATGTTGCACACGAACAGGCCCTAAGTGATTCTTATTTAAGGTTAATGTGGTTTTCAAAGTTTTGAAATTTTCTGTTGTTAGTATTCTAAAATTCTTTGATTCTTGTATCTGTATCCCTGCAACAAAGTGAACATGTCGAAAAAGTGCTTTGTACCCGGTTGTCTGAACTCCAGTGAAAATTCTAATAAACAATTTCTTTATGCGCCTGAAGATGAAGCGCGTCGTAAAATGTGTTTCCAAGCAGTGAATAAACCCTGTGTAAAATCGAAAATATATGTTATTGGGAAGAACATTTTCAAGTAAGTACTTTACGTAGAGTTCAGAGAAAGATTTAAAATATTAGTTATGCAAAAAAAACTTGACCTATCCAATAATTTTAGGTACTAGTAAAGATTCAGAAAAATATACTTGAAAAACCAAATTCAAAGAGATGAAAGTCACAATGAAATCATAGACATTGCTATATCTGATTTGATTTCTCAATTCCCTCGTAAAAAATAGACGTTTTTCCAAAATTTGATTTGAAACGTTTATTTTGTTTACATTTCTTGTTTTATGGTAATGGATATTCGAAATATGATCAAAAGAAGATCCAAATGTTTTTTTTTCCTGCATCAACATAGTGGATGAAAATTGAAATTTTAAATTCATATAATGAACGAAGATTCAGTAAGTTATTAGGTTTATATAATTTTTTGAGGGTTCTAAAAAGGGCAATTTGAATATGCATTTTATAGCTTTGTTCTGCAAAGTTTGTAGTGGTTTCATGATAGAAATTTTGGCTGAGCCCCAAACAGAAATGAGGTATTGCAATTTTGAATAAATTAAACTGAAATATATGATTTTTAAATATTTCAGTGGGGTATACTGTCTTATTCGAAATAGTATTCCAATCAAAGGTGAGAGTTGTTTTCTCAGATTGTTGATATGATAGGACCAAGAGAGTGTTGTGTCGATATGTAAACCCAAAAATTTTGTATTGTTGGTATACTGAATTGGTGAATTTTTCAATTTCATTGGTCTTAGAGAATCAGTTGTAATACTTCGTTTAGAAATGAACATAATCGACGATTTCGAAAAATTCAACAATAGTTTGTGAGCAACTAGCCAATGAGATATAATTTGAAGATCCTGTTCAATATTAGACAGAATTTCGAATTCATTCTCTGCAAAATATACAATAATTGTATCATCAGCAAAAAGTTTAATTTGACCTTTCAATTTGAGTTCTGATATCGAGTTTATATATATTAAAGAAAGGATCGGAGCAAGTATAGATCCCTGTGGCACACCACAGTTTATATTTTTAATTGAACTAAGCGTATTTTTGATATATACTAGTTGTTTTCTGTCAGCCAAATAACTTTTGAACCAAATGTAAATTTTTCCCCTTATTCCAATATCATATAATATTCTTAAAAGAATGTCGTGGTTAACCATATCGAAGGCTTTCCACAAATCTAGTGATAATAACGCGCATTTTTTTCCAGTTTTATTCTTGAAATCATGTCTACTGCCGCAGACTCAGTATCACTAGATTTTCGAAAACCATATTCTTCTGCATACAAAAATTTTGATTTTTTCAGATATTCTTTTAAACCTTCTATCCATTATCTTTTCAATTATTTTTGAAAATATTGGCAGAATTGAAATTGGATGGTAATTTCCCAAGTCATTTTTTTTCCACATTTAAATATTGGTTTGACTTTAGCAGTTTTTAATTCATCTGGGAATATACCTTTATCAAAGGATGTATCAATAAATTTGTTTAATAATGGTACTATTTCATTTTTGACTGCTTTGATAATTTTAACATTTATTCCATCAATTCCCGTGGTCACCATGCAGTCAAAAACAAAAAGAAATTATTTACAGATTGATGAATAAAGCAATAAAAGTAATACGGAACAGAAAACTGTAGGTCACAATGAGCTTATGACAAGAGGCATAAGATGTCCGGAGGACTGCTCACTGCTAATATCCTATACAATAGGCTCATAAGTATGAGGCGCCGTTTGGGTGAAAAGTGTTTTTTCAAATATGAAAAATTTTGTGTCAGTATATTTATTAGTTATAGCAATATTTTTATTTTGCTTTCCGATATATTCATTTTCTACCAAACACAATATATTTACGTTTCAAGCGTTGCAAATATATTAACGTAAATGCCCATACATTTACAAATTCGATCTATTTTACATCGTCAAGAGATGGCGCAGCCGACGCTATTCAATACACTCTTTAATTTTTTCAGTTCTAAGGTATCTGACTCTGAATAATTCAACGATTATTCAAAAAAACGGATGAAAAAGTATTCTGAGAATATATTCTGGCGGCTGCGATATCATTCGGCCGCTAAATTCTCGAGAGTGTAATGAATTGCGTAGGTGGCGCCATCTCTTGACAACATGAAATAGATCGAATTTATAAATATATGGAAATCCACGTTTTTATATATTTGGAACGCTTGAACGTAAATATATTGTGTTTGATCAAAAATAAATATATCGGAAGGCAAAATAAAAAATATTGCCACAACTAATAAATTTATTGACACAAAATTTTATATACTTGCAAAAACACTTTTTACCCAAACGGCGCCTCATACATAAGCTCATAAGCTCATTGTGACCTACAGTTTTCTGTTCCGTTTTATATACGGTCTTGACGATCGTGGTCATGGGTATTCTTGGTTGGGCTTCCGGCGCTGGGATGGCGCTCGCAGTTTGGAGTTAATCCACTGTGCGGGCGAGATCTCAGTTTCGGTCTTTAAATGGGTTTGGTCGTCGATTCATTCGTTGCAGTCATTAGTTATTGACTGCTAGACCTACCCTATACTGATGAGGAGCAACACTCCGAAATCGATGAACATTCCCATGCAACCAAGCAATTGCAGAGATAACCTTGTAGGAACTCTGCACGGAAATTTCATCAGATGTAATTCAATGTTCGTCGGAAATTAGTTGTTTTCTGATGGATTTTCGACCCAACTTTCCTATTGTATAGGATATTAGCAGTGAGCAGTCCTCTTATGCCTCTAATAAAAGTAATATTTGGCAAACCTTGGGATAAACCATCTTCAGATTTGTACAAAAGCACCAATGATATAACATTAAACCAACTTATTAAATTTTGAAAAGTTAATTAACCAGGAGTATTCAAAAGATTAATAACCAATTCAGAAAAAAATTCAAATTACATAGTCATAATAAGTACTAGGATTTTGAACCACTTTCACTTGGACAATATTTATCTCAAAAAAGGAAAAGCAAATCCAATTTTCAGCTCCATAGAAACATTTAATAAATAATTATCAGAACAAAAATGAATTCAAAAACTATAATTTCATTTTCCAAAACTTTTTAAGAAATGATGTTCATAAAAATATTTCAAATCTTTATAAATTATTTGATAGTCTATCAGAATGTATTTATTTATTGAGTGAATACCTTCCAGACAGAACAAGTTCTGGTATGAGGAACGCCCCGACTTAAAATAAATTACCTGTTAGATGAAGTTCAATGTTCGTCATAGTGTTAGTCTGGGAAGCAGTTGTTTTCTGTCAGAAATTTGCCCCACATTCTACTTTATTGAAATTAATTAGGAGAGGGGAACTTCAACATTGTAAAAAGTGCTCGAAACATTCGTCGTCAATTTGTTATTCACCAATATTATTTTTATTATGATTTTTTCAGTGAGACCCGCCGTGAACTACGCTGCAAGAGCGAAGATGACAAAAGAACTGCGAAAGTTCATCATAGCACCGGTGGTAAGAGGGATAGATGCAGACGAACCCTTGGAATATTTGACAGAAATCAGACAAGTTTGCATTTTGTTCATCAACTGCAAAGTGTCTAATACCGTGAGCGCCTTCAAAGGAATAGACGTTGCAAACAATGTCTACATCACAGTGTGCAAGTTAATATAATAAATAATACTTTATTGATCCCAAGTGACATTTCTGTTTATAGAAGGATATACAAAATATATACACTGAATAATAAGAATACTTATGAAAAACAAATTGAAGGAGAAATTAAACAATTGATAAAAATTAACAAGATGTGTCAAAAAGTTTCAAAACTGCAAATGATGGAATGAAAAAAGATTTATTATTTGTTCTAAACTCAACTTATTAAGTGCTTTCTTAAACTTATTGTATTTCATTGTTACGTCATCCGCAAATCTAAATCAGCTAGGGAATTTATATGGCTTCGGTTAGAAGACCTTGTGCTTACAAGGCAACAACTAACGTCGCCACGAAACATTTTGAGGGTTATACCCAATAACTTTTTTACTTATATTTTCATATATTGCCCCTCGCTACAACCATCCTTATATATATATATATATATATATATATATATATATATATATATATATATATATATAGATATATATATATATATATATATATATATATATATATATATACAGGGTGTCAATTTGAAAACTTCCCACCCTTAATATCTTCCTTCCAGTAAACAATATGAGTAATCGAAAAGACAGGTCAATTTTATTGTCAAGGGGGACACTTTCAAGGACTATTTGTAGCCCTCGTGGTTCAACCCCCTAGGAGGGGTAGATGTTACCCTTAGAATTTTAAATGGGAAGGGGGGTCAAGTGGCACATCATTTTGATGGGCGTTCAATTCTTGTTCCAATGGTACCCTGACTTATTATTTTTTGATGAGCATTTTCCGAAAAATTGCGTTCTAAACTAACAGAAGTAATTATTAGAACGCCTATACTGAGATGCATGGTTTGGCCAGAACTGGTTAGAATATTAGGTGGTACCGTTCCAACCCTTTATTAGGGGTAACATTAGCCATTAGCTCCAAACACTTTACATAAAAAAGTAGTCTAATAGTAAAACGTAGCTGGTAGTAAAATTGTGTTTATTAAATGCTGAATTTTTAAGTGTCATCGCAGAAATTGTACAGATAGCCTTCCTTTTTTGCTACTTCTGCTGTAAAAAGTTTCTGTTTTCCGGCAAAAAAGTGGTTAGCAAATTTGAACTATGTGGTAGTATTGTGAATACCGTTGTACCTGTTGGGCTGTTTAGGAATTACTTTAATAAGTGTATAAAAGTGTAAAAATGGTTTACAGACAGAATTGAAATGATTGTAATTTATGGAGAAGTTGGAAAGTGCGCACGAAGGGCGGCATGTCTTTTTAACGAAATACATCCAAATTGTAATGTAAGTCACCGGTATGTGCTTGATTTGGTGAATAAGTTTTACGAAACTGGTTCAGTGACAAATAAAAAAAGAAATAACCCCAGAGTACTAAATGAAGCAGTTCAAATTGAAGTTTTGGGAACATTTGCTGCAGAGCCCACGAGCTCCTTACGATCAGTATCAGAACAGACGGGAATGTCACGCAAGACTATAAGAAAAGCATTGAAAATGCATAAATTTCATCCATATTAAATGCAGATTCTTCAAAAGCTCCACGAGGATGATTATGATAGAAGAATAGAGTTTTGTGAAATCATGTCTCATCGAGTCAATACCATCCCTAATCTTCTCTTAAACATCTGTTTCAGCGATGAGTGTTCATTTTTTCTGAATGGCAATGTTAATAGACAAAATTGTCGCTATTGGAGTGACGAAAACCCACATATTTTTCGGGAAGGGCATACACAACACCCACAAAAAGTTAATGTTTGGGCTGGTATTCTTGGAAATGCCATTCTTGGTCCATTATTTCTGGAAGAAAACTTGACTGGCAATCTGTACATTGATATGCTTGAAGAGACTATCGATCCTCTTATAACTCACGAGCTAGAAACTCAAATTGATGCAGAAGGTAATGAACTTTTGCAGGAGGATCTGTTACATTACCAGCAGGACGGTGCTCCACCTCATTATTTTCTTCCCGTCCGACAGTGGTTAAACGAGAGATTTCCGGGTAGATGGATTGGCAGAAGGGGAGCAGATGAATGGCCTCCGAGATCACCGGATTTAACACCCTTAGATTTCTTTCTTTGGGGGCATCTTAAATCCGTTGTTTATAAAACACAACCTTCTGATATTGACGAACTTAAAAGACGAATTACAGCAGCATGCCAGTCAATTCCTAGTGAAGTTTTCCGTAATGTTAGAGGGGAGTTCGAAAACAGACTGTATTACTGTTTAGAGCAAAATGGACAACATTTCGAACAGCTAATAAGATAAGCGTAAGTAGATTTTATGTTGGAAATGTCTTTCTCGCAAATTAAATTTTATTGTGTAGAAGGAAAATAACCACCAAATAAAAAATCCCATGCGTAATAAATTTATTCCTGTCATTCAAGGGTTGGAGCGGTGCCACCTACTCTTCTAACCATTTTTATTAAAGGGAGTCAATACAATAATGCATCTCAGTATAGGCGTTCTAATAATTACTTCTGTTAGTTTAGAACGCAATTTTTCGGAAAATGCTCATCACAAAATAATAAGTCAGGGTACCATTGGAACAAGAATTGAACGCCCATCAAAATGATGTGCCACTTGACCCCCCTTCCCTTTTAAAATTCTAAGGGTAACATCTACCCCTCCTAGGGGGTTGAACCACGAGGGCTACAAATAGTCCGTGAAAGTGTCCCCCTTGACAATAAAATTGACCTGTTTTTTCGATTACTCATATTGTTTACTGGAAGGACGATATTAAGGGTGGGAAGTTTTCAAATTGACACCCTGTATATATATATATATATATATATATATATATTATATATAAGGAAAAGAATAGGTCCCAAAATTGATCCCTGTGGAACTCCACATAGATAGTCTTTTGTGAACTACTCTTTTCCTCTGAATGAACAAACTTGTTTCCTTTCAGACAGATAGTCAGTAACCACAAATGTATATTTCCTCCGATACCGATCTTATTCAAAATTGACAACAAAATTTTGTGATCCACTGTATCAAAAGCTTTCCGAATATCAGGTGAGAAAATACCATACTTTTTGTCAGAATGTAAATCTAGTTGAACTTGAGTTTAATATAATAATGCTGATTCCGAGTTACTAAATCTTCGAAAACCGCATTGACAGTTAAACAATAAATTAGATTTTTCGAGATATTCCAACAACCTATAATGTACTGCTTTTTCTATAATCTTTGATAATAAAGAAAGGACTGAGATAGGCCTATAATTCGCCAATTGATCTTTTTTTCCAGATTCAAATATTGGTTAAACTATGGCAATTTTGGATTTGTTAGGTACTGTGCCTGTTAGGAAGGTTAAATTTATCAATCTACTTATCAATGGTGCAATTTCTGATTTCACCAATTTCTCAATTTTGGGATATATATTATCAAATCCTGGAATTTTTTTAAAAATCTAAATCACTAATTATTTTTTCTATTTCTTCAGACTTAAATGGCTTGAAATACATGGAGCATAACTTTGAGTGCAAAGGGTGTTTTTTCTTGCTGTCAAATTGGGACCCACATAAATGAAATTATTGAATTTTTCACAAATATCTTGCTGACTGTTAATTCTCTTCCCAGTCTTCATGATACGTTGAATTTCATTATAACATTTGAATTTGTCGTATAATATTTCATTCAGAGCCTTCCATATTGATTTTGGAGTAGCATGATTGAATTTATCCTGGTAATATATCTTTTTTGATTCATCAACACTCGATTTCACTAATTTATTGAAATGGTTGTAGGAGTCGATAAAATATTGGTAATAGAATTTATGACAAAGTTTAATTAGTCTATCAATTTTTTCATTAAACCAAGGTTTGGAGTTTCTCTTGTTTTGATAACTTTTTTAATGGAGCAATTATCAAAAACAGTTTGAATATCATTTTAAATATCATTTGGGTCATCAAATTTTTCAATATTTCCATTCAAAAATATCAATTCTTCTTTCAGTTTATTTTCGTCAAAAACGGTGATGGTCTTGAAGTTGAATTTTTTGTTAATGTGTTTGTTTTTTATATCAATATCTGCAACTATTAATAAAAAGAACAATATTCTGTGATTTGATTCTCCAAAAATTTTCACTTATAATCTCCCTAGAGCATGAATTTTTTCCGGAAATTTTCTCGAAGTGCGAATTTTTCGAAAATTTTATTAAAAAATTCGCAACTGAGGAAAATTTCCGGAATATTAATTCATGCTCGCGGGAGATTCAGTAAGAAAATTTTATACCAAAACTTTTTTTAAAAAGAAATTAAATTGGTGACATACTTAGGTGGCATATTATTATCCATGTAACGGACATCATAGTAGGCCGTTGTTAAGGCTTTGTCTCGCAACAGCGAATTGCGATTTTTTTTTGCGGGTTTGTTATCATCGGTTGAAAATACACAAAAAGTAACGTTTTGTGTATTTTCAACCAATGAACGTTGCATAAAATGGCCATGATGACGAGTTTTTTGACGTTTTGCATGACAAGTTTCAAAGTCAGTAGGTATGAAGTAGAAGTAGAAGAAGTAGAAGTATTTATTTCGCTACAATATACAATAGTAATAGTAGAACGTCAAACAAAATTAATAACATGAAAAAAAATACATTTCAAAGATATATAAAGTCACAGTGTAAATGAACATAACAATATGAACATATTTAATTTGAATTGTGGCGAGTGTCAATCACATACATTCAAATTCAGAGTTGTTTAAATCAAGATACTCATTTATATCATAAAAATAATTTTTTCAGTAGAAAAGTTTTAATTCTTGTCTTGAACTGAAAGAAACCTAGTTTCTTTATCCTTGAGGGGAGTATGTTATATAAATGTAGGTTCACCGAATTCTTTTGCGATATCTGAAGTCTGAACCTAGGAGTTGAAATGAAGTCACCATGGCGAGTAGTGTAATTGTGGATTTCTGATTGAATAGAGTATTCATGCTTAGTTTCATGAATTTCAAGTAAACATGAGTAAGTGAATAAGGTAGGAAGTGGCATTATTTGAAAACTGACGAAGAGAGGGCGACAGTGTTCACGATGATGCACTCCCGCCATAACTCTGATCACTCCCTTTTGAAGAATAAAGGCTGTGTCAAGTCACCGGCCGGCAAGGCACGCGCGTTCAGTATGAAGTATGACGATGAGTCGGACCGATCAGATGATTGAAAATATTGGTCACACACATACAGTTTTAATTAGGTCGTCAAGTCAACCAAATGACCGCGCTGGTCTAATCATATTGGTCAGACCGGAGACTTGACTCAGCCAAAAACTCTATGAGAATGGCAAGAATCACCCCAAAGAAGAATTCCGTAAGACAAGTGACTATGGAATAAACCGAAATAACAAGATTTGAGTACGTGAGAACTCACAATGTTTTTCAAACGTCGAATCAAGAAGGTAATACTGTGTAATAATGTGTTTTGTGTTCAAAAGCATAGTCGCTTGTAGTCGCGTTTTACCTGTTATGTACATCAGGTACAAAATTAACATGTCGCCTTTTGGTAAAGAAAATTGTGAGACGATAAGAAAAGAGGTGGATAAATTAATTCCAGATAATACAAAAAAATCAAAGACAATGATACGGAATCAATTTCTTGAATTTTGCAAAAAAAGAAAATACAGCATCGAGGCATCAACTTCTGTCGAAGAGTTGAATAGAATTTCAGAAGATTGGGGCTTCAACATGAAAAAAGAAATTCAGAAGATTATAAAGAGTCTGTTGTGAAGGTAGGAGAAAATTTCCTGGAGATTACTATTTATTTTAAGCAAGAAAGTTTGTTATTATTTCAGGTTATGTGGAATTCTGCACCAAAGCAGCTCCAAGAAATGTGCTTTGCCAAATTTCGACTCGAATTTAACCCATTTTCCGATGTCGAATTTGTAGCCGCAAGAGCTGCACGGGATGCGAAACGGAGAAGCCTACAAAGAGACCCAACAAAAAGGAAGTCTAGTGCAGCTGCCCTTACCAATGATGAATACACAAAAATAGTTAAAATATGGAATGAAAATGAACCTGTGGGTCTACAGCGAAAATTGTTTCACATTAATTCACGCGAACTAGCCTGGAGAGGCAGTGAAGGGGTTACAGCAAAGGTAGACCATTGTTCGTGAATTAGACCACGATAGAAATTTTACTGGAAGGATTGAGTACAATCCCGTTTTTACGAAAACCACTCAAGATGGTTCAAAGAAACTGGCTGACAGTAAGTGGCTAGTAAGAAACATTAGAAATATTGACGAGTGTCCCATACGAATATTTAACAAATATATGGAAAATTGTGGGGACCTTCTAATATATAGATTGTTTGTAACTCCCAATCCGAAACAGCTTTTAAACAGATGGAATAATAATAGTCCTGTAGGTAAAAACACAATATATCCTTGAATCCGCCTCTAAAATAGGAATTGATACAAAAAAATAAGATCACAAATCAGTCAGCAAGGGCTACATCAGTATCAAACTTGGCAAAAAATGGTGTACAGGAACAGCAACTTATTGAGATTACCGGACACAGTAAACCCCAGTCCATAAAACCATATCTTCAAATGGATGTAGAGCACCATAAAAATATAATTCAGGCCATGAGAGGTGATCATTCAATGGAAAACAACCAAAATACGTCAGTAATAACGTCAGAAATTAACCAGTGTCAACAGACAGCCATACAACCTAGCAATATTGTTTATAATATCTGTGTATTCAATACAAATAATTATTACACTAATGAAAATAAAAATTAAACTTAAGTTTGTTTCGTGTAAGTTCAATGTTCCTAATTTGTATTGTTGAATAAAGTATACCTTTTCAATAATTTGTTTTTATAGTTCTACTTTTTCCCCTGTTCTTTAGTAAGATGGTTACGTAAAATAAACATAAAAATCACAATAAGGTGCTTATGCGACTTAATTTTGAATTACTAGAGAAAAAAGAAAAAGGGTCTACTATCCATATAGCTAACATACTACGTTACCATAAGATTAAAAGAAACAAATTCAATCAACTTTCCAAAATGTCAATATATAAAAAGCAGTGAAAATAGTTTACCAATTTTTTTTGGTTTCCTGTGCTCTAGTAAAATGTGGTTTAAATGAATAAATAAAATATATAATATTCTACCCATACCACACAAATTTATAGAACTAGAGGAAAGGGAATGAAATTTAAGTATGTAGGTATACCTACTTCTATCGCGGATTTGATATCAAATATTTTAATTTCCCTATGCTCTAGTGAAATGTGGTTTAAATAATTAAATGGAGAAGCAAATATTCTACCAAAATAACATAATTTTACAGTACCAGAGGAAAGGGAAAAAAAGTTAAGGTCTACTTCTATCGGACGCTAATGAATTACATCGGCGACACCTTCATTTATTTACCTTGGATTTGTTGTGAAAATATTGTAATTTCCCTATGCTCTATTAAAATTTGGTTTGAATAATTGAATAAAAGAGCAAATATTCTACCAAAATCACGTAATTTTATAGTACTAGAGGAAAGGGACAAAAATTAAGGTCTACTTCTATCGGACGCTAATGAATTACATCGGCGACACCTTCATTTATTAACCTTGGATTTGATGTCAAATATTGTAATTTCCCTATGCTCTAGTAAAGCAAGGTTTGAGTAATAATCTAAAATAAACATTAGTCTTTATACTTTTTCTAATTTTATACTACTAGAAACAAGGGAAAGTGTTAAAATAATTAAAAATAATAACGCATACATGTTGAAATTTTCAAAATAGCGTATCTGATTGTTTTTGTGTTTTTGTTTGATCGACTATGTATACATTTCTAGATTTTGTTTAGTAAATAGTTTTGTCAGTTCTGAGATGAAAAACGTCAAAAAATGTTTTGGAACTTGTAATTTTATTCAATATATAGACTCTTGGTATTCTCCATTGTGTTTTTACCGGAAGGTCTCCGGTGTTAGTATCCGAAAATTCAACAATACAAAATAAATGATAATTTTACGAGTCATAAAATTAATCAAAGTTGGCTATATGTAGTGTAGACAGTGACAAGTTCCTTATGTCTATGGTTTCTTATAATTGATTGCATTGTTTTTTTAATAATAATAATAACTTCATTATTCCCAAGAAACATATGCTGCTTATATTAGGAAAACATAAAAATTAAATTTTTTTAACAAAAAATATGTATAATATATACATAAATATAAATAAGGATGGATTTAGCAAGGGGCAACATATGAAAATATAAGTAGAAAAGTTATTGGGTATAACCCTCAAAATGATCTGCAACCGTAGACAAGATGCACAACACTTGGATGTAAAAATAGAAACAAAGGAAGTCAACAACTGTTGCCTTGTAAGCACAAGGTCTTTTAACCGAAGCCACAAATGTGTGGTTGGCTTCCTGTTGTTGACTTCCTTTGTTTCTATTTTTACATCCAAATGTTGTGGATCTTCCCATTGATTTTGCCGTACTGATGAGAGCTTAAGTTCGAAACACGTGTCTACGGTTGCAGAACATTTTGAGGGTTATACCCAATAACTTTTCTACTTATATTTTCATATGTTGCCCCTCGCTAAATCCATCCTTATTTGTATTTTCCTGGGTAGGATTGTCACGCTGGTAGCTATAGCTGCCTCCGTGGCGACGTTAGTTGTTGCCTTGTAAGCACAAGGTCTCCTAACCGAAGCCACACATGTGTGGTTGCCTTCCTGTTGTTGACTTCCTTTGTTTCTATTTTTACATCCAAGTATTTGTACATCATCGCACTTGATTTTACCGTACTGATGAGAGCTTAAGTTCGAAACACGTGTCTATGGTTGCAGAACATTTTGAGGGTTATACCCAATAACTTTTCTACTTATATTTACATAAATAAAGAAACTTGCTTCTATCGGGGATTCGGTCTGGGAAAAGAAGTATACTCTTTTTTGCTACCCGAGCTTTCGCAAATTTTTATTTGCTTTATCGAGGGTGTGCAATGTGAGGTTTTCTTCGATGTTGAAAGTACATAATTAAAATGGAAAAATAGAAAACGAAAAACTTGACACGAAAATTTTTTGAAGGACAAAAAATTTTCGTGTCAAGTTTTTCGTTTTCTATTTTTCCATTTTAATTATGTACTTTCAACATCGAAGAAAACCTCACATTGCACACCCTCGATAAAGCAAATAAAAATTTGCGAAAGCTCGGGTAGCAAAAAAGAGTATACTTCTTTTCCCAGACCGAATCCCCGATAGAAGCAAGTTTCTTTAAGATAAGACGGTCGATATAATTTCCTCTTTACATAAATATACATAATAAATTGTCAAATCAGATTAATTTCTCATAATATTGTTTTAATTTATACTTATATTTTGAAGAACACTTTGGTGTCGTAAAATACAGATATTTAATAAAATATATATATATATTAATAAAATGAATGGCGACACGTACAATCTTTGTTCCTTTTGTACAGAATGTGGGCAAATTCAAATTTATCATAAAAATGTAAGTATTTAACTGATTTGGTGAAACATTCTGGCCTAAAACATGAACAAGAAGATCTATTTAAGAACATGAGCAATATTCTTTGTGAAAATATTCCATATTTCACCCATAAATGCTGTGTAAAAAAGAACAAAATGGTGTCGAAGTATTACTATTATTTCATGAAGCATAGACATTTAATGGAAAAAAACAACGGATCCTTACCTTACTCGCCATTGAGGAGAAAAGACGTGGAAAAGGAAATTCTAATACATTTGAAATTTGTAACAGATAATAACATGTACCTATAAATAAATATCTATCAAAAATATTTTAGGCCACTGTGTTTATGACAGCTGTCAAGCCAGAGGGAAATTTCCACTTATTAATTTCCCTCGACGCAGGGAAATTTCCGAAAAAATTAGGTTATTGTCATAGCAACATGTCAAAATGCAGGCATCTGATTGGCTAAAATTAACTGGTATAAAATTTTCAAAGAAAATTTGCAGTTGAAATGATCATGAATATAGAACAAAATTTGATGAATTATTTGTTTTCATTATCTCAATTCGTGAACTTTTCTTTCGTCCAATTTCAGCGTGGTCAAAGACAAATATGGCTGCGTCAATAAAATCAGTAACTTCGACAAAGATCTCATGTTGCTGGTAATTTTCGGGCTGAGAGGTTTCAAGCACGAGCTGGAGAGCCAAATTGCACTGAAATGTGCTACAGAATGCAGAGAGAAAATATCAGCGATGGACCACATTCACGAAATTGCTGCAGGGGTCACAACAGGTACAACTAAAATATCCTGACGTATTATATTGATAGACAAACAGGACACTGTTTGTTGTTCACAACCCATCGAGAAATACTAGTTGTGGTGTGCCTCAAGGGTCTCTTTTCGGGCTAATGCCAAAAGGTTTCCATTAGTAGACTGATATTGCACGCACTTCGTTTACTAAATGTCATTCATCTCATTCATTGCCAGATTTCGAGAGAGGGTAGTTTTTAATACAAGAAAAAAGTCGTATCTTTATTATTTATTTCCTGATAACTTTGATATTTGCTAGAGTGGCTG
Organism: Chrysolina oricalcia; assembly: GCA_944452925.2. Lineage (NCBI taxonomy): Eukaryota > Metazoa > Arthropoda > Insecta > Coleoptera > Chrysomelidae > Chrysolina > Chrysolina oricalcia. The sequence continues at coordinate 3,165,066 of OX101822.2, read as the reverse complement.
AGAATTGCAGAGGTAAATGGGTCCTTGGTGTGATGTTACGTGCACGTCCGGTAAACCTTGTACAATATTGAAACTGGTGATAGACCAGGTCATGACTGTTCAGAATATCGGAATTTCACCTTAGTAAAACTATCACCGTTTTCGAGATAATGGACATTTTAAGAATTTCTGGAAAATCGCTACCTAACCTTGGATTTTTGAGTGCCATGTATACAAACTGGGACGAATCCAAATATCTCTGCTGCTGAAGATTACTGATGAGTGATGCTTCTAGACGTATAGAACAGTTTTTCAGAAAGTGAAAACATTTTTCAAGAAATGAGGGTAAAATGACAGATTTGGGTTTCATCAATTTTTTTTAAGAAAGTTTGACATTATTATCTGAAAGAAACATAACCAATTGGAAGTGGACATTCATTTCAAAAGAATGCTCATTTTGTCCAGACTCTACCATGGTATAAAACAAACTATAATTATTTTTGGAAGAAGTGGTTTCCATTGAATTAGGCGTGGTTTTAATCCAGGCTTCTATCAACTTTTATTCAAGAAAGAAAGGAAACTACCCAACACCAAAACTACGTCACAATCACACTCGACGCGCGTTTCGCCAACAAAGTTAGCATCTTCAGGAGCTAGAAGTAAGCTTTTAAGATTGTGATGTAGTTTTGGTGTTTGGGTATTTTATTTTTTTCTTGAATTGTATTTACATCAAAGGTTCCAAAATATTCATTTATTTGATCACTTACGCCCAAAAATTATTTTATTTAGATTTTATCAAGATAAAATGTGGAAATAATTATTAATAATAGAGAATAGACTGCTTGGTAGCATTAAATAGTACGTCAATGAAATTAACTTTTCATGTAATTAGGCCTAATAAAATTATCGAAATGAAATGTCGATTATCCGACATGGCACCGATTAATACGAATTCTTGTGATAAATGTCGCAATTGTTCAACATCCAGATTCCAACGAAGTTTCAGACACCGACAGATACACAGGGTGTGTTACCAAATAAGTGAAAACTTTTTTAAGAGATGAATCCTTGTCGAAAATTAAAAACTTTTGTTTGAACAACTTGTGACTTCTGTCGTAGTTTTTTGAAATTATTCCGCTTGTTTCATTCAGTGGTATTTATTTCTTTGTCATGCCGTACATAAGTTATACTCCCCGAGAATATGCGCGTATACACAACATTTATGGTGAATGTGGAGGTAGTGCTACTGCTGCAGCAGCGCTTTATGCAGAACTATATCCGATTGCACAATGCCGCTCATAGAATCGCTGATTTGGGGGCTATAACGTATAACGCATTTGAAAAGGTTCTTGAAAATATGTCGTCTCTGCGTACGAGTGGATGGAAAATAATATTTTTGTAATATCATTCAGTGCGATGTTGAATAATCGTTATTGTGGTTTATAGTGTGTGTTGATTTAAAAAAAAAGTTGAATTAGTATTTACTTCATTACATCTCATTGAATGCTTCTAAGCAGTTGATTCGTTATCACTCATAATTATTTAATCATTTCATCTTGATAGGATAAAAATAAAAGACATTACTGACAAAGTCTAATGGAGTTGATTTTAGCTCAGAATAACATCACACTCTAATATTATCGAAATTCTACTCCTTCCAAAAATAATTATCGTGTGTTTTATACCATAGTAAAGCCTAGACAAAATGGGCATTCTTTTGTAATGAATATCCAGTTCCACTTGGTTATGTTTTTTCAAACAATAATGTCAAACTGTTGTTGAAAAAATTGGTGTAACTCAAATCTGTCATTTTACCCTCATTTCTTGAAAAATTGTATTGTTTTCTGAAAAACTGTTTCGTACATCTGATGGCATCGCTCATCAGTAATCTTCAGCAGCAAAGATATCTAAATTCGTCCCAATTTGTATACATGGCATTAAAAAATCCAAGGTGAGGTGGTGATTTTCCAAAAATTAAAAAAATGCTCATTATCTCGAAAACAGTGAGATTTTTACTGAGGTAAAATTCCGATATTCTGAACAGTCATGATCTGGTCTATCACCAGTTTCAATTTTGTACAAGGTTTACCGGACACCCTGTAGATGAAAAACAGGGGCGGTTCTCCGGCACCTCCATCTGATCCTCGGCGTTGTTATATTTTTCAATAATACAGATTGGATTGGATATTTAAAAAAGATCGTAATTTTTTTCACACCATAAATGTATATAACTTAAATAACTTTATTTTGAAAAATTGTTCATTTTAATGTTATTATATTCATGTATATGTATATGATATATATATGTATTCCTTTGAATTTGTCACCTCACCACAAGTTTTACTTCGTGAGGAAATGTTCTTGTTTATTCATGCCATTACATATTGCATTATAAAAAGAAAAATTGTAACTTATAATGATTAAACTTTATTACTATTATTAATGTCAATTGTTAATGTTAATGTTAATGTTAATGTTAATGTTAATGTTAATGTTAATGTTAATGTTAATGTTAATGTTAATGTTAATGTTAATGTTAATGTTAATGTTAATGTTAATGTTAATGTTAATGTTAATGTTAATGTTAATGTTAATGTTAATGTTAATGTTAATGTTAATGTTAATGTTAATGTTAATGTTAATGTTAATGTTAATGTTAATGTTAATGTTAATGTTAATGTTAATGTTAATGTTAATGTTAATGTTAATGTTAATGTTAATATTAATGTTAATGTTAATGTTAATGTTAATGTTAATGTTAATGTTAATGTTAATGTTAATGTTAATGTTAATGTTAATGTTAATGTTAATGTTAATGTTAATGTTAATGTTAATGTTAATGTTAATGTTAATGTTAATGTTAATGTTAATGTTAATGTTAATGTTAATGTTAATGTTAATGTTAATGTTAATGTTAATGTTAATGTTAATGTTAATGTTAATGTTAATGTTAATGTTAATGTTAATGTTAATGTTAATGTTAATGTTAATGTTAATGTTAATGTTAATGTTAATGTTAATGTTAATGTTAATGTTAATGTTAATGTTAATGTTAATGTTAATGTTAATGTTAATGATACTGTTAATGGTAATGTTAATGTTAACGTTAACGTTAACGTTAACGTTAACGTTAACGTTAATGTTAATGTTAACGTTAGTGTTAATGTCAATGTTGATGTTAATGTTAATCTGATGTCACATATTGTTGACATGGAGGTTTATTTGATGTTTCATTTGATAACAGTGAAAACTTGGGGTTGTTAGCGAACAACAACCATTTAAGCACGGCGTGTTTTGATCTCAAAGATTCACCTTGTTCTCTCCATAGGGAAATGTTATTGCGGAGCTTTTGGCCACACCCTCAGAAGAGAGTACACCGTCATCGGCCTCGTAGTAAATAAGGCCGCCAGGCTGATGGTTGCCTATCCAAACAAAGTCACCTGCGACCGAGCAACGTTCCTGCACAGCAAACTAGAATCGAGAAATTTCCTCTTGCAGGAATACAAAACCTTAAAGGGGATTGCCAATCCAGGCCCCATATACGAGTTCAAAGGTGTTGAAAAGTGGGTAAAAAAATACTGTTGATGAATGGTTATAATTTTAAAGCGTTGTGTTCCATAAAACGTGCTCAAAAATATTGTCAAATTTGACCAATGTACGGCTCAACATCTTTGATTGTTTAACAATTTCAGGTTTCAAGAAGATTCGATGGTTTTCAATCCTCTGCCGATATTAGGCAGAGAGCAAGAGATCGATCTATACCTTACTCTGCTGGATAGGGCAGAGAGGCTTTCGGCCGAGAAATCTCAAAAACCGTTCAATAACATGCTGATTCTACAGGGTGTTTACAGACAAGGAAAATCAAGACTTATAGAAGAACTGATATTCCTCACTGACCAGAATATTCCTGTCAATAGATTCACTTTGAACGCTTTCGACTATGAGGTTAGATATTTCTTTGGGTTTCTTGAAATGGTCCACAGTCTGAAAATGAAAAAAAGGAAATTGAAGCAAAATCTGTACAGGGTGTTCCAAATTAAGTCGGCGTCATTGCCAACTCCATTATTCGGTTAAATGGGCAAACCAGTAGCATTTCTAATGGCCTTCTCGATGCCGAAAACAAAAAAAAATTGACAGTCGCGTTTTCAGAATATTTTTTTTTATTGAAAAATACATCTTCCAAACACAACAAGTTCTGGTGTAAGGAAGATAATAATACATTATATATAATTACAAGTGTCAATAATTTTAAAATCAATCAAATATAACAATTATAACAACTTTGCATAATAGTTTGATGAACATCAGTATGATAACAAATTTTGTTTGAGTTTTTTCGAAAAAATATATATTGATTTTGATTTTTTCATATCATCTGAAAGTTTATTGTAACTTTCTATAGAGCTAGATACTGGATTGTTTTTGCCTTTATTTGAATGAATGTTATTCAAATGGAAGTTATTTGCATTTCTGATATTATGGTCATGTAATTTTGATTTTTTTTTGAAATGACTATTACTTTTTTGTAAATTATTTGTTACTTTGTGAGCAAATTGCTCTTTCAAATTTTATTAGTTTATCTAATGTGAAATTTCTGGTATCTTCATACAATTTTGAAGGAGTTTCCCATGGTTTTTTAAAAATTACTTTTATTCGTAAGACCTTTCCGGTTTATTTCAGACAGAATATTGATTTTGAATATAATACTGCACTCATTTATATATTATTGCAAGTAAACTTATCATCATTATTATTATACATAAAGTCGATTTCAATCCACTCAACACATTTTTCAGACACCGTACAGAACGATACAGCTGCTTTTTCTGAGATTCATCGAAATCAAACCGGGAATGTACGAAAGGGAGAAACAACAAAAGATCAGGGCTCGCTTGAAATCCCGGCCGGACATGGATCCATATCTATGCTTTCTGAATGTCGTTTTCGGTGTACATTTCCCTTTTACTGAAGAGTACAGGCAGCTGGATGAGAAAGGAAAATACAAAACGCTCAGGAACATATTCAAAGTACTTTGCTATCAAGTGAGAATCTCAATATCAAATACTTTTGGCTTCTGTCGGAGGAAAGCAAAATTTTGACAAAATATCCCCCTTTTTTATCTCTCTATCTTCTTCTTATCTCTCACTCCACCCTGCTCCACTCTCGATCCCTCCCAAATTATCCACTCCCCTCTTCCTCCTTCCCGCTTTCTCCTCCCCTCATCTTTCCTCCTCTCTACACCGCATCACTCTTCCCTACTTTCCCTTTCTTCCTACTACCCTCCCCGTCGTGTCCCTGCCCGCCATCACTCCCATCCTCCTCCTCCTCCCCCTTCTTCTCCTCTGTCCCCTTCTCCTCCTCTTCCTTCCCTCATTCTCCTACCATCCTCCCCGCCCATTCCTCCTCCCCTCTCCTCCTCCTCCTCCGCATCCTACTCCTCCGCTTCTCTTATCTCTTCATTTCCCTTTCCTCATTTCTCTTCGACTTCACCACCTCCCATCCTTTCCCCTCCTCCCTATCCTTTCCCCTCCTACCCTCCTTTAGATAATGGATAGAAGATTAAGACATATTTGAAAAAATCAAAAAAATTTCTATGCATAACAATATGGTTTTCGAAAATCTAGTGATACTGAGTCTGCTGCAGTAAACATGATTTCAAGAATAAAACTGAAATTAGATTCGACAAAAAAATGCGCGTTATAACACGCGTTTGCACCACCAAGAATTGATCATATAGCAGTATCGTTCTGAATATGTTTCATCCTGGACTATTATTATCAGTAGATTTGCGGAAAGCCTTCGATATGGTTAATTTCTTTTATAGTTATTTATGCAACAAGTGCAAAAAGTGAATGTTTATTGCACTCGACGTGAAATTGTCCGACGAGGCCGTTAGGCCGAGTTGGACAACACGTCGAGTGCAATAAACAATTTTTGCACGAGTTGCATACAACATTTTTTCTACGTTCATGCAAAAAGCAAAAAATGATTTATTGAGGTGCGGCACTAGGTGTAGGAAAATGAAAAGCGCAACTTGAATACTTTATTATTAATATCGATTTGCATTGAAACTAATACGTTACGAACAATTTAACTCAAACTTTATTTTTACCCTCAATGTTGAAAGTGAATGAACAATTGGTGCAATTTTCAATATGAATATTTCGTAGTGAAGTACCTATTGCCAATCTCACAGAATATCTGCTAAATATGTTTAGACGTTTATGTTTGTCATGATGACAGCACGTTGAAGTAGAATGACAGATGAGTGCAATAAAAACTTTATTGCACTAGTGCAATAAAGAACTTCTTTTTCCACTGAATATAGTTCAATAAAGTTTTGCTTTTTGCATGAATGTAGAAAAAGAATATTATATGAAATTGGAATAAGGGGAAAAATTTACATTCGGTTCAAAAATTATTTGGCTGACAGAAAACAACTAGTATATATCAAAAATACACAGTTCAATTTTAAATATAAACTGTGGGGTGCCATAGGTATCTATACTTACTAGAGAAAAGTTGCTTAGAATTGAAAATTATGTTCAGATACGAAGTCATGGCCTGCTATTCGAATTTTTTTTTCGTTTGGAAAATATTGAATTACCCCCGTATGATACATATTTTTATTATTATATTATATTATTATATTTATTATATGATTTAATATGTATATGAAGTAGCCACAATCAAATCAGTTTGGAGTATTTTTTATCAATTTAAAGTATGTTTGTAAAATTTACTTGGATTTGTATTTTTTTAGATGACCGTCAACTTCATGTTTGTTGCAACGATATTTAACAGAACTCTAGAATAATACAAATACTCTTTTTAACGAGGCAAATACTTTACTTAGTAAATGTTCACCCTGTATAATAAAATACCACAGGCAATAAAAGAAATTAGGACTTAAACTAAATTTAAAAATGAACTTAAAAAATGTATACTCAACAGATGATTTCCCATAATATAATAATGTTTCACCTTTGAATGTTTTGCTTTTGTTTCTTTCTGATTGATATGACTTATTTACTCATATTTCACAGATTATCTGTATCATTCCTTTTTTTAATAATTGTACCAATTGTCTTTATACAATTTATGTTAAAACTTAATCCTTCTATAAACAGAAATGTTTCTTGGGATAAATAAATAAATTAGACATATTCCTCCCCCTCCACCGCTCTTCTCCTCCTCCTCCTTCCGCCCCCTCCTTCCTGACCCCTCCTTCCTGACACCTCCGACTCCTTTTCCCTGACACCTTCCCCCTTGTCCACTCCTCTCCTCCTCCTCTTCTGTTCTCTTGCTCTAACCTCCTCTTACCGTACTGTCTTTGGGGATATCCAGTCTAATTCAAATATTCTTACAGGTTTTCAAAGTATTTTGGTTGGTAGCGATCGACGATTCGGAGTACATAGACGACGAATCTTGGTTCCTCATCGATCTTCTGTTGGACCTGAATCTGGTGTTTATCGTGGCCACGATGGGTACCGAAAAGGAAATATCGACTCTTTCCATAGAGGTGTTGAAAAAACCCAGGATAAAGTGCATAGAGTTGAAGGGAATAGACAAGTGGTATCACGTCGGATTGGCCTGTCAAATGTTGAACGTCGATGGCATACCGCCTGAATTAGAAAAGTGAGTGACGGTTTTTTCATCTGGTGTTCTCTGAGGACCAGTTTTGGGGCCACCGCTTCTCGATAGCTACCTAAAATTGCTCGAAAAAACTTCCCTTATATCCAGTTTTCTTCATTCAGTGATAGTTATTCCTTATAGAACCGTGCAAACGAAGAGTAACGGAAACCCTGGTTGGATTGAAAGTTTTTTGGTGAGCTTCATGCAATCTGGTGGTCTTTTCACCATCGAAATGACGAGACAGACAGCCTACGATACCGGAATTGTCATCCCTCCACTGTATATGACAATGAGGTGAGAATTACCAGAAATTCTACTTTTGTGTACCACGATGTACCGTTCTTAGCCCCCTGTTGTGCTTGATATATGCAACTATTCTTCCAGAATGTCCAAAGAAGAAATCAAGCTGTGGGTGCAAATCATGGAAGAAAGGAAACTATCTTCAAAAGAAGACAAGATGACTGTCAGGTGGAAAATGTTCATCGACAGCTGTAGAGTAATTGTATATTTATCATCTGCTTCGAGATTATCATCTTCTTTTGCTTATAGGAGAGCTACCCCGATTTATCAGTGGCGAAAACGTTCAGTGAGAAGGTCAAGAGGAATCAGCTCATCAATATTTGTACGCTCAACGAGAGTTTCAATTTGGAAGACGTCGATCCTGAACTGGCCATAGACGTGATCATCCTGAAGACTTTTGACGCACTGACGTCATACGAGCAACTTCTTCTCAAATGTAGCGCCATTCTCGGAGACACTTTCCCGAGAGATATGCTGCTCTACATAATGTCTTCTTCTGCTATCAGGCTGACTGCACTGGGTATGTTGTTAATAGTTTTGTTGAATCCGTATATCAGTGTCAAGTCAGGATTCTGACAAAAACAAAGCTTGCTAACCGTAGTTGCCACCATCCTGCAAATAATAAAAGCAGAACTTCAACACCTTCTACTGAGTATAGAGAATATCAAGTAGGTATGGATTCCATCCCACATCGGCATCAAGACCAAAGCTTTGGATAGGATAGATAAAATGGGTTGATCAATGACATTTTGGGGTTTGCTGGTGAGCTGTTCAATATTTTGGACAGATAATGTTATGGTAGTGTCATCAGCAAACAGTGTAACATGCATGGCCGTTCATAATGTATTGTGGTAAGTTATTTATATAAAGTGAGCACGTAAAGGTTGGAACAAATTCGTTAAAAGCTTGATATGGTCATTGGGGAAAAAAAGCTCAGACAGGTCGATTTTCTTTTTCAGTTGCGCATTTTTTGGTATACTCAGATTTTTGATAACGTCATTGCTGTTCGAGTTATGACGTCATTATGATTTTTTTTAAATGGCATTGCCCTATTTTGATACTACCTTCAAAAAGAACGCATTTTTCGGTGTATGGATGTCATACCTTTTCTTATGTTACATAACCGTATGTTCGAGAAATAAAATATGTTCCATTCATAATTATTAGGTCTGTTAACGTAAAACTTTGACTTGAGGTATCCCTACAAACAAAAATCTACTGGGATTAGATCAGGAGATCTAGCTGGCCACTCTAAAAATCCTCGTCTGCGATCGAAATCTGGTGTGTGAGGGAATTTTTCCCAAGTACATCGGTATCGATAGGCGACCTCGTACCTTGTTTTGAAGGAAGTGCGATGTGAGTTGCCTAGATGCCAATCCCGACGTTTGGCGTTTGCTCGAAGTGTGCAACCGACCACCCGGGGTGGGGCTGAAGGTTTTTCCGGATATTCCTGCTGCTGAAAAGTGAGTATGCCACCAAAAATCAGAAAGACACCCCGGAGCTCCACGGCAAATGGTAAGCCATCCTCTACCCGCAGACGAGGATTTTCAGAGTGGCCAGCCAAATCTCCTGTTCTAACCCCACAAGATTTCATTTTGTGGAGAAACCTTAAGTCAATAGTTTACGTTAACAGACTTAATATTATATTACCATGAGTGAAATATATTTTATTTCTCGAACATACGGTTATCTAACATAAGAAAAATTATTATATCCACACACAGAAAAATACGATCTTTTAGAAATTATTATCAAAATAGGGTAATGCCATTTAAAAAAATATATAATGACGTCATAACTCGAACAGCGATGACGTCATCAAAAATCTAAGTAGACCAAAAAATGCGCAACTGAAAAATCAAATCGACGTGTCTGAGTTCATTTTCCCTAATGGCCATATCAAGCGTTTAACGAATTTGTTCCAACCTTTACGTGCTCACTGTATAAGAGAAATAGCAACGGTCCTAGAACAGAGCCCTAGGGCACACATAGTTTGACTTTTTTGACCCAGGACATGCACCATTGCAGGATACGACCTCATCATGTATCACCGGATCCAATTTATTGAAATAAATTACAGGGGAGACCAAATTTTTCAACTAGAAAATTAGAGCAGACTGAGTCGAAAGCTTTCGACTGGTCATAAGATAATGGAAGTGGACATTTGTTGTTATCAATCTCAGTGTATATGTGATTAGGCAGGTGGTAGGAAGTGGTTTAAAAATATTTTTTTTTGGAATACAGTAGATTATTGGTTTCTAGATAATCTATAATCGGCTGATGTCTACAACTTTTTCAAATAGTCTTGATATGGAACAGATCAAGGAGATAGATATGTCAGTTGTCTATTTCTCTTGGATTTCCTATTTTATATACAGGAATAACAACTGTTGTTCTAAGAATATTTGGAAAGTAGCCTAGTGTGAGAGATTTGCTCAATGGGTGAGTTAGTGGTTCAGTAATGGCAATGGGATTTGTTTTTTAATATAAAAATTGAAAATTCATCAAGCCTGCAGATTTTTAACCATTCATCAAGAAAATATTTTTTCATTCATTTGATAGATTTCAACATGGTACAATTCATCCCGTATAAAATACAAGAAAGTGTTTTCTCTAGAAAAGCCCAATCATCATCAATACCTAATAAAGATTAGGTATGCTGCAAGGCATAGGACCCATATAATTCCAATTAAATGACGCCCCAGTTTTTGCCAGATCTGATCTAGTTACTTTGGACGCTAGAATTGCTTGGGATTTTGAATGCTCACTGAGATTGCTTAGCCTATCTACTTCACTTTTTTCAATTAATTGAAAGCATTTTTCTACGACAGTGACTAAACTAAGCTTTTACGCACTGTTTACAGTGAGTAAAGCACTACTTTTTCGCACAAGTATCAACTGTGTAGAACAATATCATAATTACATAGTAAAGTGAAAACACCCATTTCAAAATTGCAAAAATCAAATTTATAAAATTCCTTGCATGGACTGTCCTAAGTCATATACGAGGATGTATTGATATCTAGTTAGCCTAGACCAGTTTCCTGCATAAACAAAATATTGCGTTACCATAGCAACGAACAATAACTTATTAGAAGTGTCAGTGTAAAGTTTGACGTCAAAAAAGTAAACCAGGTTACGCAGTAAATTAAAAGAAAAAATATGTCCACCGAAATTGTAAAAACCGAAAAATTGGAGTATCGAGCCATCATCCAGTACCTGTATTTAAAAGGGTTAAGAGGTAAGCAGATTTACGAAAATATGCTTAATGACCTTGGTGATCAATGTCCTTCGTATGCGACCGTGAAAAATTGGACTGCAAGCTTCAAAAGAGGTAAATTTTCCATTGAAGATGATGACCGATCGGGAAGGCCAGTTTCTGTGTCAGTCCCCGAAAATATTGATGCAGTTCATGAAATGATTTTAGCAGACCGTCGAACTGGGCTAAAAGGGATATCTGAAGCACTGAATATTTCATATGAACGCGTTCATTATATAGTTCACGTCAATTTGGACATGAGAAAAATTGCTGCAAAATGGATCGCGTTCGATCTGTGCTCGATTTGAAAACGATGTAGACTTCTTAAACCGAATTGTCACTATGGATGAGACTTGGGTACATTTTTACGATCCAGAAACAAAGCAACAATCGATGGAATGGCGACACTCCGGTTCTCCAAGACCTAAGAAGTTTCGTGTCCAAAAATCTGCTGGAAAAGTTCTTGCTTCAGTTTTTTGGGATTGCCATGGAGTAATCATGATTGATTTTTTGGATAAGGGTAGAACAATAACTGGAGATTACTATTCGACATTACTGACCACTCTACGGGAAAAAATTAAAGGGAAAAGACGCGGATAGCTATCCAAAGGTGTTTTGTTTTTGCAGGACAACGCCCCTGCACACAAATCACATGTTGCCATGCAAAAAATTCGTGAATTAGGGTTTGAATTACTAGAACACCCCCCTTCATCTCCTTATCATCTCTTTCCTCAAATGAAAAAAATGTTTGAAAGGTCGTAAATTTTCTTCCAACGAGGAGGTAACAAAAGCTGTGGAGGTCTGGTTTTCAGAGCAAGAAGAAACATTTTTTATGAAAGGTATAGAGACGTTGCAGGTTCGCTGTAATAAATGTATCCAATTAAGAGGAGAATATGTTGAGTAATAAAATATTTTGACATTGAAATTTTGTTTGATTCCATAATAGGCTAAGAATTTTTCAATATATCCTCGTATTGGTCAGACGTCTAGAACACTGAATGGTCGCATTATTTCACATAAAAGCGACTGTAGACGAAATGTTGATTCATGTGCTTTGGCAGGACATGTTATCTCTAGGAACCACAGGATGGATTATAATAATACCGAAATTTTGAACAGTGAAACTAATCTGTCTAAAAGAATTTTTATGGAAATGGTTCAAATTAATAATGAAGAACAGTCGATGAACAAAAGAACCGACCTGAGTAATCTCAGCAAAATTTATACGTATCTACTTAATTTTGAGAAACAGGATAAAATCACCCTCTAATCTTCCAACTTGATTACTAAAATAAATTAAGTCACTGTCATTCCTACATCAGCCATTTCATTTATTTTCACTTCATGTTTATCCTGTTTTCGTTTTGTGCCAATTTTATCATTTATTCTCACGTTAGTAAATACTCCATCTATTATTTCCTACATTTATTGTACAATGCGTATTTTCAGTTGTTTTGAGGAAGGTATTAAAATATACCGAAAGCAGTATCAAAGAGTTTTCTTTGAAATAGCCCGATCAATTGACTGCAACCCCACAAATACTACAAACTAATATACAGCCAGTCACGAATTTTTACTTCAATAATGATATAGATATTAAAATATTTGAAACTGAAAGCATTCCTCAAGCGGCAGTCTATATTCAATAATTGCAAATTCAACTTCAATTAGATACATACATACAATAATTATAGGCTTCTATTTCTGTGTACCTATTAGAAATAGCAATAAAGAAAATATTTACTTGTTTCTTCAATTTATATTTTAATTCTGATAGAAAGCCCTTTAGCGGCGAACTCGGAGTAATGAAATATCATCAGTTTATTTCTTTCAAAGTTTTTGCAATGTATGCATGTATTAAACGTGAATAACAATGTTGTCATAGAAAAATTATAGCATGCAACTCGCAAGGAACAAAATGACCATTTTGCACTCGCACTTGCCTTCGGCTCGTGCTGCAAATTTCATACTCGTGCAAAATGGGCATCATTTTGTGCTCATTGCATAATACACTATTTTGAAAAATACAGTATTTTGTATCAGATATAACTCAGAAGCCTTTATTTGATAATACGACGACAATACATATCATTAAACAATCAAATTAATGATATAATTGCTACAAGTTGGTAATATAATGACTGTCGAAAAAAACACTTTCGTAATAGTTATTTATGTATCAAGTGAGTAAAGTGATACTTTTTTTTACGGGTATGAAATGTTGACGCACGACGCGGTAGGCGGAGTGCGGCAATTCCTACGAGTAAAAAAACACTTTAATCACGAGTTTCATACAATAATTTTTTCTACAACTGTCAAAAAAAGAAAACCAACCAATGTTTTTATACTATTTATTACCTAATTTTCATCCTCATTCAATTTATTTCAAATTGACAACACAGAAAAAATAAACCACAGAAATACAAAAAGACAGAATCAATTTTTCCGTCCCAGGGTTCATTTCGAAAAATTGATGTTGAAAACACAATTAATTCCATTATTGCCAATAGAAATTCTTTCAAATATGCAATCAATTTCGCATATTTGCTTGTCAATATTATTATGTATTAATATCGTGGACTTCAGTTTCGAATAACTGGACCATAGAGATGAACATTTCATTTTCTTGGATTTATCTTCGAAATAGGCGAGCAATACTCTCTCTGTAAAGCTTCCAATCCCTTTTTTTTGACGCCATGTTAAGAAAGACTCATATTCTTTCAAATATTTTTCTGGTAGCAAATTCATTACTGCTGCTTTCGCACTATCTACGATCTCCTCTGGTGTGGTGTTTAACTCATCATCGCTTTCCATTTTCGTAGGTACTTGATTCGTAATTTCGAAAGATTGAGAGAGATGCAATTTACTAATTTGAAATAAGTACTGTCACATTGACACATTCAGGATTTCGTTGTTATTCGAATCAGTTTGTCAGTGTTGTTGCCTAGACAACCGTTAAAAAAAGTGTACTTTTTTAACGCTTTTCTGTGTAATACTGAAATCGTAATTTGATATCAAAATATTCATATACTTTAGGAACTCAAAACTACACAAAAAGTGCACTTTTTTGAAAGTTGTAGAAAAAGGTCTTTATTGTACTCGCGTGTTTGTTGAACTCGGCTGCGCATCATTCAACAAACTTCACGCTCGTACAAAAAAGTCCTACTTTACGAACTTGCTCTGTGTGTGTGTGTGTCAGATGGGTACAAATCTTGCAAGCTGAATTAGAACCACTTCCTTTTATCCTATGGAATTGAAATTTCACATATTGGTAACGGATTTGGACGTCAGAAATTACAGCGAAAAGAACAATTGGTAAAGGGGCTCGCCCCCCCCTTTTCTTTAAAAAAAGTGGAAAACTCGCGGAATTAAAATTGAAAAAATCCGTAAAAATAGTGAAAAATATCTGACCGTCGAATATTATGGTCTAAAAAAAGGAATTGCTCCCCTCTGTCCCCCAAAAGCTAGATAGAGAACGCGTAGGGTTTCGGAAGTTTTCTTGACGGATTTGGACGTTAAAAAATATAGCGAAAAAAGTTGGATAACTCGTGAAATTAAAATCTGAAAAATCCGTAAAAATAGTAAAAAATATCTGACCATCGAATATTATGGTTAAAAAAACTTCACCCCCCGTCCCCCCTTAAAAGCTAAATAAAGGAATTCGGAAAATGTTTCAACAGGTTCGGACATGGAAGATAATGATGAAAAAAAAATCGATCGGGGTGCTCGCTCCCTTTCCTGTCACGAAAAAAATTAGGAAAATTAGGAAAATACATAAAATTCATAAAAACTTTTCAGAGAACCCATTATTTTATTTCATTATGAATTTTTAAACAATATATAAGCTTTTCGCGAGAATTAATCTTGAGGTTATTTCAAATTTAATTTACAATAAGAAATACATAGATACTTCTCGCAACAAGCTTTGATATCATTTAAAATTGTATAATGTAACAAAATTATGGGTTTAATTCTCTTTCAAATTCATATTCTTCTATTTAACGCATTTAAATAAAAGCTTTTTTCTAAAAAGTTTTTTTGAATTTATTATTAACGGATTTTTTCGATTTCTATTTCGTGAGTTTTACTAATTTTTTTCGTGACAGAAAAGGGAGCGAGCCCCCCAATCGATTTTTTTTCATCATTATTTTCCATGCCCGAACCCGTTGAAACATTTTCCGAATTCCTTTGCGTTCTCTATCTAGATTTTGAGGGGGGACAGGGGAATAAAGTTTTTTGAACCATAATATCCGACGGTCACATATTTTTTACTATTTTTACGGATTTTTCCGATTTTAATTTCACGAGTTTTCCAACACTTTTCGCTATATTTTTTGTCGTCCAAATCCGTCAAGAAAATTTATTTTCTCTAAAAAGTAAGTTTATTATTTTTATTTTCAGCTGTTCAGAAACTATTCGAGATCAACGTCTTGAGTTGTGCTAAGGGAAACTTCATCGAGGGCGGCCTGAGTTTCAAGGAAAGATTGATGAATCCGAACGAGGATATGTCTGTCAAATGTGACTGCAAGGGTTTAATTATTGACGGTGAGTTATACAACTCTCCTAATACATAGTATATGTTGGCTATAATAGTAATAAAGTAATCTAGCTCTAGTTAGATCAAGCATGGGTTATACGCGTGAGCTCCAGAAACTTCTTCTGGTGAAACTAATGAGTGTTCTCTCGTTCTTGTTTCAGAAACGTGTACCGATTTGCCGAAGTACGCGTCTTGTGGTTACTTGCGATTCCGATCTTCTGAGTTTCGGGAAACCACGTATAACCTTTTGACAGACAACCAGAAGAGGGAGTTTCATGAAAGGGCTATCAGATACTTGGAGAAAGAAACTCGAAGATGCAGGGCTTGTGGTAATGGATATTTCGTTAGGCAGGTAAAGTGAACATGGATCAAGAATAAATGTGGTCTTATATTTCTTAATTTGAGCAATACATTTTATAAAAAGTTATATTCCGTCGGAATGGATTGTTTCAAAACTACTAGCCGGATAAAAACAGTATTATTACCAGTTTTCTGATGGATTTCAAATGTGGTATACCACAAGGTTCAGTTTTGGGGCCAGTTTCTTCTTCATGTCGACCTAGTCACGAATTTTGAAATGAGAGTGCAGATTCAACTAGAATTACTTCTAGGACAACAAAACCTCTCACATGGATATATCCATTTCTCGACACCATTATCGCTGCCCTCTCTCGGATATGTATATAGATGTTACAATAATTTGAAGTCTGTCTATATTGAAATCTTTTTGTGTCTTCAAGAGCATTTAAAAAAATAGAAAATCACCGTACACTGATTTTTGTGTTAGCGTTTAACCTCATTTATGTGAAATACTCCTGTCATTGGTCAATTAGCCTGTTGAAATCCATGAATTAACAAACTAACGAATTAATGAATTGATGAATTAATGAATTATTGATTTATTGGATTGTTGAATTATTGAATCAATGAATTAATGAATTGATGATTTAATGAATTATTGAATTAGTGAATTATTGAATTAATGAATTAATGAATTAATGAATTAATGAATTAATGAATTAATGAATTAATGAATTAATGAATTAATGAATTAATGAATTAATGAATTAATGAATTAATGAATTAATGAATTAATGAATTAATGAATTAATGAATTAATGAATTAATGAATTAATGAATTAATGAATTAATGAATTAATGAATTAATGAATTAATGAATTAATGAATTAATGAATTAATGAATTAATGAATTAATGAATTAATGAATTAATGAATTAATGAATTAATGAATTAATGAATTAATGAATTAATGAATTAATGAATTAATGAATTAATGAATTAATGAATTAATGAATTGATGAATTAATAAAATAATGAATTAATGAATTAATGAATTGATGAAATAATGAATTAATGAATTAATAAAATTGATGAATTGATGAATTAATGAATTAATGAATTAATGAATTAATGAATTAATGAATTAATGAATTAATGAATTAATGAATTAATGAATTAATGAATTAATGAATTAATGAATTAATGAATTAATGAATTAATGAATTAATGAATTAATGAATTAATGAATTAATGAATTAATGAATTAATGAATTAATGAATTAATGAATTAATGAATTAATGAATTAATGAATTAATGAATTAATGAATTAATGAATTAATGAATTAATGAATTAATGAATTAATGAATTAATGAATTAATGAATTAATGAATTAATGAATTAATGAATTAATGAATTAATGAATTAATGAATTAATGAATTAATGAATTAATGAATTAATGAATTAATGAATTAATGAATTAATGAATTAATGAATTAATGAATTAATGAATTAATGAATTAATGAATTAATGAATTAATGAATTAATGAATTAATGAATTAATGAATTAATGAATTGATGAATTAATGAATTAATGAATTAATGAATTAATGAATTAATGAATTAATGAATTAATGAATTGATGAATTGATGAATTGATGAATTAATGAATTAATGAATTAATGAATTAATGAATTAATGAATTAATGAATTAATGAATTAATGAATTAATGAATTAATGAATTAATGAATTAATGAATTAATGAATTAATGAATTAATGAATTAATGAATTAATGAATTAATGAATTAATGAATTAATGAATTAATGAATTAATGAATTAATGAATTAATGAATTAATGAATTAATGAATTAATGAATTAATGAATTAATGAATTAATGAATTAATGAATTAATGAATTAATGAATTAATGAATTGATGAATTGATGAATTGATGAATTAATGAAATAATGAATCAATGAATTAATGAATTAATGAATTATTGAATTATTGAATTAATGAATTAATGAATTAATGAATTAATGAATTAATGAATTAATGAATTAATGAATTAATGAATTAATTAATTATTGAATTATTGAATTAATGAATTAATGAATTAATGAATTAATGAATTAATGAATTAATGAATTAATGAATTAATGAATTAATGAATTGATGAATTAATGAATATGTTAAATGAAGTTATTAAAAAATATCGACAGATGGGTGGCGGTCGACTGGACAACACTCTCCGGATCCTCAGAAGGAAAGAGAAGAAGAAATCGATACTGACGGAGTCGTCGAGCATAACGGAGAACTTCGGGGCCAACAAGCTGCTACAGCGCGCTTCGTTCGTGAGCTTCGAAAGCTACCATTCCGGAAAGTCGAGGGAATACTCCCGCCAGAGGGACAATATGTCGATCTTTTCCAGCTCCTCCGGAGCCGATAGTATGAGCTTACCTGATTCACGTGAGTACCCAAGGTCATTCAAATATATGTCGACAACGACATTTATGATAATAGGCCAGGGGCCGAACCTTTGAAAATGGCAAAAAGTGAAAACAACTCAAAAATCGTAGGACGTTCTATAACACTAAAATATATTTTCATATACCTATCTGCGCTGGTCACATTATAGCTGCATTTTTACATGTCAAAATTAAATAACATGTTGTTGACAGTTCTCTAGAAATCGAAAATTGTTTGAATAGTTCCTTACCAACAGGGTAAATAACGCTTGTTTTGTGGCAATCTCTGGATTATCGAGACACTTCTGGGCAAGGGGCTTCGAGAGCCTAAAAACTTTCACTTTAAAAAGTTCCTGTTTCAGATAATTATTTTTCAATGTCTAATGAAATTGGATTCACGACAATTCGAAAGCTGAAGGATAATTACAATTTGATAAGGACCTTTTCTACGACAGACTATACGCAGTGTACTTGTCTCCTTGTCCTGAACACGATGTATTCGCAGCTTATCGAGCATTGTAAAGGAGCTGGTAACTATTATAATAATATAAGTTTATTGATAAATAAATATAACTATAGTGTGAAATACATTGTATGAATAAACTGGAAATTAACCTTATTAAGTAACCTTGTTGTAAGGTAAGCTATTCTACTAAAGAACTATTTTAAAACTGATAATAATTTTTATTTTTCATTTACAATCTTATTTCTGAAATCTGAATTCTTTTTTTTCCCCATCTGAATATTTCAAAATTTTGTGTATCGAAACAAAATAAATTTACCCATTAATTAATATTATTGTTACATTTAGGGCACAACTACGTATTAGAAGACAATCCTCATCACACAACTTTATTCCATCGCAATCACAAACGTAATGAATAATCGCAGCTAATAATTCCCAACACCATGAATAATCACCTGACTAACATCTGACTAAATCTGATACACTTATCTTGCAGCCTAAAAACTCCGGTGACAAATAAATAAATACCGGGAGCTACGTCTGAAGTAGAGCACTCTAACATTCGGCCATCCTATTCATGGAGCGTCCTCGCGAGATGTTTCGTATATTGTTTCGTTTCCTTCCGTCTTTTAGGGGGATGGGCATCGTGGCTGCCTGTTAAAAGAGAAAATCGGTGGTATTTCAATTCCGTTTTTATATTGAACAGTGTTTGACATAATTTTTTTTGTATTTTTTTTCTGCCTTCTCACAGGCCATATAGTTTTGGCGATAATTTCCTTCTAACAGGACTTATAGTTTTGCCGATAATTTCCTTCTAATAGGCCTTATGGTTTTGGCAATAATATCCTTCTAACAGGACTTATAGTTTTTCCGATAATTTCCTTCTAACAGGACTTATAGTTTTGTAAATAATTTCCTTCTAACAGGACTTATAGTTTTTCCGATAATTTCCTTCTAACAGGACTTATAGTTTTGCCGATAATTTCCTTCTAACAGGACTTATAGTTTTGCCGATAATTTCCTTCTAACAGGACTCATGAGTACCTTCTAGCAGGTCTGATTTTTGTTTTTTTGTTCATCATTGCTGCACGTGCACTTCTTTTATATATATTTTTTAAGCTTGGCGCTCTGGGTACATTTAGACAGACATTGCTGCCCAACCATTTTTTTTATTCTCTAGCTCTGGCTAGGGCTCTGGCTAGGGCTCCGGCTAGGGCCCCGGCTCTGGCTAGGGCTCCGGCTAGGGCTCTGGCTCTGGCCAGGGCTCCGGCTCTGGCTATTCCTATCCTATTAATTATCTAGCAAAGACACTTATAGGTAGTTCATTTAGAGATGTAATGACATTTGTTGAACATGGTTTATAAAATTGCTGAAAAAGTGCAAATTGTCAAATGGTATCTTCAAGAATCAAGGACGTACATTGCATCAGATTAAAGTATTACTTGTTGAAAAGTTTGAAAATAGGCCGGACCATTATCAATTGCTCTAACTCTACCTATGTTCGCAGTGCTGTGAGATGATCTGTATATTAAATAGTAGTGGTCCTAAGACACTATCTTGAGGTACCCCATAACCAAAAATTATTGGATCTCTGAACACTTTGTTAATTTGTACTTGTTGTATTCTACCGGTTATGATGTTGAGGAATTGTTAGTGGACTGTAAAAATCCAAATGTAGTTTTATCTCACCTGGTCAACAGAGGATAGCAGGCATACAGTGGATCATTCACAGCATAAACATAAATTTCAGTTAAGAACCCCCTATATGATGTGGATGATTTTTTTCGTGTTATCTAAAATATAAAGATGATATTTTATCGGTTACTGCAGATTGCAATTGTTCAAAAAACATTTCTTTTATGTAAGCTAACTTAAGAATGGTAAAACATCATTTTTGTGATACTTTTATTGCATTTTAATGTATGACCTTATAACTTTCATTGGCGTGTTTCCAAACTTTAGGTTTCTAAGACTAATTAAAATTATTATTAGTACCATAACGCCGTCTGTTGCCTCAATTTTCTTTTTTTTAGGTCTTGTGGAGAAAATTATGAACGCCACCATTGATTATTCCTACGTGTGCATTGAAAATCGAAATATTCCACAAACTATAAAGGTCTTGGAAGAAGCTCTGCAACTTTTAGACGTAAGAGATTATACAGGGTGGGGCGCGCCAAACATTTCAGAAAAAATTCTCCGCTTCAATATATGATTAAGTCTAGAAAAAGTCTACAGAAATATATACAGTGTGTCCCACTTTGAGCAGCCACACCCTCATATTTCGTTGAGCATGAAATAATTCGAAATTTTCTTTGACTCAAGTTGTAGTACTCGGAAATACCTACCTTTATGTTTACGTAACCTTTGTATGTCCATTTTCCACGGCTAACTACGACCAAATGAAAATTGAAAAATTCGGAAAAACATACTAGGCATTTTTTTATCGCAAAAATAACTCCAGATTCTGTTTCAGAACATCTTAAAACCCCCAAATCTCAATGCTTGAATCATTTGAATATACAGGGTATCATTCATTCTGATCAGAGTTAGCCTTGGAAAAGTGATATTTGGCTATTTGTATTAATTAAATATTTTTGGGAATTCTGTGACAAGAGAAGACATTTTGGAAATTTTCCAAGCATTATTTATGGATTAGAGTTGATAATGCTACCAGCTACAGATTATACCCTGTATATTCAAATGATTCAAGCATTGAGATTTGGGGGTTTTAAGGTGTTCTGAAACAGAATCTGGTGTTATTTTTGCGATAAAAAAATGCCTAGTATGTTTTTCCCAATTTTTCACTTTTCATTTGGTCGTAGTTAACCGTGGAAAATGGATATACAAAGGTTCCGTAAACATAAAGGTAGGTATTTCCGAGTACTACAACTTGAGTCAAAGAAAATTTCGAATTATTTCATGCTCAACGAAATATGAGGGTGTGGCTGCTCAAAGTGGGACACACTGTATAAACAAGGCTACAAAGTAAAATTATTTTCCTAAAATATGCCATAGAAATTATGACTGAGACTGAATTAAAAATGTATCCTTAACAGATAACTTTTCGATCCTTATAATATAACCAATGATATTTCACCTAGACTGTTTTGCTTTTGTTTTTTTTTGCTTTGATATGACATATTTACTCAAATTTCACAGATTATTCTCATCGCTCCTTTTCTATGAATTGTTTGATTTCTTCTTCAATTTGTGTTTCATATGTATTGCCGTTATTCAATTTATTCAAAAATATGTAATCCCTCTATAAACTAAAACGTTTCTTGGGATCAGTAAGGATTATTGAAAAAATTATGCAGAAAACGTTACTAATTTTTTTTAGCAAAATTTAACTATCTGTATGATAATCAGTATGGCTTTCGTGACTCTTGTGATACAGAGTGTGCCACTGTGGATCTATCTGATCACTAATATTCAGATTCAAATCATCATTTGACACTGTGGATACTGACATTATATTATTTAAACTAGGATAAATTGGTATTAAAGGAAATGTTTATGCTTTATTTGAAAATTACCTCTGTGAAAGCAAGCAATTTATGTATATGGGAGACTCAACCTCCCCGAGGAAAGATATTTCTTGTGGGGTACCCCAAGGATCTATCCTTGGGCCCGTTTTGTTCCTCATTTATATAAATTCGATATCTTGCCTGAATTTGAAAGGTCATTGAAAATTATATGCAGATGGTACTACTCTTCACTATTATGTTAAAAGTCCTAAAGAAATAAAGGAACAAATGGAAGGTACCTCAGTTTATTTCGTTAAGGCTAAAAGAAAATGAGTTAAATTTGAATTTCAAAGAATCTAGTTTGATGCACATTTCTAAAAAATCTTCATCGGAACACCAGAAATGTGGATAGTTCTCGCATATGAAACAAAACAGAACTTAAAATATCTAGGTATAACCATTGATCAAAGTCCTTCTTGGTCTACGCATGTTCTGGATCTGAAAAAAAATTACACAGACTGAGGTCTATATTCCACTAAAACACAAACATTTACTCCAATTTGATATATCCAAAGCTTCAGTATTTTATTTCAATTTGAGGATCTGCAACAAAATCAATTTTGAAACCATTGAAAACCTTACAAAATAAAATCATGGAATATATTTCCAAATTACCCTTCTGGGAAGCAACTTCAAAATTAAACAAAATGATAAATCTTCTAGATATTTATTCACTATTCAGAATGAAAATTTGCACGTTCATTCACCTAACAAAAATTAAAAAAAAAACATTGAAATCTCTATGTTGTTACTTCTGATAGTCATAGTCATCTTACCAAACAATCTAACCTAAAAACTGAGCAAATTGAAACTCAATTTGTCAAAATTCATTATATTATCGCGGTATTTTAGATATAGTATTCCGAAACGATTAAGGTCTATTAATTACCTCACAAAATTTAAAAAAGAATTTAAAACAACAACAACGACAACAACAATATCATCTGCTTCATACTGATTTTACTTTTATATTTATCAACTTTACCTAATATTGTTGTTATTTTTTTCATATGTATATTTATATTGGCTGTTCCTTTACAAACATTTTATGTTTCATAGGATTGATCAAATAAATGAATGAATAAATAATAATGAGGTAATTTAACTCAGGTATCTCTTTGTAATCATTTATTCATGTGTCTTTATCACGAGAGACTATAACCTTCCTAACTCCTAAGCCTTCCTAAGATATACTCACTATAATACAAAACAATTTCAATTACCATTTTTATTTATATAAAAGCTTTATCGATAAGTTGAAAAACTTCTGACAGTAAGTATATTGTGACTTTTACTATAATAAGTCAGTTATCTCATTGTAACGAGATAACTTAAGTCATTGTAAAGAATTAGCTAATTTATCATAATGAGATATCTTATTATAACCTCATTATAATGAAATAATAGATTAAATTATGATGAGATAATAAATAGATTATAATGAGATATCTCATAATGATGAGATTACATCTCATCACAATGAGATAACTTGAGTCATTGTGAAGACTTAGCTATGTCATTACAATGAGATACATAATTCGTCATAAAGAGATTGAAAAACTCTACCATGTACCAATAATAAGTTACTATCTCATCATAATGAGATTATAATGAGGAACCTCATTATAATGAGATAATAATGATATATCTCATTATAATGAGTTAGTTACCTCATTATAGTGAGTCAGTTATCTCATTACAATGAGATAACTTGAGTCATTGTAAAGACTTAGCTATGTCATTATAATGAGATTATAGTGAGATATCTCATTATAATGAGATATATCATTATAATGAGATAAATAATGAGAGAAAAATCGCATTGTCTATCGCAGGGACCAATGAAAGAACAAGTGGAGCTCGACTGGATGATTGCCCTGAAGAGAGGCAAGCTGTTCACGCTGCTAGGGCTGGCGCACATGGAGATGAACGACGACGAGGCCTACACGTACCTGCTGAACGCCCTCAAGTGCTACGGCGTCCACTTCCCGAAGTACGGCTTCTTCAAGGGGCTGATGAAGGCCCAGCTGAAGATGCAGCACACGTTGCGCTTCTTCATGACGCGGAGCGTCTTTTCGAAACGAGCGGACGAGGACGTGGCGGAGTACTGCAACAACGTTTCGGAATGCTTGTCCTTCCTCTGCAAGTATTTTATAGTGAGTGAAATTAATTTTTGAGTTAATGATGCAAATATCTAGTAGTACTTTATTGTTATCCAAAGAAACAATATTATTTATAATATATATAATATAGATATTGAAAAATAATTACAAAATAAATATCCAAACTTATTAGACAGTAATACATAAAATTGATACAAGTATAATTCATAACAAATAATAATGCTTTCTAAACTTCAGATTTTTTATCCGGAATAGTTAGATAATGTTGAAATTAATATAATGAAATTCTATGATCATGAGGATCAATAAATTTGATTTTACTCTTGAAAATCGTCACTTTTTTGTATTTTTTATTTCATTGGGATGTTAAATTACTATACTATCATGGTATATTGATTTATCTCCAAAGTTAGTTCTGAAATTTCCCAGGCTTGGACAGTTTGCTCGTCTTGTGTTATGATCGTGTATACTATTTTCTTCAGTGAAATTCAAATTAGAAACTTTCTGTTTAATTCTAATGAAATGAATGAAAGAAAAAAATTTCACTTTATATTGACATTTCATATCCAGTAAACTATTTGGTTTATACAATTTGGCGGTTGGTTTTTAAAAATGGAGAGTTATAATTACATTTTAATGATTTATTTTTGAGTTTTTCAAGAGGTCTCAAGACTGAAGTATTAGCAGTTCCCCAAATGGAAATCATATACTGTAGGTTTGAGTAAATAAGACAGTAGTAAATATTCTTCAGGTATTTGAAAGGAACAAATTTCCTAATTTTGAACAGAACACCAATGACTGGATTCATTTTCTTCCTCAATTTTTCAGTATGTTTATTCCATATTAGTTTTTCGTCTATATAAAGACCTAGGAATTTAGTACCTTTTGTATATTTAATAAGTTTCAAATAATAGAGGATCAATGCATTGTTCAGGTTTTTTTCGAAATATACATAAACGTAGTTTTACTAAAATTTAAAGTGAGTTTCACAACTTGCAACCGAATTGAAATCTCTATCAGATCACTCTTCATACTTTCACGTATCTCGTTGTGATCATTTGCAAAATATATTAACGTGGTATTTCCGCAAATAGTTTAATTTTTCCAAATTTGTGATAGAGATGATTTAAATCAAAATAAAACGGGTCCCAAAATCTATCCTTGTGGTACTCTTTATGTCCATTAGTGCATCGCTAATAACTAATACATATTGCTTTATATCTATAAGATAATTCTGAAACCATTCATGAATGTTGAAACAACATCCAAGATTGCTGTCTCTGTGTCTCATGACCATATTGATTCTGACTCAGTAAACTCTATTTTTATCAAGAAAATTAAAAAGCCTGACATTCATTATTTTTTCCAAGATTTTGGACAACACTGGTAGAACTGTAATAGGGCGGTAATTATAATTGTCATCTTTTATACCCTTATGAATATTGTGAATCTTTAGCAATCTTCAGTTTTCTGGGATACAGCCAGTTTTCAGTAACTTCGATATTAAATCAAGTAAAATGGGAGAGAGTTCATTCTTAACAATATTCACAATTCGAGCACTGATTTCGTCAAATCCAGGAGATTTATGAATATCCCAATTATCAATAATTTCTTTAATTTCATCAATATCTACTGGTGTCAAAAACATATACAGAATACTCGATTTATCCCTAATTAAATTATTTCGTGTATTTTAATTGCCATAGATAGTTTTGGTCTGCGTTACCCAGTATTACGCTTTAACAGATATACTCGTCGGCAAGTATTCAACAGAAAACAACTACTGCCCACTACCACCGTTGAATTATATCTGTCAGATTATTTGCAAAATTTTCTACAAGACCTACTTTGCAATGCTCTCTCAATCTTGAAGCCAATATTATGTTTATATTCAAGCAGGCCATCTTACCTTCTTGAAGTCCGTCAGTTTTTTGACAGATTTAATATAACTTGGCAAACTATTGAAAACTGTAGGGCCCATGAAATCTGGAGAATTTTGCGTTGTTTTTCTACGTGGCAGCAGAAGTATGTATGAATTCCTTTTTGCGTGTATGAATATCTTCATTGAGTTTGAAATCGCTTTTATTTTGAAAAATATAGATAGGTAGCTAAATCATATATGTATATGAAGCGGGAAGAAATATCACAAAATCATCTCCACAACTTTAATTTGACAACATCAAACTAATGGGGGGGTACATGTTTCGGATGTTTCAGATATATGTATATGCTGACAAGGGCTAAAATATTAGTCGTAAAAAGAATTCTGCATGAATACCGCTTTGGAGCACTGAATATACTCCGTAAAATGGATTTTTCTACAATAAAATCTTTTTGGCTCATGGTTGAGTTGCCCCACAAGCAAACACCATAACGGAACCTAGGTTCAACCTGACCATAGTAAATGCTTTTCAGTTGATTCGTATCTAAAATTAATCGTAAATTTTTTAACATATAATTAACTGAGCTCAATTTAGGAGTTATTGTTTCTCAGTGTGAATTCCATTTGAGATTCCTAAGAAATTTACTCCACCGTTGGTACTGCGTAGACTTGTGTTATTAATATTCAATTCGAGGCCTGCAATTTTGCTTTGTTAATTATGAAAACGTATCAGTTGAGTTTTTGTCGTATTGAAAAATAAGTCATGCTCATTGAAATACGTGGAAGTTGCATTCAAGAGATCTTCACATTGGTATTTGAGATCATCTGTATTTTCATGAGAAATCAGTTGTGATATGTCATCTGCATATCCCAGGTAGCACATCATATCGGCTGAATCTTGGTTCCATATTGGGCCAATATAGACATATTGTAAATGAAAGATCAATATTGGTACAATATGGGTGAATATTCAAAAAACAATATTATATTAATAATATTGGTGGAATATTGGTTGAACTAGTTTTGAATGTAGATTATCACACGAAATATTGGGTCAATATTGGTTGAATAATTTCTACCAATATCGATAATACAATATTGGTTATATGTTGTTTTCCTCAACTAGAATAAATATTGCAATTCAAATATTCCAGTCATGTCGATTATAGGGGAAAAAACTATATTGTATTTCCAAGTTTGTATTGGTTGCATATCATTTCCATTTTATTTGACAAATTTTAATAACTCATATTGAGTCAATATTGGTTGAATGATATTTACCAATATCAATAAAACAATATTGTCTTCACATCGTTTTTAACATCTAGAATAAATATCGCAATCCCAATATTCCCCTCATATCGATTCTAGGAATAAAAACTATATTGTATCTCCAAGTGTGATTACACATTGGTTGAATATCATTACGCCAATATTCAACAAATCTTATTTATTAATATTGGGTCAGTATTGGTTCAATAATATTTATCGATATCGTTAAAACAATATTGTCTTTATATTGTTTCCTACATCTAGATTGAGATGAAATTTGAATATTGGCCGAATATTCAATGAAACATATTGAAATTATATCATGATCAAACCTGGATACAAATACGCTAGGTGGCTCTACATATAGAACGTCTTCTAAAACCTACGAAAGTATATTAAATACCTACTTCCCATAACTTGTTTTCAAGACAGCTCACTCAGTGGTTATGGCGATCAAAAGGCAGACTCTGGTGTCACCTTCATCAACTGAAAGGCATTTAATAATTTACCAAGGTATATTGACATCCACCAATATATCCAAAGGATATTGTACCAATATCGATAAATATTGTACCAATATCGATAAATATTTTGAGGCCATTATTGCTTCAAGAATATTTCACCTAAACCATTTCTAAAATATTCAAACAATATTCGACCAATATCGCAAAATGTTCACATTTAACTTCTCGACAATATAACTTTTGATTATTGTGCCAATATTGTCAGAATATTGTATCAGCGATATTGTACCAATATCACCGAAGATTTTGAGGCCAATATTGGTTCAAGAATATTTCGCTAATATTATTCAAGTAACATTGGACCAATATCGCCGAATGTTCACATTTTTTTTTCTCGCCAATATTGCATTTCAAATATTTCGCCAATATTTTCACAATATTGTACCAATATTTTACCAATATAGGTGTGCTACTTGGGATGGAGTAACCTAAGAGTGGGATATTTATTTATCTATATTCGCACATATGGGGCCAGGTAGCCGAGTGGTTAAAGCGACAGTGTTTTAGTCACTGGCTGCCGGTCGGCGGTGGTTCAAATCATGGCGACTGCAGAATTTTTTCTGATGGCCCGAGAAAGTGCTAGGAATCGCACGTAAAAAGGTAAGACCTCGTTAATCCTTGGCTCGCACAAGTTTCGACTTTTGAGGGCTGCCGTTCGTAAGGGGACGACAGCTGGTTAACGGAAAAAAACAATTTTAAACAATTTTAAACAACAAACAATTTTTAAACATATACATCAAAAGTGACACAACTCGAATTAGATAATTTTTCAGAAACCGCAGAAAACTGTTGTCTTTAATGATAATGATTTCACAGATTTTAGAGCATTGACGATAACTTTAAATTATAAAAAGTTCTCTTTGAAGGTAATTTAATACACTATTGAGGCATGGGTGGAAGAGTGTTAATCCGACCTTTTCTATATTAACTCAAAATCTTAGTTTTTTTGCTTGTGTCACTTTTGAAGAATATGTGCGTATTGTTAATATAAGGGAGATATAAGACTGGCCCCAGAATAGAACCCTGGGGTACCCCAGACTGAGCCTGGCTCGTTTCTGAAGTAGATGTTGATGTTAAACCTTTCCTTCGAACCATTCTAGACCAAACACCGCTTGAAAGAGGCGGAACTGGCCGCCATGTGGAGCCTGAAAAAGGCCATAGAAACGGAGACGGATTTCGAAAAATTGTGCATTTCTTACGGAAACATGATCTACTTATCCTCGAATCTCGGCCACCATAAAACTAGCGTCGCGCTGGAAGTGTTCGCTCTGAGAACTTGCCACAAGAAAAAAACGTTCGTCGAACTCGAAGAATTGAAAGCCGTCTCGTTCTTGTATTACTCCATCAGTCGTGGAAGGTAAGAAGCAACAATGCATTAATTTTTTTATCTTGGGCCCCGAAACGGATCCTTGAGGAACTTCTTTTTAATTTGCACTCGAATTTGACACATCTCTTCGCGCTTGTTGGAGACCTTTCAGACAATTGATTTGTGTTTATTTTCGAGACTTCGAAGGGCTGAAATCGACAAATTCGTGCACATCGGATACGTGGTTTGGAGACTGGCAACTTCCTCACAGAACGAGCAGCTTGTTTTTCGAATTTTACCCCTTTTGGCCTACGTGGTGCTGCTGAGGAGGCAGTTGATGGAATTCAGCAACATGGTGCAAGAGATTTTCTATTTGTACACCAATGATATAGATACTTCGCGTAAGTACACATTTTCATTGAATATTTATTAAAGGAAGTTTGAAAACTTTCAAAATTAATAAAAAATAACAAAAACAACTTTGCATATTTATAGATCGATGAACATCAGGTGATGGCAAATTTTGCTTGAGTTTTTTCATGAAAATATTTACTTACTTTGAATTTTCTATAGAGTAGTAGTAGTACTTTATTGTTATCCCAACAAACAATTTTTTTCGGTGACGGGAAAAAAATTTGACATTTTATCTCTGTTGCCAGGTAACAAAATATAACTTTTCATGAAATTACTTTTTTCCCGGGGAAAAAAGTGAGTACTTTTTTCCCGGACTTATTCACACATAGATAAAGGAAGATACTTAAGTTTAGAATATTTTATTGAACATAAGTTACATTTCCTTTATATTAAAAGTACAATTATTGAAGGTGCATTGCATAAATGACATGTTCCTTGAACTATTCGGTACAACAGTCGGATTTTCTTGTGTTGAAATAATATTTTTTTCTGACATGGACACAACTGCCGTTGATGTACCTGGTCGCAAATCGGGTGTTATTTCAGCACTGCCACACGTTCTGAACACTTTATTAGCAATTTCTGTCCTGTGTGCCACCGATACATCAACATAGCCCTCGGCGACCGTTGATGACTTCCAACCGCCATGTTTCGTTAGTGTCATCAAATCTCCCCCAGATTCAACTAAAAGTGTAGCAGACGATCTTCGAAATGAATGACCTGTATATGAGCTAGCATTTTCAAGTTGAAGAAAATTAGCTACTGTTTCAGGTACCTTATAAAACTGATTTTTACCCACAACCTGATGGATACACTTTCCATTGCGATATGCATAAAACAGGCGGCGATCCTTTTCTGCTGCTGGACGAAGGGCTATGTACATTCGGTAAAATTTAATATATTCTTCAGTTACTACAAATCTTCTGTTTACGAAGTTCTTTGTTTGCTTCAGTTTCACAACTAATAACTTTCCCGAATCTTCGATATCATCTAATGTTACCTGGCTGATTTCACAAATTCTACAAGTTCCTGCAATCCCAAATACAACAACAACCTTGGCCATTAAATAAACTTCATCGGGTGCATTATTTAAAAAATCACTAATTTGTGTACTCATAAAAATTGCAGCTTTCTTGGGCGTGTAACCTTTCCCATTTTGTTTCAGAAATGTAATCAGCTTGAAATATTTTGAAACGTCTACATTATTATTGGATCGTAACATGCTTTTAATCATTGAATAATTCGACCACACTGTTGATGGCATTTGTTGTTGTGCCAGTTCCGAAAAATAAGCCAATAACACCGTCTCCGAGAAAGAACTGCATGTCTTTCTCATCTTCCATTCCATAAATCTTGAATACGCGGTTTCGTAAATTTTCCGCGATTTAGCTGGCAATAATTTTCGTGACGCTACTTTCGCTGCTTCTACCAACTCCGGTGGAGTCAGAGACAACTCGGAATCAGACATTTTTAAACTTTATATTATTCAATATAACTATTAAACAATTACTGAGTTCGCAATTTTCAAATCAAATCACAGAATTAAACTGACAGATGTTTGATTACTTTGAAGTTTTCCTTAGCAACGCTGGTCTAATTGTCGCTATACGTACAACAGCTTACTACACCTTTTTCATATGTAATTCAGAAAGTATAACTTGTAATTCAGATTAGTAAAATGTATTTCAGAAAACGTAACTTGTAATTCAGAATTGTTAATTGTATTTCAGAAACCGTAACATGTAATTCAGATTAGTAAATTGTATTTCAGAAACCGTAACATGTAATTCAGATTAGCAAGTTGTATTTCAGAAAGTGTAACTTGAATTTGAGATTAGTGAATTGTTATTCAGAAAGAGTCAATTGTAATTCAGAAACCATCACTTGTAATTCAGAAACCATCAAAGATCTGACCGGTGTGAAAAGAGCGGCCAAAGATAGCAGCCGAAATTTCCGGAGACACCCCGGTGACACCAAAACGGGGCTATTATGATAAATAAAAACTAATATCTACAAAATAGAGTATGTGGACCTTTTGCATAACTTTACTGACGACAGGGTTAAAAGTGGGTGGGTGAATAATGCGGTTGTAGCGTAAAATGACTTTCGGCAAATTAAGGTATTGTAATGAAATAATTTCGCTTTTGGACCAGGGCTGGATATTTTGAATATGCAATTTTCGTAAAGTACTGAATAATGGGATTCAGGGTTGAAATTTTCAACCCTAAAATTTATTTTTTATTTATTGTATAAATAACTTCCAGTCAGAACAAGTTCTGGTATAAGGAAGGTTGAATGTACATCAATGATAAAATAAAGTAATCTAATTCTAGTACATTATCAAATAATACAAATAATTCATAAATTCATAAAGTTTTGTAGTATTCTTATGAACATCATTTTAATAGTAACATTTCTTTCAAATTTTTGGAAAATAAACTTATCGTTTTTGAATTTTTTATTTGTTCTGGTAATTTATTAAATATTTCTATAGAGCTGAAAATTGGATTTGCTTTCCCTTTGTTGGAATGGATATTGTCCAAGTGAAAGTGGTTCAAAATCTAAGTATTATGACTATGTAATTTGGAATTTTTCTGAATTGTTGTATTACTTTTTTGAATATTTTTGGTTAATTTGAATGCAAATTTAGCTTTTTCAAATTTAATAATTTGATTCAGTGTCATATTATTGGTGTTTTTGTACAAATCTGAAGATGGTGTATCCCAAGGTTTATCAAATATTACTTTTATTGCTTTATTCATCAATCTATAAATAATTTCATTTCAAATTGGTTCCAGCATACACAGATTTGACTGTCCATTTTTTGTTGTAAAAGGACCATTCCGTTAGAGAATTGTTGACCTCCGTTGGGATCCCGGGGTGGATTTTTCAACCCTACTATAGGGGGAGCCAGGTTGTGCATTTAGCACTTATCTAAAAAATTCGACTTATGAGTGAAGTCGTCGTCGGAGCACTAACAAATTTTGTCAAAATGTTGCAAATCACTTCTCCTTTACTATTTGATCAGAAAATTCGACTTCCCGAGAGAGCCACGAGGTGCATTTAGCAACCCTTATCTCAAAAATTGGAAATATGAATGAAGTCGACGTCGGAGCACCAACAAATTTTGTCAAAATATTGCAAAACACTTCTCCTATACTGTTTGATCAGAAAACTTGAATTCCCGAGGGAGCCACGGGGTGTAATTAGCAACCCTTCTCTCAAAAATTCGAAATATGAATGAAATCGACGTCGGAGTACCAACAAATTTTGTCAAAATATTGCAAATCACTTCTCCTTTACTATTTCATCAGAAAATTCGACTTCCCGAGAGCCACGAGGTGCATTTAGCAACCCTTATCTCAAAAATTCGAAATATGAATGAAGTCGACGTCGGAGCACCAACTAATTTTGTCAAAATATTGCAAAACACTTCTCCTTTACTGTTTGATCAGAAAACTTGAATTCTCGAGGGAGCCACGGGGTGTAATTAGCAACCCTTCTCTCAAAAATTCGAAATATGAATGAAATCGACGTCGGAGTACCAACAAATTTTGTCAAAATATTGCAAAACACTTCTCCTTTTCTGTTTGATCAGAAAACTCGAATTCCCGAGGGAGCCACGGGGTGTAATTAGCAACCCTTCTCTTAAAAATTCGAAATATGAATGAAATCGACGTCGGAGTACCAACAAATTTTTTCAAAATGTTGCACAACACTTCTCCTTTACTGTTTGATCAGAAAATTCAACTTCCCGAGGGAGCCAAGGGGTGTATTTAGCAACCCTTCTCTTAAAAATTCGGAATATGAATGAAGTCGACATCGGAGCACCAACAAATTTTGTGAAAATGTTGCAAATCATTTCTCCTTTACTGTTTGATCAGAAAATTTGATTCCCCGAAGGAGCCAAGGGGTGTAATTAGCAACCCTTCTCTTAAAAATTCGAAATATGAATGAAGTCGACGTCGGAGCACCAACAAATTTTGTCAAAATGTTGCAAATCACTTCTCCTTTACTGTTTGATCAGAAAATTTCACTTCCCGAGGGAGCCAAGTGGTGTAATTAGCAACCCTTCTCTTAAAAATTCGAAATATGAATGAAGTCGACGTCGGAGCACCAACAAATTTTGTCATAATATTGCAAAACACTTCTCCTTTACTGTTTGATCAGAAAATTCGACTTCCCGAGGGAGCCCAGAGGTGTAATTAGCAACCCTTCTCTTAAAAATTCGAAATATCTCGGAAACGCTCAAAATTTTCCAAATTTATCAGGAAATCTTTTTTGATTGCCTTCAGTAAATCTACAAAAAATGTGAATGAATTTTTTCCATAAAATCAATGTACCGTGAAATATACCAAAAAAAGGGGGAATCGATAGATCTCCCAAACTATTGGAAATAATCTACCTACTCTTCAAATTTCAGTTTTTAGAATTCGTTAACAGAGTGGGGAAAAAATAAAATCGAAAAAAAAGACGGGACTTGGAAACTTTTTTTATAAAAGCACCAAAATCTAAAAACTAAACGAAAAGTTTGTAAGAACAATTTCATTGTACTAACTCAGTACTACAAAAAACTACGTATGAATTTTTTTTATATTTCAAAAAAAATTATAAAATTTCACGACATTAGCGCCATCTGGCGGGCCTTTATCTTTCACCTAGTCTTCTGGCAATTTTTTCTCCCCTTATTTGTATAACATCCGATTATTCTGCCAATTTCCAGCCTTGCACCTTATGACTTATTTTACGTAAAAAAATGCATATTTAACCCTATACCCTCGCGTTATTCTTCCGGGGTGCCTTCTGGCGGCCCGTCTCACGCTACGTTGGTGACAACCGAAACTATAAATGCTAAAATTCACTTTGCACCGAGTTACTAATCTGAATTACATGTTACGGTTTCTGAATTACAATTTACTATTCTGAATTACAAATTATACTTTCTGAAATACATGTTATACTTTTTGAATTACAATTGAAAAAGGTGTAGATTTTTCTATCCAGAATAGTTAAATTGAGAGCTAAGAGACACTAATGAATGAAAAAAAAGGTAATGTTGAAATTGTTTTAATGAAATTCTTTGATTACGAGGATCAATGAATCCAATTAAGATTCAAGAAAGAAACATTTTTTGATTTTACTCTTGATAATCGTCACTTTTTTATATTTTTTATTTCAGATGGAAGTGAATTGTAAATTACTATACCATCATGGTATATTGATGGTATATTGATGATATTGTCTGAGAGTTTGTTGTGAGTTTCTATAGAACTAGATACAGAATCATTTTTGCCTTTATTTGAATGAAATTTGATATTTGTATTTTATAATTTTTTCCAGTTTTTAAATTTGTTACTGAATGATCAGAAAGATGGTGATCTTTATATTCAATTAGATATTTTATACTTTCTAACTGAAAATTTCTTACATGATCTATCACTTAGTCAATAATTCTAACATGAACTGTTTTTGTGTGTTTACAGAAATTGCATGGTACTACGCCATGTGCATGGTGGTTTGCTTGGAAACAGGACTAATAGTGGAGCCGTATTCAAAATGTGTGACTTTCATGCAGGGAGCGGGTTCGGAACCTACTATAAGGGATCCAGATGGAAAACGACGGTTGATCATCTGCCTGTGGTTATGGTAATAATTATTTCCTAGGTATTAGAACAATACGCGGCTTCAAACATTTTTTAGCAATATTTATTAACCCCTCCCCTCTTTCCAGAGAGAACTTGTGAAAAGTCGTGAAAGTAAAATCGCAAAAATCTCTGAAAATAGTAAAAATCATTGGTCCTTCCAATTATTTTCCTAGCTTGAATTTTGCATTTTGCAGTTTTTTCGGTGTGTATGACTCACTTGACTGAGGAAAGCGTGCCGGTGCACTTTTCTTTGACTTATCGAAGACATTGAAAATTATTGACCAACCATATTCTCTTCAAAAAACTGTATTCATGGGCGACTTTCTTCCATGGCTCAGATCATATCAGACTCTCAGAAAAGTACATGTTACATTTGACAATTGTCAGTCGCAACAGAATGACATTAATATTGAGGTTCCTCAAGGTTCTATGGGGTCCCCTCTTCTGTCTTCTAAGTATCAACAATATTCCTAATCATATAAGCATAGGTAATATAGTTTTGTATGCAGATAGCAGCAAATGCCGATTACCCAGAGGCACTCCCAGAAAAATTGATCAACTTGCGTCTCGAGTTCACAGATTGGTGTTGGAAAAATTCTCTGGTGATGAATGTGAAGAAAATTGTACTGCTGCGGTTTTATTGATAGGAAAACTGACAATTTCCCTGTTAGAGTAGGTGATGAAATGATTGATTCATCAGATAACACCAAATTTATGGTTACTTATATATGGTCTGCTCTAACCACTTACAACAAAGATATCCGGAAAGCAAAACGAGAATCATGGGAACGATTCTGCGAAAATGTGTCCAACACATCAAGTGGAACCCGTATCCACAAGATTCTATCCAGAGAACCGACACAGGAGCTGGGGTCGTTAAAGCGTCCAGACGGCTCCTTTACGGCCTCCAGGAAAGAAACACTAGAGCTATTAGCTAATAACCACTTCCCAGGCAGCCTGATTCTGGACAATCAACCTCTAGTCACAAATATAGGCCGGATAAAACGACCTCACAGAGATGACTGGGTGGTTGCCAACAAAATAATTACACCACAGGCGATAAGATGGGCGGTTAACTCATTCCACCCATACAAATCACCAGGAGAGGATGGCATAGCTCCAGTTCTGTTACAAATCGGACTGGAACATATCATACCTATCATTATAAGACTCTTTAGAGCCAGTTTAGCATGGAACCATATTCCGTCTAACTGGACCGCGACTAGGGTGATCTATATTCCTAAGGTGGGTCGGAATGACCCACACCCAAAATCGCTCAGACCCATTAGTCTGACATCCTTTCTGTTGAAAAGCATGGAGAAAATACTGGATGGGCACATAAGGTGTGGGGCACTAACAAAGCACCCCCTCAATGTTCACCAGTATGCCTACCAGGCTGGCAAATCAACAGAACTTGCCCTCAATAACCTTGTCTCAGGAATAAGCGACGCCCTGGAACGCCAGGAAATAGCAGTCGCTGCATTCCTGGACATAGAAGGAGCATTTAACAATGCACTACCTCACTCCCTATTTGAGGCCACTGTCTCTAGAGGGATTGAACCGATACTATGTGACTGGATAAGAACTATGCTTCACAACAGAACTATAACGACCTCTCTACAGGGGGAATGTGTCAGCTTCAAGCCAGCCAGGGGCTGTCCCCAGGGGGGGGTCCTCTCCCCACTGTTATGGTCACTGCTGGTGGATGATCTGCTGGCCATTCTCTCGCTGTGGGAGGTTGATCTGCAAGCATATGCTGACGATCTGGTCCTAGTAATAAACGATAAATCCGAAGAGACGATCTCCTACGTCCTTCAGGATATATTGGATACCATATATAAATGGTGTGAGAGGGAGGAAATGTCCATTAACCCCCACAAAATGGTCATAGTACCATTCACCAGGAAAAGGAAGCTGGGACATTTAATACCTCCTTCCATCAATGGTGTAACAATTCCTTTTGCGAGTGAAGCAAAATATCTAGGAATAACCCTGGATAAAAAACTTAATTGGAACTCGCACCTGGAAAAGACTATCCGGAAGGCTAGCCTTTCATTATGGACATGCCGCAGAATATGTGGCAAAACATGGGGCATGTCACCAAAACACGTATACTGGTTGTACGTGACCGTCATACGTCCAATGATAACGTATGGCTCTATAGTCTGGTGGAGCAAGGGACATAAAAAAATGGCCATTGCTAAACTTAACGGACTACAGAGACAAGCGTGCCTGGCGATTACTGGAAGCATTCGCTCCACGCCAACGGCAGCAATGGAAGTCCTCCTTGGATTACTTCCTCTCCACATAGTTCTGGAGAGAGAGGCAAGATGGGCAACATACAGACTTTATCAAGCGGCCATTAGTCTACCGCAGGCATGTGTCATGAGAGGCAGCGGCATGCTGGAGGGCATAATAGCTCACAACATTCTAGGAATGCCCTCAGACATCATGCCTAAAACTATCAACCTTCACACGTCCTACACTGTGGTCTTTCCCGAAAGAGAAGACTGGGTCCGGAAAGAAACCAACCTATGTAGGGCAAATGAACGTTGGTTCACCGATGGTTCCAAAACTCAGGAAGGCGTCGGAGCCGGAATATATGGGATGAACCCAGTAGTGAAACGCTCGTTCAGTATGGGCAAACTAGCTACGATATTTCAGGCAGAGGTATATGCCATTGAAATGTGTGCCAGGGAGCTGGAAAATCGGCTCCACACACGAAAAACAATAAAAATATTTTCAGATAGTCAAGCAGCACTTAAAGCGCTTGAATCCAACTGCTTTAAATCTAGGGCAGTATGGAACTGCAGAGACACCTTAAACCGACTGGCGCAACGCAACAACGTTACCCTAGTCTGGATACCAGGTCACACAGGCCTAGAAGGAAACGAAATAGCGGACGCCCTAGCAAAAAGGGGGGCCGAAACAACGTTCACTGGACCAGAACCGGTAATCGGTTTAGCATATAGCACTGCCAAGAATGTCATAACAGCTTGGGCAGACAATAAAAGACTCGAGTACTGGCGTAGTCTACCGGGCCTAGCCCATTCCAAAGCATTTATTGCTTTTACAAGGAAAAAACAGGACTCTGACAAACTGCTAGAACTCAGCAGAGCGCATCTCAGAGTTATAGTAGGTTTGCTTACTGGCCACTGCAAACTCAAATACCACATGCATAAAATCGGACTTGCACAAGATGCAGAGTGCCGGCTATGCATGGAGGATGATGAAACGGCTGAACACATTCTGTGTACATGCCCTGCAGCGGCCAGAACCAGATTCTCAATATTTGGCGATACGACAGTAAGGCCAGAAAACCTGGTAAATTGTTCTCCCAATGCATTCCTCAATTTCCTCAAGAGATTGGATATACTGGGAGAAATATAACCATAGGGTGAGCCACAATAGGCCATTGGCCGCAGTGGAGGGCCTGATACGGGCCCACTCACGTTCAAAACCTAACCTAACCTATATATGGTAACATAATAATCACTTTATTATTCCCAAGAAGAATTTCATTTTATACTTTTCAATGTTCTTGGTAGTTTATTATGAGTTATGCATTATACCTTTTGTTCCAATTTCAGTCCTGATTCTATCAGTCTGCAGTTCATGAATGTTTCTTGTTCCATGATTATGAATTGGAATGTTGTCATGAAGATTTATACTTAACAAAGTTATCTGATGAATAAGAAGCAGTACGTGTTAGTTAATGATGTTAGCAGTTCTTTGATGAATTTCAAATGTGGGGTACCGCAAGGATCAATTTTAGGACCTGTTTTATTTTTGATTTATAGTAACTCCATGACAAATTTGAGATTGAAAGGAAAAATGAACTATTTGCTGATAATACTGCATTAATATATTTTGCCACTGATCTCAACGAGATACGTGACAATATGGAAAGTGATCTAAATGTAATTTCAACATGTTTACAACATTTTAAACTCACTCTGAACTTTGATGTATCAACATTTATGTTTGTTTCTAAAAAACCACAAATAATTTCATTCATCCGCTATTATTTGGATCTAACTCTATAAAATATACTAAAGTTACTAAAGGACCCCGCAAACACCTTATGGGATTTGGGTCCCGGTGGATTTTTTTGAATTTTTGGTATGATGTAGTCCATGTTATTCTCAACCAATGTTACCATTGCGCCAACTCAAAAAAATGAACAGTTTTGCTGCTAGGGGGCGTTGAAATCACCCCTAGCGCAGATTAGACTATTTATTTTTGAATCCGGTAACAATATGTTCACTTGTTTCATTGTTGCTAACGTTGCACAATATTGTGCTGTTTTATAAAAAAAATCTTACCCCCTCCTTCTTCTCCCCAACTCCTATTACGTAACGAAAAAGAAAATATTTCTTGGGTGCTTTTAAATGTATCGTCGAACGTTTAAATATGCCTTAATAAGGGAAATAGCAGTTTTGTATGTTTATCCCCCCTTCCCCAGAGAGACACAAAATGAAAAAATTTCGGTGGATTTTTCTGAATTTTTAATATGATGTAGTTCAAGTTATTTTGAATCGAAAATAATTGGGTGACAAACCCCGAAAATGAATAGTTTAGATGCTAGGGGGCGTTGAAATCTCATTTTGCTCAGAATAGACTATTTATTAATATAGGCTGAAACAATTTATCTACGTATTGTAGTTTAGATTATGCTGAACAATTGTGAGATTTCTTATAAAAAAAAATCTGAAAACTCCCCCTTACCCCCAACCCCTATTTTAAAACACAAAAAAATTATTCTCGACTACTTGTAAATGCTTTATCAAAATAAATGTTTTATCAAAATAAATGTTTTAATCAGTTCAAATGAAGGAAATCGTACAGTTGTTTAATTTAATCTCTCCCCTCTTCCTTTGAATCCACCAATATTTTTTTGAATGGAGGAAAAGGTGAAATTTAACCACTGTACAGTTTCCCTAATTTTAGCTGATTTAAACATTTATTTTGATAAAGCATTTACAATAAATATCGTGTTTTAAAATACGGGTTGGGGGTAAGGGGGAGGTTTCAGATTTTTTTTTAGAAGAAATCACACAATTGTTCAGCATAATCTAAACTACAATACGTAGATAAATTGTTTCAGCCTATATTAATAAATAGTCTATTCTGAGCAAAATGAGATTTCATCAAAACTATTCATTTTCGGGGTTTGTCACCCAATTATTTTCGATTCAAAATAACTTGAACTACATCATATTAAAAATTCAGAAAAATCCACCGAAATTTTTTCATTTTGTGTCTTTCGGGGGAAAGCGGGATAATCATACAAAACTGCTATTTCCCTTATTAAGGCATATTTAAACGTTCGACGATACATTTAAAAGCACCCAAGAAATATTTTCTTTTGCGTTACGTAATTGGAGTTGGGGAGAAGAAGGAGGGGGTAAGATTTTTTTTATAAAACAGCACAATATTGTGCAACGTTAGCAACAATGAAACAAGTGAACATATTGTTACCGGATTCAAAAATAAATAGTCTAATCTGCGCTAGGGGTGATTTCAACGCCCCCTAGCAGCAAAACTGTTCATTTTTTTGAGTTGGCGCAATGGTAACATTGGTTGAGAATAACATGGACTACATCATACCAAAAATTCAAAAAAATCCACCGGGACCCAAATCCCATAAGGTGTTTGCGGGGTCCTTTTTTAGGTCTTATTATTGACGAAAACCTATCATGGAACAGTCATATTGATAAATTGAGAAAAAAATCAATCCAGTCATTGGTGTACTGTTCAAAATAAGAAAATTTGTGCCGATCAAATACCTTAAAACTATTTACTTTTGTCTTATCTATTCTAACCTACAGTATTTGATATCAATCTGGGAACCGCTAATAATTCAGTTTTGAAACCTCTAAAAAAATACAAAATAAATCTTTGAAATGTATTTACAACTCACCGTTTTCAGAACCAACAGCAAACTTATATAAAACTAAGGGTTGACTAAATTTGAATTCCCTTTATAAAGTAAAAGTTTGTTCATATATTCACTTCATTCGATTGAAACAGAAAGTTACCAATTTAAATTTCATTGATATCAATAACATACATGATCACGAAACAAGACAATGAAACTGTTTACATCAACAAAAATAATGAGAAACACCTTTCCACCTATAGAATTTGAAAATAATCACATAATATACAAAAATTGTATAAAATTTTTGGGTCTTCACATTGATGAAATTCTTAGTTGGCAAAAGCATATGGAAATTGTTCGAAAAAAATATCTCCCATTATCGGTATTCTTTATAAAATTAGAAAGAAAAATTTTAATGAATATTTACTTTGGTTTCATATATTCTAGATTACAATATTTAGTATCTATATGGGGATCTGCCAAAGCTTCTGTATTAAAACCACTTAAAAAACTGCAAAACAAATCAATCAAATGCATATACAAATTGCCTCATTTAGAACCTACTGAAAATTTATATAGACCAAAAAATTTATTGAATTTGGATTCACTCTATAAATTGGGGGTGTGTTCATTTATTCATCTCAGTAGAATAAAAAAGAAATATACCAGTTTACATTTTCATGATAACATTGAAATTCATAATTATGGAACAAGGAATGTTCATGAACTGCAGACCAATAGAATCAGGACTGAAATTGGAAAAAAATATAATGCATAATGTTATACTTATTTATAATAAACTACGAAGCACATTGAGAAATATTAAATGTTCTTCAAAATTTAAGTATAAATTAAAACAATATTATATATATATATATATATATATATATATATATATATATATATATAAGGATGGATTTAGCGATGGGCAATATATAAAAATATAAGTAGAAAAGTTATTGGGTATAACCCTCAAAATGTTCTGCAACCGTAGACACGTGTTTCGAGCTTAAGCTCTCATCAGTACGGTAAAATCAAGTGCGAAGATGTACAACACTTGGATGTAAAAATAGAAACAAAGGAAGTCAACAACAGGAAGCCAACCACACATTTGTGGCTTCGGTTAGAAGACCTTGTGCTCACAAGGCAAAAACTAACGTCGCCACGGAGGCAGCTATAGCTACCAGCGTGACAATCCTACCCAGGAAAATACAAATAAGGATGGATTTAGCGAGGGGCAATATATAAAAATATAAGTAGAAAAGTTATTCGGTATAACCCTCAAAATGTTCTGCAACCGTAGACACGTGTTTCGAGCTTAAGCTCTCATCAGTACGGTAAAATCAAGTGCGAAGATGTACAACACTTGGATGTAAAAATAGAAACAAAGGAAGTCAACAACAGGAAGCCAACCACACATTTGTGGCTTCGGTTAGAAGACCTTGTGCTCACAAGGCAAAAACTAACGTCGCCACGGAAGCAGCTATAGCTACCAGCGTGACAATCCTATCCAGGAAAATACAAATAAGGATGGATTTAGCGAGGGGCAATATATAAAAATATAAGTAGAAAAGTTATTGGGTATAACCCTCAAAATGTTCTGCAACCGTAGACACGTGTTTCGAGCTTAAGCTCTCATCAGTACGGTAAAATCAAGTGCGAAGATGTACAATATACAATATATATATATATATATATATATATATATATATATATATATATATATATATATATACATATTTTTTGTTCAAAAAATTTAATTTTGATGTTTCCCTGATATAAGCAGCATATGTTTCTTGGGAATAATAAAGTTATTATTATTATTAATCCTCAGCAATTTCAGAAGTAATTTTTGAAAAAGACCGATATTCCATGATGGTATAGATATCTAAAATTTACTACTAAATGAAATAAAAAAAAAATACAAAAGTGACAATTTTAAAAAATAGAATAAAAACCCATTTTCTTCTTCAATTAGTCTAAAATGACATTATGCCATAATTTATTTTATTTTTCCATCCAACTGTTTTGAGCTGATAACTTTTTCTTATTTTAAGTTGATGATGAATTGTATTTATATCAATTGTATATTATTTTTTCTGTAGATTTGTAAGGCATTGTTATTATTATCATTATTTTGTATCCCTACCATAAACAAACCTGTTTCTTGGGATATTATGAATAAATTATTATTATAAAGGTCTATTATCTTCAATTTTGATCAAAACTTCGAAATATCTATTTCTGCTTTATTGTTGACAAATTCTTATCCAGTTTTCAAATAAGTTGCCGCCCCTCCTTCTTGCTTGTCATCACGTAAATGGTGGATGTTTGTAAAATTAGGTAAGTTGAAATAATCAGTTTCAATAGAGTCTGCCTA
Source organism: Chrysolina oricalcia (assembly GCA_944452925.2). Classification (NCBI taxonomy): domain Eukaryota; kingdom Metazoa; phylum Arthropoda; class Insecta; order Coleoptera; family Chrysomelidae; genus Chrysolina; species Chrysolina oricalcia. The sequence goes on along the minus strand of OX101822.2, from coordinate 3,121,161 downwards.
ACACTATTTGAAAGCTATTTATTTGAAAGGGATCAAATTGTTCAGATTGATCATATCAAAAGTTACCCTGGAAAAATAAATTGTGGTGTTCCCCAAGGGTCAGTTCTAGGACCTATTTTATTTTTGATTTATATCAATGATTTTTTAAATACAAAAATTAAAGGAGAGTTGTTTTCTTATGCCTACGACGAAAAATAACTATTTTTACATTTCAGTTCAATATTTTTTGAATAGAAGCTAGTTTACAAAATTATTTTTCACTTCTACTCATGGGGGTGGGATTTTGCTGATGCAGATTGTCGTTGCAGGGAAATGAGGAACAACAACTGGGAAGCTGCGATGTCGTGGCAGAAAATCGCCTGGGATATGACCATACGGGCCGTGGGAGAATCCGTCCAGAATCTCATCACCGGACTTTACCTAATCGAGGGCTTGATCATCTATTTGGTCAACAAAATGGACAAGAAGAACCTGAAGGCCATCGCGAAGACCAACGAACGGTTAACGGAGCTCTTCAAGAATTACGATCATTGCTCGAAATACTGTAAAGTTATCATCCCCAGGTTAGTGTATTGTTATGAAAGAGGGAATTGAAAAAAATTACGTCAAATAGAAAGAATTATAAATTGTTCCAACTTGATGAATTTTTGACAGATTCAAAAGAGGTTTCAATAATGAATATATCCATCTCCTTTCAGGATTTTTAGAAGTTATTGATTTGATTCAAGAAAATCTTGATAAAGGTAATTATGTGGTATGGACCTTAAAAAAGCCTTTGATACAGTTGACACTCAATACTTCTAAAGAACTTAGAGTCGATTGTAAATGATCTTTTAAAATCCTATTTTGAAAAAAGAACTATAAGGACATACACTCATAACGTGGAAACTGATAGATTGAATATTAACAAAGGTGTTCCCCAAGGGTCGGTTTTAGGTCCAATTTTATACTTATTATATATACAAAATTTATCCCAAATCAACTTATCATGTCATTACACCATATACGCGGACGATACAGTGCTTTTATATGCAAATGAAAACCCTTTAATTCTAGAAAATACTGTAATATATTTATAGTCCAATTAACTCTAAAATAATTTATTTTACGAAATACAATGATACAATAACACAATACTCTAATTCACATAACAATCACGGACTAGGTATTTATATTCGACTTTCACTTCACTGACTGTCCGTCTCCGCTGCCTGGTTCTTCTTTTATATTTACCGTTCGATTCGGGGAAATTTCGAGGGAGTCCTCGAATCATCTAGATTCTTTTCGGTGCATAACGCCTCGAAGGTCATATGTGGCCTGCGTGATCGTTCAGGTCCGGCATCGCCCACAGCTTCGCCACAATACGATAAATGAAGACTTACAAAAATTTGAAAAATGGCTTTATTCCAATCTTCTCTCTGTTAATTCAAGAAAAACTGAATATATGATTTTTCAACAAAGAAATAAACAAAATATTAAATTAAATATAAAAATAAAAAATGAACAATTGAAACAAACTTCTCTGATGAAGTATCTTGGCATTTGGATTGATGATAGGTTAAGGTGGCAGAAACATATTGATAATCTGATTAAAAAAATTTTTTCCATTATTGGAGCCCTGCGAAGATATCCCAAATTGAATCCCAAAATAGCTAATATATTTTTATATTCACATATTCTCAGTAAGATCAAATATTTAATTAATATAAGGGGAACGTGTTCTAAAAATAATTTCAATAAATAAAATATCCGCTGTATACAGGAAAGCTTTGAAAGTACTGTATCGTCTACCATTTGACACTCCAACAAATCAACTTTATTCAATGACGAACACATTTTCTTTGGAGGAGCATTATGCAATGGACACTCTCAAAGCATCTTACCTTATTATCAATAAAATGATTAAATCTAATTTTGTATTAATTAGAAATTCAGAAATTCACAATTACCATACACGACAACATAATTTGTTCCATCTAGATTCTGCAAATTCTGTAATTGGCCAGAAAAGATTCACGCATGAAGGTCTTTCAAAATTCAATGAAATACCCGAAGACATAAAAAATTGTAGAAATATCACTGAATTTAAAATCAAAATAAAAAAAGATTTTCTCGAAAAAGAAATGGACTTTATTAGGATTCCTTCTTTGTTGGAGTTTTTTGTTTCTTTGTAGTTCTGAAAGTTTAATTTAAAAAAAATATGTAAATACAAATACATGATCAGTCTCATACCAGTTTGAAACTGTTTGACTGATCATGCTATTCCATCATAGATTAATAATTGACTAAATACCCTTTCATAATTTTACAGTTGTTTCTTAAAATTAAGAAATAGGTATACCTTTATTTTATACATGTAGCATTGAATTATGAATAAACGTTATTATTATTATTATTTAGGTATACTTTGAGAGTGTCCATTGCATAATGCGCCTCCAAAAAAAATGCGTTCGTCATTGTATAAAGTTGATTTGATGGAGTGTCAAATGGTAGACGATTCAGTACTTTCAACGCTTTCCTGTATACAGCGGAGATTTTATTGAAATTATTTTTAGAACACGTTCCCCTTATATTAATCAAATATTTTATTATACTGAGAATATGTGAATATAAAAACATATTAGCTGTTTTGGGATTCAATTTGGAACATCTTCTCAGGGCTCCAATAATGGAAGATATTTTTTTAATCATATTATCAATATGTTTCTCCACGATCATCACAGAATTTGCCAATTCTGAAATCAAATTTGATTACAGAATGCTGGAATTCTCTCTCTTGAGATTGAAGAAATATTCTGCAATACCTCTGCCCCCCTGCAATTTAAATATATTTACTTTCTCTCTCTTGTGATAGAATAATATTCTCACACTGGTTAGCAATAAAAACATTAGCCTTGACGCAGTTGATTGTCATCGAAGTGTCAAAATTATTGCTGTCACGTTTCCTATCTTTAATCGTGGAGAAAGTGTAGTCTGCTACTCGGTTAGAATGAAAATTCGTGATGCTCGTGGTTCCTCGCGCTTGCTTTCGGCTCGCGCTCGGAACTTTCCACTCGCATCAAATGAAAATTTGATCTAACCTTGTTACAGAATATACTATTCTCCCACCTTAACCTATCACGAATCCAAATTCCAACATACTTCATTAGAGAAGTTTGTTTCAATTGTTCATCTTTTATTTTTATATTTATTTTAATATTTTGTTTATTTCTTTGTTGAAAAGTTCAGTTTTTCTAGAATTAACAAAGAGAAGATTGGAATAAAGCCATTTTCAAGTCCTCATTTATCGTATTTTCTAGAATTAAAGAGTTTTCACTTGATTTGGGATACATTTTGTATATACAGGGTGGGTCACGGTCGATGGTACCTTAGACGTTTACGGAGAACGGGACATAGGATCATTCTCAAAAGTAGGTTTCTCAAGTAGTTGCTCTTGGTCTATCGATCTAAAATATTTTCAGCAATGCAGCGTTGCCGCTTATACCAGAAAGTAGCAGCATCTTTGTTATTTCAAATGGGTCTCCCTGTATATTGATGAATGATGGTCAACATCATCAATATGTATCCATTAAACGTATTTTCTGAGGCGATAAGTCCCAATTTTCAGCGTTGTATCAACGTCATACTTCAATGATCATATTTTCATTATCAAAATGACGTATCATGCTCAATGTCCAAATAGCAGATTGTAACATATGTCAAGTAACTGATTCAAAACTTATGTTTCCAATACGACGGTCTTTTCTGAGGCGATAAGTCCCAAGTTTCAGCGTTGTATCAACGTCACATTTCATTGATCTCATTTTCATCATCAAAATGACGTATTATGCACAATGTCCAAAGAACATATCATAATATATATCAAGTAAGTGATTAAAAAGTCATGTTCCCAAGACTACGGTCCTTTCTGAGGCGATATGTCCTAAGTTTCAGCGTTGAATCGACGTCATACTTCGTTGATCATATTTTCATTATCAAAATGACGTATTATGCACAATGTCCAAAGACTGAAAATGGTTATCATGGTATATTGTAGGTACAAGCTAAGCAGCCTATTAGGCCTTTTGTGCATGTTATCATGGAAACCCAAGAGGTCCAATAACTAATGGACAATTCATAAAAGCTTTTGATAGTATTCATATACTGTTACTGAGTTTGAGATGATACTTCGTAACTTCAATAGCAGCGATAGCTATCGATGGGTAGAACACTTCATATTGATTATATTGATCAATATCTGAACATATTTTTTAAGGTATTCAACTAACGTCAGGCAAAGTATGCAAAAATACATAATTATTTGATCGTAAAATGTATCATTATCATAACTATATTATAAGGAATGAAAAATATGCACATTTGGTCTGATACCAAGAAAACTTTGAAGGGACAATTTTTGTAAACATATATAAATGATACATTTACATTTGATTTTCAAAATGATCATCACCCAGGAGATATATAAACGATATAATTCGATTATTTCGATCAATAATGAACATATTTCTTCAGATATTCAACTCACGTAAGGCAAAGTATGCAAAAAAGTATCCAAAGTTACATAGTTATTTGTTCATAAAATGGATCGATTCAAATGTGATATTTTCATTACCATATTACGAAATATGTAAAATATTCATATTTTGCCTGTTTGGAGAGACAATGTTAGACAATGTTTGGAAACATATCAATAATATCTTTATATCTGATATTCAAAATTACCATCAATCAAGATATATTTATGATGTAATTGTTTATATCGATTATTTTGATCAATAAATGAATACATTTTTTTAAATATTCAATTTACGTCAGGCAAAGTATCTAATCTAATATAATATTTTCATTACTATATTAGGAAATTTGTAATATTTTCATATTTTCCTGTTACCAGAAAAACTTTGGAGAGACAATGTTTGGAAACATATATAAATAATGTTTATATTCGATTTTCAAAATTACCATCGCTCAAGAGATATATAAATGATATAATACTATTTATTGATTAATTACATCAATAAGTGAACATATTTGTTCAGGTATTTAACTTACGTTAGAAAAAGTATGCAAAAATACATGAATATTTGGTCAGAAAATGTATTGATCTGAATGAAACGTTTTTATTACCACATCATGCAAAACGAAAAGTACACATATTTTGTCTGACACCAGGATAACTTTCGAGAGACAAAGTTTGGTATCATATAGGTATAAATTAGTTATTTTCCTAACAAGTGCGGAAAGTGATACGCAAGGGCGGGAAAGACACTTTACGCATGAATTAGGAACATTATTTTTTCTACGACCGCATAAAGATTCAAAAAGCACATTGAAAATATATAATTTATTTCAACATACAAAACATTCAATGAAAATCCACTAATTATTATTAATATTAATGTTGAAAACACAATTTGTTGCATTATTCAAATGCGTCAGAATAGCCGGTCCAGAGCAGTTAGTTGGTGGTAACTGGCTGTTAAGAGTAACACTCGTAGATTGCAAAGTGCATAAAGATGACGGAGACGGCATCGGTTGCAAGTTGCCAGTACATGAAAGAATTTTATTCGAGATGGTTTTCTTCTGTTCTACGGAGTCCTTCAAATAACTCTCAGCAACAATGAAATGTACATTTAATAACGATAAATTGACATATTTTACTTTCCCGCACTAGTGCGGGAAAGCGAGTTTTCCCGCACTAGTGCGGGAAAGTGACACTTTCTAAACTAAAATGAGTGCGGGAAAGTGGGTAAAAGCGCACGGTCGTAGAAAAAATATGTTTACATTCGATTTTCAAAATATTATCACCCAGGAGATGTATCCACGATGGAATAGTTCATATCGATTATTTTGATCAATAAATGAATATAATTCTTTAGTCATTCAACTTACGTTAGGGGAAGTATGTAAAAATACATAGTAATTCGGTCGTTGACTGGATCGAATACAATATAATATTTTCATTACTATATTAGGAAACATGTCAAATATTCATATTTTGTCTGATGCCAGGAAAACTATGTAGACACGATTCTTGGAAACACATATAAATGATACATCTATTTTCGGTTTTCAAAATTATCGTCACTCAAGATATGTACTAATGATATAATAATTTTTATTGATTATATCAATCAATAAGTATATATTTTTTTGGAGCACATAAATTACGTCTGGTAAAATATGCAATAATACGTAGTTATTTGGTCTTATTATTATTATTCATTTATTCACCCAAGAAACATTAAATGTTTTTACAGGGAAGTCAACGATTAATTGGCTATATATAATACGTATATAGGATAAATGAATACAAATTAAATTAAATTAAATTGTCAAATCTGATAAAATTCTAAAAAATTAGGAAACTAAGAAATACTCTTTCAGTTGTAATTTGAACTTCAATAGATGTTTTATATTTTTCAAACGGTTAGGTAATTGATTATAAATTATGATACCATCATGCAAAATGCACCTCTTTCCAATTTCAGATGTTGCCTTACTGGGATATAGTTCATTGAAATTTCTTGTTAGGTGTTTATGAATGACTTTATTTTCTGTAAAATGCAAACCAGTATATTTTTTTTTAAATCGGCTTAAATGAATAAACAAACATACTGATAATTTGTAAAGAGATTCCAAGTTCAATATTTTTTTTGGCTTGTACAAATTTTTTGTTGGTTCAAGATGGGGAAGTTTGTGAATACATTTTATTGATTTATTTTGGAGTTTTTTCAAAGGTTTCAATACAGATTTATTCGCGGATCCCCATATAGATATCAAATATTGTAATTGCGAATATATGAAGGAATAATATATATTCATCAAATATTTACGACATATATAGTTTCTAATCTTGTAAAGTATGCCGATAATTGGAGAGATTTTTTTTCTAATTTTTTCAATATGTTCTTTCCAACTGAGGCATTCATCAATATAGAGTCCTAAAAATTTTATACAGTTTTTGTATTTAATTTGATTTTTATCAAAGATTAATGGTGTGAGTTGGTCATTAATTTTGATTATATTGACGAAGATGTATATACGATTATATTTAAAAAAGTTAGATATTTTCATATCTATCTTGATGTCTGCAAATTATTGAAGAGACAATATTTGAAAAAGTACATAAAAAATATGTTTATATGCAATCTTCAAAGTTATCATCATTCAAATGATACTTTCGTGATTATGCAGTATTGATCGTTTAATTTGATCAAAAATGCAAAATAATTGATATGTGTTAAAGCGAACGTTCGACGTGAAATGGTTTAATTTTGGTATATTATATAGTCATGAGTATGACCGAGTTTTGAAGTACGTATCGATTAAGTTCTTTCAACATAACGCCTGAGACATCTGATGAAAACCATTATATGACTTATAATTGTAAAGTTGAGTGTTCACCGGGAATAGTCACCGCCAATGCGGAAATTGTATATCTTCTAACGCCAAATATAAAACGAAATATGATATCAACCACTCGGCAGATAATCAGCTATGTCCCACTTTTGAATATTATCGAAAAATCTCCGAAACTCGTATAAATTATGGCTTCTCACAATAATGTGAACATTTCAGATTATACATCGCTTCTTGATTATAAATCCATATCAACAACTGCTGAACATTTGAAACTATTATACCTGAATGCAAGATCTTTGAAACACAAACTAGACCAGCTTGAAGTAATATCAGGAGATGTAAATCCTGATGTTCTAATCATTTCCGAAATATGAATCAGAAGAGAAGAAGAAATTTATTATAACCTGAGCAAATATAACTCCATTTATTCTTCCAGACTCAAACGTGGAGGTGGTGTTGGTATTTTTATAAAAAAACATTTAGTATTTGAAATAATTGAAATACAAGAAAATGCTTGTTCCTATGTAGCAGTAGAAATCAAACCTCAAAATGTGATTATATGCGGACTATACCATTCTCCAAGAGATAATACTGAAAATTTCTTGAACTTTATTGATAAAAAACTTCAGAATTTCAATATTAGTGGTAAAACATGTTTTTGCTTTGGTGATTTTAATATTAACACTCTAACAACCAGCTAGAGTCCAGTGCATTTGTTTTTACTTGTTTTCAGTTTGTTATTGTTGTTTTCAATATGTTTATAAAAATTATGAAAACTAAACAAAATTTTCCACTCATTTCATAAACTTTTCACGTAAATTATGATGTTTTTGAATTGAACAAACAATTATACATTGAAAGTAACATTACTTCACGAATAAAAGTATATTGAATTAGCTAAACCACAATTTCAAAATTATTCGTTATTTTGATACATACCCGATTTTTTGTAGGACAATGTATTATTTAGGTGAAGAATACATTAACCTTTCGTGTGTTATCATTGTCCTACAGTTATTAATAAAAAATTGTTTACCAAGGAATTGACAATTTCAGAGCGTAGGACTGGGAACACCTACCATTCAATTTGTAGGACAGTATGGCCACTCAATTACACAAATATTAACCAAGCAACGGTAAAAAAATCCGCTGGTTATTAATGAATTTTTATGACCACGTCATTGGTACATGTTGGGAGTGGGGGACTCTTCAGTCCTTGTAAAAACAGATTATGTAAAAATACATGATTTAATTTGGGATACGTGATGCCATGATCAGTCAAGTAAATTTACCTTTCGAAATGTAAAAAATTGTAGCTTTACATGCTGACCTGTATTTTTTTACATATAATACAGAGTATTTTTAATAGAAAATTACATGATGTTTGCATGATGTATCAAGCAAAATTACAGGAAAAATGTAACCTTTTCGTAAATTTTAGTAATTATCATGTATTATTTACTTTTTGTAATAGGTACTTTTACAGACACTTTACGCATGATTACATACTTTCATTGTATGTTCACCAAATATGACTTGTAAATATGCCATTCGAGTATAGTAATTTTCAATATATTTGTATACATGTTTCATGATATCTCTCCTATTGTCGCTTTCAAAACTACATAAATTTATGTCACATTTATAATATGCTTTCTCTATTACAGTTTTCAGTGATAACTTTATATGATTTCGAATTAAATGACTCTTGAATGAGTTATATGTGTGAAAAATACCACCGCATTCTGTATACAAATAAATGAAATAGCGGCAAGTCTTTCGATGAAAATATTGATGTCTATTATATTTTATCGAAAGCACACGAACAAAAAGAGCACTTGAACATTTCAACTATAGGTAGGTACTCATCGTAATATTTCACTTTTTAATCACATCAATTCACAATTGAAAATGCAAACAAATGTAGAGTGACGTTCACGACAGCCTCAAGAATACAAATGCCGTATGCATGCAATCGCTGTCCTCTGATGCGCATGTACGAGAAGTGGAACAAGATGGCGCTTGAATTTACTTGTGCAGCAATGTAAATTCACATGTTTCCTGTGAAACTATGGAAACAATTGTAAATTTTATGTAAAGATGAGTAATTTTACTGTAAAGGCATGTAAACTTCATCAATTTTACGGGAAATTACATTAATATCGGAAAAATTGAGTATATTTGATATTAACGAACTGTAATGTAATAATACCAAACCTGTATTGTGTAGTTCGCAACGATAAACAAGTATTTATAATGCGATTTTACACCCTTTTGGGGTAGGACAAAAGTTTTTTCGAGTACTTTATCGAATTATCTTGAGGTTCAACTGAAAAACTAACTGTTATTAATGAATTTTTTGCACTCACCAAATCGACATGCTTGACGCCTGCGCGTTTTATTAGCTACCACTATCGAGAATTTTCGTAGAGGAAAAAGTTGGGCGTCTCGGCAAAATGAAGCTACTCAAGAAGATTCAGCCTGTTATTAATCATTTTTGAAAATAGGCGTGGGATCCCCGTCTACTATGTTGATACAGGAAAAAAACATTCGGATCTTACTTTTGATCATATTTCGAATATCCATTACCATAAAACAAAAAATGTAAATAAAATAAACGCTTTACGTTTCAAATCAAACGTCTATTTTTTATGAGGGAATTGAGATATATAATAAAATACCACAGGCAATAAAAGAAATTTGGACTAAAACTAAATTTAAAAATGAACTTAAAAAATGTATACTCAAAAGATGATTTCCCATAATATAACAATATTTCACATTTGACTGTCTTTGTCTTTGCTTTTGTTTCTGATTGATTTTATTTACTCATATTTCACAGATCATCTGTATCATTTCTTTTTTTTATAATTGTACCAATTGTCGTTATACAATTTATGTTAAAACTCAATCCCTCTATAAACAAAAATGTTTCTTGGGATAAATAAATAAAAAAATAAAAAAATTTAAAAAAAATTTCTGAAAATGTTCACCAATACTTTTTTTAATTCGTCGGAAACACGCTCGATTTTTGCCAAACAATTTTTTATTGCAGACTTTATCATATGAAGGCCTACTACAGGATTGCCAGATACAACGATTACAAGGGAGGCCTGAAACTTTTGAGGATAGGGAGGAAATATGCAGAGATGTATCTCAACGACTTGGAGTTATTTTATATGAAGCATAGTGAAATGGTAAGTCATGAGACAGGTGTAGACCAAGCTATAGAGGTTTTTCCCCCACAAAATTAAAGACGCAAATGGCCTATATGGACCGTCAAATAACGACAGATTTTGCTGACTCATTTTCTCTCTTCTGGGATTTTAACCACTGGAAATTATGTCAGTGTTGAGCCCAAAAATTGAAAATTTAACGATCGGACGTGTGCTAGGCATACAGAAAATTCATTTTCCTTTTGCAGAAAAAAATTGTTTTTTTTCTCGTTTATGGCATATTAACACATGAATAGGTATAACAATTTAATAGTGAAGAACCAACCCAATAAACACAGATAAGTGGAAAAAACGTTGAATTTCTCAAGTAACGCTACAATTATTCATCGTTGAAAAAACGGCAAAATGTCGTTAGGCAATACGTTTCATTTAGGTTTTATAGTAACGTTACCTATTCACGTTGATTCAAGGTTATTAACACGTTTTTATTGTAATTAAAATTCAACTGAAATATAACGTTATAATTCGGTTTCAATGTAACTATGCCTTTTTACGGGGATTCAACGTTTTTTATCCAGTTATATTCTACTGCAGCATAACGATATATCTTCGTTTCGAAGTCACGTTGCTAAGATACGAATTCTATACGCTGATGATGATCATGGAATTCCACCAGAATCAAACGTAGAATTCCAGTAATTAGGTAACGTTGATATTCTTGGTTGAATCAACGATGAATATTATTATCTTTCAATCGATATTACTACCGATTTTAAACGTTAAAACAACGTTAATTGAACTGGGGTGAAGCAACGTATGTATTTTTACCATGAATCAACCTTTGTCATCACCACCCTGAAACGTTATGTAAACGTTACAAAATGCAAAAATAGTACGTTCAATAAACGTTACCAGTATTCAATCTCTATACAGGGTGATCCATTGCTTCTAGAGAAAAAACCTGGTTTCCAAAAAACGATTGGGTTTTCTTCGTATGAACTAAGACTAAAGTTTTGCGGAAATCAAGTGCACAAAGCAATTGATTTTCAACGTATCTCATAAATGTTATATTCTATCAGTTGAAACAACTTAAAAAAATAAGGAATCAAAATGGTTTTCTCGATGTTATGCGAAAGTACGTTGCTATTATATACTTCTTCCAACATATCAAACACGTAATTCCATATCGTTCAATAAACGTAGAAAAAAAGGAAGACTGAAACGTAGAAAATCAGTTTCTACAATCTTCTGGTTGCTGAATAGTGTCATATTCAACGTTTACGAATTGTTTCTTAGTTCTGTTGAATAAACGTTGAGAAACCACGATAAGAACAAATTTCATAATGGAGTTTACAGGACCATATTTGTTACGATGTGCATCCAGTTGAATAAAAACGTTGACGTGGTCCCCAAAGAAGACTATTTTTGCAGTAATCAAGTGAAAAAAGCAATTGATTTTCAATGTACCTTATGGATGTATTCTAAGTTGAAACAACATTGAAAAATAAGCAATCAAAATGGTTGTCTCGAAGTTACGTTGTTATTAAATACTTCTTTCAACAGATCAAACACGTAAAGTCATAACGTTCAATAAACGTAGAAAAACAGAGTTACTGAAACGTAAAAAATAGGTTGCTCAAAGTTTCGGGTTGTTGAATAATGTCATGATCAACGTTTATGGAACGTTTCTTAGTTCTGTTGAATATACGTTGAGAAACCACGAAAAGAACAAGTTTCATATTAGTGGCTACAGTGACGTATTTGTTACGATGTATATGTCTAGTTGAATAAACGTTGAAGTTGTCCAAAGAAGACTAGTTCTGTTGACATAGAGTAAACGAAGCAATTGATTTTCAACGCATCTGATGGATGTTTTCTATCAGTTGAAACAACGTTGGAAAATAAGCAATCAAAATAGTTGCCTCGAAGTTACGTGAAAGATGAAGTTGTTATTGAATGCTTCATCCAACGCATCAAATACGTAATTTCATAACGTTCCATCAACGTAGATAAAAAGAGTAACTGAAACGTAGAATACAGGTTTCCCAAAGCCTCGGGTTGTTTGATAGCGTACTTTTCAACGTTTATGTAATGTCTCTTCAGTTCTAATTGAATATACGTTGTGAAAACACGATAAGGACATGTTTGATAATGCAAAAGTAACGAGTTGAATCATATACGTTCTTTATAGGTAGAATCAACGTTTAGTTGAATTTGGGTTACGAAAGTCACGTTGCAAAATTCAACGAGTAACGTTTCCTCAACGTCAACTACCACATTTAAACGTATATGATAAGTGTGTGTGTTTATTGGGAAAGCCATAAGATTTGCACGTGCTTAAAGGGTTGAAATAGGGGCGCGAACTTGTGAAAAAGTAGTTGGTTGCTGATGCATTTTCTCGCTTATGGCAATCAACAGAATGAAATTCAATATCGTTAGGAACCCGAAAAAAATTTCCCATAAACCGGTCAGCTGTTGAAGTATATTTTCCGGACGGAAAATTTTTTTCGTTTTCCGGCAAACTTTCTCGTGAACGAAATAATGTGCAATATAAATGTATTAATGTAAAAGTCTGTCATATAAAAAGCCATAAGTCTAGTTCGTGTTTATCATACTATATGAAACTGGAAAACTTGCAGAAAAACACAGGAAATTTTATTCATTTTCTCGTTCATGGGAATTGGCATGTAGGAAGAAAAACTGATTTCAAGACTAGAAAAAAAGCCATAAGTCGGAAACATGATAACGATGTTTTATACAGGGAGGTCCTGAAGTAACGGATACATTAATTTTCTACGTTATTATTTTTTAAGAAAAATGTCGAGTTATGTTTTCGAAAAGACACTCTGTGACATAAAAAATCACCCCTCCTGCACCCCCCTCAAGGTGACAGTCATTCACCCAATTTTTTTAATGGAACAGGGGTTCAGTTGAAAACCCTTGGGATTCACCAATCCATGGAAGAACAGAATTTTTTTGGGTTTCAAATATTTTCAGATATTCCAAGGAACCTATGTTATGGGTAGTTTTTAGAGAAACCGAGAATGATAATCTAAAAGATCAGCCCATCTTAGGTCACAACGGTACTTGTCCAGTCCAGTGCTAGGTCATGAGAGACTTGTGCACACATATCCAGTGTGATATGGTTCCTAGGATACGCAGGAACCAACAAAATATTACATTTCCTTCTGTTCACCATTTGAATTGTACCGAAGACACTGCAAATCGATTTCAACCTATGGTCCAGAACTGCTTCTAATCTGGAAATGAGTTCGATTTTTCATTTAGACATAGAAGCAATTTATTATTCTGGAACTTTCACTTCTAAAAGGTGAACTAAGCCAGAATCTTCTCAAGCAATGGTAGAGAAGAGTCCAGTCTCAAACGAGCACAAGAAAAATAAATTTCATGAAAATATTGATTTCTACAATTTTTTTTTTAATTTAATAACAGTTACAAGTGTTCAGGAAAACTGACATGTAAGAAAAATCATGAGAAAATATTGATCTCTCTCATAAAAAAAATAGATACAAGGGTATAGATAGAGAGAGAGAGTATCGAGATAGTCCTTGACTTTATAAAGTGTCACAAAGCAAGAAGACGACTTGATTTGTGTCACAACGACTGGGAGTGAAAGGTTGTCATGGAGAGACGTTTCAAAACATATAGGGTTCCTTTGGGTATTGGCCAGGCCCTTCCATCCAAACCTGAGCAGTGATGTGGAAGAGATCGAACCAAGAGTTGAAAGAATCATGAGCGAGTTCAGCTTGAACAGATATAATAAAAAGATAAATTTAAAGCTTTGAACTCACCCATGAATCCTGTCCTCCTAGCTACAAGACCAGTCTTTCCTGCAGATCACTATCCAAGTTCAGGAGGAGTACCTTTAGCTTCTAGTTTGCTGATCGCACCTAGGCTTGCCTTCTAAGCAGATTGATATTTTCTGACACTCAGGAAAACTTGTGGGGGCACTTAGTATCACTGAAAACCATTTAGCACGAACAGAAACATGTTTGATTCATATTTTAACGTTCGAAAGACAGAATTTACTGAAATTATTGACACATGTTAGTCGTCAATTTCAGAGGTTAGAAACAATTCATTTATGACATTTCAGGACCGACTCGTCGAAAGAGGGTACGAAATGTTATTCAAATAAGATTAAATTGTAAAGATTATATTTATTTTAAAATTTGAAGATATGGGTACAGATAATTTAGTGACGCACATGAGGCCATCTTATTTTCGTGAAGCGTGAAGAATGTGAAAATCAAAAATACATTTTGGAAGTTTAGAAAAATATGCCAAAAGAATGCCGATATGTATATCGATTCGATAGGTGAATCATCAGAAATTGATTATGTTCATAATGTAAACATGTATACGACCTTTCATCTCCTCGTTGTGGAAAATTTATCTTTCCCGAAGGGAAATTCAAAAAGCAACCGACTCTTCGAGTGCTCAATTCAGAAAGGGACGAAGAAGGAAGAAGTCCTTTCAAAGAAAGAAGTCGATCTCTCTCTCACTCTGTCTATTTTCAGTGTTGCCAATCACTGAACAATTGAATAAATTGGAACATCTCAATAACATGTGATACCAACATGAAATAAACAAAATAAAAAGTAACCAAATGTTTTACATTTCGTTACAATTTCTTGTTCAAAAAATTTCACAAAGCAATTTTGCTGGAGCGAAAACCGTCATTTATGAACTA
This sequence comes from Chrysolina oricalcia, assembly GCA_944452925.2. Taxonomy (NCBI): domain Eukaryota; kingdom Metazoa; phylum Arthropoda; class Insecta; order Coleoptera; family Chrysomelidae; genus Chrysolina; species Chrysolina oricalcia. The sequence goes on along the minus strand of OX101822.2, from coordinate 3,105,906 downwards.
TCTTATAAAAAGTATTCTGGGCCGGCCTTTGCGTCTTTATTTTGTGTAGAAGAGCCTCTTATTTTTATCTACAGCTTGGACTAAAAATATTCTTCAAACATTGAAGTTGATATGTCCAGAACATTCTATAACACTTCTTTTGAAAATTATTTTCAACTAAAGACTATTCAGATAACAAATGAATTCGAAATGTACCAACTCAATATACCAATCGCAGTACACATAAACTTGTTTTTTTTTATTTTTTTATTGTATAAATAACTTCCAGTCAGAACAAGTTCTGGTATAAGGAAGTTTGAATGTACATCAATGATAAAATAAAAAATTAAAATACAAATAATTCATAAAGTTTTGTAATTATCGTTTTTGAATTTTTTATTCTTTCTGGTAATTTATTAAATGTTTCTATAGAGCTGAAAATTGGATTTGCTTTTCCTTTGTTGGAATGGATATTGTCCAAGTGAAAGTGGTTCAAAATCCGAGTATTATGACTATGTAATTTGGATTTTTTCTGAATTGTTGTATTACTTTTTTGAATATTTTTGGTTAATTTGAATGCAAATTTAGCTTTTTCAAATATAATAAGTTGGTTCAATGTCATATTATTGGTGTTTTTGTACAAATCTGAAGATGGTGTATCCCATGGTTTACCAAATATTACTTTTATTGCTTTATTCATCAATCTATAAATAATTTCTTTTTGTTATTGACTGCATGATGACCACACTGTGATCATATATCTGATTCGAGAGATAATATGTGCGTTATATATTAACAATTGAATATTTTTTCTTAGAAATTGTATTCTTCTGATAGCTCCTATGAGAGGAATAATAGAATTTTTTATTTTCTCTATATGACTCACAAAATTTAAATTTTTGTCAATAATCAGACCCAAATACTTGTGTTTCTCAACTTCAGCAATAGTTCTGTTTTTAATTATAATGTTCAATTTGATGTTTTCCATATTCTTTTGTTTAAATATCATATAGACAGTTTTTTCTGAATTAATAGTTAAATTAAGTTCATTCAACCATATTTCAATTGTTTTAATATCTTTTCCCAAATTTGTTTTTAAGGTTTGAACATTTTTAGATTTGTGATAGAGTACAGTATCATCAGCAGAAGAAAAATGCGTACCAATTAGGTTGATATTCATAATGCTATTAACATAAATGAAATAAAGAATTGGTGCCAAAACAGAACCCTGCGGAACTCCAAATGTTGATACTTTTTCGTAACTTTTATATTGGTCAATAAGTGCATATTGTACACGATTGCGGAAATAATTTTGAAATATATTCAATGCATGTACCCTTATACCCAGGTTATTTAAGATGTCTAATAGAATTGTATGATTGACAGTGTCAAAAGCTTTTTTAAGATCAATGAATATTGCAACACCATAGTTACTTGAATCTAAAGTTTCATGAATACTACTTATAAAGTCAGTAACTGCTGCTTGGGTATTGGAATGTTGTTGGAATGCATATTGAAATTTATCAAAACCAATATTAGCATTGATGAAATCAACTAATTGGATTTTCAACACTTTTTCAAAAATTTTAGCAAACACATTCAAAAGTGTTATAGCAATTCCAGGACATTCTCATCGTATGTGCAATATTTATTATTATTCCTAATTATTCCAGGGTTGGTGTCGGAAGCTGTCCAGGGAAGATGCTGGTTTCTGGAAGGAGCACGCCGATGAAGAAAACAAATTGGATTTGAACGATGTCGATATCGTCGATCAATATGTTCCTTACACTTTACCTGTACCTATATATATCTAATAAAAGTAAATTTATGTATTGCTGGTTTTGAATTCTTCTTTATATATTCTTTCCTAGATCTATACCTTGATATACTTGGTTCGTTAAAATTTGAGCAGCATATTGAAATTGTTTGTAAAAATCTGTCTACTGGTTGTTATGCATCGAGATTTGAATGAATGAGGATTTTCATCTTTCAAACCTGTGTACCATTCTATTAGTAATCATCATACAAAATTTGAGAAAACAAAAGTTACTCAGAAAATAGAACTCAATATGTTGAAATTGATGAACAAAAAATCTTTCAATTTGGTGTGCCACAGGGGACAGTTTTGGAACCACTGCTATTTTCTACCTATCTCAATGACCTTTTTTGTATTAATACTATAGGTGGAATTCATAGTTTTGCAGATGATACAGGTATATTATATGGAGGAAAAAACTAGACTGAATTACAGACTAAGACTACATTAGATTTTGAAAAGATAAAAATTGGTTTGATTATAACCTACTCACAATAAACTTTGAAAAAACGAAATATATGCCATTCACATTTTATAATAATAGTATCCCAGCGCCACTAATAATTGATAATAATACTAGAATAGAAGAAACAGATAGTATCAAGTACTTAGGGATTATGCTTGACAGGCATCTTAAATGGGACAAACAAATAGCATTACTTTTGAGGAAATTGCGAACTTTATTATCAAAACTCAAGTATCTCAAAACATTCATGGACATAAAAACTCTTGACATTCTTTATTTTTCATTAATACACTCTCAATTAAATTAAAGGATTTTGGCTTGGGGACGAGTCATGAAATCCCACCACAGAAATCTTGATGTTGTTCAGAAATGTTTTTTGAAAATCATAGAAGTTATTTATATCCAAGTGAAAAACTGTACAAAAAATCGAAGAGGATATAAGACAATTATTTGAATAAAAAAGTTAACATTTTAAAGTGACAAACTGTCAGTTTGGCTCTACTAAGTTCCTCTGAAATCCACTAAATAATCGAAGATAAACAACCAAAACCCAATTTTTTAATACTATCAAATCCTTGTGCAAGAGAACAATATAAGTTTCAATAGGAAGTGCAATCATTTCAATATTATTTATTGCAAAGATTTCGGACAGTTTGGAAACGTCAATTGTGTCATCAAAGATATTGAAATCATAGTCCAGTGAAGATAAATATTTTTTGCCGCTTGAGAAAAAAAAATTAAATGTGAATATGGGAATAAAGAAAGGACGTAGAAATAGTAACAATTCAATGATTGAAAGTATTCAAAATATAGATGTAGAAACTTTTGATTCATTAGAAAATTCAAGGAATGGACCTGCAGAATCTCAAAATGAAACCATGAGAAGAAAGAAAAAACACCAAAATGAGATATATGACCAAGAAACCAGTTATGAATTCACCCAAATTGATTATGCAGAAGAAAAAAAAACCTAATAGTAGAAAACTTTTGAAAGCAGAAGAAAATGACTTGTTAGAAAGATTGAAGAATGAAAATTTAAATTTAATGAGAATGTTAGATGAGAGAGAACAATTATTGGCTGAAAAAGATAGAAATATCGAACAACTTCTTCGAGAGAATGAAAGTCTACGATCCAATTATAACCTTATAACGTCCAATATTGTGGAGAAAGATACAATAATGGAAAGTCTTGACAAAATTCACAGTAAAATAGATGAAGTAAAAACAGAATTGATACCAAAAAACATTCCAACATACTCACAAATTGTATCACTAAAAAAGGTAACAAAAAAACATATTCTGAAACATTAATTTTAGAACCAAAAAATGAACAACAATCCATTGAAACCAAAAGAGATCTCAACAAAAATATCAATCTAGGAAAGCTAAAAATTGCTATTGCAGCAGTGAAAACAAGAAGAAACGGTGGATTGGAGGTAACCTGTAAAGAAAAACGTAATTTCGAAGCTCTAAAGGAAGAACTTCATAATAAATTAGAAAAAAAAAATTCCATCGAAGAAAAGAAGCTCATCAAAAATGTAGGACTTAAATTTAAAGAATGTATCGACAAGGAAGAATTGCAAAAAATTATTATTTATAAATGACGATGACTTTTTGAAAATAAATTTTATCAAATATATTGAGAATAAAGACTCCTACACAATATTTATGGAAGTAAGTGGAAGATTATATAGGAAAATATTTGAAGAAAATTTTGGAAAATTATTCATTTCATGGCAAAATTTGAAAGTATTTGATAATAATTTGCTAACCCAATGTTACAAATGTTATCGTTTTGGTCATTCTTCAAAGAATTGTAGAAACAATACAGTTTCTCCCTGTTGTGGAAAACAACATGAAGAAAAAACACTATCTCCTATAGGGACATTCAATTTGATTACTGGCATTATACACATCAAAAGCATTATTTATAATATTTTGTTGTTGATCGAGGATCATGCAATAGTAACTAATTCACAAAAATAAGAATTTTGGGAAACGTGGCAACCCCGCACCAACATTCTACTCTATTCCAACTTTCTTACTAAAAGCGTGGCGAGAAAACCGTGGATAACTTCACTCTAATAAAAAATCTTGCTGACAAATTCTATTGGTACTTCATTCTTGGAAGTACTTTGGCCAGGAACATCACAGCAGTAAGAGCCCTCCATAACGTGCGATGGAACACCATAAGATGACTCCTTATACCTAAGGACAGTAACACCAAGGCATAATGTCTGATCCGGTTTTTTCGCTGCTTTTTCGGGAATCAATACTGAAAACGCTGATAAGGACTATTTTATGTCGTACAGAGAATGTATTAAATCCACCCGTATAACATGGAGGAGACAGATTAGTCCAGCAGCCTACGACTAAAGCCACCTACTAGCATAAACCTACAAACATCGTTGGGCTGCCCTAGGGCAGTAGTGAGAGGTCTGCCTGACCTTTGGAGATCCCAAACGTTCAGGAATAGACCTAACACATGCAGTCTATACTCTCTCCCTTTGCCCACCCTGCGGTATTGTGATAGTATTAGCATGTTTTATTAATTTATATATAGTAACGTGCGCTTTTATATTTTTATGCATAACATAATTCAATAAATATTTTTTGATTTCTGATTTTTTGACATTCATCAATTTGGCTGTTTTGTTGTGAATAATTAGTGCTCCGTTACTTATTGTTAATTTTGATAGTGTTTTACTACCTGTTTGTGCCAACACCTATTCTATTCCTGCCAACACCTATCCTATTTCTGCAATGGGGCACAGAACACTTTGACCCTGCATGTCTCAGGGACCATTTGGGAAGCATCAATAATTTTATAAATCAATAGAGTTGAAAACCAAAAATAAACAATAAAAGTGACGGAACGATGCTCATACACTATCAAACAGCTCAAATCTAACAAGAATATCGGTGCTATTATGGTGGATCATTGAATCTTGAATAATATTAGATAATTGGAAAAGATCAATATTATCTACTAGATATTTCAGGAATTGAATATTATTCAATAAATGCCATTATGGTGACTTAAATGGCTTTCAGAATAGACATTGAATATTGAATAATTTAAGTAGTCGTTGGGGACTACTAAAGTGCATTGAAATAACCTGAAAGTTGAAAATGGACTTGAACTTTATATTGTTAATAATGAGAGCTCTCCATAATGAAGAACAATAGTGAGATTTTTGTTCTATAGGTGATTAAAAAAATCATAAATTATTTGCAGGAGGTACTAAAGAAGACAGAAACGTGTAATGAGATACCTCAAACCTCAGATCAATATGGTTACTTATTGATCTGAGCCTCAAACCCATCGACCATACCAGAAGAGAAATTCAGAGAACTTTATAGAGTCAATAGAGAAACTGCACATTTTCTCATAATTGAAATCTCCCCTTTGTTCTTGTTGCAACAAACGCATAAAAAAGAAAATGTTCTGCCAAGCAATTTGATTGATTGTGTGTGCTCTTCACTTTTATGTGCAAGGCTTCTGTCAAAAGTCCGTGAGCCAAAGTATAAATATGCCAATGTGCCAAGCATATCTGTTAGCAATTGCATAGAAGTAGTGACATATATATTGAATTATAATTTTGGACAATGTTATCTCATTATTCCCACAAACACACGTGGAAACATTAGAACAGAAGGGAATGTTTATGAGAAGGCCCAATGGGTTTCCTGGGATTTTTGGAGCAATAGATTGTAGGTACTCAAATAAAAATTCACCCACCAAAAATGGAACATGAGCAGTATCCAGAAATATTATTTTACAATAGAAAAAAATTCTACATTATAAGTACCCAGTAAATTGTTGGTGCTAATTTGAAGCTATTGGTCATAAATGCTCGTCATCCAGGTTTTGTTCATGAAAGTGCAATTTGGTCAACAAGGGTATAAGACAGCATTTACAAAATTGTTTTGAAAATGGTGATAGAAAAATGCAGATATCTTGGAATGTCCGAACTGCGAACACTCTAATCAAAATTATAAAACAAAAGTTAATTCCCAGCATGCTGCAAGTGATCGAAATTGTCCGATATATAAAATGAACCAAGAGAAAATGTCTTCCCGAATAAATTATGGATAAAAATTTTATCAATCTCTATGATTATTCATCATTGGATCAACAAAAAGCACTTCAAGATGATGAGTTAGGAATATTATATATGAATGCAAGATCAATAAAAAATAAACTTGACAACCTGGAAATACCTGCGAATGAAAATCAGATCAAAATTCTTGTCATAACGGAAACATGGCTATCTAAAGACGAGGAAAAATTTTTTGGTTTCAATAACTTCAATTCTATATTTTCAAGCAGAGAGAAGAGAGGAGGTGTTGGTATTTTCATACATGAAGATTTAGAATTCAGTATTTTGGAAAAAGAAGAAGATGAAGTGAATTATCTAGAAATTGAAATCAAAAACCCAAAAATGATAATTTCGGTAATTTATAAACCCCCAAATTTCAAAAATTCGAACTTTTTTAATATATTGGATAATAATATGAACAAAATTAACAATCGAAATGTGAAATGCTTTTTCCTAGGAGATATGAACATAGACTTATTGAATGATAACAAACATTCTAAAAATCTTCTAGACATATATTCATCCAATAATTTCTTTTTATGTAATGATAGGATTCCAACAAGATCTGGTGCATCTAGTGCGACGATAATTGATCATGTTTTAACAAACAATAAGGAAGAACTTCACTTATCTTTAATTGAAAATTCACTTAGTGACCACAAAATACAAATATTGAGTATAAAATGCAACAAAATACAAAAACATCCATACACTGTGCGCCAAATCAAACTTCATGATACAAAGAAATTGAAAAGTGAATTAATACAATTTACAAGTTATTTGGAAACTTTAACAGACCCTAATATCATATACAATAAACTACTGAACATTTTTTAATCATGTGCGTTTATCAAAATCATAAGAGTGAGAAATGACAAACCATGGTTTTCAAATGATCTGAAACAAATGATCAAAAAACGTGAGAAGTATAATCGAAAAAAGAAAGAAAACCCTGGTAATGAATATTATATTGATTTATGTAACCACCAAAATAAACTTGTGAAGAAAGCATTGAGGACTGCAAAAAAGAATTACTATGATAACAGATTCGAAAATTCAACAACGAAAGAAAATTGGGCTGCAATAAATAAACTACTGAATTCCAACTATCGAAAGAAGCGCAATATTCAATCTTTAAAAGTCGATAATGAAGTAACCCAAGTAGCACACCTATCTTGGTAAAATATTGGTATAATATTGTGAACATATTGGCGAAATATTTGAAATGCAATATTGGCGAGAAAAAAAATGTGAACATTCGGCGATATTGGTCCAATATTGGCGAAATATTCTTGAAGTAATATTGGTTTCAAAATGTTCGGCGATATTGTTACAATATCGCTAATACAATATTCTGACAATATTGGCACAATATTCAAAAGTTATATTTTCGAGAAGTAAAATGTGAACATTTTGCGATATTAGTCGAATATTGTTTGAATATTTTAGAAATAGTTTTGATGAAATATTCTTGAAGCGATAATGGCCTCAAAATATTTATCGATATTGGTACAATATTTATCGATATTGGTACAATATCATTTGGATATATTGGTGGATGTCAATATACCTTGGCAAATTACTAAAGGTCTTTTAGTTGATGAAGGTGACACCACAGTCTGCCTTTTCATCGCCATAACCACTGGGTGAGCTGTCTTGAAAATAAGTTACGGGAAGTATTTAATATACTTTCGTAGGTTTTAAAAGACGTTCTATATGTAGATCCACCTAGCGGATTTTTATCCAGGTTTGATCATGATATAATTTCAATGTTTCATTGAATATTTGGCCAATATTCAAATTTCATCTCAATCTAGATGTGGGAAACAATATGAAGACAATATTGTTTTAACGATATCGATAAATATTATTGAACCAATATCGACCCAATATTAATTAATAAGATTTGTTGAATATTGGCGAAATGATATTCAACCAATGTGTAATCACACTTGGAGATACAATATAGTTTTTATGCCTAGAATCGATATTAGGGGAATATTGGGATTGCGATATTTATTCTAGATGTTACAAACGATGTGAAGACAATATTGTTTTATCGATATTGGTAAATATCATTCGACCAATATTGACTCAATATGAGTTATTACAATTTGTCAAATAAAGTGGAAATGATATTCAACCAATATTCTAACAAACTTGGAAATATAATATAGTTTTTTTCCCCTATAATCGATATGACTGGAATATTTGGATTGCAATATTTATTCTAGATGTGGAAAACAATATATAACCAATATTGTATTATCGATATTGGTAGAAATTATTCAACCAATATTGACCCAATATTTCGTGTGATAATCTACATTCAAAACTAGTTCAACCAATATTCCACCAATATTATTAATACAATATTGTTTTTTGAATATTCACCCATATTGGACCAATATTGATTTTTCATTTACAATATATCTATATTGGCCCAATATGGAACCAAGATTCAGCCGATATGATGTGCTACCTGGGAATTGAGGACTGCCACAAAATATGTGATAAATTCAATGAACATTTCACCAATATAGGACCCAAACTTGCCTCCAAAATTCCTAAAACATCGCAGAGCTGTATAGAAAAAACAACCATTTCATCAATGTTCCTGGATCCTCCAAATACTGAAGAAATCATAAGTATAATTGATAATCTCGACCCAAAGAAGGCTTGTGGATTTGATGAAATTGATATCAAACTTGTAAAAATTGTCAAATCTGAACTTGCTCCAATTTTGAAATATTTAATTCATAAGTCAATCCAAACCTCAATAGTACCAGAAAAAATGAAAATTGCTAAAGTCACACCAATATACAAAAATGGCAAAAAAAACAGATATGAACAATTATAGGCCCATTTCGGTGCTTCCTGTATTTTAAAAAATCTTCGAGAAATTCATAAATGACAAACTATTTGAGTATTTGGAAAAGAAAAATCTTCTATTTGAAGACCAATATGGATTTCGTAAATTGAGAGATACTGAGAGAGCAACACAAGACGTTATTTCATCTATACAACAAAAAGTTGACAACAACCAAAAATGTGCACTATTATCTTTAGATTTATGTAAAGCTTTTGATACAGTTGATCATAAAATACTATTGAAAAAATTATACAGTATTGGCATCAGAGGCAACATTCATCACTGGTTTGAAAATTTTTTGAATAATCGACAACAGTATGTTTGCATTGAAAATAGTTATAGTCAATATAGAAAATTCAGTTATGGTGTACCACAGGGATCTGTTTTGGGGCCTGTTCTTTTTTTGATTTACATCAATTCTATTTCTTTTTTGGATTTAAAAGGATCTCTAAAATTATTTGCAGATGATACAACTATAATTTATTCAGGATCCAATACAGACACTCTCAAAAAAAGTATCCAATGCAACATTAAAAATATTCTCTCATGGTTACAGAATCATAAATTAACCTTAAACTTTTCCAAGTCCTCATATATGTTTATTGCAAAACGAAAAATTAATGACCAACTCACACCATTCATCTTTGATAAAAATCAAATTGAATACAAAAACTGTATAAAATTTTTATGACTCTATATTGATGAATGCCTTAGTTGGAAAAAACATATTGAAAAAATTAGAAAAAAAATCTCTCCAATTATCGGCATACTTTACAAGATTAAAAACTATATATGTCGTAAATATTTGATGAATATATATTATTCCTTCATATATTCGCAATTACAATATTTGATATCTATATGGGGATCCGCGAATAAATCTGTATTGAAACCTTTGAAAAAACTCCAAAATAAATCAATAAAATGTATTCACAAACTTCCCCATCTTGAACCAACAAAAAATTTGTACAAGCCAAAAAAATATTGAACTTGTAATCTCTTTACAAATTATCAGTATGTTTGTTTATTCATTTAAGCCGATTTAAAAAAAATATACTGGTTTGCATTTTACAGAAAATAAAGTCATTCATAAACACCTAACAAGAAATTTCAATGAACTATATCCCAGTAAGGCAACATCTGAAATTGGAAAGAGGAGCATTTTGCATGATGGTATCATAATTTATAATCAATTACCTAACCGTTTGAAAAATATAAAACATCTATTGAAGTTCAAATTACAACTGAAAGAGTATTTCTTAGTTTCCTAATTTTTTAGAATTTTATCAGATTTGACAATTTAATTTAATTTAATTTGTATTCATTTATCCTATATACGTATTATATATAGCCAATTAATCGTTGACTTCCCTGTAAAAACATTTAATGTTTCTTGGGTGAATAAATGAATAATAATAATGTATATCTACAAACATAAAACGAATATAAACTTCAATAATCATATTTATGATACAAGAAATAAAAATAGCGTCACAGAGAAAAATAAAGTTAAGAAACAAGGTCTCAGAAAAATTTCAAATATTTATTGCCATTTTACTATGATTTTATTCCAAATCATATGAAAGGGATCAAGTCATTATTCTCATTAAAAAAACAATTGAAAAAATGGATTCAAGAGTCTCATCGAAATTTATTTCATGATATCTTTCACTTCAATTAACTCAGGTAGTTTATTTTTATTATCATTTTGTTGAATTTTAAAAGTTTACAAAATATATACATGTAAATAATATACATGTAATTCTTACCTAAAATTTCTCGCAACAAGTTTTTAACGTCGCGGGTATAATTGAACCGTGTATTCACCTTATTATACAAATAGATGTAACGCTTTTTCATTGAATTTTGAATAAAATCAATTATTATTATTACATGAATCGATGTTTTTGAATCCTCCATCAATTGAAGAAATCGAAGTATTATATATTTTGAAAATTGAAAACTACATTAAAAAAGATGTTATGTTACTTTCATCTTGGCTTACAACTCATAAATTAGCAATTAATTATGACAACTCTACTTTCATGTACATCTCAAAAAACGTTATCAACAAACATCCTGTTATATTCAAAGGAAAATCCTAAAATTATAGCAGCACATCCAAGTTTCTTGGCCTATTCATTGGTGAGACGTTATCATTATCGTTATTTACTCATTATCCGTCAAGTTATAACCTGTCATAGTGAAGTACTCAAACAGATTACCTTATTATACTTGGAAGAAGACTACAGAATAGTATATTGTTTTATTAGGAGTAAAAGTATAACTTTTTGTGGCGAGTCTGAATGTTTGATGGCCGAACGTTAGTGAGGCCGACAATTTCAGACGAGCCACAAATAGTTATTTATGTACCAAGGACGAAAAACTGTCTATTATAGTCGAGCCTGCAAATTGATAGCCGAGGCGCAGCCGAGGATAGCAAGCAGGCGAGACAGTAGACAGTTTTCGCCGAGGTGCATATTACATTTTTTCGTCGACCTCTACATACCTTTATGAAAGTAAGTACTCGCATGTTTGCTGGCCTCAGCTACGTCCAACTCTTCGAACTGCAGACTCGATCAATTCTTGATTATTATGAACACTAATATTCACACCACGGTCTAAATTCACACGTAAAATCTAGCGGATTTCGTAAATAATTAATTTGACAACAGCAAATGACAGTTATTGTCACAGGCGCCTATGTATTAATTAAAACGTGGATTTACGAAAATGACTCAATCGCCGCTCTCGTACCGTGCCGTATCATAGTGACCACAGCGGACGAAAAGAGTTTGCGGACGAAAAGTGTTTGCGGACGAAAAGTACTTGCCTTCAAAAATAGTCGATTTTTCGTCCGGAAATTAGTACGTAAAATGTAATTTTTTGCAGAGGTCGACGAAAAAAGTGCTTTTGCTCCGAATGAAATATGCTATTTTTTCCGCAAACGGCATCCAGACTATAGAACTAATTAATATTTAAATAAAAATTCAAAACGATTGCAACGAAGTTGATAAATTCAGAGAATAATAATTATAAAATTGCGCACTACATTTCCGTGGTTACTGGTTTTGTGATTGCCAAGTCAAAAACAAATTTGACAGTTCAATAATATTTTATAATGTCAGAAATATTGTAATACTTTTTTGTACGGCCGTCAGCGTACAAAAAAGTACTTTTTGTCCGCTCACGGCCGTACAAAAAAGTGGCGTCTGTGAAATCATACTTCAACATCATGAATTGACGTTAATAATGTCTACTTTTTTTGACGTTCGCGGAAAAATAGTGTATTTGTCGTTTTTCGTTTGCTTGGAGTTGTTTTGGATTGTTATACGATATTGGTTCCATCAGACTGGAGAGTATTCACTATTTACAACATTTTCAAATTCTAGCAGTTCTGGCAGTTCTACAATTTTGGGAAACGTCACATGAAAATATTCTTCTGAACGTATACAGGATGGTTAAAAAAAAAAAAAGATTACCAAGAAAAAAGAAAGAAGGACTGAAAATTCCATAACTTTTAATAACGATGGTGATTCCCAACTTTCCCAAAAAGATCCTGATTTCATAAAAGTAGTTTATGACAAAGAAAAGGATGACCATGATCAAGATGTGAAAAAAGAAAATATTCTATTGAAAAAAATTATAGAAGAGAAAGAAAAATGTATTGAAAATCTTTTAATTGAGAACAAAATGCTTCAGGAAAACTATGATTTGATTGTTTCTAATATTGTTGAAAAGGAAACTATCATGGAAAGTTTGGAAAAAATTCATAAAAAAATTGAAGATGTGGAGAAGAAATGCGAAAAACAAAGACCGACATATTCTCAAGTGACACAGTATAATAATAGTAATGATAAAGGCAATCACAACGTAGAAATGTCGAATTTTTCTAAATCAAGCCAATAGATAATCAGAGTCATGAAGTGTCGAAAAGAAGTCTTGGAAGAGAAATTGATCCAGTTAAATAAAAGATTAAAATTAACAAAGTGGATAATCTACCAGGAGGAGCAATAAAAATTCAGTGTGATTCAAAGAGTGATTCAAACAAATTGAAAGAAGAAATTTCCATTAAATTGAAGACTCAATTCGTCATACAAGAAAATAAACTGAAGCAACCAAAAATTAAAATTACTGGAATCAAATTGGAGAAGCAGTTTTCAAATGATGAACTTCAACAATGTTTCTTAAACAAAATGATATTATCAATGAAAGTGATCATTTTGAAATAGAGCATATCAAATATTTTGCCTACAAAAACACTTACACGGCGTTCGCAAGAGTAAATGGAAATCTATTTGAAAAAATTATCAATTCAGGCAATAAGCTATTTATTGGTTGGCAGTCTTGTATCGTTTATGATAATAATGTGTTAACTCGATGTTTCAAATGTAGTGGATTCAACCATACATCTAAAAATTGTAAAAACCAGTTAATGCGCCCTTTTTGTGCTGGAGAACATACATTAGATCAATGTGAAAAGTAGGAAAATGATAGAAAATGTGCAAACTGTTTGTTAGCCAACAAGAAATTTCAAAAAAAATATAAAATAGACCATTCAGCAGATGATATTGATAATTGTGAAAGTTTTAAGCAGTATGATATGTTGAACAAACCAAAAATTGCTTTTCATGAGTAACAACTGTACTCACACTTTCGTTAATATGAATACCAACATCACCCGAAACTTTCAGTCTTTTAGGCACCAACACAAAATACAACTTCAGAGAAACAGTAAAATTATGGAAGATATAAGTGATTTAGCGTCTGGAAAAAGTTGCTCTACATTTAGATTGAACCAGCTCATATTTTATTCGCACATCAATTATGACAAGCAAGACAAAAACATCAAAATTTGTGAATTATCATCTATTCGAGACTATCACTGTCATGAAGAGAAACACTTCAGGATGTTATACCTAAACTCTAGATCAATAAAAAATAAGATGGATGATTTAGAAATAAGCCTGAAAGCAGATATTACTGTGATCGCAGCAGAGCAAAGAAGAAGAAAAATACTACAATTTTGATTCTTTTTCGTCAGTATACGCCAGCAGAAAAGAACGAGGAGGAGGTGTAGGAATTTTCATCAGGGATAGGATTGAATTCGATGTTAAAACAAGAGTAGAAGATCAGCAAACATGTATTGCCGTAAAACTTAAAAACCCAGATTTTATGATTTGTAGTTTATATCGTCCTCCTAAAATGAATACGCAAAAATTTCTGGATTTCATGGATAAAACACTTGAGAGTCTTAACGAATGCAACTGTGAAAGGACCCCGCAAACACCTTATGGGATTTGGGTCCCGGTGGATTTTTTTGAATTTTTAGTATGATGTAGTCCATGTTATTCTCAACGAATGTTACCATTGCGCCAACTCAAAAAAATGAACAGTTTTGCTGCTAGGGGGCGTTGAAATCACCCCTAGCGCAGATTAGACTATTTATTTTTGAATCCGGTAACAATATGTTCACTTGTTTCATTGTTGCTAACGTTGCACAATATTGTGTTGTTTTATAAAAAAATGTTACCCCCCTCCTTCTTCCCCACAACTCCTATTACGTAACGAAAAAGAAAATATTTCTTGGGTGCTTTTAAATGTATCGTCGAACGTTTAAATATGCCTTAATAGCAGTTTTGTATGTTTATCCCCCCTTCCCCAGAAAGACACAAAATGAAAAAATTTCGGTGGATTTTTCTGAATTTTTAATATGATGTAGTTCAAGTTATTTTGAATCGAAAATAATTGGGTGACAAACCCCGAAAATGAATAGTTTTGATGCTAGGGGGCGTTGAAATCTCATTTTGCTCAGAATAGACTATTTATTAATATAGGCTGAAACAATTTCTCTACGTATTGTAGTTTAGATTATGCTGAACAATTGTGTGATTTCTTATTAAAAAAAATCTGAAACCTCCCCCTTACCCCCAACCCCCATTTTAAAACACGATATTTATTGTAAATGCTTTATCAAAATAAATGTTTAAATCAGCTAAAATTAGGGAAACTGTACAGTGGTTCAATTTCACCTTTTCCTCCATTCAAAAAAATATTGATGGATTCAAAGGAAGAGGGGAGAGATTAAATTAAACAACTGTACGATTTCCTTCATTTGAACTGATTAAAACATTTATTTTGATAAAACATTTATTTTGATAAAGCATTTACAAGTAGTCGAGAATTATTTTTTTTGTGTTTTAAAATAGGGGTTGGGGGTAAGGGGGAGTTTTCAGATTTTTTTCTATAAGAAATCACACAATTGTTCAGCATAATCTAAACTACAATACGTAGAGAAATTGTTTCAGCCTATATTAATAAATAGTCTATTCTGAGCAAAATGAGATTTCATCAAAACTATTCATTTTCGGGGTTTGTCACCCAATTATTTTCGATTCAAAATAACTTGAACTACATCAAATTAAAAATTCAGAAAAATCCACCGAAATTTTTTCATTTTGTCTTTCGGGGAGAGGGGGGATAATCATACAAAACTGCTATTTCCCTTATTAAGGCATATTTAAACGTTCGACGATACAGTTGAAAGCACCCAAGAAATATTTTCTTTTTCGTTACGTAATAGGAGTTGGGGGGAAGAAGGAGGGGGGTAACATTTTTTTTATAAAACAGCACAATATTGTGCAACGTTAGCAACAATGAAACAAGTGAACATATTGTTACCGGATTCAAAAATAAATAGTCTAATCTGCGTTAGGGGTGATTTCAACGCCCCCTAGCAGCAAAACTGTTCATTTTTTTGAGTTGGCGCAATGGTAACATTGGTTGAGAATAACATGGACTACATCATACCAAAAATTCAAAAAATCCACTGGGACCCAAATCCCATAAGGCGTCATAAATATTAATATTTTATCCGATGGTAAGGAGAAAAAACAATTGATGGACATATATAGATCAAATAATCTATTGTTAGCTAATGAAACCTTTCCTACCAGGGAAGTAAGTGGTAGTTCTTCTTTAATTGATCATTTTATTACGAACACCGATAAAAAAATTTAAATTTCAATCACAAACACTTCTTTGAGTCATCACAAAATGTATGTAACATGCATAATTGAAGAAAACAATTCAAAATACTTTGATAATTCTTTCACTGAAATTAAAATATTCAATTGTGATAAACTTAAAGAGGAATTAGTTGAACTGAATAATAGAATTCACCTTTACCAAGCTCCAGATTTGCCTTATGAGGAATTAATAAATACATTTGACTCCTGTTCATTTATGAAGAAAATTAAATGTAAAAAAAAATCTAAACCTTGGTTTGATAACCACATAGCATTTTTGATAAAAAAAGAGACAAATATTTTTATAAAAAAAGAAAATCCCCAGTCTTCTTTAATTGATCATTTTATTACGAACACCGAAAAAAAATTTGAAATTTCAATCACAAGCACTTCTTTGAGTCATCACAAAATGTATGTAACATGCATAATTAAAGAAAACAATTCAAAATACTTTGATAATTCTTTCACTGAAATTAAAATATTCAATTGTGATAAACTTAAAGAGGAATTAGTTGAACTGAATAATAGAATTCACCTTTACCAAGCTCCAGATTTGGCTTATGAGGAATTAATAAATACATTTGACTCCTGTTCATTTATGAAGAAAATTAAATGTAAAAAAAATCTAAACCTTGGTTTGATAACCACATAGCATTTTTGATAAAAAAAGAGACAAATATTTTTATAAAAAAAGAAAATCCCCAGTCTTCTTTAATTGATCATTTTATTACGAACACCGAAAAAAAATTTGAAATTTCAATCACAAACACTTCTTTGAGTCATCACAAAATGTATGTAACATGCATAATTGAAGAAAACAATTCAAAATACTTTGATAATTCTTTCACTGAAATAAAAATATTCAATTTTGATAAACTTAAAGAGGAATTAGTTGAACTGAATAATAGAATTCACCTTTACCAAGCTCCAGATTTGGCTTATGAGGAATTAATAAATACATTTGACTCCTGTTCATTTATGAAGAAAATTAAATGTAAAAAAAATCTAAACCTTGGTTTGATAACCACATAGCATTTTTGATAAAAAAAGAGACAAATATTTTTATAAAAAAAGAAAATCCCCAGTCTTCTTTAATTGATCATTTTATTACGAACACCGAAAAAAAAATTGAAATTTCAATCACAAACACTTCTTTGAGTCATCACAAAATGTATGTAACATGCATAATTGAAGAAAACAATTCAAAATACTTTGATAATTCTTTCACTGAAATTAAAATATTCAATTGTGATAAACTTAAAGAGGAATTAGTTGAACTGAATAATAGAATTCACCTTTACCAAGCTCCAGATTTGGTTTATGAGGAATTAATAAATACATTTGACTCCTGTTCATTTATGAAGAAAATTAAATGTAAAAAAAATCTAAACCTTGGTTTGATAACCACATAGCATTTTTGATAAAAAAAGAGAAATATTTTTATAAAAAAAAGAAAATCCCCAGTCAGAATATTTTTTGGAGCAATATTCTCAATTCAATAAATTAGCAAAAAAACTATTAGAGAAAAAAAGGTCATCATCTTCAATGGAAAATTTACCTCTTTTGCAGTCCAATTTTTCACGGTCGCATACGAAGGACATTGATCACCAAGCTAGGGTATTAAGCATACCTTCGTAAATCTGCTTACCTCTTAACGCTTTTAAATACAGGTACTTGATGATGGCTCATTGATACTCCAATTTTTCGATTTTCACAATTTCGGTGGACATATTTTTTCTTTTAATTTATTGCGAACTCTGGTTCACTTTTTTGACGTCAAACTTTATACTGACACTTCTAATAAGTTATTGTTCGTTGCTATGGTAACGCAATATTTTGTTTATGCAGGGAACTGGTCTAGGCTAACTAGATACCAAAACATCGTCGTAACTGATACAAAACTGTTTTTACCACAGAACTTAAAACACTCTTTGAAAACGGTTCAAATTGGTTTTATAATGGGTTTTGCAACTATTTTGAGCCAAAAGCAAGCTTTAATTTCATAATGCGAGTTGTATGAATATTTATACGACAATGTTATAAAAACATTTTTCTACAAACACAAAAATGTCGTAGTTAAATTCACTAAGTGATAAAAACTCCCTAATTCGGCATTATAAGATTCTTATACAGGGTGTCAATTTGAAAACTTCCCACCCTTAATATCTTCCTTCCAGTAAACAATATGAGTAATCGAAAAGACAGGTCAATTTTATTGTCAAGGGGGACACTTTCACGTCCTATTTGTAGCCCTCGTGGTTCAACCCCCTAGGAGGGGTAGATGTTACCCTTAGAATTTTAAATGGGAAGGGGGGTCAAGTGGCACATCATTTTGATGGGCGTTCAATTCTTGTTCCAATGGTACCCTGACTTATTATTTTGTGATGAGCATTTTCCGAAAAATTGCGTTCTAAACTAACAGAAGTAATTATTAGAACGCCTATACTGAGATGCATTATTGTATTGACTCCCTTTAATAAAAATGGTTAGAAGAGTAGGTGGCACCGCTCCAACCCTTGAATGACAGGAATAAATTTATTACGCATGGGATTTTTTATTTGGTGGTTATTTTCCTTCTACACAATAACATTTAATTTGCGAGAAAGACATTTCCAACATAAAATCTACTTACGCTTATCTTATTAGCTGTTCGAAATGTTGTCCATTTTGCTCTAAACAGTAATACAGTCTGTTTTCGAACTCCCCTCTAACATTACGGAAAACTTCACTAGGAATTGACCGGCATGCTGCTGTAATTCGTCTTTTAAGTTCGTAAATATCAGAAGGTTGTGTTTTATAAACAACGGATTTAAGATGCCCCCAAAGAAAGAAATCTAAGGGTGTTAAATCCGGTGATCTCGGAGGCCATTCAACTGCTCCCCTTCTGCCAATCCATCTACCCGGAAATCTCTCGTTTAACCACTGTCGGACGGGAAGAAAATAATGAGGTGGAGCACCGTCCTGCTGGAAATGTAACAGATCCTCCTGCAAAAGTTCATTACCTTCTGCATCAATTTGAGTTTCTAGCTCGTGAGTTATAAGAGGATCGATAGTCTCTTCAAGCATATCAAGGTACAGATTGCCAGTCAAGTTTTCTTCCAGAAATAATGGACCAAGAATGGCATTTCCAAGAATACCAGCCCAAACATTAACTTTTTGTGGGTGTTGTGTATGCCCTTCCCGAAAAATATGTGGGTTTTCGTCACTCCAATAGCGACAATTTTGTCTATTAACATTGCCATTCAGAAAAAATGAACACTCATCGATGAAACAGATGTTTAACAGAAGATTAGGGATGGTATTGACTCGATGAGACATGATTTCACAAAACTCTATTCTTCTATCATAATCATCCTCGTGGAGCTCTTGAAGAATCTGCATTTTATATGGATGAAATGTATGCATTTTCAATGCTTTTCTTATAGTCTCGCGTGACATTCCCGTCTGTTCTGATACTGATCGTAAGGAGCTCGTGGGCTCTGCAGCAAATGTTCCCAAAACTTCAATTTGAGCTGCTTCATTTAGTACTCTGGGGTTATTTCTTTTTTTATTTGTCACTGAACCAGTTTCGTAAAACTTATTCACCAAATCAAGCACGTACCGGTGACTCACATTACAATTTGGATGTCTTTCGTTAAAAAGACATGCCGCCCTTCGTGCGCACTTTCCAACTTCGCCATAAATTACAATCATTTCAATTCTGTCTTGAAGAATGTAAACCATTTTTACACTTTTATACACTTATTAAAGTAATTCCTAAACAGCCCAACAGGTACAACGGTATTCACAATACTACCACATAGTTCAAATTTGCTAACCAATTTTTTGCCGGAAAACAGAAACTTTTTACAGCAGAAGTAGCAAAAAAGGAAGGCTATTTGTACAATTTCTGCGATGACACTTAAAAATTCAGCTTTTAATAAACACAACTTTACTACCATCTACGTTTTACTATTAGACTACTTTTTTATGTAAAGTGTTTGGAGCTAATGGCTAATGTTACCCCTAATAAAGGGTTGGAACGGTACCACCTAATATTCTAACCAGTTCTGGCCAAACCATGCATCTCAGTATAGGCGTTCTAATAATTACTTCTGTTAGTTTAGAACGCAATTTTTCGGATAATGCTCATCAAAAAATAATAAGTCAGGGTACCATTGGAACAAGAATTGAACGCCCATCAAAATGATGTGCCACTTGACCCCCCTTCCCATTTAAAATTCTAAGGGTAACATCTACCCCTCCTAGGGGGTTGAACCACGAGGGCTACAAATAGTCCTTGAAAGTGTCCCCCTTGACAATAAAATTGACCTGTCTTTTCGATTACTCATATTGTTTACTGGAAGGAAGATATTAAGGGTGGGAAGTTTTCAAATTGACACCCTGTATATCAGTTCCATAAAGCAATGATTTTGCTACTTGTTATGAATATTCAAGTCCTACAAAAAGCGACCACTCTTTATTTTCATAGAATTCCTCCAGTCTCCAATCTCTTATTCGAGAGGAAAAAGACCAATTTACAATTATCACGGCCCATAAAAAACGAAACTTATTGGGCATAACCGACAAACATTTGGCGTTCGGCTCCCGATTCGTATTCAAAGGGACATCTGCTTAGCTTTGAAGTTGATAGTTTCTGCACGCCCAGTTGAACATTTTAATTACCTTGTAGTTAATGGGACAAACTAGTTGCGAGTGTCAGCTGAAATGTATCGGTTTTTGGACGAGTTCCATGGAATGAGAATGAGTTTTGCAAGTTGCAGTCAGTCTAATAATGCATACAAATGACGGTTCAAAACCTAGCTTTTCCGCAGTTTAGAATGAAGAAGTGAAAATATGTGCCCCATTCAATGTTAAAGATCAGCCTAACAATAAATAGCCTTAGAGAGTTGTTTCAGTTATTTATTTCAAAAAAACTTGACATTTCAGCATCTCTGTTTTTTCACCATCACAAATCGATTTTCTGAAAGTCCCAGTGAAAAAACGGTGAGATTATGAATCACCAAAAAAGAGCTACAAGTTTTTAGAGATTCAATGCTCAAAGTAGACTGGAGCATTTTTGAATCTGAAGACATTGGGGATAAATATCTTATGTGAATCTCTCCTTGACGTTTTCCAAACTGCTATCAAAACTTCCTTTCACCTGAAAGCGTTTTCTGCATCAGAAAATAGCCCATTGAGACTAAATTGGTATAACGATTCCCTCAAACAAATGAGAAATAGTCTTGAGGCTGTGAAAACAATAGCAGAAGTATCCCAACGAAGTAATTAACGAGCAATATAAATTTCTCTTGAAAAATCATAGAGTGATAATCGACCAATCCAAAAAAGAATATTTCAGCCACAAATTTCTTGACGCTGAGAACAAATCCAAAGTTGCCTGGAATATAATTAAACAGAATACGACATTCAATAATATGAGCAATTGTTTACCAAGATACATCGAAACTGAAAAGGGAAGTAGTGTTTATGGAGGTCATGAAATTCCTCAAGTCTTTAACGATTTTTTTGTTGATTCTGTCAAATTACTAATTGATGATACTAAGCCTGTTGGAGAAGATCATCACGACATAAAAACTAACTCATTTTTTCTCCATCCGCTGGACGAAACTGAACTTTTCGATATTCTTAAGTCTATTTCGTCTAAGAAATCTAGCGGAATTGATCAATTGCCTGGAAAAGTCTTGTTGCTTGTTGCTGAGCATATCATTGAACCACTTACGTATTTAGTAAATTTATCATTTCTGGAGGGATCATTTGCCTCATGTCTCAAACACGCCATTGTTATTTCTGTCCACAAAAAAAAATATAAACATTTGATTTCTAATCATTGAGGTATTGCATTGCTGTCTTCATTCTCGAAATTATTCGAAAAATCCTATCTCAACAGACTTGTATCCTTTTGTAAAAAGTATAAGTTGTTCTCAAAGAGTCAATATGGCTTTCAGGCTGGTTTATCAACTCAAGATGCTACTCTCTCTCTGATCAATCATGTTCTATCCAAATTTGATAATGGTGAAAAGACTTTAAGTATTCTTCTTGATTTGTCACGTGCATTTGACACCATCAATCATTAACTTCTTCTTGATAAACTTTATGACTTGGGTGTTCGTGGTCATAGTCTTAAATGGATTGAAACATATTTAACTGGCAGAACACAATCAGTTAAGGTTAGGCTCGAATCGGGAACTTATTATTCTGAAAATCGTAATATCATAACAGGAGTCCCGCAAGGTAGTGTCCTGGGTCCTACCCTCTTCCTTCTATTTGTAAATGGCATATCTAATATTAATCAATCAAATTGTACCGTACAGTTTGCGGATGACACGTCCTTCATATTCAGTTCTGCTTCATGTAAAGGGTTGTCTGATCAGGCAGAAAATGCAGTTGCTAATATGCTAAACTACTGCTCCAGAAACGGCCTTGTATTAAATAAAAATAAAACGAATACCATTGTTTTTTCTCTTAGAGAGTTGGATTGCAGTATATTGGTAAGAGCAAATTCAAAATTGATTGTACAGAAAAAATCTGTTAACTTCCTAGGGTTGACCATAGACTCACAATTATCCTGAAATGACCATATCGACTCTATTTCAAAAAAATTGTCAAAACATTGTTTTGTTATCTGGAATCTCAGGAATTTTGTCCCTATTAACATTTTATTAAGCTATTACTATGCCTATGTACACTCAAGTCTCAATTATTGCTTACTTTCCTACGGTAATTGCGGTAGATTGAATGATTTGTTGATTTTCCAAAAAAAGATATTGAGGACTATGTGTTTCAAAAAATATGGCGATTCTTGTAAGCACTTATTTATTGAATTGAGAATTCTAACTGTGATCCATGTATATTTTGAATTGTGTCACTTATGTGAAACAACACTGCCACATGTTTCAGGAAAGGGACACCACCCGTCTTGCCTCAGGCTACACTCTAAGACAAAATTTTAATTTAATTGTTCCCAATCACAAATTAACATGTGTATGTAACGGACCTCATATCATAATAGTCTCAGGAAATAAAAAAAATTGTATTGTATCCCAAAACCCTCAGTACTTTGAAGCTTACAAAGTACTGAAAAATTATTACAAATTAAATTTGCAAAAACAGAAAAAAATCGCTTATGAAAATTGTATTTTGAACTCAGACAAAAAGCTCGCTTCGGGATGCTAAGCAAGGCGAATTATTTCCAAAAATTTGGGATTTACTACTACCAAGTCAGCATATTATGCCCTTATTGAATCGCATCTAAGCTATGGCATTGCTTTCTGGGGAGTCTGTAGCATAACATTTTTTAAAATTATCTTCACTCTACAGAAAAGAGCCGTTAGATATTTGTGTAAAGCAAAATTTAGGGAATCTAGTTGGCCTTTGTTTGCACGTCAACGTATTCTCACTCTCACTTCACTTTTTATTGTCAAATCAGTCAGTCTAATTCACAAAAATAGAATTAAATTTTAAAATAACTCATCAGATCATATAACTCGGCAACAAAATCAAATGAAATTACCTTCACCATAACCACTTTAATCAAAGACTCGGTTATACAGTGCGGCTTTTTTTAGCCCCCCCCTGTTAACCCCCTGTTGAGCAATCACTATATATTTTATACCAAAAAGTTTTTTTTTCAAATATGTACGTCGAACCGTTCAAAAGTTAACAGGGGGGGGGTGACTAAATAAAGCCGCACTGTACAGGGTGTTTGATAATAAATGCGCAGGACTTCAACATGTGTTAGCTCGTCCAAAAATATGAAAAAAAGTTTCTATTAACTTACCCTCTAAAATGCACAATTTTCCAGATACAATATCTCTGGAACCGTTCATCGCACAGAAAAAGATTTCGTAGGCATTTTCTACTTATAATAAGCTATGTTTTGTGCGGAATTTTTATTTTTTCAAATTCATACTTGGTTAAAATTTTGAAGGGGTATTGGGTGTTTTTTTCTCCAACTTCTACGCCACTGGAAAAAGTATGATTTTGATCCGTCTACTTGAACCGCCAATGTTTTCTACACAAAAAAGGTACTCTTGGTCATAAGCTCTAAGGTTGACCGTTTTCATGTTCAAAAACATGGTAAATTTTTTTAAATAAGTTTTTTCCTAATTATACCAAATTTATTTAAACGTTAAAACAAGTAACAAAACCAAACGTTGACTTCTTAATTGCAAAATGAAAAAAAAACAATAACAATCATACTCAGTTGAATTGCTGGAAATGTCCGCCGTTAGCTTCAATGAACGCAGCATTTTTTCGAGGAAAAAACATTATTTAAACAACATGAAAGTTGATTTTTCTTGATAACGGTCAACTTTAGAGCTTATGACCAAGAATATCTTTTTTGTGTAGAAAACATTGGCGGTTCATATAGGAGGCTCAAAACTGTACTTTTTCCAGTGGCGTAGAAGTTGGTGAAAAAAAAACCCACTACCCCTTCAAAATTTTCACCAAATATGAATTTGAAAAAATAAAAAATCCGTACAAAACATAGCTTATTATGAGTAGAAAATGCCTACGAAATCTATTTTCTGTGCGATAAACGGTTCCAGAGATATTCGCAAAAATCGATTATTTTTTTAAAATTTCAATATGGTGCATTTTAGAGGGTAAGTTAATAGAAACTTTTTTCATATTTTTGGACGAGCTATCACATCCTGAAGTCCTGCGCATTTATTATGAAACACCCTGTATAATTGATTAAAGATGTATAATCACCTACCCACTTATATCAAGGAAATGACTGAAAATAAAAAATCAGAAAGAGTCTCAGTTATTTGCTGATAAAGCCTATCATGAATTAGAGGAATATTTTTGTGAAGTGTTTTAGTCTTCATCCTATGTATTTCAGTCATTACTCCACATAATCGATCCTTTTTTTGACAGATTTTATTTTTAACATTATTTTAAAATTGTATTATTATATGATATGCATGTTTTATATTTGTTATATTGTTTGTTACATATTTGTTATATTGTTTGTTGTATTTTTACATAACTTTGTCTATAAGAATAACATTTCTTGTGACAATAAAGAATATTCCTGTGTATCAACAGTCATTGTCTCTAAAACCGACCCCAAATTATTGGAATTATTCACGATCTTGCATACGGCATTGCAACCAATGGCTCCTGCGAGTCCTGAGTGAGCAAAAGAACCGGGCGAATATCTCTGGGGGGCCAGGGACAGCGGCAATGAGCGGCGGCGTTCGGGGACCGAATAAATAGGAAATTTAAGCGGCCACTAATTGGGGGCACACAATTCGCTCTTGATGAGAACACGGAAAACCGCTTAGCCGGGATTCTCCCGGCCAGCCCCCGAAGGCAGCGCGGGATTGTCCAGGTCCGGACTGGGTTCGGTTCGAGGTGAAACGTACGATTCCATACGGATATGGAAACGAATAGTTGGCGGGTTTGTTCAACAGGAAATAAGCTGACCTCATAGACAACAGCTATTCTGAAATCGGGAACATCCACTTTGGGGTGCCTCAAGGTTCTATCCTTGGCCCACTTTTATTTATTATCTATGTTAGTGAAATATTTCATCACGTCTGCCCAACCAAATGTGTTTGTTATGCAGATGAATGTTCTCTTCATGCCTCTGACAAGAAACTAGATTACTCGGAAAAAATTTCCCAGGATTTTTCATCAATCCCAATTATCCAGACTTGTCAAATAAGAAAAAAACTTTGTTGACAGTTACACCGATGGGACAAATAGACATACGCACATATCGATTTAGAGATAACACAAATGCGAATTAACATGAATAAATATAAAGTCTGTCAGAAGACAAAAATGTGTTAGTTTAGCAGGATTTGTGGGATATAGGAAAAAACAGAATTACTTGTAGTTTTCAGTTTAATAGCGATAAACCAAACTCGGTTCAATATCAATCAACAACCATAGAAATATATATTATATAATTCTCTAGAATGCTAATCGCCATGTCAAAAGTGTTGTAAAAAGTTCAGGCTAGTCCGCAATGCGCATGCGCGTCATTAGTTATTTTTGGAACAGGCCCGGTTTTAGTAAAATATTATGGTACTTGTGAAGATTAACAAACGTTAATTCTGAATCTCGGATAATAAGGTTGGAAACCTTATTGTACTTATACCTGTTATTTGTATTTAGCCGAATTGAACACAAATTTTCACATATTTATGATCCCAAATATTCAGCAAAGGCTATCAGAAAGTAAAGTACGGTTATTATTATTATTTATCGCTCTGAAGCGACTGATTTTAGGTATCACATTCACTTTTCAGCTGTAGTTAACCAACAAAAATCTACGGAACCACCCCAAATCGTCGGTGCGAATTTCAAGGAAGCACTGGATTGGAAAATAAATTGAAAGTACAAAAAACTATGAAAATTTATTTCAGCTAACATCATGAATAGTTTCAACTCAAATTGGATTTATAAAATTGGATGCTTGGAAGCTCGAGGTTTTTTTTCAAGAACGATTCATGTCAAAATATGCAACTGCATTTAATTTAAATCATTTGAAGAGATTAACATGCTATTTCTACTAGTATTTCTGGTTGTATTGCCTCAGTGCAATTTCCACAATAGGGGTGCATGGAAAAGTGAGGCTAGAAGCATTTTCCTTACCATCAAAGAATAGTACTTCCATATTGACATTAATTATCTGAGGCGATTCTGTGTATGTTTAATACTTTTTGTAGGAATCTAGAACTCATAATATAAGCGGTGTGGCAGAAAGTTGTATCACTCGCCATACATGCTTACGCAGACACATTATTGGTACTGCAATATGTTTCAAATAATTCTATCGTCCAGCTTAGTGAAAAGTTTGAGCCCAATATAAATATGGCTTTTCTGGTATAGAGTAGTTTGATGCGTCAAATTATTTTTGTTTGTCCATGATATTACTTGATCAAAGACTGTTTGTGTCAGTTCTATGAGAGCTGCCACACTCTGTCTCTTGACGAGAAAATTGGTATCATCTGCGTATGCGAATACATGAATTTTTGAAAGATTACTCAAATAATTCATCAGATCATTAACGTATACAAGGAAGAGTAGAGGCCCGAGTATATAGCCTTGAGGGACACCCTCTTCAGTGGTTGTCGGTTTGGTTATAGAATTCTGAATTACTACTCTGGATCCTGCCTTCCAATTCCAAGCATGATTTCATCAAATTCAACGCAATTCCTCATACACAATATAGCTCCATTTTCAACATGAGGAGTTTGTGGTCATCACAATCGAATCCTAGGTAGAGGTTTGTCAATTTGTGGACAAAACTCTACTTTTGGATTCCTTGGTTCGTGTCAAATTAAGTTTCAACTAGTGACTGTAGATGTCATAAATTACTTCATGTTATATCTGTCTTGCCTTCACGGTATTAATTCTTGAGTGGATTCGTTTTGATTTCGAGAGCTCCATAAATCCTTTCTGATGAGTGCGTGAGCACGAAACAGCTGTCAAAGGTTGGAACTCTCGGAATTAAAACGAAATATACTCTATTTTCACTTAGATTCTGCTTGCGTTCCTCATAACGTATTAGAAACTTGATTGAACCTTGGGTTGGTCAGAACAACGAATTGTTGGCTGCCTGTCAATTTGTGGACAAACCTCTACTTTTGGATTCCTTGGTTCGTATCAAATTAAGTTTCAACTAGTGACTGTAGATGTCATAAATTACTTCCTGTTATATCTGTCTTGCTTTCACGGTATTAACTCTTGAGTGGATTCGTTTTGATTTCGAGAGCTCCATAAATCATTTCTGATGAGTGCGTGAGCACGAAACAGCTGTCAAAGGTTGGAACTCTCGGAATTAAAACGAAATATACTCTATTTTCACTTAGATTCTGCTTGCGTTCCTCATAACGTATTAGAAACTTGATTGAACCTTGGGTTGGTCAGAACAACGAATTGTTGGCTGCCTGTCAATTTGTGGACAAACCTCTACTTTTGGATTCCTTGGTTCGTATCAAATTAAGTTTCAACTAGTGACTGTAGATGTCATAAATTACTTCCTGTTATATCTGTCTTGCTTTCACGGTATTAACTCTTGAGTGGATTCGTTTTGATTTCGAGAGCTCCATAAATCATTTCTGATGAGTGCGTGAGCACGAAACAGCTGTCAAAGGTTGGAACTCTCGGAATTAAAACGAAATATACTCTATTTTCACTTAGATTCTGCTTGCGTTCCTCATAACGTATTAGAAACTTGATTGAACCTTGGGTTGGTCAGAACAACGAATTGTTGGCTGCCTGTCAATTTGTGGACAAACCTCTACTTTTGGATTCCTTGGTTCGTATCAAATTAAGTTTCAACTAGTGACTGTAGATGTCATAAATTACTTCCTGTTATATCTGTCTTGCTTTCACGGTATTAACTCTTGAGTGGATTCGTTTTGATTTCGAGAGCTCCATAAATCATTTCTGATGAGTGCGTGAGCACGAAACAGCTGTCAAAGGTTGGAACTCTCGGAATTAAAACGAAATATACTCTATTTTCACTTAGATTCTGCTTGTGTTCCTCATAACGTATTAGAAACTTGATTGAACCTTGGGTTGGTCAGAACAACGAATTGTTGGCTGCCTGTCAATTTGTGGACAAACCTCTACTTTTGGATTCCTTGGTTCGTGTCAAATTAAGTTTCAACTAGTGACTGTAGATGTCATAAATTACTTCATGTTATATCTGTCTTGCCTTCACGGTATTAATTCTTGAGTAGATTCGTTTTGATTTCGAGAGCTCCATAAATCCTTTCTGATGAGTGCGTTAGCACGAAACAGCTGTCAAAGGTTAGAACTCTCGGAATTAAAACGAAATATACTCTATTTTCACTTAGATTCTGCTTGCGTTCCTCATAACGTATTAGAAACTTGATTGAACCTTGGGTTGGTCAGAACAACGAATTGTTGGCTGCCTGTCAATTTGTGGACAAACCTCTACTTTTGGATTCCTTGGTTCGTGTCAAATTAAGTTTCAACTAGTGACTGTAGATGTCATAAATTACTTCCTGTTATATCTGTCTTGCTTTCACGGTATTAACTCTTGAGTGGATTCGTTTTGATTTCGAGAGCTCCATAAATCATTTCTGATGAGTGCGTGAGCACGAAACAGCTGTCAAAGGTTGGAACTCTCGGAATTAAAACGAAATATACTCTATTTTCACTTAGATTCTGCTTGCGTTCCTCATAACGTATTAGAAACTTGATTGAACCTTGGGTTGGTCAGAACAACGAATTGTTGGCTGCCTGTCAATTTGTGGACAAACCTCTACTTTTGGATTCCTTGGTTCGTATCAAATTAAGTTTCAACTAGTGACTGTAGATGTCATAAATTACTTCCTGTTATATCTGTCTTGCTTTCACGGTATTAACTCTTGAGTGGATTCGTTTTGATTTCGAGAGCTCCATAAATCATTTCTGATGAGTGCGTGAGCACGAAACAGCTGTCAAAGGTTGGAACTCTCGGAATTAAAACGAAATATACTCTATTTTCACTTAGATTCTGCTTGTGTTCCTCATAACGTATTAGAAACTTGATTGAACCTTGGGTTGGTCAGAACAACGAATTGTTGGCTGCCTGTCAATTTGTGGACAAACCTCTACTTTTGGATTCCTTGGTTCGTGTCAAATTAAGTTTCAACTAGTGACTGTAGATGTCATAAATTACTTCATGTTATATCTGTCTTGCCTTCACGGTATTAATTCTTGAGTAGATTCGTTTTGATTTCGAGAGCTCCATAAATCCTTTCTGATGAGTGCGTTAGCACGAAACAGCTGTCAAAGGTTAGAACTCTCGGAATTAAAACGAAATATACTCTATTTTCACTTAGATTCTGCTTGTGTTCCTCATAACGTATTAGAAACTTGATTGAACCTTGGGTTGGTCAGAACAACGAATTGTTGGCTGCCTGTCAATTTGTGGACAAACCTCTACTTTTGGATTCCTTGGTTCGTGTCAAATTAAGTTTCAACTAGTGACTGTAGATGTCATGAATTACTTCCTATAAAGCATATGTATATTTTGATAGATCTCTAGTCAACTGATCTATATAAGCCTTCCAATCAAAACGAAGATCTATTTTCACCTTCAAAAAATATATATTGCTGGATGTTTCAACTACTGTATTGTCAACCACTATGTGTTGCTTCTTGGTTTATCTAAACTACTCAACACTAATTTCGTCGCACCCCAAAATTTTGACCATATTAAAATCTGAATAAGTTTTTTCTGCATAGGACAATTTGAATGCTGTAAACACTGTTCGCTAGCCCAGTCTTCTAGCTATAATCTCGTACTTCTTCAAAACATAAGGTTTTCCGTATAGAATCACTACAGGGTATTATCTGAAACTGTGCAAAATTTCTGAATTTTCAAAAGGATCCCAAATGAAGAAAACATTTTTTTTTTCAAATTTGACAGCAGTGGCATGAAGATGAACTCATTACCTCAAGATATTTTTCGAATTGTCTTATTATCTCTTTTGTTTACAGGGTGATCTCAAAAATTTAACTTTTTGGTTTTGCAGTCATAACTTTTTTCCTCTTCAACCGATTTTCAAAATCTCCGGCTCATTTTGAAGCTGAAACTTTAGATGAAGAGATATGAAGATCAGAATAGACTCAAGATGAAGATTGAAGATTGAAGATCAAGGGTTTCCTCAAAGGTGACCTAAATCTGAAACACCCTCAAAATCCGGTTGGTAGGAGAATTAAATGAAAATCAACTTGATTTCGGAATGATCATCCATTCTGAATACGTCCAGATCTTCCTTGCTGTCAGTAGTCAAGAATTGGGCATGAAAAAACCCAATTGTAACGGCAAGATTTTGAAAAAAATAAAATCAACCCATTGTTCGCCTGAAATGAATGGCCCGTAACCAAGGTAACAAGAATCACAATCAATGACTGACAAGCTAGGTTAGACGTCAATTTTGATTCGTTTGCAAAAAAAATTATCATATCGGTGCCGCATCTAACGCCCGACCAGCTGGAATTGATTCCACGAATGACGGAACAAGGATTATCTACCCTCCAAATTGCCAATCTGCTTGGAACAACAGTTAGATCCGTCCAAAGGGCCCACGTCCGAGCTAACGCTGGGGATATTCAGTATCGACCTAGGGGGCCAAGAAGAAGAACAACTCCCGCTCAAGACCGCCTTATTGGAAGATTGGTACGGCGGACTCGGACTTCAACCGCCCCCAAAATTCGTCGTGAATTGATCGATGCTACGGGAATTCAGGTTTCAAGTCAGACAATCCGACGCCGGATCCACGATCTTGGATTACACGCAAGGAGACGAGCTGCCTGCCCCTTACTGAAACC
The DNA here is from genome assembly GCA_944452925.2 of Chrysolina oricalcia. Taxonomy (NCBI): domain Eukaryota; kingdom Metazoa; phylum Arthropoda; class Insecta; order Coleoptera; family Chrysomelidae; genus Chrysolina; species Chrysolina oricalcia. The sequence continues at coordinate 3,074,327 of OX101822.2, read as the reverse complement.
TGTACATCGAGCAGCAAGACGATTACGGGGGGAAGAACATCAAAACTGGGGAATAGCAGAGTGGAGTAGGTGTATGTTTACGGATGAGAGTAGGTTCAACTTGTTTCGAAAGGATGGTCGTGTGTTGGTTTGGAGAGGGAGGAATGAAAGGTTTTTGGAAGGAAATATGGAGGCGAGGGTGGCTTTTGGAGGTGGAGGAGTGACTGTGTGGAGTGGAATATCGATGAATGGGAGGAGTGAATTGGTGATTCTGAGAGGAGATAGTATGAACGGTGAGAGGTATAGAGATTTATGTATTAGAGAAATCGTGGTCCCTTACGCCGCAAATATCGGCAACAACTTTCTTCTCGTTGATGACAATGCGAGACCGCATAGGGCTCACATTGTCAACGAGTTTTTGAGGAATCACGGTATTGAGCGAATGAACTGGCCGCCTTTCTCTCCGGATATGAATCCGATGGAACATGTCTGGAGTCGTATGAAATTGAAATTGAAAGAAAGGGAAGGGCGAATGGAAAATTTGGATGACTTGGTGAATGCGGTACAGCAAGAATGGACAGCTGTACCACAGGAGTTCATTGATAGTCTGATAGACAGCATGCCGGAAAGGGTCAATGAAGTAATTGCCAAAAGGGGAGGCCCCACTAAATACTGAATATCAAAAAGATTTTTTAGTTCTAAAGTTATTCAAGTTATTTTCTCTTTGTTGTTGTTCAATAAAAACTCAATAAAACTTGTTTTCTTGTTCTTGCTTAATAACACGATTAATGCTCCACGATTGAGAAAAAAACCGCTATTGTGAAATGAGCCTCAGTTGGTCAGGCTTGTCAGTCACTGTATGTGATTCTTGTTACCTTGGTTACGGACCATGCCTTTCAGGCGAACAATGAGTTAATTTTTTTTTTTTTCAAAATCCTGCCGTTACAATTGGGTTGTTTCATGCACAATTCTTGACTACTGACAGCAAGAAAGATCAGGACGTATTCAGAATGGATGATCATTCCGAAAACAAGTTGATTTTCTTTTGATTCTCCTACCAACCTGATTTTGAGGGTGTTTCAGATTTAGGTCACCTTTGAGGAAACCCTTGATCTTCAATCTTCATCTTGAGTCCATTCTGATCTTCATATCTCTTCACCTAAAGTTTCAGCTTCAAAATGAGCCGGAGATTTTGAAAATCGGTTGAAGAGGAAAAAGGTTATGACTGCAAAACCAAAAAGTAAAATTTTTGAGATCACCCTGTAAACAAAAGAGATAATAAGACAATTCGAAAAATATCTTGAGGTAATGAGTTCATCTTCATGCCACTGCTGTCAAATTTGAAAAAAAAAATTTTTTCTTCATTTGGGATCCTTTTGAAAATTCAGAAATTTTGCACAGTTTCAGATAATACCCTGTAGTGATTCTATACGGAAAACCTTATGTTTTGAAGAAGTACGAGATTATAGCTAGAAGACTGGGCTAGCGAACAGTGTTTACAGGATTCAAATTGTCCAATGCAGAAAAAAGTTATTCAGATTTTAATATGGTCAAAATTTTGGGGTGCGACGAAATTAGTGTTGAGTAGTTTATCAAAATGCAGGATTTGTGTTTCATCTACATTAAACGAAAGATAATTGTCTGAAAACCAGCCATTCAACTTTTGCAAATATTCATTGACCGTTGCAGCGGCTAACAAGAAATTGTTGTCATGGATAGAATGACAGCTGGTTTAACTATTTATGGAAGTTCATTCGTATACATAACGTATACGAGAGGGCCTGAAACGGAACCTTGTGGTACCCCTCTTTCAATTATGGCCATTTCTGATTTAATAAGGTGTTCCTGGTGTCATAGTTTTCTACCACAAATGTTTTAGTTGATAAAAATGTTTCAAACAATATTCAGCATTTATTCTACATAATTTGGTAGTCCGATCCTGCGGTTTCCCATCTTCGCCAGTTGACGGTTCATTTACATTTGCAAGCGCATTTCCATAGAATGCAGATTTCTTGAAATATCGCATAGTGAATTATGATGAGCGCGAAATGGGAGCTAATTCACTCAAGGATACGCTTCTGGTTCCGTAATAGAAAAGTCAATTCGATGTCGAGAATAACAAAGGACGTGTAAATGCCTGGAATATTTTGCAGACAATTATGCAGCTGATCTTCTGAGGCGAGAGTTTCGATTTATTCAATAGAACTCTGGTCGCTTTGATGATTTTGATATTGTGACAAGTTTTATATTGGTATGCCCTTTTCTCATTTCTGGGGACGGTAATGATGTGTATATTAATTTCGTAATGAGATAATATCCCACGGGAATTTGGAGCTGCAATTGAAAACACTAATTGCATATTTTTTATTCAGATATGGAAGATTGGAAATAAACGGTATTATTGGTTAAAATATTATGGCATATCTGTAGTTATCGTTTCCAACAAATAAAAATGAACATTATCACATCTGACACGGTTATAAACGAAATGAGAGTCCTCAAAGGAAGTATTTTTGGGCCACTTTTATTCATCATAAATGGTAATGACATACACTACACACCAGGATCACATTCTTTAACTCTATTCTACGTTATTGTTTGAGTCTGATGTAAATCATACATATAAACAACTCTTTCAATGACATCTAAAAATACCTAAACGTAAATGAATTAAAACTAAATGTTAACAAAACTAAAGCGATGACCATAGCACCTGAATATACGCTGACAAATTTGAATGCTATCAATTTAAACATTATTATAAACTGTGCAAATATAGAAATTGTATCTGGAATTAAATATCTTGGTTTCATTATCAACAGCTATTTGACATTAAATGCTGAGTACGTTATTAAAAGAATATCAGAAGAGCTCTTTTTCTTTTCTAGAATTTCAAATCGCTTGAAAACATAATAATATGCTGAAATAACAACGTACAACAGCTATCCAACCTCATTTCGAATATGGTGCCTGTTTTTACTGAAACAAAAAAAGTGTCTCAATTACAAAAACTAAATTCACTCCAGTAGTTGACAGTAAAGAAGAAGCTTCACTTCTCAACGATGTTTTTATTTTTAAGATTGTAAAAGGCTTTCAAACAACTTATTTCAATGATTTTGTGATTTTAAACAAAGAGTTACATCATCATCATATTTGTATTTTTGTCTATCATCATCAATGATTATGTGAATATTTTTTTTGTAAATTAGATTCATCTATATTTCTAATATAGTACTGCTATTATTATAGTAGGAATTGTAAATTGTACCTAGGAACTTATCAGAATGATACAATTTGAATATTTCTATGTTAGCGCGAACGGTTTTCATCTTATGAACGTTTTTAAATAGAAAAGGAAAGCAATAAGTGAAAAATAGTCAAAGTCAAAGTCAAAATATGCTTTTTTGTCGAAAGTTAATGATAACCTTATTGACAAAGCTTCATTGTTTGGAAGGTCTACAAAAATATGAATAAACTCGTGTCAGTTGGACTATGTGAAATACAATCAAGCTATCAACAATATTTCTTCAGACGCTGCTCCCCAACTTTTACTAGATTAAAATTCAACCTGGTATAAACAATTTAAATTTTTCTTCAACTTCTCATTTTGAAATTCAAGTCCTCCTTTCTTTTTTGGCTGCACATTCCCCAGAAAGCAATACCGCATGCGTGAGGTATGGGACTCCATAGGTGAGTAATTCACTGTTCTTGCTGTTTCTGAACCAATCTCGCTTGCATCCATTTTCACGGCATAACATTCCGAGGCCAGTTTTTTACTGAGAAACAAGATATGTGTTCTTCAATTTCCAGCTCGTTGTCAATAATTAAGCCAAGAAATTGTGTGTGGTGTTCACGATCTAGTGGGTCATGAGTAATTGTTATACCTTGCATGTCACACTTGAAGGAGAGTAATTTGGCCTTATTGATATTCAAGGCGAGCCTCTAAGTCATTCGGAATTGTTTCCGTGCCACAAGATGGTGCTACCATCAGCAAAAAGTGTTAACTTGCCTTGTACATTGAGAAGCGCCAGATCATTCAAGTATACCAAAAAGAGTACTGGTCCCAAAATTGACCCTTGTGGTACACCGCAATCAATGTAGGTAACCGTATTCGGAAGATTCTTGTCTGATGAATACTTTTTGTATCCTGTCCTTCAAGTAAGACTGATGGAACCAATCGAGGGCACGTCTTCGGAATCCGTAAAACTCAAGTTTTTGTAGCAATATTCTTTGACCCACTCAGCCAAAGGCTTTTGTTTAGCCACAGAACGCTTCAGAAAGATTATTTTTGATAGGGTCGGTTGCAATGACATTGGGCGATAATTTGATGGTTGGTCGACTTTTCCCCCTTGTATCTTGAATCTAATACAGAATTAGGCAAATTCAAGATAATGTAATAGGTATATTTAAACTCTAATTCACTCTAAAATAATTTATTTAACGAAATACAATGATTCACAGTCCTCTAATTTATATAATCACTCTACTATTTATATTCGACTTTCACTTCACCAACTGCCCTCTGTCCGCTGCGTAGTTCTTTTTATATCCAACGTTAACATCGCCGAATGCTCTAGAATTTTCCAACGAATCGTCCAGATTCATCGAATCGTCCAGATTCTTCTCGGTGCAAGCGCATCGACAGTCACCCGCGGTCGGTCGCTAGCTACGTGAGAGTTCAGATCCGGCATCGCCCGCAGCTTCGCCACAATACTATTCGCTGAAACGCCATCTTCCCCAGCAGACACTTTTTATTTCTGTTACTTTCTGATAACCACTTCTGAACGATGGAAAATAGCGACTAAAGTTTGTATTTCAGTCGCAGATGATTCCACATGTGATTTTATAAAATATATTTTCAATAAATCAACATGACATACACATGACAGATTTCATGTCAAACATTTTTATCAAAGGGTCACCGCACAAGAAATACTCCAACAATTCCATCATTACAGTGTGAAACTGCTTCTGAAGAGTATGATTTCTAATTTTTCCGACCTCCCTGATGATCTCAGAAGAGTGAACTAGAATTTGGTATACCAAATATATTGGAGGCCTAGCGAAAGAGATGCAATTCACGCATCAATGAAATGAGCGATTTCTGTGAGTGGTACTTCTGTAAGTATAACATTCTCCCTTATCTCAATTATGTATAAATGAATCTCCAATGGAAACTGGACATTTGAGAAATATACCTACGTCTATCTGAAAGAAAATGCAAATTTTCACTTTGCGATTTTTTCTTTCAAGTTAGGTTCTTTTCACAATATCTATCAGATGTAGTGCAATGTCCAGCGTTGGTTTAGCCAGAGAAGTAGTTGTTTTCTGTTGTATTAGACAAAAAAATTGCTTCTTTTCATTTCAACTATCTGAATGAAAATGCAAATTTTCATTTTCAGGTTTTTTTCTCTCAAGTTATATAGGGTCTTTCTCAATATCTATCAGATGTAGTTCAATGTCCAGCGTGGCTTTAGCCGGGTAAGTAGTTTTGGCAGTTGGTTTTAGTTTTGAATAAGATGCAGATACTTAATGGAAATACTTTGAATTTCTTGTGTGACTTTTTACAAAGTTTTTATTATAAACAAGATATATGTTAGTTACAACATTAACACATATCTATACAGGGTAATTTCTAAAAAATATAATACAATATTTTCTTGATTGGCATGATTCCAACAAGTAGTTGTTTTCTGTTAGATTTAACAAAAAAATGCTTCTTTTCATAACAACCATAACAATGAAAATCCAAATTTTCACTTTCGTTTTTTTTTTCAAGTAACCTATATAGGGTCTTTTCACAATATCTATCAGATGTAGTTCAATGTCCAGCGTGGCTTTAGCCGGGTAAGTAGTTTTGGCAGTTGGTTTTAGTTTTGAATAAGATGCAGATACCTACTTAATGGAAATACTTTGAATTTATTGTGTGACTTTTTACAAAGTTTTTATTATAAACAAGATATATGTTAGTTACAAAATCAACACATATACAGGGTAATTTCTAAAAAATATAAAACAATATTTTCTTGATTGGCATGATTTCAACAAGTAGTTGTTTTCTGTTAGATTTCACAAAAAAATGCTTCTTTTCATAACAACCATACCAATGAAAATCCAAATTTTCACTTTCGTTTTTTTTTTCAAGTTACCTACATAGGGTCTTTTCACAATATCTATCAGATGTAGTTCAGCATGGCTTCAGCCAGGTAAGTAGTTGTTTTCTCTTAGATCTTACAAAAAAATAGCTTATTTTTATTTCAACTGGGATCTGATTGAAAATACAAATCACTTTCGGATTTTTTCTTTCAAATTATATAGGGTCTTTTCACAATGTATACCTATCAGATGTAGTACAATATTCAGCGTGTTTTTAGCCGGGGAAGGAGCCGTTTTCTGTTTGAAAGTGGTTGACAATGTTTCACATTGAGTAAGATCATTCTGGACTTCCATTGTCTAAAAAAAACAGAGAAAAATTCAATTTTCTACAATTTTTATTCACGACGTTTCAACTGTTAAAATCTACAGTCGTTCTCAAGTGTATACATGCGACAATCTCAAGGATACTTCTTATATATGATATGGCTAATTTTGTGTCATTAGCCTAGGGGTTTTGCCGGTGCTCAGGTAAGCTTGTTAATTACAGTGCCGCTAGTTGACTAAAGTCATGTTCAATATGGATGAATTGGTTTCAATTATCATCAACTTTCGAATCAACCCACTCATCCCCAACCTAATCAATCTAAATAAATGCAAAACAAATACACGCACACACACACACACATTCCCATCCCTCCTCCTCTCCCATCGGAGACATTAAAACATTCGAAACCCGAAACGTCAGACGTCAATTGCTTCATTGACGTTTTATTGGTCAATGGCAACAGCTTCCAAATTGAGCGGCACTCAGCAAAACTAATTCTCCTCGGTTAATTAAACCCGGACAACGTTCAGAGCGGTAACGGTGACTGAGGCGCCGCCATTGGTCGACAGAGAGCCAACAGCACGTCCGGGCGCGGCCTGGGCGCAAGCCCCGCCCCTCCGCGCCCGTCGCCCAAGAGATGGGATCTGTAAAACCGACAGTTTCGTCTCGAACTGCGCGAGTACAGTTCATAGCAGTGTGACCTTACCGGCAACAATTGTAACATTTACAGTGATGCATGTGTGAAGACCCCTTAAGCTTAAGAGACATCGTGTGAAAAATCTGTGCTTAGGAGGCTGTGTAGGACATCAAAACAATTGAACTCTGGTACTGACGGTTTTGTGGTGCGATGGATCTTCCATCTGGAGACACTTTGCTGAATACGATGGAGAGTGAGCCTATCAGCAAGCCTGTGCCGAGGCCCTTTTCCATAGAGGCCTTGATGAGTGACTGTGGACCTAGAAGGACTGTGGAAGTGACTCCTTGGAGTGTGGCCCATCACCAGCAGACCCAGTTCCTCGTCAGGGATCCCAGGGATACGGATTCTGATGGAAGCATCGACATGGATTTGGCGCAGGATTTGTCCAACAGGAGTCAAAAAGATGGTGAGTGGGTTGTCGCTGTAGCGCCTACATTCGATTGTTTTGAACCTACTTGATGAAACAACAAAATACCTAAGTAGTAGTCCAATCAAATTAATAAATCCTATGTAGTCATCAACTGATAAAAACATTGTGAACAATATATCTACAAAATATAAATAAAATAGATGACTCGTATAGATACATATTGTGTAAATACTCACAAATAAATGTATAATCTAAAATGAACCAGACTCAGAAAATATATAAAAATAATTTGGCTACAATGTATTCGTATCAAATCAAAATATCCTTTATTGTCATAAGATATTATTTCATTGACAAAGTTTTCAATAAAATGTACAGTATAGATAGATAATAATGTAATGGTAAAAAAAATATAATATAAAAAATATGTAACTGGTCAATAGATACCAGGAAATAGGTGCTTCTTGAGTCTAACTTTGAAGATTTCCAGACTAGCAGAATTTTTCACACAAATTGGAATACTTTTGTACCCATATTTAATTTTATATATTTAACAAAAATAAAGTTTTGGCTGTATGTTCTCCTAACCAGTGGAACACGAAGATTTCCTCTACATCTATAGTCCGTAAATTAATGGTGCAGGGTAATCAATCCTTATCTAGTAGGCATGCAAAATCCATAACGTTCATAAAAACAGCAGACAACTGTTTTCTTCATTCGCTAGGTAGTGACTACATTTATCTCACAACTTTGGATCCGCTCAAAATGGGTTTGACTTGACTGGATTCGATACACCTAATCGATATATACAGTGTTCGGATTGGATTGAATCACTCAAGTCAATTCCATAAAATATAGGATTGGCCCAACCGATCGCCTTGAATTGAAGTTAAATTACGAGATAAACGAGTTTGAAATTGAAAAATGACAGGAAAAAGTAGCCAAATTCAGATTAATGTTTATATTGACAATTGTCTTTCTCAAAATGGAGAGCAAAATAATAATTAAGAAAAGAAACGTATGGTCCAAGGAAGAGAGCAGTTTTTTCATTCAGCTGATTAAGGAAAAACATATTATATCGTGATTTAATTCGCACAACACAAGAAATTTAAGGTTACGAAATTCGACATTTTGCTGTGAAGTTAACTTTTTTCAATCGGATTGAAGAATAGTATTCTTCGATCCACTTAAACATTGCGATATAAACTGAAGGGTGGTTTCACTCGACTCAATGCTATTGAATTTGAAGCGGATAGAGATCGTCCAGATAAACGTAGTCACTGTCACCCGGCACAATGTCTATTTGAAGAATTAGGCCATTCATGGGCGGATCTATGGGAGGGGGCTACAGGGGCTTTAGCCCCCCCAAAAGTGACCCACTAAATAACAGCGGCCATAAAATTTTAAAAAATCTTAATAGAAAACAAAGAGAAAACATACTCTATATAACGAACAGTCGTTACCGACCGATGATGAACCTTTTACTCCCATAAACACCTAACTATGTAGGCTTATTATGGCAAGAACCTGTCAGAAAACAACTACTCCCCTGGCTAAGACCACGACGGGTATTGAATTAAATCTAACAGCTACTTGTGCAACGTTCCTCAAAACATCAGAGGACGCAATTGCAAGTGCCCTCTATAACCAACCAGCAGAATTATGTTTTGATTTGGACGGGGTGACCACCTGCAGACTAGTTTCGAGGTTGTTGCCTCTCATCAGTGCAAGGGCAGGTCAACACAGATAGCACTGAAGCCATCTGTTCCCCGTCCAAACCAATACACACTCCGCTGATTAGTCAATTCTGGTTCACGAGATGAAAGCAGTTTCTAGGCCGCTCCACCTAGCGAGCAGAGGAAGACACTCCGAATCTCCGGGTTGAGAGATTTAATCGAAGAAGACAGAAATCTTTGGGAGATCGTTTGATAACGAACAGTCGTTACCGACCGATGATGAACCCTTTACTCCCATAAACACCTAACTATGTAGGCTTATTATGGCAAGAACCTGTCAGAAAACAACTACTCCCCTGGCTAAGACCACGACTGTTCGTTAGCAAACGATCTCCCAAAGATTTCTGTCTTCTTCGATACTCTATATAGGTACAAAAATATCAAAAAAGATAATTTCGTAAACGTAGAAGGTAGGTACTTATTTAATAATACCATAATTACTTTGGCAAGATGCCAATACTTCAAGCAAAGCCGCTATGTTTAGCTCCTCGTTAAAACGAAGCGATTTTATTATCTCCATGGCAGTGACAGCTCATTGCCTATCTCATACTTTAGGTTAGGTTAGGTTTGAACGTGAGTGGGCCCGTATCAGGCCCTCCACTGCGGCCAATGGCCTATTGTGGCTCACCCTATGGTTATATTTCTCCCAGCATATCCAATCTCTTGACGAAATTGAGGAATGCAGTGGGAGAACAATTTACCAGGTTTTCTGGCCTTACTGTCGTATCGCCAAATATTGAGAATCTGGTTCTGGCCGCTGCAGGGCATGTACACAGAATGTGTTTAGCCGTTTTATCATCCTTCATGCATAGCCGGCACTCTGCATCTTGTGCAAGTCCGATTTTATGCATGTGATGTTTGAGTTTGCAGTGGCCAGTAAGCAAACCTACTATAACTCTGAGTTCTAGCAGTATGTCAGAGTCCTGTTTATTCCTTGTACGAGCAATAAATGCTTTGGAATGGGCTAGGCCCGGTAGACTACGCCAGTACTCGAGTCTTTTATTGTCTGCCCAAGCTGTTATGACATTCTTGGCAGTGCTATATGCTAAACCGATAACCGGTTCTGGTCCAGTGAACGTTGTTTCGCCCCCCCCCCTTTCTCATACTTTACTTTCTCATTCTTTAACATTAAGTAAATGTTTGCAAATGTGCAAAGTGTAGAACAGGATCTATCAACTGCCCTATCCTACGTTAATAATATAAAATTAGTGTTTCAAAATATCAGGGTAAAAAGTGAAACGGAATTTAGATCACCATATAATCAGGCAAACAACCTAGCCAGTGAAATTTGTGCGACCATTTCTATGCCTCGAATATGTAAACGGAAAACCGAGAAAAGCGATATCGGATCATCAAGTACAGAAGAATATTACAGAATCTGTTGGTTATAGGATGAAATAATACACAGTGGATTTCGTTTTCACTAATATCAATTTACTGATTACTAGAAGAACGCACTTGGAAGGTAAAAGAGTAACTAACTATATCCTCTCTATGCATAGTCTGTTTATACAATTTAAACTCATTAGAAAAACATTCGGGTAAGAGGGCCGATAATATTCATTAGTTTTGTATACATAAGCTTGAAGTGTCTACGTGCTCTTTATGAACATAAACATACTGAGTCAGCAGTGATGAGACAAAGAAGGATTAATTTTTGTCAATATTCCAACAGAATCAACCTAATTATACCATTTATGGATCATATAATTGCTCAAATTGAATCTCGTTTTGATGGCATATGCAATGTTATTGTATACGAAATAGATATGCCCGGATTGGTTATGGAATTAAGTTCTGGGCTTAAATTTGGAGGCAGAAGTGGTAGGGTCAACAAGCATATCCAAAAACTGCTCTGGATGCTCTAAAAGAATGTCATCATTTATTGTTTTCAGATTAAAGAACGTTGCTTCATATATTCATTGTAGCCAGGTAGCCGAATGGTTAAAACGATATCGCTTCAATCACTTCGGCTGCCAGAAATTTTTCTGATTGCCCAAGAAAGTGCTAGGAATCGCACGTAAAAAGGTAAGACCTCCTTAATCCTTGGCTCGCACAAGTTTCGACAACTGGTTGACGGAAAAAAAATTTAACAGTTTTTTATTATCGGCAACAACAGCTACCGCAGAGCGGAGTTTTTCCGTTTTAAGGAGGCTCAAAACTTACCTTTGAAGTACAATGGGAGAGGGAAAGCTGAATGGGTTAGCATTAGCTAATACAAACTCATTCGCACTCAGAAAATTTCCTATGTATTATTAACAGAGGTACTTTTATGAACAGTTTAAAGTATAATATCTATTAACATAACAAAAATAAAATTCGCACTATGAAAAATATTGTGCGTACAACAAATCCTTTTTTGTAGTCGTTAAATCTTATATTGTTTTCGGAACCATAAAACCTCTATTGTGAGTATAAGAATATATTATATACGTCGCATTTTTTTATTATCCTGACAGTAAATTACAGTCAAACATCAATAATAATTCCATAAATGGAACAAAATAATCACTCTGCATCTAATGGTAACAATTTATATAGACTATACGGTAGCCGGTTGACCCAACAGTATACATTATTATGTATAAAAATATGCCGTCACCAGAACAGTCTTTCATTATTTCAAACAAAAAATCGACATCGACAATTTGAATGTTGCATTGACAAAATTATTCTGTGAATTTTAACCAAGGAATATTAAATTTACAATGTGATTGTCTGCCTTCTAACAAGAGCAATTGAAATGAAATAATAAAAGCACTGCAAGCGGAAACAACCGAGTTGCACCGATAATAGACCGATTGTAACTTTTGTGGTTCATATAAGTCATTTCACTTTTCAAAGAATTCGTGTCTTCGTAATTCGTGAGTTTAGAATTTGCAGTGTCCTTGTTCACCAAGTTATTATGGTGGTGTTGGGAAGAAATCCATACAATACAAACGAAAAATGGAAATATTGTTCGGGCTCAGTGGAATACGGGAAGTTGATAAAAGTATAGTGCATTGCGTTCGTTTAAAAAGTTTTTTGTTTATAGTTTTATTTATAAAACACCTGTATTATTACGTTATTATTATTATTATTATTACGTATCAGTACTATGTACTGTGTTTCTTTCAAAAGGCAGAATCGATTATAGGTCAGTCGTCACTTTTTTTAGACGTGGTTGTTTTCTTTCAACAGGTGGGAATTTATGAACACTTTAAAAAAATATATATTTTTCTGTTCATGCAATAAAATATTTGTCAAGAAATAATATCTATCAGTTGTTTATTTGACAGTAACCCTCTGTTATCAATACAACAATTACTTTTTATGAAAAGCACTGATTGTTGATTCAACAGTGTGTTGTATATACACGTAACAGTATTTCTTCAATAACCCCATGAAACTTCACAAGCATTTTATTACAATAACAGTTTTTCTGTACTATTTAAAGAAATCGACCGTTTTCATTTGACGGACCCTTCTATTATCACAATAAAAAAGTTATTGTATCTATAGGATATAATATACCAGTGACCAACTAATAGTATAACAACTGTTATATTAACAGAATTTAAGGTCTACCAAATAGAGATCTTACCACTGTTAACTCAACCTACTTTTTTTGTCGGATTTACTAAGAAAATTTTCTGAGTGCGCGAGCTTGACATTAATGAAATAATTGCTACCTTTTGTAAAAAAAAGCCTCGTCGTTTGGAAATGCCAAATTGGGACTAAACCAAAAAAAAATTATCGATAAATTAATAGTAATTTATTTCTTAGGATATAATATGTTTGGAAATTATATTTTATAATGAATACAAAAATATTTTGTTGCCAATTATTATTTCTTTATTGATCTCTTGTTACTCTGAAAATATAACATTTTTTAGTTTTTGATATTTCCCATTGTCATTGCTCAGGGATTTAAAAATTTTACCAGCCACCTTTCAGTGGTGTATCTTAGGTTATGATATGTGTTTAAAAATATAATGGTAAATATTTTATGAAAATAGTTAGCTTTACGTCAAACATTGAACAAAAAGAATTGTGAGATGTGTATCGTTATATAAAAATAACCGAAAAATAATGGGATGGTGAGTGTTTTCCATAATTGCATCTGCGGAAATCAATGGTAAAAGTCTGACTGTTTCGAGTTACTCTATCTGGAACATGTAGGCCAATTAATGACAAGAGATGTGGACAATCATCGTTATAGTTCAAAATCTTCTGCAGAAATCTAATGTCTGCATAAATTCTATGTATTCTCAGTTTCTCTATTTCTGTTGTGGAGCGAACTTCTCTCAGTGAATTTTCAATTAAAGGCATATTCAATTTTTGCGCTAAATATCTCAAAAATGTGTTCTATGTGTCCTCTAAATTTTCATATGGATTTCATATGTTGGTAATTACACACATGACCAAAACTCCAATATTGATTTGACCAAAGAATAATAAAGAGTATTTATAAAATTAGTGAATTACCTTGTGGTCCTGCACACAAAGCCCAGCATTGTTATTGACAACCTGCTCAAAGTGGAGATGGAAATCCACCTTAATATCAAAAAGAACACCGAGATGCCGAACAAAGTTTACCTTGTGAGAGGTTCACCATGAATATTATATCCAAATTCAATATGTTCAAATCATTTATATAAATATATAACATTGCATTTGTTTACATTCAACTCCATGTAATTTCTGGAGCATCATTTGACAATTGAAGTAGGGTACTTTTGTACATTCACACAATCTTGTTCAGTGTTGGCATGGATAAAGATTTTAAGATCATCTGCGATCAGTAAAATTTTTTAATTGATTATTCCTTCATTATCATTCATGCATATATTGAACAAGAAGGGGCCTAGGTGGCTTCTTTGCAGAGCCGGCCTTAGTGAGCGCGAGGCCTGGGGCCAACTTGTTTTGCGAGGCCCTCATATATTTTATTTATTAATAAATTTATATTTTTATCCTTTGAAGAAATGCTTACTCAATGTTCTCATTTATTCACCTTCCCCTTACTACCTTTCGAATGGCATGCCTACTAAATATATGTTCAGAATATAAAATACATAATTTAAATCAATAATTTATTTGGCGGGAAAAACACTTTTGAATGTTTTGATAATATAATAACTAATACTAGATAAAATAATATGAAAGATGTAACAAAATCTAAACAAAACAATATATAGAATATTACGTAATATACCTATCAATAACGAAAACGAAAATAAAACTCTGAATATTCAAACGAAACATCAAAACAAAACTCATAATAAAATAATACTTTGAATTCTTTCACTGAGTGAAAATGAAACATGAAACGTACATGTGAGACTCATGAGATCTTATGAAAAAATCACCCGCCTAGCTTTCATTTTCGAAAATTCATCTATAATGGTATCAAACTCCAGCCTCGCACTTATATCAGACTCTATCGATAATGTGGCTAATGAACTTAAACGATCTTGAGACATGGATGTGCGTAAGTCTTGATTAATTTCAGACGAGAAAATGACCTTTCCGCACTAGCAACTGTAACAGGAATTGTTAATAGTACTCTATATGCGATAAAAGTATTGGGAAACGGATTTCCCATTTCGTTCAGTCGTTTCAACAAGTCAATTGCAGTAAGTGTTTCTGGTGGCAAAACTTCTCTCAAAATTCTTAGTTCGATGAATAGTTCTGCTCCATCTACATCCCGATGTTCCCCACTACTGAGATACAAATCCAAATCGAAACAGCATTTTTTCAGCTCTTCATCAGTAATTTGTCGCAATTTTGAAATGTTATATAAAAAACCGAAATGTTCCGAGAACGCCTTCATTTGGGTGAAACGGGTGTTTATTGCTTCGATAGCAGTGTCCAAAATTGGAAAGAAATACTCTATCTCAAAAGTGTCTCTAGGTGTTCTGTTTGAACTTATCGGGTCGTCGTCACCCTCATAGCCAAACAATCTCTTTTTCTTTCTAATTCTTGATTGCTGTTGAAGATGTGATTGATGTGAATTTATCAATCGCACCAAATTGTTTTTTTAAGAATGTCTCCTTTGATCGTTTGTTCAATAGTTTTTTATTTCCACTGGTGAATTTTCTAAATTTATCGCGGTCTCGGCCCATAATAACGAATGGAATAACGATAATAAATCTGTCTGCGACTACATAAACACGATCACGTTAATGTCGTCAATATAGACTATAGAGTATAGGTACATGAAATGAAGAAATATTCAGTTATTTAGAACTGTTAAACATAAATACGAAACTATGATGTTGAACTGCTGAACGCAACTAATGACATGTCGTGTTCTAACACGTGATCATCCTAAATGTAGATAGGCGGGACTGGCGGGAGAGTTGTAGAGCCTAAAGTACAGTTCCGTACTTAGGAGGTTGGTTCCTTCCTGTTAAAGAAAATTAGGCGTTGCGAGCATTATCAGAATTTCAGTAGTAGCAGAAAATTTATAACGTGTAAAAGTTTTTTTTAAATTGTATTCAGTATGATTTTATTAACGAAACCTTCGGTAGCGCGAGGCCTCTAAAGGCGCGAGGCCCGGGGCCGCTGCCCCGCTTGGCCACCCTTAAGGCCGGCTCTGATTCTTTGTGATATTCCTGAAGTGACGTAAATCTCCTCAGATGCGAAACTCGTACTTTACATATTGACTTCTGTCTCGAAGGTAGCTTGCGAAGCAGTTCAGTAAATTTCCATAAAACCCTATCGCTTCTAATTTCTCAAGCAAGGCAGAAGTCTGAGTGTTTCGAGTTACTCTAGCTGGAACATGTAGGCCAATTATTGAAAACAGATGTAGACAATCAACGTTATAGTTCAAAATCATATGCAGAAATCTAATATCTGTATGAACTCTACAAATCCTCAGTTTCTCTATTTCTGTTGAAATGCAATGAATGCTTTGGAAAAGTCTGTGTGAATGACATATACTAATTGATTTCATTGAAAATATGAACAGGATGTTCATAAAGTCAGTTGTGGAATCATCTGCGACTGAAAGTTGGAATTAAGTCGCTATTTTCCATCGTACAAGATTCATGTTTTAAAGAGAAACATTCTCAATTGAAAATTATGGAAAAAACCTACGATAAAATGAAGTTACTTTTTTGTAATATCTAAAAGAATACATTTACTTCCCCGGCTAAAGCCACGCTGGACATTGAACTACATCTGATAGATATTGAGAAAGACCCTATATAACTTGAGAGAAAAAATCTGAAAGTGAAAATTTGCATTCTCATTCAGATAGTTGATTATTTATTAAATGTCCAGTTTATTGGAGTCCTAGCTCAATGAAATGAGCGATTTTATGTGTGTGATACTTCTGAAAACATTCTGCCTTATCTCATTTATAGATAAGAATCTCCAATGGAAACTGGACATTTAATAAAAAATCAACTATCTGAATGAAAATGCACATTTTCACTTTCAGATTTTTTTTCCCAAGTTATATAGGATCTTTCTCAATATCTATCAGTGTAGTTCAATGTCCAGCGTGGCTTTAGCCGGGGAAGTAGTTGTTTTCTGTTAGATATTACAAAAAAGTAACTTCAATTTTATCGTAGGTTTTTCCATTTCCAGAGGAGTCATGTATTGATGTATTGAGAATGTTTCTCTTTAATACAACTACTAACTTGAAACTTCTGTTCTAACCCAGTCAACACAAAATGGTCTCAGAGATGGCAGTGGGATTCACGTTCATGTTTCAGATCACACCAGTGAATCGCAAAGTGACTTCCATTATTATCGCATGAACGTCTATTCGGTGCCCCGTTGGTCATGTCGAGACATCAAAATATGATGCAAAATGTGACTCGAAATTAGCCCAATGTGACATTCCATTTATACTTCGGAATCGAATGCACATTGAGACCCTTTCGATGTAACAATGTGAAATTGAATGGATTGGTATTAATTTAAAAATGCGCTTCACTTTCTGATTCACCTGTATGTCAAGAATAAAACAAAGCTCGCCAAGTTTCAACATAAATAGACATTATACCTTAATATTACTATTCTTATCAATGAATTACTGTTCATATGGATTGTAATGCTAGAAAACAAATGCGTGAGTTGATTCCGTAGTATATACTTCTCACAAACAAAAAAAATTATCAAACTATATCTGAATCATGAAAAAAAAACATTTACAGAAATGTAGAAAAATCTATAATTTAACTCCAATCCTCTGGACAGCATTTTCTTCGCGTCGAAATCAGTAGGCACCTATCCTGAAAATGCCAAATTCTGTAAATCACTGAATTTACCTTTCTGTTTGTACTCACCGAAGAGATACAGTTCTTGGTAGAAATAATAATTGGGCATTGTTAATAAACACATTTGATTCAACTATTGAAATAAGAAGCAAACAGAACAAGACTCACTATCAGAAGTACCAATAGAATATTTAAAAAATGGCGTCAACCAAATACAAATTCTACTTGACTCTCGACTCGACAAACACCTCTGGCCGCTGGCCATTTTTTGCCGTGATGGTGATGTCACGATCAATTTTGTTACCAACCTAATTCCTTTCATACGGACAAAATCGCAATTAAACCAAAATTTATGTTAATGTGCTTCGCAATTATCTTCACATTTTATGCTCAAAGTGACACTAATGAGAAGAGAATTGTGAACAACTCATAACATTTGGCATCACTAAGTGGTAACAATGACGTCTAAATGCAATTCATTTTGTTACCATAATAATCAAGAAAGCAACATCTCCTAGATGTTTGTGTTAACTGGGAAGGCACTCAAATTTGTAGCTGTTGATTTACCCTGGCAAAAACCGTGCTGTTCTTGTATAATAATTTGGTTTTATACTGTTCACAGATCAGCCTCCCTAATGATTTTGGGATTGCACTCATAATTATTGTGATCGGTCTATAATTTTGTATATTTGCTTTATCTTCCGCAAAAGTGGAAATTTCCCCGAGTTCAATGATGCAGTGAATAG
This sequence comes from Chrysolina oricalcia, assembly GCA_944452925.2. Lineage (NCBI taxonomy): Eukaryota > Metazoa > Arthropoda > Insecta > Coleoptera > Chrysomelidae > Chrysolina > Chrysolina oricalcia. The sequence continues at coordinate 3,056,168 of OX101822.2, read as the reverse complement.
TAGGAACACAGGTTTAATAACAGTGGAGCTATTCCATCTGGTCCCGGACCTTTTTTGTGGGCTGATTGATACAATTTATTCAATATGGTTTTTAAGCTAAAATTACAGGAATTCATATCGATAGTTTTCGCCCAGTTGAATTCTAATGGATTAGCATTAGCAGTGTCCTGTTTGTAGACTAATTGGAACTGTCGTGCAAAGCCATTAGCTATTTCATTTCCTGTTATACACTATTGTTTTCTTAACCCTTTGAGGACGGAATTAGTTTTTCTTGGAAGAAAACAAACTTTTATGGAAAAATATATTGATTGATATATTTATTCACAAAGTAAAACAAAAAAACGTGGGATCGTGACAAAAGAAAAAAAATATGATATGGTTATATAAAGTGACCACTAGGCATCATCTATTTCCGATGGAAGACATAAAAACAATTTTTATTGTCTTTGAGGCATAATCCCACATTGCACGTAGAACACATCCAAACGGTGCGGTGTGGTTCATTTGTAGTGCTGCAATGTGCACATCGTCGTGAACTTGTATGAACGGGCATATGCGAGTTCTTATCAAATTTCAATTCCTGTGGCACGATGGTTTTGAATTTGTTAGGTATATTTTCATTACTTTTCCGACCACGCTTTGATTCCCCAGAAATAGCACCTATTAGGCCAGAAACCACAGAAAGTCGAAACACTTTCAAAGTCATTTTACTTGGTAATCGGGACTTGAATATAATATATGAGTTCACCACTGTAGCATCCACAAAGTACCAAAATATGCGGTGCCACCATTTCCTTGATTTACGATCTATTTCGTAAAGTGATTTTAACATGTCAAACTTATCGACATAGCCCATGTGACGATTATAGTCATTGACAAGTACTGGACATGTGACTTCCTCTCTAGAGCCATCTTTCCTTCTTCTAGAAACACTCTTCAACTCTGTAGGGTCATGAAAATTCGAAATGAATAGTACTGGTTTTTTGTCCATCCACTTAAGGGTCACTAGTCCGTCTTTGGAAACTCTGTAATCTGAATCACCACGTCTCAGCAGCTTGTCATCTCGTAAGTCAGTTGGCATCTGCTTACGGTTTTTTCGAGCAGTTCCACATGCATATATTTTGTTAGAAAGTAGATCTTTTTGAAGGTGTACAGAATTGAAGAAGTTATCAAAGTACACTTTGTGATTCTTACCAACTAACTCTCTAGAAAGATCTTTGATGACTCGTTCTCCAAGCGCCTTTTCAGTAAGATTACCAACTTTGCCAGTATATATTTGAAATTGTGAGACATAACCTGTCTCATCACTACGTACCCAGACTTTGTAGCCCCTTTTTATGGGTTTATTAGGCATATACTGGCGTAAGCTGCTTCTTCCTTTGTAGCGAATCATTGATTCATCAATGGCTTGATGTTCATTAGGCGCGAACGATTTCAAATACGATTCTGACAGTGTGTCAATGAGCGGCCGAACTTTGTAAAGCTTATCAAACTTCGGGTCTTGCTTTGTTGGCTGAGTTGCATTATCATTCATGTGTAAGTTACTGAGCAACCATCCAAAACGGTCTCTCCCCATAGCGTTGGTTATGTAAGGGTCTCTCAGCTCAATTCTCGATGACCAATGATCTCTATAGCTGGGCATGGATTTCATTCCCATGAGGATATTCAATCCGAGAAAAATCTTGATTTCCGATGAGGTTGTCGCAAGAAAAGCTCGAGAATTGCCACCGCTTTTCTGTAGCGCATAGAGGTTTGTTTGGAAAACAATTTTTTCAATCAAATCATTCGTAAATAAATGAATGAATATATCAGTAGGACTCTCTACGTCTCCTGGAATGATTGGTCCTGTTTCCTGTATGAATGGAGAGGGCTTTGTACAGAATGTGGCAACGCTTGTCCATACTGTGGTCAGTCTCCACAGTTGTAGTTGTAATTGTGATAGAGGCATTTCATCTTCTGTGTTCCATCCATCAGTTTCTTTGGCTATGGTAGGTGATGCATCAATATCACGCCGACAAACTTGTTCAAATTGATCGTCATCTAGCATATCAATATGCATTGATTCTATGTCAAAAAGGCTATGCACATCATCTTCTGGACCTTTCATAATTAGGGATTCCTCTGGGTCGTCGATTATGTCCGACGACTCATCTGATTCGCAGTCCGAAGGAATCTCATCTATGAGTGCCTCAAACTCGGAAGGATTCAATTCTTGCAACTCCGCTAAAGTCCACTTAGCGTAACCTAGGTAAATAAAAAACGTACTTCAATGCCTTGTGGTTAGCCTGGAAAGCCATACAATATTTCATGCAATAAAACATCATCAACAACACGTACAGAGTTGCGGGCACTAATACTGGCTAATTATCACTTAGTTTAACATAAAAACACATTCTCACCTGACATCCTGAATATACGTTACTCATAAAATTGAGTTGAAAAACTATAACGTCTTGAACAACCCTTGCACTTGAGGAATTCGTGAATAATGGTAACACGTGCTACGTTCAGGCGGATTTAAAATCTTTGCAAGAGTAATATTGATATAGGCAACACGTTATACAGTACGGTTACACCGTCTGTTCGGTAGACATTCAGAAACATAATTTAGAAAATGTGGTTTGTTGAGCTGACCAGTTGTCCTCAAAGGGTTAAGTGCATAGTAGAGTTTGGAGAATTGAAAGATATCGTTTTATCGTTGAAAAATAAGGGGAGTCCAGATGAACCGAATGTTGCCTTTTTAAAGAATTGTTTAATTAACCTCGCAGAACCATTATTGAACCTCATCAATACCTCATTACTAACAGGGGAGGTCCCAGATGACCTGAAGATCTCTACAATCATTTCTGTTCCTAAAAAAACAAACTCCAAAAAAGCCTCGGATCTAAGGCCAGTTAATATGTTGAGCTCAATTGAAAAAATAATTGAAAGAGCAGTTTATAACCAGTTAGTGGATTATTTTGAAAATAATAAACTTTTGAGTAAATACCAATCAGGGTTTAGAAATAAACATAGTTGTGAAACAGCAGTTCAGTGTGTACTAGATGAATGGAAAATTAGATTAGAGAAAAATGTGACCACTATTGCAGTATTTTTAGATCTTCAAAGGGCCTTTGAGACAATTCACATAAATAGATTATTACGAAAATTGTTAGCAGTAGGAATAGATGGAATAGTCTTGAAATGGTTGGAAAGCTTTTTGAAAAACAGAAAACAAAAGCTCAAGATAAATAATGAAGTGTCAGATGATATAGAATGTAATCAAGGAGTACCACAGGGAAGTGTTCTGGGTCCCCTATTATTTTTTATGTATATCAACGATTTGCCAGAGGCGGTAGGTCAGAGCTCAGTTCTTTTTTTTGCAGATGATACACTGATCTACTTCTCATGTAATGACCCTACGAAACTCGCAGAAACCATCAACAGAACTTTAAAATCTATTTATAGTTGGTGTTGTGCTAATTATTTGAAGATCAATGTTGCGAAGACTAAGTACATGGTAATAAGTACAGAAAAACGATTCAGAGACTTTTGTAATCAAAATTTTGAGATAAGGGTAGGTCCTGATAATGTGGAACAGGTCAACCAATTTAAATATCTTGGTGTTCAGGTGGACAGAAGATTACAGAACATGCCAACTTCATAATAAAGACGATATCATTTATAATACATTTTTTATCTCGTTGTGCCTCATATTTAACGAAGTCGGAAAAAATATTGCTGTACAATTCATTAGTGCGTCCTCATTTTACTTATTGTTCTACCATTCTCTATCTACTAAAACAAAATGATTTAGCTCGTTTACAGAAACTCCAAAATAAAGCCATGCGCATAATTTTAAGTTGCAGAAGATTAACCCCAATAAAAGATATGTTGAAGCAGCTAGGATGGTTACCAATTAATTCTTTTCTCCTTTATCAAACATTAATCCTGATTTTCAAAACAAAAAATAAAACTTCTCCAACATATTTACAAGAAAAAGTTATGTACAATGACCAAATTCATGGATACAATACAAGATCCAGAACTGACTTTCATATTCAACAAGTCACATTGAGGCATACCCAAAATTCAGTTTATTTCAAGGGACTTGATAGCTATAATAAGCTACCAGAACGGATCAAATGTTTAACATCTTTAACATCCTTCAAGAACAAGTTAAAAACATATTTGCTCAATCAATAAGAGAACTAGTGGCCACTTCCTCATTTTATTAAGTTCGCTTTACAGCAGGTTAGTAGACAAAAGACATCACTGGCAAGATACAGAAATTCGTAATAAAGGTAAGCAACTGAAAAACATTTACTCTGCCGCTAAAAACATAGCCGAAAAAGAGGCATGGGATTATTATCGATGTTGTAAGAAAGAGTATAACCATTTAATTCAGAATAAAAAAAAGAACATAATCAAAATATGATCAGGAACAGTAATAACAAGCAAAAAACAATGTGGAATATTGTGAATAATACATTAGGTAGAAAACAAAAAGTAAAAGATATACAGCTAAAGGTAAACAACAACAAAATTACGGACAATAAAGAACTTTCACAATACTTTGCAACAAATTTTAATGAAAAAAACAAAGAACTACAAAATATGTTTAACATAAAAAACAGCAACTGTACATGCTCCTTAAAATGGTCTATAAATAGTTTCGCTTATTTTCCAGTTACAGCATCGGAAATTGTAGATGTCATTAGCAATGTAAAAAACAAAAACTCGGTGGGTGATGATCAAATAAATATAAAAGTGCTAAAACATATAAAAGACATAATTTCTGAGCCCCTGGCTTACCTAATCAATCTAACACTCGAAACAGGAATCTTTCCTAATGACCTAAAATTAAGCAAAGTGATTCCTATTTATAAAATATGCTACTAGTGCTGACAACTATAGACCAATTTCACTCTTAAATGACATCTCAAAAATATTTGAGCGTATATATCACAGTAGACTCACACATTTTGTATATTTGCTTTATCTTCCGCAAAAGTGGAAATTTCCCTGAGTTCAATGATGCAGTGAATAGTAGGAACACAGGTTTAATAACAGTGGAGCTATTCCATCTGGCCCCGGACCTTTTTTGTGGGCTGATTGATACAATTTATTCAATATGGTTTCTAAGCTAAAATTACAGGAATTCATATCGATAGTTTTCGCCCAGTTGAATTCTAATGAATTAGCATTAGCAGTGTCCTGTTTGTAGACTGATTGGAACTGTCGTGCAAAGCCATTAGCTATTTCATTTCCTGTTATACACTATTGTTTTCTTAAGTGCATAGTAGAGTTTGGAGAATTGAAAGATATCGTTTTATCGTTGAAAAATAAGGGGAGTCCAGATGAACTGAATGTTGCCTTTTTAAAGAATAAATAGTTTCGCTTATTTTCCAGTTACAGCATCGGAAATTGTAGATGTCATTAGCAATGTAAAAAACAAAAACTCGATGGGTGATGATCAAATAAATATAAAAGTGCTAAAACATATAAAAGACATAATTTCTGAGCCCCTGGCTTACCTAATCAATCTAACACTCGAAACAGGAATCTTTCCTAATGACCTAAAATTAAGCAAAGTGATTCCTATTTATAAAAAACTGGATGCTACTAGTGCTGACAACTATAGACCAATTTCACTCTTAAATGACATCTCAAAAATATTTGAGCGTATATATCACAGTAGACTCACACATTTCCTAGAAAAATTTAGCATTCTGTCCCCCAATCAACATGGCTTTCGTTCGGGAAGATCGACAGAAGGAGCAGTAATTGAATTTATGGATAGTGTATACAAGAATCTAGACAAGGGACAGGCAGTTGCAGGAGTATTCTTTGACCTCACAAGAGCATTTGATAGCCTTAATATTAAATTTCTCAAAGATAAATTATACGCTGTTGGTATAAGAGGTCCTATGCTTGACGTATTAGGGTCATATTTATCTGAGCGAAGGTTTTATGTTCAGATAAAAGACAAAAAATCGGATATAGTAGAGACTGATATGGGCGTTCCACAGGGGTCTGTGCTGGGACCACTTCTGTTTCTACCCGAAAGCATAAACGACAGACTAATAATGTATGCAGACGATTCCTCGGTGGTGGTTGCTGCACAGACCCCTGAGGAATTGTACCAAAAAATAAAACGCGTAGTCAACACGTTCCAGAGCTGGTGTAATCAGAATTCAATTAAATTAAATCTTGGAAAGACAACATATATGAACTTTAGATACAGGAGAAATTCTCCACGCATTACTATGACTGATATTGCCTATGTAACTGAAATTAAATTTATGGGTGTTCATTTGGATGAGTTTGTGAGCTGGGACAAACAAATAGAGCATATCAGTAAGAAACTTAACTCAGCATTTTATGCCATTGTGCAACTGAAGAAAACATCGAACTTGAATACACTCATTAGTGTATACTATTCTTTAGTGTATAGTCATCTTATATATAATGTCTGCCTATGGGGTAACGCTGTTAGCTCGGAGCAATTATTTATCAAACAGAAAAGAATAATGAGACTTATCTTTAATATTCCACATGGTAACACATGCAGACATATCTTTAAAGAGAATAATATCTTAACACTACCATGTATTCTAATATACAAAACTCTCCTTTATGTTAAAAACAACTCTCTCAGGTTTCTAAAACATTCTGATTATCATACATATTTTACCAGGAACGCTCATGATTTTGATATCATTAGACACAATCTATCTCGCACTGAAAAATCCCCAGACTATTTGGGAATCAAACTTTACAATCATCTACCTAGAGAAATCAGAGAAATGAATCTATACAAGTTCAAATCGTCAATAAAACGCAAACTGATGCAGGGGGCTTATTATAATCTAAACGAGTATTATGAATCTAGCTTGCTATAACGGCATATTATATACACTCCAAATTTTGTCTATCGGTGATCAATTACCCACATTATCAGCCCTTATGTGTAAATGTTATTATGTGTAAATGTTAAATATGTAAATGTTATTCAGGTTATTTTATGTGTGAATCTTAATCCAAAAATGCAAATGTGTTATACTTTTATCATGTATAGATCTTAATCTTAATTTTAAATGTCTCAGCTTATGCTGCATATTTGATTGTACTTATTTTAAACTGACGTGTATATCCATCTACGGATGGCTGCTGTATGCTAATACGAATAAATTATTATTATTATTATTATTATTATTTAGCTAGGACAGATAGGTATACATGTTATGTATTAGTACGTTCAAAGAATCTTGTAGTGTTCATAAATTTTAAATTTTTTTCTTGAAAGTGTATAGATTTGCGTGAGTGCAAATAGGTGTAGTAGGTGTATGTATGTGTTGTATATCCATATATGTGTGTATATAACAACTTTTTATTCTATGACCAGGGTACAAATGCCATATAAGTACTTGACTGATTATTTTAAAAAAATCAATTTATATTAGCATTAGAGCATGCTGTTTATTTTTCCCATTGTTGCGACCAATGAAAATTTAAATTAGTCAAATGGCCTAAATAAAGGATTTACCTATATATATATATAGTATCTGTTAAACCATGATTTTTATTTTTATAGTTGACAAAATTCCTGAAATGTTTTATGTTCCTATATACCTACGTTATTTTCCGTACATTTTATATTATTTACTGATTACTTTACAGTATCTTCCAAGTTCAGAAAAAATTAAATAATTATTCCAGCTGTGCGACTTTATAACTTTTCAAATATCAAATATTTCATATCGTTGTTGAAGCAACAAGGAAATGTTGGCTTTCTGGAGCGAATATAAGGAATTAAATTGTTCATGCCTCTATATAAAATATTAAAGAAAATTTCTGTTGTGTGATTGATGCCTGTTATACTGCCCACCTGGTTATCTGACTTTCGTATCAGTTCTTATTCAAATTCTCTCCAACTTTGGATGCAAATAATCAAAACATTAACATTAAAGGGCTGTAATAAAAGAGTCCACTTGCACAAAATATTCTAATTAGAAAGGTAAGAGTCTGTTTAATAGCTAATACTTATTCAAAAATGAAGTATCGATCGTGAATATTGGAATCATCAAGGCCACCTCTTTGACGTAAACATGATCGCATCGATAGTTTATATGACCACTTCCATGCAATATTCATATCATCAATTCCTTATTCTTGTCATCAAGAAGCCACATAACGAGAAACTTCACCGTAAATAAATAATAAATTAACATGCTCATTATCGTTCGTTTGTTATTCAACAACCCCATATTAAACAGCTTACATGACCATAATTTCGATGAAATTCACTCATTGTTCGCTTCCTAATGGAAAACCATAATCCCCTTATGGCGTTTAGGCGTTTTATTGAATTATTTAGACGATAATGACTCGCTAAGGGGTTGCTATAACTATAATACCATCAATTTGCCCGTTTCCGTTGGGTATATAAGTTATTATTAAATGGAGCACTCTTTATTGCGCTTTTCCTTTGGGGTGCTGGGATGAGAACTTTCGCTAGCTAGTCTGTTGATCCAGCCATGCGTGCCTTCCCCAATTTTATTTAATTGTAGTCTCGTCAATGTATTGCATTAAATTTGTCATGACATTTCTGTATTTATTATCTCATCTCCACCAGAATGGTAGATTTTATTTGTACAGGCTATACAAGCACTTCGATCTCTTAGATCTTTTGTGCATTACCCTTAATCTATTCAAAGCCCCAGATTCATATATCAATATCAAGTATTTTTATATCCAATCATGGCCATCGGATTATAGTTTGGCTTTCTTTGGCGATAGGCTCACCAACTTGTTTTTGCCCAGGTACTCTAGTCCAGTGAGATTTTATTACATCGGTTATCCAGCGTCGGAATTCTTCTTTCAAGTGGGCTTTGGAGAGCTCACATAAGGGTTCTTCTCTGGCCTGGCACCTAGATCAAAGTGACCTCCCACTAAGCAAAGTAACATTCATTAAATATATCAGTAACCTTTCATGGTAATGTGTCATAATGTTACATCAGAGTTTTCTGCTACCTTACTGCAAAGGTTCAGCAACTACTGAAATGGACGTTCTGCAATATGACAAATGGTATATGCCATTATCAATTATTCCAGCTAGGTTACTGCAACATTGCATATAATATACAGGAAAATTGCAGATGTGATATTGAAAATGACGTCTTATGACAATGTTGCAGCAACTACTGAAATGGATTGATGGATGTAATCTTTTATAATTGGTAATTGCAGCAAGGTTACCGCAACATAGAATATAAATTAGTACAAAATAACATATCCAATATCGTTTTACAGCAGCGACTTACCACCAATCTTGTCTATTCCTTTCCATAACATAACGATTTTATAAATTGATTTCCAGTAGATGTGTTCGCTACTGAATAATTTTTGGATTTTCACTACTTGCCACTAATATTGATAGAAAATGAATGCAATCTTCATGGGAGACAGATCAGTTTCAGTACTGATGTGTCCTCTATGGAAATCAGATTAATCATTTTTTAGTTTTTAGAAACAAGCAGTGAAAACCCAAAAAATCTTCTGAAATGATAGGTACCTATTGATTTAAATGACCATTTAAGTCTTGGGAGTCAAAAAGACAAAAATTTGATAATGAAACCTTCAATTAAAATATCACAAAAAACAAATAAGTACTCATTAAAATGTCAAAATAAAAAAAAAATCTGTTTGGCCTTATCAGGTACCTGAAACAAACATATCATTGAATTGAATGTGCAGCTTAAATATTGACAAGTTGATCTACTACCTAACCCTAAAAGTAACGTGTTTTTGCGAATTGTAGCCAAGCCATCACATTTATTTCAAATGTATCATCTCTGACGCATGGAAATGAATTTCTCACAGCATCTGGAACCAAAATATTATAAATAAATATATAATTAGTCAACTCAATAATTATGGTCTTATTTCAATGAAGAATGTACAAGTGAACTTGTCCGTGATTATGACACTATTGTGCTTACATATTTGCTTTATATTCAAATTGAATTGACTCAAGTTTTAAAATTTTTATAGATTTCAATTCTTTGATTCTGAAATTGTCTTTTTTGCTGGTCCAATTGCAAAACATGCTACACAATGATTTGTGAAAAAAAGTTAAAGACAAAACTTTTCATTCAAGCCTCCAATATATTGAAGAATCTGCAACTAAAATCGGAATGTCACATCATTTACAAATGTAAAAGTACCTTTCAAATTGACACTAACAGATTTATTCGCAATATAAGGAGAAAAAATCATTTTCCTACTAAACGCAGAATGAGCATTCATACCAGACCATCCTAACCTAAAATAATAAATTACCTTACATGAAGATGCCTTAAATTTATTAGCATCATCCATTGTGCTGCTTCAACACTCATTGAACTCTTAATCAAAAAACAAACTTGTAGAAGAATATGTACTTTTTTTTTGTGATGAGGTGGAGGAAATCTTTTATAGAGAGGAAAGGAGCCTCCGGCTCAAGACTCCACTGGTCACAGGGTTACTCACTAAAACCTCCACCTCTAGGCCCGTCGGGTTGTTGCCCCCGGTGACACTTAGGCTTATTGGCCCATTGTATCTTGTCTGTGTGTTGTACTTTCACAGTACCCAATCCAGTAATTTCGTGCCTTGTACGAGTTTGTACAAGTCCTTTACTGGGTGCGATCTGTATAGTTCTGGATCGCCAGATGGCTGCCCGAAGATTGCCTGTCTTTTGCGGTCTAGTGCCTCGCAACATCACAGTATGTATGTCACTGTTTCTGGATCCTTACCACATAGTCTGCAGGTCAGGTCTCCATTATACAGTCCCATTATGTTGAGGTGCTCCTTCACTGGTGCATGACCAGTCAGGAGTCCCGTAACGATTCTAAGCTGGCTCCTGTTCATCGCCAACAGGTCTGCCGTTCTTTTCTGGCACGGTCCTTTAATGTATTTTTTCCCGTGTTTGTTTCCTGGTATGCTTTCCCAGTAGTTTTTGTGACTGTACTACTTTACTTAGGTACCTAGGATAAGAACGAATGAAAGTATCCAAAACGAAACTAACGCAAAGACAGTACGACAAACAAGTCAAACAACAACAATACAATTTACAATAGCATCATGGCGCGAGGCGCGTGCTTGTCTGGGATCTGGGTGACTGGGTGTCGCCCCGTTGGGGCATCTAATCAAGACCGGGAAATTCAAAATTGGTTGTTTTCCTGATAGATGGAATATTATTTGAAGTTTCTTTATACTTACCATTTAAAATTGTCCTAACATCATTTCGTATATTTCTGCGATGATGCAATCAAAAATTGAAAGTGTATTGTGTTTTCTAAATACTGTCAATATTGTTTGTAGTTAGCTCATGTGTGGTTGTAAATATCATGGAATTTCAAACTCAGTGCAACATTGCGATTTGAATTTGTTCGATAGTTCCAAATGTAACTTGCACTGACATTATTCGTAGATAGTTTCTGTAATGTTGCATTTACAATGAACTTTCATGGATCATGTAACATTGCACTGGAAACTCAATCAATAGCTTGCTTTATAACTTACAAACAACTTGTCTGTAGTTTCTTCTGTTATGTTAAAAACTTAAATATAGCATTGAGCCTTATGCAATATTATATTATCATTTTACGATGGCAAGCCATACATAATATTGTGGCAATATTTTGTAACATTACATGTTTAGTGGGCTGCCAGTTGCCTCAGGGATCAATCAATCAAGTATGCTTCATTATATGAAGAATAATATTGTTATTAATAAAGCGAGTGAATATGAAACTAGATATAAGTAAATATGTAGATAATGAAATTCAACAATTCAACTCGGACAGTTTAACTTTGAATATGGGGGTACCACAAGGATCAATTTTGGGACCTGTACTTTTTATTCTTTATGTGAATCACCTTGATAACTTTATTGGTGATAATCATTATACTGCATGTGCAGATGATTTTTCGTTCGTTATCTCGGCAGCAGACAACATTACACTTGAGAGCAACTATACTGAATTAATGACTAATGTTTCAGATTTCTCCAACGATAACTGTTTATTTTTTAACACACTGAAGACAAAAGTAATTAGAATTCACACTAGTCAAAAACATCTAGATGATTAGAAATTTACTATTAACAATAGTCAGATTCTTGGGCATTACCCTAGATGAAAACATGGCTTGGAGAGATCACTGTGAAAAACTTACATCGAAGTTATCTTTCTTGAAATTTCTTTTCATAAATTTGAGAAATGTATTAGAAATAAATCCACTCACTAATTTTTATTACGCACAAGTGGAGTCTAGATTACGTTATGACATTTGTTTCTGGGGTAATGCTACAGCCATTTCACAGGTATTTATTGCACAGAAGAGTACTCTCAGATGTATAGCGAAAGTTTCGAAAATGGTGTCATGTAGAAATCTGTTCGCCCAATACAAAATTGTATCACTAAGCTGTCTTTATATCTATGAGCTATGTACGTATGTGTTTAAAAATAAGTTACAAATTTCACTCAATGAATACTTTCATGATTATTATACCAGACAAAGAGATCAATTTCGTGTGCCTTTGTCGAGGAATAAAATAATATACTGTTCGCCAGATCACATGGGTTTGAAACTGTTTAACAAACTACTAGACCGCGTAAAATCCATCAAAACCCTTAATTCTTTCAAGTTAAGCCTGAAAACATTCCTGACTGAAAACTGTTCTTATACCATTAATGAATTTTTGTCGTTGTAAAAACCGTTTGTTCATTGTGCAGTTTTGTTGTAAAAACTGTATCTGTAAATAGTGTCTTCCTCTCTTCTACCAACTCTTGTATAAATTTTACTTCTTTCTGTGACATTTCCAATACAATGTATATTTGTCAAAAAGGAAATAAAATGAATTGAATTGAATGTATATATACAGTCACAATCATGTTAAAAACAATCAAATGAAACATTCATATACACACAATAAAAATTTGTTTATAAACATGTTTAAGTAAGTGTATAAACTGTCACAATTTAAATCGAAAAACATATACACATAAGTATATAAACAGTCACATTTGAAACAAATATACTTTATTATCTGGAGAATAGAATTCTCATTGACGAAGAGAGTGAATATGAAAATAGATATGAATATGAATATAACTAAAAGAAAAAATGTATTTTTTTCAGTCAAAATCATTATCAAATAAATGAAACGGTCATATTCACACAATGATTTTTTTTATTAAAAACATGTAACAAGTAAACTGTCACAATTCAAATCGAGTAACACATACGCATAAGTATGTAAACATACACACAAATTAAGGCAAATAACATATACTCGTGAGAATAGAAACTGTCAAACACATTTGAATCAAATATGCTTTATTATCTAACGAATAAAATTGTTACTGACAAAGCGAGTGAATATGAAAATAGATATAAATATGTATATAACTGAACGAAAAAATATACAACTTGCTAATGTTGCATTCACGTTAAAATCAAATAAATGAAACAGTCATATGCACACATTAAAAATGTTTTTTTTTTAAATGTATAAACTGTCACAATTTAAATCGACTAATATATACATACATAAGTATATAAACAGTCACACAATTTAAAACAAATATGCTTTATTTTCTGAACAACAAAATTCTTATTGACAAAGCAAGTGGAAATGAAAATAGATATTAACTTGTATATAACTAATATGAAAAATATAAAAAACTGTTACAGTCAATCATTTTAAAATCAAATAAATGAAACAGTTATATTCACACAATTAAAATGTGTATATAAACATGTATGAGTAAGTGTTTGAACTGTCACAATTTCAAACAAATTGAAATTACAATTTGAAGTAAACGAACCATAAAAGCTTAAATACTTATTGTCAAAGAAAGGAGATATCTTATTGACAGAGAGTACCTACTTAATACTAGAACTTTATACAGTAACACTAAAATAGACAGTAAGATAAATATATACAGTGCCCGTCATAGAGTATGTACATATGGGAAAAAAGTTATTATCAGAGTATTGGAAAAACATTTTCAGGTGATCTAATGTGTATGTCCAACAACCTGAAAATTGATTTTGACACATGTCATGTGATCACTGGTATGGCGCCAAATTGAAAAAAAACATAAGGAGGCCAAAAGTGGGGTAAGATCAAAGAGATTAAACGTTATTTGACTGGGAGAGTCTAATCCCCATAAGACAATGAGGGTACTAATAGAAAGAGATGAAAGAACATTTGTGACAAAATGTGACGTAGTTGAACATGTCATGGCCGCCGTTAGTTTTGTTGCTTGGCTCGAGTTCGACTCTGTACTCATCTCCAAGTACGTCACTATGACGCGTTGATGCTACTATTTTCTGATTGGCTAGAGCTTTTTAAACCCTCCTGTTAGTTTAGTCTCTTTGGGGTAAAATGGCAAGAATTCGAAAAAAGGTATCTGAAAAAGTTGCCAAGAATTCAATTTTATATTCATTTTAACCAAATCAAAAAATATTAAATTTTTTGGAATCTCTTTACAAATAAGTTTTGCCATTTTTGTACCGCTATTTGTCTGAGTTTTTAGCCTTTACTTTGAATTTGTGGGACGGTATCCTTTTATTATCGTATTTCTTTGCTATTTTTGTGCTTAGAAACTATTTATGGATGTCAAGAACCTCACGAGTCGATTATTATTCCGAATCGATTTTGGCAATGTGTTTTCGGACTGTTCAATCAAACTTGTTAACAAAACAATGCCGAATTTGCATCAAGAATCCATTACAGACGGAAAGGCAGTGGAGTGAAAAATATTCAGGACGTGGGCTAAAGCGAGACCACCTACGAGGAAGACATCAATTTGGTTGTTTCACTCAGATCACGAAGTCTAGATAAAAATGACTGTCGTACCTAACAGATATTTTTCGAAGCAGCATTTCAAATAAACGCCACATATAAATAATGTTCTTGCAGGTCTTGCATTTTCGTCTCGAAATTGAATCATGGTATCCTGAAGATGTTTTGACATCAATATCAGGATTGGGTTTGTGGATTGCGGCTGCTTCAAATATTTCAGCTGTTACATTTGACAAAACTAATGTCATATTTTGTTTGAATGCAGTCTGTAATCAAAGAGACTAAACTAACAAGGAGGGTTTAATAAGCTCTAGCCAATCAAAATTTTGTAGCATCAACGCGTCATAGTGACGTACTTGGATATGAGTACAGAGTCGAACTCGAACCAAGCAACAAAACTGTCAGCAGTAACTTTCATATACCAAGAGCTAGTCCGTCACTGTCTATAGAGAACGGCGGCCATGACACGTCCTACTTTTGACATTTTTAACTGTCCCATATTGAAAATGGGCTAACATTTTTCTATGATGTGGACAAATGAAGAATGAAAATTGTGCAAGACGGTCAATTAAAGTTCGTGTCATTAAAAAAACGATTCATTGATCAATCTGTAACTCTAATAGTAAAGGGTCTGTTTGTTACCTGCTACCAGAGTTTCAACAATCAGTTTTCTGCAAAAGCGGATAAAAAGTCATTGAACTTGAGGAAATATTGATTGGGTATGTGACGGACAGTTGTTTGAAGAGGTAAATCTCTTTCCACATCGGCCTCATAACCGCCTAGAAAAATAGTTTGCTGGTAGGGATGTATTTTTGCCTCCTGAACACGAACTCGTAGTAAAACTCGGCGATCTTAAATTCTTTCAGGCTTGAATCTAGAAATTTATAAAATGAGTCATATTCTCAGGAATAAAACCCATATAATCAGCACAATTTACACTACTTGCTCTCTGTCTCTGTAACCTTAACCAGATTATGAAGTTATGTTGGAATTTGCCGAATTCGCACCTCATAAGATATGCTTCTTATACTTATTGAGAAACTGGTTAAAAATAGATTGATGAAGTTTTTATCCGCTCGAAAGGTTCTGAATCCCCAACAATTTGGTTTTCAACCACAGAAAAGTACAGGAGACGCTGTTTTTTCCTTTCCGAAAGAATTATACGGTAGTGTTGCGGCCTATGAGTCGTTAGGTCGATGGTTCAATCCACGATAAGAACATAACTTTTTTATTTATTTTTGTTCCAAATTTAAACATTAACAAATTTTGTTAAGTATTTTACATATCAATATTTCAGTGGTTATAAATAGTTCAGGTGAAACCATCGTTAGTTATTTCTTACGAATTGTTGGATGATTTTCATTACTCGGTGTGAAATTTTCTTACCGAACCCGCCTCGTGCTTGAATTAATTGCCGTAAATTTATCTCGTACATGAATTTTCAACGAAAAAAAATGTACTCAAAGAAAATTCATGTACTCGAAAAATTTCTGGCAATAATTCAAGCACTTGGGAGATTACAAGTGAAAATTGCTATTATCTCGGAATTCTGGCTGTTTAGGTATAGGAACATGATATATCAATTCGAAGGGAATTTAGTCATCTTTCAGGATATTTTATAATATACAGGATGTTCCATTTAAAAAAACGCACTTTCAACCCTTTTCGTATCTAGCAGTAAGATCATGAATTTCGAACGACCCTGTATAACGCAGAACAAACTTCTCTATACAGAATCAATGTACATGATCTTGATGAACTATACACAAAATTGCAACTTCCTAAGAATCCAAATACCGCAGAAATAAACATTCAATTCGAGCTATGTTTTGGATAAAAAATATGGGAAATAACCAATATCTCAAAAACCGTTAGAGATAGGTATAGGGGAGTGTGAGGCAGAAATAATCAGGAAGGAATGACAAGTTCAAAAATGCGGTAATATACAGGGTGACCCATTTGAAATAACAAAGATGTTGCTACTTTCTGGTATAAGCGGCAACGCTGCATTGCTGAAAATATTTTAGATCGATAGACCAAGAGCAACTACTTGAGAAACCAAATTTTCAGAATGATCCTATGTCCCGTTCTTCGTAAACGTCTAAGGTACCATCGACCGTGACCCACCCTGTATATATTTATACATTATTGTGACTTTATCAATGAGATGCAAATATTCCGATAATAAAGTATATTTTGATTGATTGATTGATTGATTGATTGATCTTTGATAATTGTTGCTGCCGAACCATGCACGCTAGAAAGAGATGAAAAAACAAAATCGTGTCTTTGAATAGGAATCTCTGGCGCAAGCGCATTAATTCAGCAGCGCCCAATTCGAAGTCGATGTTCATTTTTTTGGCATCACATAGGCTGTCCTCATTATCCATATTCGTAGTTAATAGATATATGTTAATATGGTAATATTCTACTTGCTGGTTGGACAGTTTAAATACTGAAGAAGTATTGCTAGATGAGTATCTACACATCCTTTTCGGATAGGTTTAACACTGAAGAGGTACGCTATAGATGAGTACATATCCAGCAAATCACAAATGAACAGGGTGTTCCACAGGGTGGTGTACTTGGTCCCTTATTATTCTCAATCTACATTGACGATGTGGTAAACAATGTTGGAATATCGTCAATTCATTTATTTCCGGGTGATATACAGCTTCACTTTTCAAACAAAGATTTTTTGACGGTAGTAAATATAGTCGAACACCCGAAAATATATACAGGTAAGAAATTGTAGAGCTTCGGACTGGGATTTTTGTCATATTATGATTTCAGACAGGTAAAAATTGATACTTAAATCGAGCCACATCACATCCAAATTATGGATGAAAAAGTAAGATTAAAATCCCCATTCTGTATGAAAATTGAAAATATTTTCCTATTAAAAGACAAGGATGTGTCATGGCTATGATATGTTTTCTTTGGCAACTTGTTCACACCGACACATGGACTCTTGTTCACCGGTTATTTGGTGTTTGAACATTATTTTACAGGTCAGTTGAAACGCAATCTTCTGTATAACCGTTATCTTAAACTTTGTTTTCCTAAGGAAGCAAACTGGAAAGTTGCTTTCAAATTGTGCTGCAAATGGTGCAGTTATATTGCTTCAGGAAATTATGAACCGAGGAATTCGACTGATGTTTGAAGTTTCCTCCACTTGTCTGTGGGTGTGTGTGTAATTTCTGCACATATTAAAACAATCTCAATTTTTGCTTATACAAATAACATCATTACGTTTTTCTTATTCAAACTTAATAAACCGTGATTTAACTGTCAGACACTAATGCTTAATATCAAATTGTCTTCATTGACTACCTATTTCATTTGTCTCCCAAGCTTACTCTGCGAAATTGTTGAATGCCAATGGTAATGAGTTTCTCAATTAATAACTATGAAACTAGTCATAGCAGCAAACTGAATTTTTGGGACGGTGTTGAGGAGAGAATGATGAATACATTAAATAATAATAAAGGAATTTCACCAAGTTGATCGTGAATTACAGGGTGATTTCTGAAACGTTGATATTTTTCATCTTTATCATCGAAAATTTTCATGATCACCCTATATATCCCAACGAAATCATGTTTATACGGTATCAGCTATCTTCGGAGGATGATAATTCACTGGAATATACAGGATGTGTACGAAAGAACCAGCCACATATTTCACCGATCTTTCAAATCACCCTGTACGAAATGTATGAATTGTGATTAATTATGGAATAAGAATAGTATATTGCATGCAAAAATAATTGTATCAATATATCATTATTATATCGAATTTTCAGACATCACTAAAATGTTTTTATTTTTCACTCTGTACATAATGATATAATCTGCACCATCTGAATTATATTTAGTAATATGAAGGTACGTTGATGATGAGAGCGAAAAAAAAATGCAGTTGGCACTTTTAAATCCCGAGACAATAATTAAATAAAAATTACTGATTTTCAAAATCTATCCATCAACGAATTTTGCGATTCTACACGTTCAATGAGTACATATACTAAAAACTCCGACAATTTCACCGAGAACCATTTTACTTATAAAAAAAGCGGGGTCCTTTGTTCTTGGTTTTCAATTTTTTTATCATTAATTTGGATGGATCGTATTGAAATTTTTTGCGGGGCTGTTACTCAATATATCAATAATTGTTTTCCATTTATCTTTAGGTGTAGACTCCGAAAATTGTTCTCCATAGTATTTCTTCTTTGTATTCCTTATTGTGTTTTAACAAGTTTATCATATAAATTACTATAATGTTTTAAGAATTTTAAGAATTTTAAGAATTTTAAGAATTTTAAGAATTTTAAGAATTTTAAGAATTTTAAGAATTTTAAGAATTTTAAGAATTTTAAGAATTTTAAGAATTTTAAGAATTTTAAGAATTTTAAGAATTTTAAGAATTTTAAGAATTTTAAGAATTTTAAGAATTTTAAGAATTTTAAGAATTTTAAGAATTTTAAGAATTTTAAGAATTTTAAGAATTTTAAGAATTTTAAGAATTTTAAGAATTTTAAGAATTTTAAGAATTTTAAGAATTTTAAGAATTTTAAGAATTTTAAGAATTTTAAGAATTTTAAGAATTTTAAGAATTTTAAGAATTTTAAGAATTTTAAGAATTTTGACAATTTTAACAATTTTAACAATTTAACCCTTTCAGTCATGAATTATTTTTAATGATAAAAATAATATTTTACTAGTACTTTGCTATACAAATGGACCCCAACACACGATTCGGCGATAATTGTAAAAAAATCAATTCCTCATTCGACGACGAAACAATTAGAAGTCCTCATTTGAGGACAAAATACGCGGTGCTAAGGATAGATAAAAAGTAAACGTTTTTCTTATCGTTTATTCTAACTCTTCTAGTTACTGTTCCTTCTTCAATAAGTTTTTGGAATACATTCTCCTCTGAAATGAAAACAAAAAACAATAGATTCATACCTTACATGTTTTGAATAATTTCCTTTTAGCAATAATGTCCTCATTTGTGGACATCAAATTATAGGTGTACCTAGAAACTAAAGTTTACCGTATTTTTAAAAAATACCACAGACATACACTTTACCTGCCTCTATATCATACATTTCTATCAAAAACATTGAAACAAATAAATAACGATTTGGATCAGCACACTTGTTAAAAATTGAGAACTTCACAAACAAAACTGAGAACTATATTGAATTAACCGTGCTGCCATGAGCCATATATGCTAATAGTAAAAATATACGTTTAGGATTTCAGATATCAACATAGAAAAATTGTTGTACCGTTCTTGAGTTTTGAGGACCCAACAAAATATGCGTCCTCAATCGCGTACGCTGTGACTGAAAGGGTTAACTATTTTAACAATTTAGCTATTTTAACAATTTTAACGATTTTTAACGATTTTTAACAATTTTAACAGTTTTAACAATTTTAACAATTTAACAAATTTAACAATTTAACAAATTTAATAATTTAACAAAAATTAGCAATTTGCCAATTTAACAATTTTAACAATTTCCGTCAAATCCAATTTTTATCTACTCCCTTTGTTTCCAGGCTCGGACATGGACGACGACCTCGAAGACACCCACAACTCTGACGGCGGCCCGGGCTCCACCAAGGCGCGCAGGCGGCGCACGGCCTTCACCAGCGAGCAACTCCTGGAGCTGGAGCGCGAGTTCCACGCGAAAAAGTACCTGTCGCTCACGGAGCGCAGCCAAATAGCGTCCGCGCTGCGCCTCAGCGAGGTCCAGGTGAAGATCTGGTTCCAGAACCGGCGCGCCAAGTGGAAACGGGTCAAGGCCGGCCTGGGCACGGGGCCGCACCAAGGGATCAAGGGCGCCCAGCAGAAGAGCAAGTTGGTGGTGCCCATTCCGGTGCACGTGAACAGGTTCGCGGTGAGGAGTCAGCACCAGCAGCTGGAGAGGGCGCTGGGGGATCTGGCGGGGAGGGTGTTGGCCAGTCACGCGGCGCTCAGGGCAGGGTTGGACTTGCACGGGTTCCATTCGCAAGCGCCGCCGCACTAGGGTTGGCGCAGGGTTGGAGTGACTTTTTTTGGGGATCGTGCTATGAGAGTACTGTGTGGGTTGATGGAGGAAGGGGTGGGATGCTATTTGAGGAGCCGCCACTGATATAAATGTACAGTGTCACCGTTGAAAGTGCGCATCATATGAGAATTTAAAAAAAAACATTTTTTTAAATTACTTATGGCTGGTTCATGGACCAAACTTTAACTTTTACCTTATCTTTCACTTTTACTTCAAGAAAGTTGGCGCAATCCCAAGTAGCACACCTATATTGGTAAAATATTGGTACAATATTTTGAACATATTGGCAAAATATTTGAAATGCAATATTGGCTGTAATGGTTTAGGTTCATTATTTAAACAAGTCATGTTGGGAACTGTCTTTATTTCCAGGAAGCTTATTTCGAAGTGAGTGAGATACACAAGAGAAAGAGATGGATTGTAGTAGGTATATGGACAATAAATAGCATGTGGGCTTAAACCTAAAAGCACTCATTACATTGGCGACAAAAAAAATGTGAATATTCTGCGATACTGGTCCAATATTACTTGAATAATATTGGCGAAATATTCTTGAACTAATATTGGCCTCAAAATGTTCGGCGATATTGGTACAATATCGCTGATACAATATTCTGATAATATTGGCACATTATTTAAAAGTTATATTGTATAAATCCGCTTTGGAGCCAAAACTACTTGAGGAAGACTTGCAGTAATTGCTTGATATGATCAGATTCAAGAAGTTACTATCACCTTTCATACGGGGGGCGTTTACAAGTATAAGTTGAAATTGGTTTTGAACGTAATATATACGAGGGTGGTCCCAGAAGTACCTGGCCAACAGAGAAAACACAAAAATTTTGGAAAAAACATATTTATTTTTCAACGGAAACTCCTTTTAGCTCCACACACTTTTCCCGGCGATGTTCATTAAATTCGATACCCTTTTACAATAAGAATCGTCAAGCTCCTCAAAATAGCAATTAACTGCCGACGTAACCTCTTCATTGTTGGCAAATCTTTGACCACTGAGCCATTTTTTCAAGTCTGGAAACAGAAAATAATCCGAGGGAGCTAAATCTGGCAAACAGGGTGCATGAGGTAGCAATTCAAACTTTAATTCATTAATTTTAGTCTATGAAATAACGGATGTGTGAGCTGATGCATTGTCTTGATGAAACAACACTTTCTTCTTAGCCAAATGCGGCCGATTTTGCTTGATTTCTTCGCTCAAACGTTGCAATAAGTTCGCATAATACTCGCCGTTGATAGTTTTTCCTTTTGCAAGATAGTCAATGAAAATTATCCCACGCGCATCCCAACAAACCGACGGCATGACTTTGCCAGCAGATGGAGCGGTCTTTGCCTTCTTTGGAGCCGGTTCTCCCTTTTCAGTCCATTGTTTTGATTGTTCGTTTGTTTGTTTGTTTCGGGTGTGAAGTGATGGACCCATGTTTCATCCATGGTTATGAAACGGTGAAAAAATTCGACTTTATTTCTGTGAAACCTTGCCAAACACTCGATGGAAACATCTTCACGACGCTGTTTTTGTTCCATTTCATTGAGCAAACGCGGCACCCATCTTGCGCACAGCTTTCTCATGTCCAAATTCCCAGTTAATTGCGATGTCCCGCAATTTTTGAAATGCCTACTATGTCTGCTAGCTCGCGCACTTTCAGTCGACGATCATCCAGTATCGCTTTGTGGATTTTCTTCAACATTTCTGGAGTCGTTACCTCATTTCGTCGACCACTGCGTTGCTCGTCTTCGCAGGTCGTACGGCCTCGTTTAAACTCTGCTGCCCAATATTTTACTGTTGATAACGAAGGAGCAGTCTCACCCAGAGTAGAATCTAGTTCAGCTTTTATATTGGTTGGGCTAAGGCCCTTCAAATAAAAGTATTGTATCACATAACGATGACCAATTTTTTCCATGTTTGCAAATTCACTGAAAACGTTTACTATTGATGGCTGCCAAACGAATACTAAACAACGTGGCGTCTTCAAACTTGAAGCATATGCTGTGTAGATTGTGTACTTTCTAATACAATGGTATTTTTCAAGCAACAACCGACATCTCTAGGTCAGGCTAGGTACTTCTGAGACCATCCTCGTATGGTGGTTAATTATTTTTGAATGGATCTGCCAATTTGAATCTTATTTCTCTGTTACACTTCAAAGTGAATTACCCTAAACTCAGTTAAGTTTCTGTAGAATATTAATTTCAATCTATATTTCAAAAGCCAGATATAGGAAATTTATCAAACTTACCCGAGTGTAGGATGATTACTTCGAAGTATACCTAACTGAAAATTATGATTCAAATTGGCAGATCCATTCAAAAATAATTACCAAACATGTATATCACGTACAAATCCGATTTCAACTAATATTTGTAAACGCCCCCCGTATAAAATGTGATCGCTATTATTTTGTTACCAATCATCCGGAAAGTAATAATTCTGAATAAGTGAACCTTACTATGTTGTGACAAAACAGCAATTTTCATGATTTTCAAAAATTCGTATCTTCGAAACTGGACATAGAAACTAATTTAAACTTGCTTAAATCGCTTAAAAACAAATCAAAAATTGAAAGTCTATTTCAGTGCTCAAAGCTAAAGAAAAGGTAAACGAAAAAATAAAAGTTTGGTCTATGAACATAAAAGTCAGGTTATTTCTCAATAAAATTTTCAAAAAAATACAAATTTGTTAAGTTATGTCATACTTGATGCAAAGTGGATCTGGTTCTGAATTGTCGAGTCCATTTTCAAATCCATGGACCTAAATTTCTTGCTAATACAATCTTCAAAAATTAATCCCGAAGTAATACAAATTATTCGAGTTGCTCTTGGCATGCTGTGAAAAGAATTGTAGTAAAAGAAAACGGAACATCTATGATGAAACTATAACTGAAATGATTTTCACTATAGTATATTATGATACAAGTTTTATGAAACACCATGTTGTTTGGAGTACGACTAGCGAAGCGAGTAGTGCTCCAAGAGAACTAGTGCGACAATGTCTTATAAAACGTGTTTCATATACTATTTTTTCTATTTGGTAGTTTTTTATTGGAAAAAATTGGATTGAATATTAATAAATATATCAGAAATATCGGGTTGGTAACTTTGATGAAATATTTAAAATTTGAAGGAAGCTGTCAGGTAATTCATTTGTTTACATAAATTATTTAACACGTTGACTGCCGTGCTCATTTTTTCATTTTTGGTATCAGAGCCGAAGCAAAATCGAAAATTTTGTCCCAGAAACCATTATGGACTCTATGTAGCTACAGCCTACAGAAGATAGTATATCGTTGAATTTTTCGGAAATTGAAACTATGAGTTCAAAAAATTTTAAAAATTCAGCTCGGTCTTAAAGACCGAGTCGGCGCTCTTTAATAAGTGTACACCCTTGCATCTTCCAAAAATTCGTTGTTTTTACTGATTTGTCTGCCAC
The DNA here is from genome assembly GCA_944452925.2 of Chrysolina oricalcia. Taxonomy (NCBI): domain Eukaryota; kingdom Metazoa; phylum Arthropoda; class Insecta; order Coleoptera; family Chrysomelidae; genus Chrysolina; species Chrysolina oricalcia. The sequence continues at coordinate 3,031,829 of OX101822.2, read as the reverse complement.
GCCGACTCGGTCTGTGCGTCGAATGAGAACAATTTGCAACGCAAACTTGTTACTGAAGCCGTCTCGGTCTGTTTTCGCGATATTATCGACAATAATTTAGACCGATGACTTCAAGAACAGTTCAATTGGCTCGGTCCCATAGACCGAGTTGGCCTGGTGTATCAACCTCAACCTCGGTCTATGAGACCGAGGTGGCTCACCAGAATAATTTTTCCTCGGTCTCATAGACCGACATGGCAGTCAACGTGTTAAATTTTGAATGCAAATATCAGTAAATTACCTTTTTAACATGACTGATGGAGAAAACTCGCTAGCATTTGCTGCCCAAAAAATCTCCTTCAGTTTACGAAAAGGAATTTCACAATTTCGAATTATCCGATGGCTCACCACATTCCCACTGCAATCAAAATAACTTTTCAAACAATCAGACCAGTGAGCATATAAACGCCCAAGAAACCAGTCATGTAACAATTGAAGTTTATAATAACTGCACCATCCAGCAACAAATAACACCACAACATTCTTCTTCTTTGTTTAATATCTGAAAATCCCATCCCTCTTGTCTGACGTTTATCTGACAGTTGATGTTACCCTTGTTACCAATCTCTAAAAAATTTATAATGCGTATCATAAAGACTTCATTTTAGACTCCAAATGGAAAAAAGAGGTTTACAAACCATTATTTCGCCTGGCCTTGTACAGGGTGTCCCAAATTCGAGCCTCATCATTGGGATCTCGGAAACCAGAAAAGATACGAGGTAGGTTAAATGGAGGCAAAGTTGCGCAATTTGGTGCTCATTGTAACGCCGCTTTCATATTTGAAAAATTCCGAATACTTCCGAAGATTTTTGGAAAAAACCGATTATTCGCGATTTCATTTTAATTTTTTTGTGACTCTATTTGAATAGATATAACAAAACAAATTTCACATTCTCACTGCTACTTTTTCTGTTCTACAAGATGGTGTTATCAGATTTTCGTATTTGAGCTGCCATCATCAACTTTGTTATTTTAAATACTGCCATGGATATTTTATTATAGATTTTAAAAGTTTCTAATGTCCCAAAACAATTGATGTATCGCACTTATTCTAAAAGTTTATATTAATAACATTTTTCATGAGAACTCATGAGTTAGAGAGAGACAAAAATTAGATTTTTAATAGGAGTTAAAACAAACTTTTTTTGCAATAACGCACTGCATAAAACTCAAAAACTAACATAAAAGTGGGTGGTTAATAAATAATATAATTGAAGTGTCATCCCTCAAACTCTAGGCCCTAGGCTATATTTACAAAAATAATTGCATTTTATCAAAGTGCCTGTGCATCGTGCATTCTGGCTATATTAGTTCATTTGTTAATGTTTAAATTATCCAATATTTTGACAGTTCACTGTTCGTTCACTAATCGTTAACGCTTATTAAACGAAAATGATTTTTTCTAACGAAGAAGAACGAGACATGATAAGGATTTATTATATTTCGAATCGAAATTCAAAAACGGCTTGTGAGCGCTATTTGTTGGAATATCCAGAAAGACGGCAGCCGCATTATAGTTATTTTACTAATATTGATAATAATTTAGCTCAGTACGGAAGTTTTGTTAAGCCAAGGGTTGAATATGGAACACGAATCGATCCAGAAGAGGAACAAATTATCTAGAATACTGTAAGTTTGAAAACTGTTACAAAATAGAAAGTAAAATGAATAATTTTAAATTATTTTTTAAGGCCAATAATAATCCTCGAGGTTCAGTTAGAGTTTTCTCAGAAGAAGTAGGATTACCGCGAATGAGAGTTTGGAGAACTTTAAATAAGCGTGGACATAAACCTTACAAAATCCATATTAGTCAAACACTAAGCCCTGGCGATGCTGAGAGACGATTAGAATTTTGTAACTGGTTACAAAATAAAATTAATGAAAATGATGACTTCCTAAATAAAACTATATGGACAGATGAATGCAGTTTTTCAACAGATGGACTAATTAACAGACATAACGAACACTATTGGTTAATAGAAAACCCAAGGCAGAAACAAGAAGTAGGACCTCAGGGACGACAATAATTTAACGTATGGGTCGGTATGTGGCACAATAAAATTATCGGCCCGTTTTTTATTCAAGGAAAATTAAATTCCGATAGATATGCAGAATTAATAAGGACCAATATATTGGATTCCTTAATGAAAGAACCTTTGGGCGTATTACGTCAACTATGGTGGCAACAAGACGGTGCACCACCTCATAATAGGAGATGTGTTAAAAATTTATTAAATGAATTATTCCTTAATAAATGGATTGGAAACCAAGGTCCCGTACGTTGGCCAGCTAGATGCCCCGACCTCAACCATCTAAACTACTTTCTTTGGGGATTTCACAAAAACCGTCTTTATCGAAACACGCCACAAAATCTTGAAGTATTACGACAAGACCTAATAAGGGAGATCAGGGCTATCCCTGCAAGGACCATTCAGCGTGCCATCCATAAACTTCACAGACTGACACGAAAATGCATTCAAGCAGGTGGATTACAATTTGAATATTTGCTTTAACTTTCATTGGGTATTCAATTTTATAGTTTTTGTTTGACTTTTTTTGGAATAATTAAAACATCATGCCTATTGTTGAACATCACACATTGTTTTATATCAATTTTTAGGAGCTTCTGAGGTCCTTAAAACAATGATGTATCGTTCTTTTTCGAAAAAATTATTTTAACGATGTCCTGCTAAGATCTTACCAAAAATATATTCTCTGTCTCTCTCTAACACATGAGTTCTTATGGAAAATGCTATTAATATAAACTTTTCGAATAAGTACGATACATCATTTGTTTTGGGACATAAGAAGATTTTAAAATCCATAATAAAAAATCCAGTGCCGTATTTAAAAAAAACAAAGTTGATGATGGCAGCTCAAATACGAAACGTCTGTTCGAAAATCTGATAACACCATCTTGTAGAACAGAAAAAGTAGCAATGAGAATGTGATATTTGTTTTGTTATATCTATTCAAATAGAGTCACAAAAAAATAAAAATGAAATCGCGAATAATCGGTTTTTTCCAAAAATCTTCGGAAGTATTCGGAATTTTTCAAATATGAAAGCGGCGTTTCAATCAGCACCAAATTGCGCAACTTTGCCTCCATTTAACCGATCTCGTATCTTTTCTGGTTTCCGAGATCCCAATGATGAGGCTCGAATTTGGGACACCCTGTACATTGTGAAATAATTTTCTCTAAAAGAACAAAAAATTCTGGAATTTTCATGTATATAAATTCCAAAATAAAAAAGGACTGCTGTCTAGGCAATTTCCTTATGAAATGAGACCACAGAAGAGTTGGAATAAATGTAAAGTAATGATATACGAGGTGGTGACAAATTCTGAAAACTGTAGTCAATATATAGTGTGGTCCACTAAGTGTGCAACAAATGGGAAATCGATTTCTCAGAAAATTTTATTCTTGACAAAAGTTGGTGCACGTTCCAAAACTATACCAAGTGTACCTGAAATGGCTTTATGACAAACACCATACAGGATAGGCCAAAAAGTGTAAAGTTTGATCAAGAGTAAAGTACCCTTATTTCAAAAAATATAGAAATATATTGAAGCAAAAAGTTGCTTAGAATTAAAAGTTATGACCTGCTATTCGATTTTTTTTTTCGTTTGGAAAATATGAATTACCCCCGTATGATACATATTTTTACTATTTTGATTCAATATGTATGTGAAGTAGCCACAATCAAATCAGTTTGGGGTATTTTTATCAAATTAAAGTGTATTTGTAATATTTACTTGGATTTGTATTTTTTTTAGGTGACCGTCAACTTCATGTTTGTTGCAACGATATTTAACAGAACTCTAGAATAAAACAAATACTCTTTTTATCGAGGCAAATACTTTACTAAGTAAATGTTCATATGAATAAACTGCCAATAAAAGTATAAAATTTCTGTTCTTCTGACAATAATGCCTCAGCTAGAACAGATATTAAAAAACACTCCAAAATCTATCGCGGATAGCCATGAACAAAAAACACATACGCCCGAAAACAATACTGTAGTTTGATAGTGTGGCGTCTTGAAACTTGCCTGTCAAACGTTTTCATATTTGTCCTTAATTAAAAATGCCTCGCCCAGTAGATTAACGTTAACTGAAAAGGCAGAATTAGTTTTAATCTGTGGTGATGGTTATAAAACAATGCGCGAAGCTGCAAATATTTTCAACGAGCGGCATCCAGACAAACAAATTTGCTATTCAAGTGTAAGTAGAATTTTAAAGAATTTCAAACAGACCGGCTCACTAGAATATAAACATAATACGAAACCTGTATGCACAGAAGAAAACCAGCTTGACGTACTTCAAGCAGTAGTAGAAAATCCTAGAAGGTCCATCCAAGAAATTAGTGATTATACCGGCATAAAAAAACCTCTGTGAAGCGTATTCTCAAGAAACATAAGTACCATGCTTACAAACCTACATTCATTTGTATATTGCAAGAAAGAGACTATGATTTCAGCTATGATTTTTCCATGTGGATTCAGGGTGAAATAGAAGAACAAAGAGATTTTCATCGATGTATTCTGTTTGGAGATGAATCCACTTTTAAAACAAATGGGGTTATATCATCACAAAATTGCAGATGGTGGTCAGATGTCAACCCAAATTTTATTATTGACAACAAAATTCAATACTATCAGAAAACAAACGTTTGGTGTAGTATATTAAATGATACATTACTAGGTCCGTTTTTTTTCGAGAGAATTTGAATGGAGACAGGTAATTGAACTTTTTGGAAACTGAAATAGGAGAGTTTTTGGATGATATGGTATTAGAAGAACGGCAAAAAGTATGGTTCCAACATGGCGGATTTCCTGCCCATTCTACTAGAAATGTTTCTCAGTGGCTGAATAGGACATTTCGTAATAAATGGTTAGGACGAAATACCGATCCTCGATGGCCTCCTCGTTCTCCAGACCTTACACCTCTGGATTATTTCTTATGGGGACACTTGAAACAAAAAGTCCACAGAGATCGCCCCTTTTTTAATGTTGCTGAGCTTGAAACTTCTTGAAACTTCAATACGAGTTCATTGCAGAAATATTCCCGCTAATGAGTTGCGATCTACAGTAAACGAATTTTACGAGCGAACAATTAGATGCATCGAAAGAGAAGGTGGACATACAGAGACGCTTCGATAATTTTTATTGTTAGCACCTGTTCAGTTACCTACTGTAAGTTTCTGTACTATCGCTTATTGGTTCTTTTTTGTTAATGGCTATCCGCGATAGATTTTGACAGTTTATTCATATGAACATTTACTTAGTAAATTATTTGCCTCGTTAAAAAGAGTATTTGTTTTATTCTAGAGTTCTGTTAAATATCGTTGCAACAAACATGAAGTTGACGGTCACCTAAAAAAATACAAATCCAAGTAAATTTTACAAATACACTTCAATTTGATAAAAAATACTCTTACCTAATTTGATCGTTGCTACTTCACATACATATTAAGTCAAAATAGTAAAAATATGTATCATACGACGGGGGTTATTCAATATTTTCCAAACGAAAAAGAAAATTCGAATAGCAGGCCATGACTGAACATAACTTTTAATTCTAAGCAACTTTTCTCCTCAACATATTTCTATATTTTTAGAAATAAGGGTACTTTACTCTTGAACGAGCTTTATATTTTTGGCCTATCCTGTATGGTGTTTGTCATAAAGCCATTTCAGGTACACTTGGTATAGTTTTGGAACATGCACCAACTTTTGTCAAGAATAAAATCGATAATAAACAAGTTTCCCATTTGTTGCACACTTAGTGGACCACACTGTATACAATGATCATGTCTACAACGTGTAGTCAATATAGATACTTACTAGGTACAATCTGTGTATAGATACCATAAATGAAAAAATTGCCATACTTTTCGAAATGAAATCCATATCGGCTCCTCATATGAATGTATAAAAACAGCTCAATGACTCGACGGGTGTAAATATTTTTTATAATTCTGTAAGGTAGAAAACAATTGTTTCATGATTTCGAAAAATAGTGAGTAGATACAACATTTTTATTATTACATTTGAAGTGCAATAAGAAGTATACTAGATTTATCTATTGTCAATCCTTTTAAGGATGTGATTGTATTATAGACGAAATTGTAAATATTTGTAATATAAATGTTAATATAGAAATGAATTGTTTTTTTTCTTTATTCAGTAAAGACTTTCTGATCCAAATAAAAGAAGAAATGAACACCTTTCGAAACACAATTTTTTCATTCGATATACAGGGTGTATCCAAATAACACCGAAAAAATTAAAGGGGTGGTTCTGTGATGAAAATTAATGTAAGTGTTTGGTATAAAATTTTTTGAAAAAACCCTCCCCGGAAAAGTTACACCCCTTCGAAAATTAAAAAAAAAATGGTTTTTCTTTTTTATTTTCCCTGTATATCAAGCTAAAGACACGAAACTTGGTAAACATTATCTGTCAATAAGAGTACACTTTTTGAAATTTTTTCAACCCTGAAGTATGCTTAGAAGGGGTTGATTATTTCAACCCCTAAGTTATTTTTTCTTACAACTTTTTTTTAGATTAAAATTTTTTCTTTAAAGAAGTATGTCTGAAAAGCCCAATTCATTGACTAACTTTTTTAACTCTACAAGTTTTTTTCGAAAACTTAAGCATTTATGAGAAAAAAAAAATAAGCTCATGTAAAATAGCATTTTATTAAACAACAGCCAACTAAATTATGATTATGATTATGAGACTTCTACAACTAAAAACAAAAGTGAACAAACAATGAACAAAAACCTGTCGAATATCGACAATACAATTATAATAAATGTTGAAAATGACCGCCTTCAGCTTCAATACAAGCATCTACCCTTTTCCTCATAGAATTGCGTATACGATGAAATATTCCTGGAGAATTTCTTATAGTTTCACACCCTGCTACAATGCGGTTTCGCAGATCATCGATATATTCAACTGGGTTTGTGTATATCATAGATTTCAGATATCCCCATATGCAAAAATCCAAAGGATTGGTCAGGGGAGCGGGCTGGCCAGTTTACAGATCCTCCTCGACCTATCCATTGATTGGCATACACCTCATCCAGGTGAGTTCTTGCACGTATACTAAAATGAGCTGGTGCACCATCGTGCATAAACCATGAATGTTGCCTAATTTGAATGGGAACCTCTTCAAGAAGAACAGGTAATTCTTCAAGGAGATGACAATATGCTTCACCATTTAATCGTAGCGGAAGAAAATGGGGACCAATTAAATGATTATCAATAATTCCGAGCCACACGTTTAATGAAAATTGATACTGATGATTTCCTTCAAAAAAGCCATGAGGATTTTCGTCAGCCCAAAGGTGATTGTTGTGAAAATTTCTAATACAGTCTCTTGAGAAACTCGCCTCGTCAGTAAATAAAATATTACCTAAGAACTGTGGTGCTTGGCCAATCATTTTAATAAGCCACTGACAAAAAATCACACGGGGTAAAAAAATCTCGAATCATTAACGCCTGCACCCGTTGAAGATGATAGGGATACAACATTTGTTCTTTTAAAATTCTAAAAACAACAGAATGGCTTACATGTAGGACACGAGCTAATCTCCTGGTACTAGTTTCTGGGAATTCTTCAATTGAATTAAGTACGGCTTCTTCTACAGCTGCAGTTCTAACTTCTCTAGTACGACCAGAATCATAACTTCTTTTTTCAAAATTACCACGTTCCCGCAAGCGTCGGTGAATAGTTGTGAACGTAGTATGATGGGGTAGTCTACGCTGTGGGTACTGTTCAGCACAAAGTCTTTCCGCTTCCAATGAATTACCGTTAGCACGACCGTATGTAAAATGCATATCTGCCATTTCCAAATTCGAATATGCATTCATATTTTCAATCAACTAATATTTCCTACAATACACAATCATAAAACTTGTGAAACAATAAGATGGGTGACAGAAAATGACACTACACAATCCTAGTGTCAGTATTAATGTTTTTATGCAAAGCACAGGCCACTAGACTTGACGCAAAATACACTCGCGTTAGCTCATCTTTTTGAAAATGCATTGCATTAGATTTTTTTTCTCGTAAATGCTCAAGTTTTAGAAAAAACTTGTAGAGTTAAAAAAGTTAGTCAATGAATTCGGCTTTTCAGTCATACTTTTTTAAAGAAAAAATTTTCATCTAAAAAAAAGTTGTAAGAAAAAATATCTTAGGGGTTGAAATAATCAACCCCTTCTAAGCATACTTCAGGGTTGAAAAAATTTCAAAAAGTGTACTCTTATTGACAGATAATGTTTACCAAGTTTCGTGTCTTTAGCTTGATATACAGGGAAAATAAAAAAGAAAAACCATTTTTTTTTATTTTCGAAGGGGTGTAACTTTTCCGGGGAGGGTTTTTTCAAAAAAATTTTATACCAAACACTCACATTAATTTTCATCACAGAATCACCCCTTTAATTTTTTCGGTGTTATTTAGATACACCCTGTATAGGTACCTAGTGAAAGTATATTTTTTCACTTGTTACTGTAGGTACTGTTAATTTTTGTTCTCCACTTATTTCCGTACGAGACTGGATATAACAGTGCCATGAATGGCCCTAACCACCAGGAGTAACGCATACAGGGAGATCATTTATCCTCGCTCGAACCATTACAGCTACAAAAATTGCGGAAAAAATCTGATTGAAAGTTATTGGACACTTGATAAGCTACACTTTCAAATTATTTTCGAGTGTACAGGATGCACTACAAATCCGGGACACCATATTTGGGTTTTTGGCTCAGACGTAACAATTGCTTCCAATATCTCCTATTTTCATGTTCCTGTGGTTAGTGTCCTTCTCAATGATTTTTTTGGGGGTAAAGCGGGTGTAGGAAAAGAAAAAATAAATAAACTCCTTACAAATTGTGGAAGGCTTTCGCGGCCATCGTTGAATGAATGATGGTTTTTCGGGTTTTTAGGCCGACGTTTATTTAGAGAAAAACTCGACGTTTCGCCAACACGAGTGGTTGGCATTTTCAAGAGAAATGTTTACAGTTTCGATCACTGAACACTACTTGCTTTTTATAAATCGCCGACGTTTCGATCTCTATTTTGGATCTTTCCCAAGTCTACAAATACAACAGTAAAATCAGTTTTGTGTGTATTTTATTCACAAAACTGTTATCAAAAAAGTACGAAAATAGTACTCGAAACCCGATAGTTATACTTACTTATAGTGTTTACGCAAAGTATGAATACATTACAATTACTCTACAGATGGCGCTGGGGGCACATCACCTTGAAAATCTGAATGGTTTTTGTTTCATTTTTGTACGTCAACCCATTCAAAAGTTACCAGGGGGGAATTTAAAAAGCCGCACTGTATAGAATAGTATAGATGGACGTAGTATAAATCAGGGGCGGATCCAAAACACTCCTAAGGAGGGCGGGTGGAAATTAGCTAGAGATGAAGATTGACATGAAAAAAAGAGTATTTCGTAGGATTAAGACGTGTCAATGTTGCTCTCAATGGGGTGGCAACCCGCCCTTTTGGATTTGCCAGTTGTACTGTAAGAAATAGGTAGGCACTATTTCCATGTGCATAACGATTAGGAGCTTTTCAAGGGTCTATGCTACTTTTTGTGTTCTTCGTCAAATTCATAGTACCGGCTGCATTAAGAAAAGTTGAGTTAATCATCTGATTAGCTAACGTACCATTAAATTTGATGTTATGTTAAATATCAGATGCGTTCAATAATAGTTATTTATGCAACAAGTGCAAAAAGTGAATATTTATTGCACTCGACGTGAAATTGTCCGACGAGGCCGTTAGGCCGAGTTGGACAACACGTCGAGTGCAATAAACAATTTTTGCACGAGTTGCATACAACATTTTTTCTACGTTCATGCAAAAAGCAAAAAATGATTTATTGAGGTGCGGCACTAGGTGTAGGAAAATGAAAAGCGCAACTTGAATACTTTATTATTAATATCGATTTGCATTGAAACAGGAACTAATACGTTACGAACAATTTAACTCAAACTTTATTTTTACCCTCAATGTTGAAAGTGAATGAACAATTGGTGCAATTTTCAATATGAATATTTCGTAGTGAAGTACCTATTGCCAATCTCACAGAATATCTGCTAAATATGTAGTAGGTTTAAACGTTTATGTTTGTCATGATGACAGCACGTTGAAGTAGAATGACAAATGAGTGCAATAAAAACTTTATTGCACTAGTGCAATAAAGAACTTCTTTTTCCACTGAATATAGCTCAATAAAGTTTTGCTTTTTGCATGAATGTAGAAAAAACATATTTAACAATCTCATTACTAATCACGGAAAATATGTGACAACAGCACAATAATTCTCGTTTCAGTGTTTGTCATACTTTGTTGTTTATAGTTTGTATGTTTTTTTCAGGAAAAAACTGTACTTTTGGGTATTATAAAGAACGTAAGTTAGTAGACTTTCAATTTTTAAATGGGACACACGGTATAATTTCACTTCTTTTGTTTTTACATGACAAACAGAATCCAAACATGAATCACTTGTCAGTTTTTAAAACCAAATTTAATGTTTACACTGAGAAAAATAATCCGTTGTGAATACCGAAAGACGAATATATTATACCAAGCGTTGTGGTCCAATAGGCGCCAATCACTACATTTAAAAAATAATATATACTGAAGCTTAGAGTAGCAAGTACTTTCTAGGTTCGGTTATTATTTACCACTACAGAGAAGTAACTCCCACTATATACTATATATATATATATATATATATATATATATATATATATATATATATAAATAAGGATGGATTTAGCGAGGGGCAATATATGAAAATATGTGTAAAAAAGTTATTGGGTATAACCCTCAAAATGTTGTGCAACCGTAGACACGTGCTTAAGCTCTCTTCAGTACGGTAAAATCAAGTGCGAAGATGTACAACACTTGGATGTAAAAATAGAAACAAAGGAAGTCAACAACAGGAGCCAACCACACATTTGTGGCATTGTGGCATCGGTTAGAAGACCTTGTACTCACAAGGCAACAACTAACGTCGCCACGGAGGTAGCTATAGCTACCAGCGTGACAATCCTACCCAGGAAGATACAAATAAGGATTGATTTAGCGAGGGGCAATATATGAAAATATAAGTAAAAAAGTTATTGGATATAACCCTCAAAATGTTGTGCAACCGTAGACACGTGTTTCGAGCTTAAGCTCTCTTCAGTACGGTAAAATCAAGTGCGAAGATGTACACTTGGATGTAAAAATAGAAACAAAGGACGTTAGTTGTTGCCTTGTGAGGTCTTCTAACCGATGCCACAAATGTGTGGTTGGCTTCCTGTTCTTGTTGTTGACATTGTTTCATTCAGAATGTCAAATGTAGACAAAAGAAGTGAAAACGAAAGTTGCATGAACTTCAGTTACTTGTCAGAAAATGCAGTTTTATGTCGTATGCAGATTCTCCAAATTTCATTCTATTTTCATTATGAACAAAAAAGTTATAAGGGCGAGCCAGCATCCGCGGACACCTGGTATGACAAGTTAGACATACATAGGTAGTTAACTCTTAATATGCACATGCAACTATTCATCCAAAACGATTTCACAATTATTAATAGTATCAATATTTCCAAGTAGCTGAAAGGTAATGAGTTTCATTCATTCATTCAGAACTTGGCATCGAATACACCGGATCTGGACGGCAATGTGCTAACACTCTGCTCGCCTACAACACCTCAACTGGACTGCTATGCAAAATCCGTTCTCCTCCTTCATAACTACAAGTAATCTTTTTCCGAGAAGACATCTTCGTATGTCTACCCCTCCTGCCGCCATGTCTACATTTGTTATAACTATCACACCAAATGATCCCACTGCTTTATTGTACAACCAAATTATTGTGTAAGAAGGAATGTCCGGTCCCTTCAGGTCCTATAAGTAAAAAAAAATTGTAAAATTTGTTTTTACGAAACTCCCAGGTTTTCGGAGAAAACCCCTCAAAAGCAGAGCTTGTGCGAGCAAGGGAGATCCGGGACCTACAGTTTAAATAGAAGTGGAATCCGAACCACTTCAGATCAGTGACACACGACCGGGGATCGAACCCGGACCGTCTGGGTGGAAGCCAAACGCTCTAACACCTCGAACACTTCGCTGTATAAATTCGTGAAATCCCATGAAGAGATTAAATAAGAAATCCTACTAGATTCAATGATCAAATTACAAGCTAGGCCGGAATATTTAGCATTCTCTTGATATTCCTCTTTTTGTTAATCAACCTCCGACACACATGCTGTAATAGGTAAAAACTTACTGAAATTTTATTAAAATCTGCCAAAGCATTTCTGAGATATGAAAATTATAAATGTTAACAATTCAAAAAAATAACAAAAATCATCTTCTAAACACTGTATTAATCAAAGCTGAAACTGTGGTACTATCTTTCATTTTTATCAACTGCTGCAAGTTTTTCTGAATGAAGGCACGGTAAACGACGTTTAAGAGGAAGTTGTACTATACTTAAAACAGTGTATGCAAGGGTTTGGTAGTTCACTTTGGGTGAATTAAAAAATAAGTAAATATTGGTAAAGATGTTATCTATGTTTCCTTTTTCCCACTTTTTCAAAATTTCAATCAGATTTTTCTTAAAAAATATCGCAAAAGTCCAAGTTTTTTGATGATTTTCCCATTTTTGTTTTTTTTTTGAAAATAACCAAATCAAATTTCTAAAAATGAGAAAAAGGAAACATAGATTAGATCTTTACCGACACGTTCAAATCTTTTCATCAACTAATAATGAAAAATAAACCTTGAAAGTTAGGTACAACGAAAGCCTTGCATGGCAATATTTTGTATACGGATAGTAGCGCCACAGTCTTTCAGTTTGTAATGTATCACTTCCACAACATCTCTCAATTGTGTTTCTTGTTGATATGTGGGATCTACCTACACTTAAGCCTATAGCCAGCTCCGCAGAGCAATAATAATAATAATATTAAAATTTGTTATTGAAACATTCTGAGACAGTGTACCCTCCAATTAGTTATGACCACAACTCGAACAGTTCCACCACTTTCGAGCCGCGCTGCAAAACAACAAATCAGACGAACGACAGTAGCGAACAACATTCGGCAAACAATCCCGCATCGAGAACAAAAGCGCATCGACAGCGAGAAGTTAGCAGAGCGAGTAATTGAGATTGTCGCGAAGGTGGGAACTCGTAGGGCCCATTAGGGCAGCTGCAGCAGCCCTTTCAGGGCCATCCAACCACCTGGCACCCCTCGGCACACACACTGGGGCGACAAATCTGCTCCACGCCCACTTGATTCTTCGCGCCGTGACTTTTCAAGCCGTGTCGGATTTAACGCGATCTTTGCAAATAATAACCGACACAAACGTCGGTCGGAGGATCATAGGTGGCTGTTTTTCCCTTTGTGGAGGCAGCGGATTATCCGGTTGACGTCGGTATTTGGTTTAGTGATTAGTTCAATGGGTATTTTCGCTCGGAGGTGGTCCTTGTTGGCTAATGACTGATGTTTTATGTCATAGTTTCCAAGGGCATCGCTAATTTTTTTTCTTAAAGGCTTTTTGGTAAAATTAATTTTAAAAAAATCGCACTGTAATGAAGAACCATGAGTAACATTATATTAGAATTAGAAACAAAACTAAACTTCTTTGGACAAACAAATCACATTATTGAATGAAAGTTTGTTTTTGTGGAAGATATTCGTTTCTTGACATACCTTTTTGGGAATTTTAACCTTCCGCAGTCTGAAAATGAAAAAATGTTAATTCAGAAATTAATTAAGAATTAATTAAGAAATCTGTACAAGTGTAGAGGGGCAATAATCAATTTGCCACGATCAGTTACTGCGTTTAGAAGACTGTTGTCTTGAAAACAATTTATTATTTCGTCAGTAACGTATCGAATACTAAATTTGCCTATACGACGAGAAAAATTTTTAAATTGACTAAAAATACTTCTCTTTTTCGAAAACGTTGACGTTTCGGAGACTAAATCTGTCTCCGTTATCAAAACTCGAAGGATGAAGACTTGCTAAAATTCTATTTTTATCGGTTTGAATATGAGGGATTTGTTTTGACAAAGTCGAATGAAATCTGCCAAATATTTTTTATGATGACATTTGCTGTCTGGATACATATAGGGTCTGATTTCAATCAATCAATCTGTTATTTCTCAAATCTTCTCTGAGGAGAGGTAACCATGTGCTATCCATTTCTACTGAGTTGGTCGAAAGACAGTTCGTCGATAATAAAATACAGGCAGTTTCCTTCAACGTTCTCTAAGTTTTTCTGTTTTTCGATAAGTAGAAAATGCTCTGTATATCATTCGATTCATTTATTGATATTTGTATCATCACAAAGAATACTTTTTTCAAAATTTTCACTCAGTTTCGTAAAACTCCGTCATTCTTGTATGTGCATGCCAAATTTCAAATCATTTCCCATGCAATTAAAAATTTCGTATGGTTAGGAACCACTGCAATTTCAAATTTTCGATCTTCTATTCCCTTTTCCTGCAAAATCTTGTATCTGAACATCACAAATTATAAGTTTTCGGAGTCAGCGTTGAATTTTAAGTATATAGAGTGAATTTTCAAGTGGATCTGACGATTTTGCATTTTTTGTGATTTTTAGGGATCTACCCCTCACAATTATTTTGGGGTCAAAATTTTTCTTCTCCATAGGCTTGAATATGATAAATCGGCCATTTTGAATCGATTGGCGTTTGCAGAATTGATCTAACTCTAACCGTTCTCGATTTGAAAGGTTCAATTCAATCAATCAATCAATCAAAATATCCTTTATTGTCTGAAGATTTACATCTTATTGACGAAGTCATGTCAAAAAATATAAATAAAGTAAAATTAGGCTTACATAATATATAAAACACATTTCACATAACAATTAATGTATAGTAAGAGGGGTTTAACCCTATTAGTGACTATAAGTAAAACAAGGAACGGAAGAAAACAAAATACTCGGAGCTCGCTGAATAAACTCGAGATTTTTTTTCATCATCCGATTTTCGAATGTTGGATCTAGGCATCTCACGAAGTACTTTTTCAGATAAAAAAAAGAAAAACGTTGAAAAATTAGGCAGAACATTGACCAGATTCACCAACTTTTATCTCAGGATCTGTTTTTTTTTTCGAAAAAGTTCTTCGTGAGATGCGTCACTTATACATTTATCTATGTTCAAAAAAAAATTGGAATGATCCATTCAAAATTACATCGTCAAAGTGTTTTTTGTTGAACCTCTGCAGACTCAATTTTCGAGCATTTATCTTCACTGATTCGAGCGCCCTCACATAACTATGCAGTTTGCGGCCGCCTTTGATATCCAGAGGTGCGTTTCAATATTACGTCCGACGTGCGTCCGACGTATAACTTTTCTTATGAAGCGTTTCGATATTAGAACGTCTTGTCCGACAACTTCATTCCATCGTTTCAAAATTCTTGAATGGAACGTCCGACCGTCAACTATTTACCCCACGATTTAGGAGAGCGTTTAAAAATTCAATCCGACAGATATCGCCCGACGAAACAACTATGACGTCATACATCGTCCGTTACCGGACGACAGACGTTAAATTGAAACGCACTTCAGATGACAAAGCCCCGACGAGGATCGCGGTCGCGCAGGTCACATTTTTTATTTAGTAGGCCGAGTTGTAAAAGCAGTGCGTTTGTAAATTCGGGCGGAAAAGACGTGTTCAAGGCCAATTTTACTATAACGTAAATGGGCAATGTGCTGGAGTGAGACGCTATTAGATTTCTTTTAATATTAGACTCCGCCTCCATCGCTCGGGATTCCTACTTCCCCCTTTACACCGCAAATTTACTTTGACCTTTTTCCAAAGGTAAAGCCCATCTTAAAGAACAACATATATTTGAAGTAAATTAAAAATTTATTGAAGGATCACTCATGTTTTTATTGAGGTAATCTTGGACATCATAAAATACTTCTTCCATAAGAATGTGTTTAACCAATTTTCTGAAAAAATGATGGAATCAATGATTTTGACACTTGCTAGAAGATGGCTATGCAATTTAGCAGCATTGTAAATTATTGGGCTTTTTATCAGGTTGGAAGATGGAATGGGTAATTTTAAGTTGTTATTTTGGCGGATGGGTCCAAGAATTGTGTCATACTTTAATTTGTTTTTATGTACAGGTCGACAAGCGTAAGGATGCCTCTGAGATGCGCAAACGATAGAAAGCGTGAGTAGATGTGCGACAAAGATCGACAACTGTTTACGGCTGGTTATCATCGGAATGTACAATCGGGAGAGAAATTTTTCTGCAACACGTAGGAACGTAGGTTCTTATCTGAATTTTCATTAATTCCTAATGAACTGTTCGAATAATATAATTGTCTGTGATCACTGGACCGTTTATGAAAATTGCATAATTTTCTCGAAGCCATAAGTGTAAATAAAGTACGACTAGAAAAAGAATGCATCGCCACACAATATCAGAAATAGGTTAATAAATATAATAAAGAACACGAGGAACATACTTACAGAAGTTGACTAACAATATCACATGACCTCTGACCACTGCCAAATCAGCATTGTCCATGGTAACTTTTGATTTTTTGTTTCTCTTTTTATTTGGAGTTGAGAATTGTTCCATTTCACCTTTTTCAATTTTATTCATTTCTGAATTAATTTTCCTAATGCTTCTACCGCAAGCTCGCGTTGCGGCAGCAACTCGTTCTTGAACCTTCACAAGAGGAATACTGGTTTCACCTATCATTGCTTCTGCCTGCATAAATTTGATGACATTACTGACAATTTCCCTACTTTGTGCACTCAGAATCTTATTTCTCACTTTACTCTTTGAAGGCATTTTCAAACACAACAAACTACACTATAACCTATGTAATAATATTTCAAAACTATACACAACACAACCACAAAACAAGGATTTCAAATAGACCGCGGGCATATCTGACAGACGACAGTAAATGACAGTTGTCAATCCAGCCAGCTGGACTAAGGACAAACAAACGGATCTACAAATGCTCATTGTGCATTTATGTCATATTTTAGAATAAAAACTCTCGATAATGCCTTAATTTTGCGCGATTGTGAAATGCGGAAGTAGAAGCGGCAGAGATAAGGTTTCATTCCATCGACTCCCTTCTATTTTCGACAATAGAAAAAATAATAATCCTCTTGCTGAAAAGAGACGTGAATTGTGGATTCAGGCAACTAGAAGAGCAGATTTAACTACTGAGAAGTTGAAATGGGCAACGGTATGTTCAAAACATTTTGTAAATATCTCTTCTGGACATCCTTAGACAACGTGTTGAAATAACCACTTTTATCAGCCATATCACAAACAATCTCGTTGCAATCAGGAAGAATACTGATTACAATATCAAATTACGTTCCCCTCTTTCAGGTATACTAAGAGTAAACCTTTAATCTTCTCAGAATTGCCATTATAATATCATTAAATTACCATTGTTGTTTATTCAAATACGGTTTGTTTGTCCAGCAGGCTGATTGACAGTTGTCATGTGACGTCAGATGCCCGCGGCCTATTCAACATACAATCAGAATAACGCCACAATAATTTTATTCCACTGACTGTACACTCACGACGTTAACTGCTTGAATAATGCAGAGCGAGTGAGCTCCTGCCCCACTCCAGGCAACCAATTCTCGGAGGCATCCTTAGGCTTGTCGACCAGTACCAGACATACGGTTTCAAGAATAAACAGAGATTGAATCTTGGGGAGTTTCGACTTTTTGATTAACTCTTTACAGGATACTCGAGATTTAACTCCGCAAATATAGCGATCAGCACGTTTCTGAAGAGTAACAATCATGTTGAAACGCTGTTTGTTGCAGGTTCCCCAGACACGGATACCATACCTGACATGTGACTCAAATAGTTCGTGATTAACTACTTTGGCAGTTGTCTGACCAATTCGTTTGAAATAGCACGCAGAGCATAGCACCCCGAGGACAGCTTTTTACTCAGAAATCAAATATGATGTTCAAAATTGAGGTTACTGTCTGATTCTCCAAAACGGATTGTCCACAATAAATAGTCGTGATCAAATAGATATTGCTGCGGAACATCTACAAACTGCACTTATCTCAGCTTATCACGAAAACTGTCCACTGAGGGAGAAAAGGGATAACCGAAATGCTTCCTGGTGGAACAAAAATCTGGATAAAACACGAAAAGAAGTTCGAAGGTTATTTAACCGAGCTAAGGTATCAGGTGAATGGGAAAATTACAGGTCTGCTCTAACCACTTACAACAAAGATATCCGGAAAGCAAAACGAGAATCATGGGAACGATTCTGCGAAAATGTGTCCAACACATCAAGTGGAACCCGTATCCACAAGATTCTATCCAGAGAGCCGACACAGGAGCTGGGGTCGTTAAAGCGTCCAGACGGCTCCTTTACGGCCTCCAGGAAAGAAACACTAGAGCTATTAGCTAATAACCACTTCCCAGGCAGCCTGATTCTGGACAATCAACCTCTAGTCACAAATATAGGCCGGATAAAACGACCTCACAGAGATGACTGGGTGGTTGCCAACAAAATAATTACACCACAGGCGATAAGATGGGCGGTTAACTCATTCCACCCATACAAATCACCAGGAGAGGATGGCATAGCTCCAGTTCTGTTACAAATCGGACTGGAACATATCATACCTATCATTATAAGACTCTTTAGAGCCAGTTTAGCATGGAACCATATTCCGTCTAACTGGACCGCGACTAGGGTGATCTATATTCCTAAGGTGGGTCGGAATGACCCACACCCAAAATCGCTCAGACCCATTAGTCTGACATCCTTTCTGTTGAAAAGCATGGAGAAAATACTGGATGGGCACATAAGGTGTGGGGCACTAACAAAGCACCCCCTCAATGTTCACCAGTATGCCTACCAGGCTGGCAAATCAACAGAACTTGCCCTCAATAACCTTGTCTCAGGAATAAGCGACGCCCTGGAACGCCAGGAAATAGCAGTCACTGCATTCCTGGACATAGAAGGAGCATTTAACAATGCACTACCTCACTCCCTATATGAGGCCACTGTCTCTAGAGGGATTGAACCGATACTATGTGACTGGATAAGAACTATGCTTCACAACAGGGGGAATGTGTCAGCTTCAAGCCAGCCAGGGGCTGTCCCCAGGGGGGGGTCCTCTCCCCACTGTTATGGTCACTGCTGGTGGATGATCTGCTGGCCATTCTCTCGCTATGGGAGGTTGATCTGCAAGCATATGCTGACGATCTGGTCCTAGTAATAAACGATAAATCCGAAGAGACGATCTCCTACGTCCTTCAGGATATATTGGATACCATATATAAATGGTGTGAGAGGGAGGAAATGTCCATTAACCCCCACAAAATGGTCATAGTACCAGGAAAAGGAAGCTGGAACATTTAATACCTCCTTCCATCAATGGTGTAACAATTCCTTTTGCGAGTGAAGCAAAATATCTAGGAATAACCCTGGATGAAAAACTTAATTGGAACTGGCACCTGGAAAAGACTATCCGGAAGGCTAGCCTTTCATTATGGACATGCCGCAGAATATGTGGCAAAACATGGGGCATGTCACCAAAACACGTATACTGGTTGTACGTGACCGTCATACGTCCAATGATAACGTATGGCTCTATAGTCTGGTGGAGCAAGGGACATAAAAAAAATGGCCATTGCTAAACTTAACGGACTACAGAGACAAGCGTGCCTGGCGATTACTGGAAGCATTCGCTCCACGCCAACGGCAGCAATGGAAGTCCTCCTTGGATTACTTCCTCTCCACATAGTTCTGGAGAGAGAGGCAAGATGGGCAACATACAGACTTTATCAAGCGGCCATTAGTCTACCGCATGCATGTGTCATGAGAGGCAGCGGCATGCTGGAGGGCATAATAGCTCACAACATTCTAGGAATGCCCTCAGTCATCATGCCTAAAACTATCAACCTTCACACGTCCTACACTGTGGTCTTTCCCGAAAGAGAAGACTGGGTCCGGAATGAAACCAACCTATGTAGGGCAAATGAACGTTGGTTCACCGATGGTTCCAAAACTCAGGAAGGCGTCGGAGCCGGAATATATGGGATGAACCCAGTAGTGAAACGCTCGTTCAGTATGGGCAAACTAGCTACGATATTTCAGGCAGAGGTATATGCCATTGAAATGTGTGCCAGGGAGCTGGAAAATCGGCTCCACACACGAAAAACAATAAAAATATTTTCAGATAGTCAAGCAGCACTTAAAGCGCTTGAATCCAACTGCTTTAAATCTAGGGCAGTATGGAACTGCAGAGACACCTTAAACCGACTGGCGCAACGCAACAACGTTACCCTAGTCTGGATACCAGGTCACACAGGCCTAGAAGGAAACGAAATAGCGGACGCCCTAGCAAAAGGGGGGGCCGAAACAACGTTCACTGGACCAGAACCGGTAATCGGTTTAGCATATAGCACTGCCAAGAATGTCATAACAGCTTGGGCAGACAATAAAAGACTCGAGTACTGGCGTAGTCTACCGGGCCTAGCCCATTCCAAAGCATTTATTGCTTGTACAAGGAAAAAACAGGACTCTGACAAACTGCTAGAACTCAGCAGAGCGCATCTCAGAGTTATAGTAGGTTTGCTTACTGGCCACTGCAAACTCAAATACCACATGCATAAAATCGGACTTGCACAAGATGCAGAGTGCCGGCTATGCATGGAGGATGATGAAACGGCTGAACACATTCTGTGTACATGCCCTGCAGCGGCCAGAACCAGATTCTCAATATTTGGCGATACGACAGTAAGGCCAGAAAACCTGGTAAATTGTTCTCCCAATGCATTCCTCAATTTCGTCAAGAGATTGGGTATACTGGGAGAAATATAACCATAGGGTGAGCCACAATAGGCCATTGGCCGCAGTGGAGGGCCTGATACGGGCATACTCACGTTCAAAACCTAACCTAACCTAACCTACTGTCTGATTGAATCCCTAGAAAGGTGTTGATATTGTTAGCTGAAATAAAATCATTTCCCATGGGAATGTCTAGTATTCTGCATTGATATGACAAAAGATTAGTTTTGTTAGTGTTGAACGAAAGCAGATTGGCATTACACCACTGTCTCACAGCAGTTATGTCCCGAGACAAGGTCATTAAAAAATATAACGAAAACAGGATAGGTCCAAGCACAGACCCTTGTGGTATACCATGTTTAATTAAACCAATATCGGAATAGCTTATACAATTTGAGTTCGTTGATTCAAATTAGACTCGCTTGTCTTGAATATGAATGACCGTTCTCGATTTGAAAGGTTCAAATCGAGTTGAAAGGGTTCTTTTTTCGCCAAAAATGATTTTTTTCAGATTTATGGATTTAGTTTTGAAAAAATCCATATTTGTACATGCATACCAAATTTCAAATCGTTTCCCATACAGTTAAAGATGTCGTAGGTGATTTTCAATTAATCTCTGCATATTTTTAAAAATTTTCACCTTTTATTTCGTTTTCTGGCTAAACCTCATGTCTCAACAATACAATCCATAAATTTTTGGAATCCTCGTGAAATTTCACGTAAACCGAGTGTCCCAGAGCTTTTAGGCCAGCAGATATCTCAGTTACCTGCGGAATTTTTTTTATTTTTTTTTAAATACGTGTCATAGGAGACCATAAGCACTTTCATGCAGCATAGCAAAATCCACCCCCTGGCGATCAACCCCTGAGAAACAACCCCTAACTTTTGTTTTTCAAATGGCACCCCCATGTTTGTTTGGCTTCAACTTACAGCTCTTTTTAATTCTCAATCAATGATATATCATAATATGTAGTTGTGAAGATAGTCACACGATAAAATTGAATTCGTTAGTGGGTACTATTAATTGGACTGATCGAATTAGTCCACATTGTAGAGACAAGAAAAGGTGGATGTTGAAAAAAAAGAGTCAATAAAATGTTAGAACTCTTTGTGCTTTGTTTTATTCCTACGGTATCTGGATGACAAAGTGGTATCAGTCGTGATATTGTTGTTGTATATCAAAATGCCTTTTACCTTCACTCCCAACGAATACGTTGATATGCTTTTAATTTTTGGTGAATGCCGAAAGAATAAACGTGCTGCAGAGAGGCTGTATGAGCAGCGCTTTCCTGATCGTCGACAACCAGGTCGCAATACGTTTTCGTATGTAGAAAATACCATGCGAACAGGATCATTTCCCGGAAAAACAGATCAAGCACATCCTACTCCTGTGCGAACTGAGGAAAATTGCATAAATGTGTTGGCCTACGCCGAAGCACATCCTCATATTTCGGTTCGTGCATTGGCGGTGGAGGTTGGGATCAGTAAGTCGTCTGTGCAACGAATTTTCAAACAGTACAGATATCATCCCTTTAAAATACATTTACACCAAGGACTCAGACCTACAGATTTCGAAAGACGACTGGCATTTATTGCTCACATGCAAGTTTTCATCCACGACAATCCCAACTTCCTCAATCAAATCTTGTGGAGTGACGAATCCCGCTTCCATAATAATGGTACTGTTAACCGACATAACATGCACTATTGGTCACAGGACAACCCTCACTGGATTAGAGAAACCAATTTCCAAACAATGTGGGGTGTGAACGTGTGGTGTGGTTTACATAATGGACGACTCATCGGCCCTCATTTTTTCCAAGACACTTTGACGGGCCACCGATATCTACATTTCTTGGAAAATTGTATTCCTGCACTACTAGAAGATATTCCAATTGAAGAACGACAACAAATGTGCTGGCAACAAGATGGTGCTCCTGCACATAACCATAACATAGTTACGACATTCCTCCATAATACTTTTCAAGACCGTTGGATTGGAAATAGTGGACCTGTTCGATGGCCTGCACGTTCTCCCGATCTCACGCCACTGGACTTTTTCCTATGGGGATATTTGAAACGAGTTGTCTTCGAAACTCAACCAACAAATATTGAAGATTTAACCCAGAAAATTTCAGAGGCTTGTAATACCGTTACTCCGGAAATGATTCGAGCTTCCTGTACTCGCGCGCTGATTCGGCGACTTGAAGCATGTGTGGCAAGTGCTGGCCAACATTTTGAACATTTTCTTTAGTATAATGTTGCAGTAACAATACAGCTGAGCGTATAAATTCATATTTCATTTGTATTTTTATTTTCCATAATTCTGCATGCCATTCTAGCTACCATGATACATCATTGAATGAGAAATGAAAAAGACTGTAAGTTGAAGCAAAACAAACATGGGGGTGCCATTTGAAAAACAAAAGTTAGGGGTGGTTTCTCGGGGGTTGTTTGTCAGGGGGTGGATTTTGCTATGCTGCATGAAAGAGCGTATGGTCTCCTACGACAAGTATTTTTTTCAATTTTTTTTCCGCAGGTAACTGAGATATTTGCTGGCCTAAAAGCTCTGGGACACCCGGTATAGTGCGAATTTTCAGGTAGATCTGAGAAATTTACATTCTTGTGCAACAACTATTTAGGGGTCAAAGCTTTATTTTCTGTCGATCGAGTCGAATATGCTTATTCGACCATTCTGAATCGATCAGCGTTTGCAGAATTGCTGTATCTCTATCCATTCTCGACTTGAATGGTTCAAATCAAGTTAAAAGGGTTATTTTTTCGCCAAAAATTAATTTTTTCAATTTTTTTTCTCTGTTTTGTATATGCATACCAAATTTCAAATCGTTTTCGATACAATTAAAGATTTCGTATGGTTTCAATAAATCTCGGCACTTTCAAATTTTCGACCTTTTATTCATATTTCTGGCTAAATTTTATGTCTGAAAATTACAAATCATAAATTTCTGGAATCAGCGTGAAATTTCACGTACCTTTATGGTGCGAATTTTCGAGTGGACCTGCGGATTTTAAATTTTTTGTGATTTTTAGGGCAACTACGAGGATGTATTGATATCTAGTTAGCCTAGACCAGTTCCCTGCATAAACAAAATATTGCGTTACCATAGCAACGAACAATAACTTATTAGAAGTGTCAGTGTGAAGTTTGACGTCAAAAAAGTAAACCAGAGTTACACAATAAATTAAAAGAAAAAATATGTCCACCGAAATTGTGAACATAGAAAAATTAGAGCATCGAGCCATCACCAAGTACCTGTATTCAAAAGGGTTAAGAGGTAAGCAGATTATGCGACCGTGAAAAATTGGACTGCAAGCTTCAAAAGAGGTAAATTTTCCATTGAAGATGATGACCGATCGGGAAGGCCAGTTTCTGTGCTAGTCCCCGAAAATATCGATGCAGTTCATGACATGATTTTAACAGACCGTCGAATTGGGCTAAAACGGATATCTGAAGCACTGAATATTTCCTACGAACGCGTTCATCATATAGTTCACGTCAATTTAGACATGAGAAAAATTGTTGCAAAATGGATTCCCAAATGTTTGAATGTTGACCAAAAGCGTGCAATGGTAGTAGCATCTGCGCTCGATTTGAAAATGATGTAGACTTCTCAAACCGAATTGTTACTATGGATGAGACTTGGGTACATTTCTACGATCCAGAAACAAAGCAACAATCGATGGAATGGCGACACTCCGGTTCTCCAAGACCTAAGAAGTTTCGTGTCCAAAAATCTGCTGGAAAAGTTCTTTCTTCAGTTTTTTGGGATTGCCATGGAGTAATCATGATTGATTTTTTGGATAAGGGTAGAACAATAACTGGAGATTACTATTCGACATTACTGACCACTCTACGGGAAAAAATTAAAGAGAAAAGACGCGGAAGGCTATCCAAAGGACAACGCCACTGCACACAAATCTCATGTTGCAAAAAAATCGTGATTTAGGGTTTGAATTACTATTGCACCCCCCTTAGTCACCAGATTTGGCTCTGTCCGACTATCATCTCTTTCCTCAACTGAAAATAAGTTTAAAAGGTCGTAAATTTTCTTCCAACGAGGAGGTAATAAAAGCTGTGGAGGTCTGGTTTGCAGAGCAAGATCAAACATTTTTTTGAAAGGTCTAGAGACGTTGCAGGTTCGCTGTAATAAATGTATCCAATTAAGAGGAGAATATGTTGAGTAATAAAATATGTTGACATTGAAATTTTGTTTGGTTCTAGAGTAGGCTAAGAATTTTTCAATATAGTCTGTTTGTACACAAAAAAAATTAGTTTATTTGAAAGTTCTTCTAAATACCAACACCACATTTTCCGAAAGAGATTAAGTGTTTTTTGTAATTCTCCAGTCGACAAATTGTCACTCATAATCTCCCAAATGCTTAAATAATTGCCGAAAATATTTCGAGTACATGAATTTTCTCGAAAAATTCATTCATCAGAGAAAAGTTGAAAGCGCTTTGCTGAATATAGCATGAAAGCGCTTCACAAGTCTACTAGACGGTCCAAATTACAGACCACTGAACCGCTTCAAGTAAATCCAGCGGAAAATAAAGCGCTTCATTTATTGGTAGCGGCTGGAAGACCTGTCAGGCGTCTATCTATCTATTGATTCAATTTTCAATTGAGAATGTTTCTCTTTAAAACATGAATCCCTTCCAAGAGAAGTTATCTTGTACGATGGAAAATAGCGACTAAATCCAACTTTCAGTCGCAGATGATTCCACAACTGACTTTATGAACGTCCTGTTCATATTTTCAATGAAATCTGTATGATATAGTCATGACAACACTAAAATGGGTGACGAAAAGTAACCGTTTCGACATGATCACATAAAAATGTCCATTTCGGAAACATTGTTCATTTATAGACTTAGCAGTCACACACCAGTCGAAAAACACAAAAGAAGATGATTAACGTCTGTGGTTAGACAGTTTCGTAACAGACCCTCAGAAAGTGCATCCACAAGCGAAGAGGAAGAAGGAAGAAGGACCGAACAGACACAATGGCAACATTAGTCCGGCTATAATGTTGGCAAATTGTTCAGTGGGAGGTCCCGCCATATATCACTCTGTATTGTCCTCTGATCTGCTGATGGTTAGCGATATTGCAAAGGCATAGGCGTGCGCAACACGAACACAAATTTTGCATTGAATTTTAACCGCTGGAAGTGATTTTTGTACTTCAAATCTGAATCAGGCGCATATTTGAGGGGGTAGAGGGGGTAATTACACCCCCCAGAGCCTCCTCAATCCTCAAAAAATATTCCCTGATTTATAAGTTTTCGTTTGCTCTTTCAGTTTTAATGTTCTGATGAAATAAGATACCCTTTCAATATAATATTGTGTGTACCGGCACCAGCGAATGAGAAATAGGTAAGCTGAATTAAATTATTTTAGTTTTTAGTAGGTAGGTGTAGGTACAGATCTTTTGTGAGAGTTTGAGTTTGGGAAAAACATACCTATACCTTACATCACCGGACTTTACAGTACTCTTATGGCTTGTTTACTATGTGTTGCTATAGCAACTCATAAGAGCCCACACTGCACACTCGTGATGTTAAGTATAAGCAATTATAGGTATATTTGCAAGTTTTAACGACCTTTTCCTATGATGACTGATGTTTGTTTTTTTTAGGTTTGAGGTCTTGAATTAAAGAAAACTCTATTTCTTCACAGCCAACGTTTCGTCAGTTTATTCTGAAATCTTCAGGGCACTGTAAGATATAAAAAAAGGTTGATGTTTTTAAATTTATAAACTTTAAAATATTTAAATATGATTTTGTTTCAGAAACAACCACTGAACTATTAATAGTCAACAGATAAACCTTAAGAAGAAGAAATTGGTATATTTTACTTACGAAAGGATGAGTCTTCCGCGTAATACGTATCTCTATATTTTTGGTTTTTAGCAAAACCAAAGAAAAAACCCCTCTAGAATGCAGATCAAACGTCATTTATGAAATCCCTTACCATAACTGGACCAAACTAAAGATATTTAAAAACACTCCTCAAAGAACATGAAAGAGATATGAAAAATAAATTAACATTAAAAACCCCTACATCATTGGTTGAACATTGTATTAAAACCGACCATCACTTTGAACTGGCCAACACAAAAATATTGGGGTATGAATCTTCTGTTTAAAAAAATTTCTCTGAAATGATTAATATAATGAAATACAATACGGTCAACTGTAGAAAAGACCTGGAGAACTTGAACAGTGCCTATTTCAATCTAATAGCGAGAATAAGAACTAAACACTGATACTTTATATCTTGGTAATATGCATTGGGTTTTGTGTTTGGTTTTCATAATTTTTGTTTCTTTCTCTGCTTCTATTTCATTTGCACATTCTGCTCTTTTATCATTTCGATTTTGGCATGCACCCAAGTAAGGTGGTATTTTATTCGAATTTTAACGTGTCTGGTGTTGTTTGTTTGTAACC
This sequence comes from Chrysolina oricalcia, assembly GCA_944452925.2. Taxonomy (NCBI): domain Eukaryota; kingdom Metazoa; phylum Arthropoda; class Insecta; order Coleoptera; family Chrysomelidae; genus Chrysolina; species Chrysolina oricalcia. Next base: position 3,004,445 of record OX101822.2, on the reverse strand, counting down.
CGTTTTTACATCGAACTATTCTGTCTGTTACACGTGATTCAGACCTAATATGGTCGTAGGATATAGATATACGTATTACGCGGAAGACTCATCCTTTCGTAAGTTAAATATACCAATTTCTTCTTCTCAATGTTTATCTGTTGACTAATAATAGTTCAGTGGTTGTTTCTGGAAAATAATCTTATTTAAATGTTCTAAAGTTTATAAATTTAAAAACATCAACCTTTTTTTATATCTTACAGTGCCCTGAAGATGTCAAAATAAACTGACGAAACGTTGGCAGTAAAGAAATAGAGTTTTCTTTAATTCAAGACCTCAAACCCCAAAAAAAAAACAAACATCAGTCATTATATTATGTATATTATTTATCATATTACTTTTTCAGTTATTTCTAGTTCCGTATGAGCATGAGCATGAGCATATCCTGCACCTTCAATTCATTATGAGTAAGAGAAAAAATACCTTAGACTCGTTCCTGATATCAAAATCGATAATATCACCATCAGTGAATGAACATAAGTCGCCGACTTCAGAGTTAGAGATAGCTAGCAATTCCAGTAGCACTATTTGCAGCAGCAGATTCAGAACCTGATGAAAGCTTGTTTTTACTGTTTTGATTTGTTTCTATATTTACCTATTTTTGTTCCCATATTTAGTGGTTGTTTTGGTTATTTTTATTTTTAATAATACTTATTATTAGGTTTATGTATACCTAGTCATTATTTTCATAATGTTCCTTTTTTATTGTGATCTGTTTTGTTTTATTTTGTCTTGATTTTTGTTTAATATTTTTTTATAATATAAGTACAAAAAATATAGATTTTTTTAGATTTTTTTTACCTACCTACCTTTTCCTATATTGGATTACCCCCTCCCTCCAGAGTAAGTGGCCAGATACGCCACTGATCTGAATATTCTTTATTATCCGAAGATTAGCATATTTTTCAGTTCATGACACAGAAATATCAGACCACTCTTATCAAATAACAAGTTTGATTAATTTTTTTGTTATTTCCGTCAACCATTTGCACCCCTACGCGCAACCCTCAGAAGTATTCGAGAGACTTGTGAGTGAAAATCGTTGAAATTTCAATATGATGTAGCCCAGACCATCTTGAACAAAAGTTACCATTGCGCCAACTCTCTGAATGCCGGCGTTTGGATTCTACAGGGGGTCAAAGATATTTTGACGATTTTTCAAAAAATCCGAAATTTCATTTTCATCGTATCGATCTGAATTTCTATAATGGAATAGTCCACAATATGTGCATCAAAAAGTTCAAATGACAAAAGTTCCTAGAACCAAAACTGACAGGTTATGTTAGGTTTGAACGTGAGTGGGCCCGTATCAGGCCCTCCACTGCGGCCAATGGCCTATTGTGGCTCACCCTATGGTTATATTTCTCCCAGCATATCCAATCTCTTGACGAAATTGAGGAATGCATTGGGGTGTTTTGGTGACATGCCCCATGTTTTGCCACATATTCTGCGGCATGTCCATAATGAAAGGCTAGCCTTCCGGATAGTCTTTTCCAAGTGCGAGTTCCAATTAAGTTTTTTATCCAGGGTTATTCCCAGATATTTTGCTTCACTCGCAAAAGGAATTGTTACACCATTGATGGAAGGAGGTATTAAATGTTCCAGCTTCTTTTTCCTGGTGAATGGTACTATGACCATTTTGTGGGGGTTAATGGACATTTCCTCCCTCTCACACCATTTATATAAGGTATCCAATATATCCTGAAGGACGTAGGAGATCGTCTCTTCGGATTCATCGTTTATTACTAGGACCAGATCGTCAGCATATGCTTGCAGATCAACCTCCCAAAGCGAGAGAATGGCCAGAACTGACAGGTATACAGAGGGTTAAACTTTGTTTTTGGTAATTTTTATCGAACTTTTTTAGAGAAAATATTCGTTTTTCTGCAGATCCAATTGATGTTACTCACAGTACATGAGAGGGCGATCATATTTTGCATTTGAACCAACCATCCAAGTATTTGGAAGATACGGGGCGATCAAAAATATATTTTCAATTCCGGGAAAATGTATCCCTTTGTATAGTCAGCTTCCACCAATATATTTAGCTGATTTTTTTAAAACTGAGAGTAGCTAATATATACAAATGTGTCAACGTCTGTGCTCATTAATCAGAATCCAAATAAAGTTGCGGCGATGGTCCAAAAAATATGGAGAAGGGATGTTTCGGAATAATTTTGAAATGATTTCTAAAATCATCCGTGAATTTTTTTATTTTCTAACATAATGTAGATGAGTCATTCTTGAAGTTCCACAGTGTCTACCTCGCGAATGCCACGGTTTGAATTATACAGGGGTTTGAAGTATAGTAGGTATTTCATCGATTTCTCGAATAACCAATAATTCCTTTGTAACGAAAAATAATATTGTCAAAAGTCACATTGCTTTCAAAATATCATGAATGCGTTATTTTCTTGTTTTCTATTCATTTCATCTCAACGAATGAAGAAATTAGATTTTTGAAACCAAAAAATGATTGGGTGAATTCAGAATTGATAGAATTGGTTCAAGAATATGAAATACTCAATTTCAGTATGTGAGTCAATCAAATGGAAAAAATATTCATTTCAGTTGAGGAAACATATTGTTTGGTTCAAAGACATGACCGAAAAAGTGGCAAATAATCTAGATTTTTCTTTCAATGTTTCTTTCATTTAAAAATATATAGTATTGAATTCAGAGTATTGGTCTTTGAAACCAAATGAAAAATTAGGTGAATTCAAAATTAGCAGAACTAGTGCAAGAATATTATTTTCCGTTACAAAGGAATTATTGATTATTCGAGATATCGATGAAATACTATACTTCAAACCCCTGTATAATTCAAACCGTGGCATTCGCAAGGTAAGCACCGTGGAACTTTTTGATCAAGAATTCCCCATCTACATTATGTCAGAAAATAATACAAATTCACGGATGATTTTAGAAATCATTTCAAAATTATTCCGAAACATCCCTTTTCCATATGTTTTGAATGGTGGACGGTGTCGAATGCCTTTGCTAAATCAACAAATGATGATTTTCCAGAAATTTGTTGACTCTTACTTTCAAAATTTTTTCCAACATTTTTGACAGGCTTGTTATATGTCATAATAATCTAATTTCCTGTAATCATCAACTGGTTTCGCGAATTCCTTATCGATCTCAACTTGGGATTTTATCTTTAAGATTACCCAATAACATTTGGAGGTTGTTTGTACAGCTATGTACCACACAATTTGTTTATCACATTTATTTGAATTTAAGTCATGCCATAGGCTAGTCGTGTCGCCTGCGAAAATAGTGAAAGTACCTACAATATTCACTGACATACAGCAGGAACAATAAAGGCCCAAGGATAGAGCCCTGTGGTACACCATGTCTGATAAAACCAATATCAGGGAATCTAACGGCGTATCAACTAGCAGTTCTGATGATTATGAACATTAATTCAGTTAAAATGATGGAATTGAAGATATTACTCCTAAAATATTAGTGCACTGTAAAAATCTGTAACGAGAGTCAAGCTTATATAAATCATCTTCCATCTATAATAAATCCACTTAGTCGTTAGAAATGGAATAAAACCCCGACCCTATAAATCTCCAATTATTCTATTTGCCTCGTGCCTTGCGGCGGATTATAGGTTTATTAATGAGTGGTGTTGTACTGTGGACACCAGAGTTTGCAGTTTGGGAACGATACGTCGCATTAGTGGTCCTTTGAACACAAACAGCAAGAGGTCCTGAATAATAAAACGCCGGATGGAAGCGGAGGACATAGGCGTGGGAAGGATCATTTTGGCCAGGACAGATTTTAATCAGTGGTTAACACGTATAAATTTTTAATTTTATAGGGTTATCACGTAGGTTTGATAGAAGTTTTCGATGTTTCCATTCAAATAACATTCTGAAAACCTAAAATATCACTGTGTGGACGAGAAGCTTAACTAGACTGAACAAATCAGGCAACTTTACTTGAAATAATCCAGCTCTCTCTGAAGTATGCGACAAATATGACTACCCTGAGATTAGTACATATCTCATGATTCCATTCACATCTAAAGTATTATGGTATTTTCTTTGGGGCAACTCATCTGCAGCTTGTAGCGTTTACTGCAACCAAAAAGAACTATTAGAGTGTGTAATGCAAAATATAGAGAAACCTGCCGACCGCTATTTAAAAATTAAAAAATCAGGACATATAGTGTCCTTCAAACAGTTAGAATATTTTTTTATTCATGAATCTATTCAGTATATTTTGAGGTTATGTTTGAACCGAAGGAAACACAAGCTCTAATAATTTTTTATTCGTGAATCTTTTATTCATGAATGAATTCATGAATCTATTCAGTATATTTTGAGGTTATGTTTGAACCGAAGGAAACACAAGCTCTATTAATTTCTTATTTATGAATCTTTTATTCATGAATGAATTCATAAATCTATTCAGTACATTTTGAGGTTATGTTTGAACCGAAGAAAACAAACTCTATTAAAATCTCCCCCTGTGTCAGACAGGAATTTTCCATCGCCACGCCCACCGAGGCAACAACGAACGCTCTTTCCCAAATTTTCCGATGACTCGCTTTCAGACGTCGGAAAAGCAATCATCATTACGCGACTTGCGGATTTTTCGGGCATTACAAGGTCCATTTTTCGCGGCAAATTGGAGGGTCGTAAAAAACGAAATTGCGGCCAGATCGTCGGTCGCACTGTCGCAATTTGCGACCGCCACGCCCCCTACACGGTCGCGGCAGGACGAGTCGGGAATTCGCGCGAAATGCCGGAAAATCGCTTTCCTGTTCGAACGGGATGTGTCTACGAGGGGAGTAAGAGGTTTGGGTGATTGTAAATCGGTATAAATGAATATGGTTCAAGGCAGTTGAAAATGGAGAATGGATAACTGCATTCCAAATGCGAACCAGCTAGGATTTGAACCTGGGACCTCTCCATTTCCAATAGAAGGTGCTACCCACTTCGCTACGAGTGCCTTCTTCAGAAACCGGCAACAGACAATTCTAATTCTACTTTTCTTTTTTTTCTCTTTTCTTTCTTTTCTTTCTTTTCTTTCTTTTCTTTCTTTTCTTTCTTTTCTTTCTTTTCTTTCTTTTCTTTCTTTTCTTTCTTTTCTTTCTTTTCTTTCTTTTCTTTCTTTTCTTTCTTTTCTTTCTTTTCTTTCTTTTCTTTCTTTTCTTTCTTTTCTTTCTTTTCTTTCTTTTCTTTCTTTTCTTTCTTTTCTTTCTTTTCTTTCTTTTCTTTCTTTTCTTTCTTTTCTTTCTTTTCTTTCTTTTCTTTCTTTTCTTTCTTTTCTTTCTTTTCTTTCTTTTCTTTCTTTTCTTTCTTTTCTTTCTTTTCTTTCTTTTCTTTCTTTTCTTTCTTTTCTTTCTTTTCTTTCTTTCTTTTCTTTCTTTTCTTTCTTTTCTTTCTTTTCTTTCTTTTCCTTTCTTTTCTTTTCTTTTCTTTCTTTTCTTTCTTTTCTTTCTTTTCTTTCTTTCTTTCTTTTCTTTCTTTTCTTTCTTTCTTTCTTTTCTTTCTTTTCTTTCTTTTCTTTCTTTTCTTTCTTTTCTTCTTTTCTTCTTTTCTTCTTTCTTTCTTTTCTTTTCTTTCTTTTCTTTCTTTTCTTCTTTTCTTTCTTTTCTTTCTCAAAAAAAAAATTGTACTATCAAAATGAAATAGCTAATTCAACAAACGTAAATAAAACAGCCTGGAATGTTATTTCAGAATTGAGTAACAAAAAGACTAAATCACACCATAAAATTGAAATTAATAAAGATGGAATAATGTATGTGAACGGCCCTGAAGTATCAAATTTGCTCAACAACCATTTCATAAATGCTCCAAAAGAAGTCATTAAGAAAATCGACCAAAATAAAATTGAAAACATAGAAAATCCAAGAATTGAACTTAATTGCTTTTCCATATTTCTAAACCCTTTTGTGGCTATAGAACTAGAAACACTACTGAAAGCTAAATTAAAAAACAAACATTCGGCAGGGAATGACGAAATACCACTTTTTATATTGAAAAAATGTTTAAAAAGCATTATTGAACCCATAACTTTCTTAGTGAATTTATCTTTTTCCACTGGTAAATTTCCTGATAGCCTGAAAACAGGAAAAATCATTCCCATTCATAAAAAGGGCTCTGTTAACTGTATGGATAACTATAGGCCGATAACAATTACGTCCAGCTTCTCGAACATCTTTGAGTATTCATTCTTAGATCGACTCCTGAAATTTTTAAAAAAGTTTGATATTCTCAGCAAAAACCAACACGGATTCAGAAGTGATCATTCAACAAATACAGCTGCAATTTCATTTTTCGAAAGAGTTGCAGAATATTTTGAAGAAGGAGAATGTCCTGCGGGGATTTTTTGTGATCTCAGCAAGGCATTCGACTGTGTTAACCATCAGATTTTATTATCAAAACTGTATAACTATGGAGTTAGAGGTTCAGCTCTTGGTTGGATTTCTTCCTTCTTGGTTAACAGACTGCAATACGTTAACATACCAGGACAAATCAATTCTGAAACTAGATTAGTGAATATAGGTGTTCCGCAAGGGTCTATACTAGGGCCAATTTTATTCCTGTTGTACACCAATGATCTTGATGAGTACCTAACAGAGTCCTATCTAACGATGTATGCTGATGACACATCTTTGATACTATCGGATAAGGACGAAATCAAAATACAACAACAAAGTGAACAAGTTTTGAACTCTATATATGAATGGTGCAGCTTGAATTGTTTATATTTGAATGCCTCTAAAACACAAATCGTGAAATTTCACAACTGGCAAAAAACATGTTCGACATTAACTGTCTGCGTCAACGATGTATTAATAGATAATACAAATGAAACAAAATTCCTGGGTCTGGTCATTGATGAAAATATCAACTGGAAAAATCACTGTGTATACTTGAGCAAGAGACTGAACTCTTTGTGTTATTTGTTCAGGAATCTCAAACAAGTCTTAGAAGAGTCTCAGCTAATATCCTTGTACCACTCTCAGGTAGCGTCTCGAATTAGATATGGTATATGTTTGTGGGGCAACTCAACTGCTATTCAAGACGTTTTCATTTTGCAAAAAAGGATATTGAGAGTAGTTTCAGGCGTTCCTTCAACCTATTCTTGCAGAGGATTGTTCGTCAAATATAATGTTCTGACAATTTTTTCTTTGTATATTTATGAATTATGCAACTATATTTTTAAGAACAAAACTAAATTCCCTCAGAACAAAAACTTTCATAACGCAAATACACGACAAAAAGAAAATTTTTATATTCCACATTATAAATACAGGGTATCACAAAACTCACCTGCATATATGGGTTTGATGATCTATAACAAATTGCCAAAAGAAATCAAAAATACTAATGAAAGTAGGAAGTTCACCACAACACTTAAAAAATTCCTTATTAAAAATTGTTTTTATTCGTTGGATGCATATCTTAAAATGTGATGTAATTAATATATACCCAGAACCTTCATTATGTACAGTGCTAGTTAGTATTGTTCTGCTCCACTGTGTCCGATATTCCGCTTTGTTTGACTATCCATATAAATGAATATGTATGATTTATTGAAAAAAAAATGAATGTACCTATTAGGTAATTATATTATGCACTTGTCCTCATATACATTTTTTGTGTTTTTTGTTTTGTAGTTGTTTTCTGTTATTATTTATGTATACAATACTGTGACGTATCCAATATCATGTAAATGATCAAAAGGAC